>CM024760.1:117188948-118388948 GCA_014218235.1 Colocasia esculenta | reverse complement strand
CGTGATTGGGTTGCCCCGTACTCTGCAGAGGCATGATGGTATCTGGGTGATTGTGGATAGGTTGGCCAAGTTAGCACACTTTCTTCCAGTCAGGATATCTTGGTCATTGGACAGACTTGCCAGACTGTACGTTGACCGAGTTGTTCCATTGCATGGAACCCAGTCTCTATCATTTTCGACAGAGATCTATGGTTCACTTCAAGTTTTGTCACGGCTTGCTGAGAGCTCTTGGTACAGAGTTGAGGTTGAGTTCGGCATACCACCCATAGTCAGATGGTCAGTCAGAGAGGACAATGCAGACATCGGAGGATATGCTGAGAGCGTGTTGTTTGTACTGGAGTGGCACTTGGGAGTCGCACCTTTTGATGGTAAAGTTTGCATAAAACAACAATTATCACTCAAGCATTAGAATGGCACCATACGAGGCTTTGTATGGTCGGCCGTGTAAGACACCACTTCACTGGTTTGTAGTGGGTGAGAGGCAGCTTTTGGGACCATAGATGGTGCAGTAGTGTGCAGACATAGTCAGTTTAGTCAGGCAGAGGCTTCGGATAGCATAGAGCAGGCAGAAGAGCTATGCTGATGTCCGCAGGAGGCCATTGCAGTTCAGCGTGGGAGATGTTGTGTTCCTGTGGGTTTCGCCTACCAAGGGCATCATGAGGTTTGGCAGGAAGGGAAAGCTTAGTCTGAGGTATATTTGACCTTTCCCTATTATAGAGAGGATCGGTGAGGTTGCTTACAGGCTAAGTCTTCCAGCAGAGTTGGAAGGAGTGCAAAGTGTCTTCCACGTTTCGCAGCTCAGGAGGTACGTCACAAGTCCATCACATGTGTTGGACTACTCGCAGCTTGAGGTAGCACTAGACTTGTCAGTGCCAGAGTATCCGGTCAGAGTTGTGCCGGAGGAAGCAAATTTTGCTGGTCAGAGTTGTCTGAGAGAACCACGTTGGTGGCGAGGCGACTTGGGAGTGTGAGAACGAGATGAGAGAGCACTTCCTGTATTTGTTTGAGTGATCGGTACATTGTTTTCCCTTTTATGTTGCTTCCTGTTGCAATTGAGTTTCTCTTTAATTTCGAGGATGAAATTCCTTAAGGGGGGTAGGATGTAAGACCCTGCCTTCTTGGGCCATTGGCCCAGTCCTCAGGGTCATGACGAACACCCTGGTTGCGACATGATCGTGCCAGGGGAGCTTGTCGCGATAGGCTTTTGGTCACAGCACACCTGGCCGTCGCGACATGGTCGCGACGGGGGTGGGCATCGCGTTCTTGTCGCGGTGTCTGAAGGCGATGCGACTACTTTTCTAACCGATTTGACCACTATCCTTTATGTCAGAACGACTTTTTTAGGTGTCACGTGCATACAACATTGACGTGATCGAACAGGCCATTGTGTTCTTGTTTTTCTCGGTCTCTGAGGTTTGACCGCTTTTGGTGTCGCACCGGGGTAGGCGTTCGCAACATGGTCGTGATGCCTTGGGGAGTCGTGACATGGTTAATGTCATGCCGGCCGGATCGGTCGCATCTTGGGGCCCATTGGTTCATAACTAAGGCCAGCGCCCCTTTCCCCCTTCTCCCCTTTCCTTTCTTCTTCTTCTCCCTTCTTGTCCCCCTTCGAGCTACTTGTTCTCCGGCGGTTCTTGGGAGGTTTAGGTGAGGAGGTGACGCCCCCTTGGTGTAGGTGACGTGCTCGTGGTGCTTGGAGCGAGGAGGAGGTGGCTATTCTGACGTGAATGCCCTAATGGATCGGCTCTACTCTTGAAGGTAGGGACCCTCTTCTCCTCTAGTTCTAGGCATGTTCCCCTTCCCCTCGAGATCCTTTGTTTCTTCATGGTTTGGGGTTGTGGGGTGTGCAATCGTGCTCGTGGTGAGTGAGGTTTCCATCGAGCGTAGATTTCCTTGTGATCCTTGTTTTATGGGGTTTGAGGGTGGTTTGTATGTTTTAAATGCTTTTCTACAGGTTTAGCATGGTCCCCTCCCCCTTGTGGTATGTTTCCTTTGGAGGGTTGTACCAGGACGACCCTCTGCTAAGAACGCGACTGGCCTGTGGGTCACGATGGTGTCGCGATGCATGCACCGCTGTCACGGCGGGCATGGCCGTCGCGACAGCATCGCGACGGCCAACGGCATCGCGACATGGTCAAAGCTCGCTTGGGCATCGCAACAGTGTCGCGACGGCCCGATGCGTCGCGACAACAGTAGAGACAAATAAGTCTTACGAGGTTCGTTTTTCGTAGAGTCTTCCTCGTTTCTAGTCCTTTTCTATACCCGTGGCACCAGTGCTAGTTCCTAGTATGGTCCTACACTAGTCGTTCACCTGGTGCTCGACATTTGAGGGCTTGTCCCATGAGAGAGGTTGTTACCGTTGCCTGGGACCCCCGTCCCCATGCGCCTGTTGATGGAGTACTATGGGCGGCGGGCGTTCTCAAGTCGCGGACTCTGGAGTGGAGGGGAAAACAGTGGTTAGGACAATGGCGTTGAGTCATTTTCATAGCTCTCTTGGTTGGTCTAGGATGCCGGGGTCATTTGGAGTCCTTCTCGGCGCAAGCCAGTCAGTCCTTTTCTGACTACCTCACTCTTTGTGGCCGCGAAACCACTTAGAGAGGCCAAGCATGGGACCATAGTCCGGCCAGACTACGGCGGTTACTATTATGTTACTTGTGTTCCTACCCCACTCTGACAAGACGTGGAGGTTTGGACCTGGGTCGAGGATAAGATGTCAGTGGACGCACCTGACCGATTGACTAGTGGTAGCATTTTCGATAGCTAGTGTCTCTTGTCCAGGCAGGGTTCGCTCTATCTGTGTTGCCAGCCGTGTGGTGGTCACGACATGAAGTTCTACGGAGTTTTCCGACCGGGGTGTCCTTCTATACTGTCTCTAGTTAGTAGCTTTGCTTCCGCACTTCCACTTGTAGAGTAGCAGATATATCTATTGTTATTTAATTATTTATATATTCTTCTGCCTGTTAGAGCCAGTAGGGGATTGGTAGTCCCTGCTAAGCTTCTGTTGTGAAGCTCATCCCTTCCTTTTCTAGGTGAGACTTCTCAGCAGCGGTAGGGCGCACGTCGGGCAGAGGAGGCCAGGTGGTAGTCGTCGTCCCCACAGCTAGCAGTGTTTTCCCCCTTCAGTTGTACATCACCCTCGGGGTATGCCCCTAAGGGCTTTGTCCTTCCCCTTCTTACTTGTACTAGGGTGCGTGTGTTGGGACTGTACCTAGAGCGATATGCTGCGGTCATGCTCTTCTTTCTGCTCCCGCGTGTGTGCTTCTAGCTCAATAATTGACGTTTATTTCCCCTACATATTCTGTTAGACTTCTGTTATTGCCCTTCCGGGTCCTCGGATCGGTGGGCGGCGACTGCAAAAATCGGGTCGTCGGCTTGGGCCATGGGTCGGGTTCTCGGGGTCGTTACAAGCAAACTAGCCCAAGAACCATACTAGTTGGTAGACTTCCTAAGAAGGTCACCCATCCTAGGACTTCTCTTAACTGAGCACGCTTAACTTTAGAGTTCCATAATCCATCAATGGTCGAGGAAGTGGTACTGGTGGTCTCTGAGGCACTGGCGCTTGCTGCTTTGCATCAACATCCTCTCTCCGCTAGCTACTCCCCATGAGCAGGGATGTTTGCACGATGCCTACGACTAGCCATGGCCTAGAAGAATAACAAACTAGTTAATTTTTATAACTGAATATATCTACAAACTTTCTATAAGACTTAGAACATGGATTTTTTTAGCTGATGGTTAGTCATTAACATCCTCAACCGAAGAATGCTCTGATAACATCTCTGTAACACCCCACTTAGACCATGTCCAATTACACTAAATCTCATCGAGTCCAAGTGACGTACTACATGGGGAAACACACCCCAACAATTATTAAATGCAGGTTGAGTCATTCACAAATCAAAACCAATGCAGTGGAAAATAAGAACAATCTCATCCACTTTACTGTCCATGTCTACAATCCATAGAAAATGTCCACAGTCGCTAAATAGTTTTAATAGAAGGTTCTTAAACATAATAACTCCTCAGATACAAGGGTTACTCAACACTCAAATCTAGTCCTCAGGCTTTGAATCCGATCCTGCTGCTACACCCTCGGGATCCACAGCCTCACCTGAAATGTTCAGAAAGTGTGAGCCTACAACAAAGACTTAGAAAGCAACCCAAAGATGGACTACCAATCTTACATATACAATATTTTCAAACCATGTTAATACATATTGATTTCTGAAATCATACTACTTGTAAGGTAACATTTGCTATACATATCTTTAATCAAAATTACATACAAAATCCTATTTATATATTATATGAGCTAAAGGCATTGTAGTAACATCATAATGTCTATCTTTTCAAAGTGATTTCATATCTAATGATGATGACAAATTTTCAAATTTCAACATAATGTACATAGTATACATCGTTTCAAGAATTTACATAAGTGAGCATGATTATTAAACATTTAGCAAAATAGAAATATGATAAAGATTATATTCTAATCATTACAAAGCTGAAAATAAACCTATCGTATGACATATGCATATGTACAAATTGCCAAGACACAACCCAAACCACCCTTTAGAAGTCACATAGACATATGAACATAAACTCATCACCTAGGCAGACAGTGAGAGTGTCCAGGTCACTGTGCAGAATTGGGGGAAGTCCTTCCCACCATTACAAATGGTACTTGTCCACCTCCATCTAAGAATATGTTAAATGTACTAAATCACAACCAGCAAAGTAGCCGAAGAACCATACTAGTTTGTAGACTTCCCAAAAGGTCACCCATCCTATGACTACTTCTAACTGAGTACGCTTAACTTCAAAGTTTTTTTCCTGCTCGAGCTCTGAAAATGACTAGTTCAAGTCGTTGGTAGTCTATTGATTTAATTCATTTAACATATTCTTATGGGGTGCTACAAAATAGCTCTAAAAATATTTTCTGTCTTCCTTAGCCAACTCTCAGCCAACAATGGTTCGCCCGCCCCCTTAAAAGAGGGTGGAGACATCCTATTGTACCTCTCTGTCACAAATGGGCCTCTATGCTCCAAATGCACTATGAGTGGAGCCTAAGCCTGAGACAAGAAGATCAGCATAAGATAGGCTCACAAAAGAGAACTACTTCCGACCATCAGAGCTACACCTAACTTGAGCTTGCACTTGGGCCTATAATGATGCCTAGGTCTGGGTCTGAGTCTACATAGCCTGAACCAACCTTTGCATGAACGTTCCATAATCTATCAATGGTCGAGGAGGTGGTACTGGTCGTCTCTGAGGCGCTGGGGCCTGCTGCTCTACATCAACATCCTCTCTCCGCTGCTCCCCACGAGTAGGGATGTTTGCACGATGCCTATGACTAGCCATGGCCTAGAAAAACAACAAACTAGTTAATTTTGCCATGGCCTAGAAAAACAACAAACTAGTTAATTTTTATAACTCAATATATCTACAAACTTTCTATATGACTTAGGAACATGGATTTTTTTAGCTAATGGTTACTCATGAATATCCTCAACCTAAGAATGTTCTGATACCATCTCTATAACACCCCACTTAGACCACGTCCAATTACACCAACTCCCATCAAGTCCAAGTGATGTACTACATGGGGAAACACACCCCAACAATTATCAAATGCAGGTTGAGTCATTCACAAACAAATACCAATGTAGTGGAAAATAAGAACAATCTCATCCACTTTATTATCCAAGTCTACAGTCCATAGAAAATGTCCATAATTTCTAAATGGTTTTAATACAAGGTTCTTAAACATAATAACTCCTCACATACAAAGGTCACTCAACACTCAAATCTAGTTCTCAGTCTCCGAATTTGATCCCACTACTACAGCTTCGGGATCCACAGCCTCACCTGAAATGTGAAGAAAGTGTGAGTATATAATGAAGACTCAGCAAGCAACCCAAAGATGGACTACCAACCTTACATATACAATATTTTCAAACCATGTTAATACATATTTATTTAAACAATCATACTACTTGCAATGTAACATTTGCTATGCATATCTAAATCCAGTGGTACTTGTCCACCTCCAGAATTTCTTCTCTTGTCCTCGAGAACATATATAACAGATTGAACATGTTCATAGTGGCATTACTATGGTCCTATTCCAAATTACTTCCAAGGTGGTAGTGTCTTATTGGCCGAATACAGAATCATACATGAATTTATAGATTCAAACGCAACATAGCATGATGCCCACAATCATATACATATATTTTGATCACAACAGATGCATATTTCATATTGATCACATGCTGCAGCTTCTGGGAATTTCCCTCAATAGCTATTTAATATAACACTTTTAAAATGATGATAACAGACATAAAAGGGGTCATAAGTCATAAATTCACAGAATTTTTGAAGAATGTGCCCTTACTTTCATGGATTAAATCTGTAGTTTTTTATGATTTTATGACATTCATGCTAATTTCCGTATTTATCTAAGTACTAGTATAAATAGAGAAATATTCACAATATTGAAACCGACTGTCAAATAGGTCCAATATTATTAGTGAGAGCATACCGTACCAATACAATTCATTGATTAAAATATCTCAAGTTTTAGACTTCAAAAACAATTTATAAAATTAAAATGGTGTTACTGATTCTAGCATTTTAGTTATGGAAATTTTAGAAAATAGTCAATTACTTGTTACAGGTCCATCCAAACATGAACATAACCCTAACATGCATTTCTACATACAAATCTAGCTTTTAATCACATACATGCTTTGCATACAAAATCCCTTCCTAAATCCATGCTTATTCACAGATTTCTGAAATTACCCTAATATCATGGTGATGACAGAAAATACAACAAATTGTAGCATGGTAAGAAGTTAACCTACTTAACCCTACACATCTCACAGAACATCCATTGGAAGTTTGAACATAAATATATAAATCCAGAAGTAAAAACAAGGGAAAATGCTAACCAAAAGATCTTGGTGGCAACAAGGTTGTTGTTAAGTTTAGTATGACGACAATGGGTTTGCCGTCAATTTCATTCTTGGCGGGAATCAAGGTTTTCGTTAAACTGACAAAAGAGAGAACCCTATCGGGAACCATTCATTCCCCAGATCTGACCACTGTATTATTTTATAAAATCGTAAAAAAAATTATAAAAAGGTAGAAACTAGGGTTGGGAATCATATCCCTAGGTTTTTTTTATTTATTGAAAATGGTCCATAGGCCTTAAACTAGGAGTGCGCACCCACCCTCAGAGAGGGAGAATGGACCCACTCCAATATCAAGAGCACCTGGGCCAACACTATATATAAAGCACGAATGCAAGAATTACAACCACATAAGGGCATACCCCTGTCAGATCAGTCTAACATTTAACAGACCAGATCTGTCTAACACAACCAGACCCTTACAAGAAAGAGGAAGGCTATGTGTTCTCCAATAGAAGTCATTGCGCTTGGAAACTATAGCATAATTGGCAAGCTAGTCAGCCACCTGATTAGTTTCCCGAAAAACATGTGAGATTTGACTGGCCGAATCATGAGGCATGTCTCTAGCAATACACCACCATCTGTAAGTATGCCAGGATGTACATCTGCACTGCTTAATGGAGTTGTCAAGGGCTAAAGAGTAAGAGTATATAGCAAAAAGAGTAATGCCAAGAGAAGCCGCCAGGTGAAGGCCATCACAAAGGGCACGGGTTTCAGCTATCAGACTGTTGCCCTCCCCGTAATAGTGAGCAAAAGCGGCTAGAACAACCCCATATTTGTCCCGAATATAGCCACCTCCCCCACATGTACCTTGACTGCCCTTGGACGCCCCATCAACATTGAGACAAAAATTCTAAATGGGGGGCATCCAGCGAATAAACTTCAAAAGTTTAATAGAAACATGAGGGCCAAAACCATAATGTTGAAGGATCTGCAACTCAGCCGGCGTGGGAGCAAGTTTGAAGGATGTATTGGATAGGGCAAAAGAAATGTTGAGCTTAATGTTCCTGATGATATCATAGAACCGAATTTTCTTGGCATCATACCGAGCAGCGCATCTACACTTCCAGAGTTCCCGTAGAATAAGCACCATGCCATAAATGGATATAAAACCAGCAGGAGATCGAACATTAGCATGAAGAATGAAGGCCCATATTCTTGCAGTGATATTAGAGTGGAGGTAGATCTTATCGCTGATCAGCAGCAGAAACCAGTGCCAAATCATCACTGCAGGGGTGTTGTTAATCAAAACATGATTTAGATCCTCAACCAGAGGAGATGCACAGCAATGGCATCGAGAGACCAGGGGAATTCCACTGTCCATAACTCTACTATCGACTGGAACCGCTCTATTGAGAACCTTCCAACAGAAAAGCGAGGCTCTAGGGTTGAAAGGTTGATGCCAAATCTTGGTTAGAGAAGTTCGAAAGACACCAGCATTTCTAACCAGATTATAAGCAGATTTGGTAGAAAAAGTGCCATTAGGAGCAGTGGCCCACACGCCTTTGTCCTCCTCTTCATTCAGCTACAACCCTTGAAAAATTGAACCTGGCAGGATTGATCTCATTGGATGAGAGGTGTCACTGAATACTTCCTGTAAAAAGATGCCATCACCTTCAAAGGGGCCTTGAAGCATGTCCACCTGAGGATGATCGCCCAACTAAATATCCTTCAAGATATCAATCCTGTCCCCATTGCCATGAATCCATCTCGTGTTCTTCTGAATAATATTGTTGGCAGCCATGCATATATGTTTGGGCATGCCGGTAACCATTCAAAGTTGGTAGAATGAAGACGCGGAATACACAGACAAGAGGGAGCTGCCATGACGTATATTCCAAATTTGTTTAATTGCCAGGGACATTTGGACATGCTGCATATTCTAGACTCCTAGGCCACCTTCCTGTCTCGGGCATTGGATAATGTGCCATGCAACCCAGTGTCGGCAGCGAGAGCCATCATACCCATTCCAGAAGAAGGCAGCAGCTGACTTCTCCATGTAAGAAAGAACAGATTTTGGAATAAAGGAAGAAGCAGCAAGATAGATCGGAATAGAGGATAATACTGAATTTATCAAGGTAACCCTTCCAGCTTGAGAGATTAACTTGGACTTCCATCCTCCCAGTATAGCATTAAATCTGTCAATAAGACTCTTGTAATCAGCTGCTAAAACTCTTCCAGGTCTCAAAGGAACCCCTAAATACAGCAAAGGTCCCTCCTGCTTCATATAACCAGAAGCCTCCTTGATTCTTTGAATGGAGGCCATTGTAGCTTTTCCCGAGACCATAAAAGAACACTTGTTGAGATTAATAATCTAGCCTGAGGACTGAGCATACTTGTTAAGAAAAAGCACAAGGCATTTCACATTAGGAATACTGCCATTCATGCAGATAAGCGTGTCATCTACATACAGAAGATGAGAGGGGGCCGGGCACCCTCTGGGGCCAGCATAAGGAATGATGGCCCCAGTGGAAACCATGTTCTTGAGGCCTCTACTCAGGGCTTCTTCCATTATAATAAAAAGAGCAGGAGCAATAGGTTCACCATGACGAAGTCCTCTAGAGGATTTAAAAATGCCAGCAGCAATGCCAATAACCAGTACAGAGAACCAGCAGTTAGAGAGCATCATGCCAATGTAAGAAACAAACCTTGAAGACAAGCCAAACTTCTTCAGAACAGCAAACAAAAAATCCCATTCAACATTGTCATGCTTTCCTGATATCCAACTTGAAGATAGCATTACCTCCTCTGACTTTCTAACCAATATCCTGAACTAATTCTCTGGCAAGAGAAACATTATCCAGGATGAATCTTCCTTTCACAAAGGCACCTTGTTCCTCTAAGATAATTCCAGGTAAAATAGTAACCAACCTGTCACATATAATTCTGGAAACAAATTTATAGCAGAAATTACAAAGACTGATCGGCCTAAAGTCGTTGAAAGTAGCCGGGTGAGATTTTTTCGGAACAAGTACAATCAATGTGGAGGTTACTCCTCTAGGGAAAGAGTATCCTTGAAAGAATCCATTCACAGCAGAAACAACTATATGTTGAACTATGTCCTAGAAAGAAGTGAAAAATATGCCAGTGAACCCGTCTGGCCCAGGGACATTGTTCCCGTTCAAACTCCATACTGCGTTCTTGATTTCATTTGACGTTGGAGAAGCACAAAGACAAGTATTTTACTTATCTGAAATAAGTGAAGGAATTACTTGGAGCAGGGATTCATCCACCGAATGAGGAGTAGATTGCAACAAATTCTCAAAAAACTTAGCCTCTTCAACACGCAAAACCTCCTGGTCCTTAGTCCAAGTTCCATCAATCTGAAGGCGCTGAGTTCTGTTACGTCTTCTATTGGCTTGAACCACAGCATGAAAAAATGTAGTATTTCTATCCCCATTTTCTAGCCATTCCATGCGGGCTTTTTGAGCCCAGAACACCTCCTTATAATGGATAGACCTTCTAAGACTGGCAGTCACCTTCCCCAGAGCACTCCTATTGTCCGCAGAAGGATTAGAATCAAATATGTCTTGCATAACTCTAACTTCTTCCTCTTGGGAAAGCACATTCTCTTCAATGGAGGCTGAACGTATGCCCGGAGTCCTAGCAATGGAGTGTCCTTAGTACCTTAGAGTATAGTTAGATGTTTGCTTAATTATCTTTTCCAGATGTAACAGTATTATTGAGCCCTATGTTTCAGCTCAGAATTAGTGGTTGTAATAGTTTAGATGAATTATCAATAAAATGAGGAGTTTATTGCAATTATTATTCATTAGATGCTCTGATATTTGCGAATGTGTGGACAATTTACATTACCATACACGTTGTCCATGCCTCCCTGATTTATTCCACTGCTAAATTAGCGGGGCATGACAATGGTATCAGAGCCCAGGATGTCCTTATTAGGATATTTAAGTCTACGATGTTCTAGGTGAACTGCCCTAACACGTGTCTAAGTCAACCACCATACCTATGTGAGAATTGAGTAGAACCATGGTTAAGATTTGAATACATTTATCTATATATATATATATGTATCAACTTAAATATTACTTTAGCACCCTAATGCCAACCCTATTATTGAAGGAACTCTTAATGGAGGCCGAACGTATGCCCCTGCAAGACGAAATGAGGTCAACTCAAAAGTTAGTCCGGGCATGTCAGAAAGTCACCCAACTGCTGAAAGGAGCCTTGCGGACGACCAAGAAGATTGGAAAAGCGGCTAAGAAGAACGAGAAGAAAAGACACAACCAGGACAAGAAGGTGAACACACAAAAGAAATATAGCAAGATCATCTGCCTTCATTGTAGCAAGCCAGGTCATGTGACTAAGGAATGCTGGCGGAAAGTAGGAGCATGTTTGCGATGTGGCAGTTTGGAGCATCAGATACAAGACTGCCCTCTTCTAAAGGAACCACACACTAATGCCAAGGATCACAGCTCTATGACAATAGAGAATCAACCAAACAATGATAAGAGAATGAAAGGGGAAGTGAAGCGGAAGGAATTTTGTAAATTTTGTAAAAAGCCAGGGCATCGAATTGACAATTGTTGGAAGAAATTGGGCAGATGTTTGCGTTGTAGAAGCCAACAACATCGCGTCATCGATTGCCCAATAAAGAAGAACCAAACTCCACGCCAACAACAGTTATAAGCTCTTGTGGATATAAATCATGCCAATAAAGGTGGACAAGGTATCATCACTAAATCCTTAGTTAAATTCATATTATTTTCATGATAGCAAAGCCCTAAGTAGGGGAGATGATGGAATGATATATTCAGAATGAATTGGTAGTCGTATCATATCATATGAATTTGGGGACCAAATTCTTTTAAGAGGGGGAGGATGTAATACCCCGGAAACTTCATTAATTCAAAAATAAAGATAAAATTAAATTTATCATTTAATAAATTCAAACTAGTTAAAAAAGGTACGCATCATTATCGCATGCGTAAAAACCCATATAAAAATGTTGTAAAAATAAGGGTTATGCTTCAAATAATATTCTCTAATGACTCATTAGGAAGTTTGAGCATAGAAAAATCATTTGGCCTAGTTTAAGAACTTATGTGACTTATTGTTGTAATTTAGGAATAAGATGGAAAACCCATTATTATATGAGCCAAGGTGGGTTATAAATTAAAATAAACATATGAATAGACTTTTAATAATATGGGCTGATAGCCCATTATGATATTTGGACCAATGGACAATCTTGGCCTATGAATAAATTCACTAACGAAAGAATAAATAACCCATTAAGTAAATTAAGTATATTGGTTGTACAATTAAGTTATACATAAGTTACTTAGCCAAGAGCAAGATGCCAAATGATGGATGAAGGTTATCAATATTGGGATAAGTAATATTAAATTGAATTAAAATAAGAAATCAATTGAATGAATATGATAAATGGATTTAAATTAGAATACAGGGTGAATAATTCGAAGTACTTAAAAAGACATTAAGACAAAATTAAGTATGGGTTGTATAAGTGGTCCAAGCATGGAATGATGGGCCCAAATGTGGAGAGCCCAATTTGGATGGGAGATTAATGTAGCCTAAATTCGTACCTAAAAATACTAATAAATAAAAAGGGGTAAGATAATAACTATTTTAACTCCTAAATTATCTTAAAAGGAGTCCTAACCCTAGCCTAACTCAATAAGACTCTATCCTAATCTAAAAAGGGAATTTAGATAAGAGGAATATTGATAAAAAATAGAAGACCTATATTAAATAGTGAAATTCGTAATTATATTATCTCTTAATTAAAAAGGGATCATTAAAGCACCAATATGACGTCTATTTATCTTAAAAAGAATCCTAGACATACCCAAATCCATTAGCCCTGAAATTTGAGTTCTCCACAAGCCAAATAGGTGGAATAATGATAGAAGATGGGGAGATAAATAAGAAATTCGGAGTTAAATGGTTGATAAATTATATAAGAGTGAGATAATGCCTAAATGAGTGGTAAATATCCTAAAAAGTGTCCTAAGCCTATCCTAACCCATTACCCACGAAATTGGACCTCTCCCTATCTTATTAGGTGGATAAATGCAAGAGAATAGGGAGGTAAATGTAAAAATTCGAAGTTTGAAAGGAAGGGAAGAGTTTTAAGTCATTAGGACTCTTAAGCAACCTAATAAACCTCTAATTAGTGTCTACCAAGCCCCATTTTCGTTCCTGAAACTCTGGAGAACTAAGGAGGAGGCTGATGACGAGGAGAGCATAGAAGAGGGAGGCTTGGAGCAAGAAGAACTTAGAAATTTCGTCAACCCAAACCGTAGGATCTTTACAACGCAAAAACGTAGGCAATATCTCAAGAAAAAATCGTGTAAAAATTATCCTAGGTAGCCTTCATGTACCTCTTCAAAAGCCCTATGGTTTCATTGTATTCTGCTGATCCATTTGGGCGAATTTAATTCATGAAGCCTTGTTGTCACTATGAACCTAAAATCTCATGTTCTCTCTAATTCCCTGCACGTACTTGTTCCCATGCTACGAGAAAATTCTCATTGATACTACAATACAATAGCTTTAAAACGCCCCTCATTTTGTTCTATTTTGATCTCCCTTTGAGGGAGAATTAATTGTTTCAATCTCTGTTAGATACATGCACCCGACCCTTCATGTTTGTTTGTGAACCTCATTTATACTTGACTTCAGATCATCAGAAAATTATCATAAATACTAAATCTTGTTAGCTTTTGGACACCCCTAGTTTTGGAATTTTTCATCATGTATTCATCTCAAATTAATTCGTTGAACCCTGACTGCGCCTGTTTAGGACACTGAAAAGTAACCCAATCAACGCATGTCTAACCTTGTCTATTTTCAAATTAATCGTGCATGTTGATAGACATACATGTCTACTTTCGTTTAAAAACTGGCTTCGTGCTTTTTGGATCATTGTGCTATTTTATATAGAATTTAGAACGTCCCTGTATCACAGAGGACTCGCCCTGGGAAAAAAGGGCAATCCCACCTGTTATCGCGACGGCGCGATCTGCCACGATATCAGCGAGGTCGCGCCGGCCAATGGCGTCGCATCAAGAACGTGGCAGCATAAGCCGCCATGATTCCACTCCGGATCGGGCCAGACCGGTCAGGCCCCGTGTCGCGCCGGACCGCCCCGTCGCGACTTGAATCGCGACGGGTAAGTCTACCGCGTTTTCATGAATCCGACCAGAATGAAAAATTGTGCATATGCCCTGTTGTTTAACCTATATACCCCTTAATTAGCCATGATTAACCCATGTTATAGTTAATTCGACTTGGTACGTTAACAAATGGCATTAACGATATAAATTTAATTATTTAAAATGACATTTGCACGACTTGTCATATCCTCAAGATTTCTCTACACTTACACACACATAACATTAAAAATTGACAATTGACCCTGATAAATTATGCCATAATGTATTCGGTAAATTAGCGAAATAAATGACTAAATTACCCTATTTTTATCATATACAACTGTTTTCATTTTATACGAGCATTTTAAATACTATTATCGTTTTCCCTCGGCTTCGAGCACTCGAGGATCGACGGACCCGTTTTCTACACACTTTCTCTTGACATGGACCACCTCTCCACTGGGAATACTCTCGACTGGACTAGGGAATCCTTGTCAAGACCTCCGTAAGTCTTCTTGGCTTTGGCGCACGTCCTTAGTCAACGAGCTGGTTGTACCCCAAATCCCGATACATATTAGGGATCACTACGATCCATGGCCTTAGTGTTTCTTTCTCGTCTTGGGTTCACACTGGACCACCTGACCCGTGTACACGGCACGACTAAGGGGGTGGTTGTGACTTCTACCAGACTGCCAGTACCCGACCTGGTGCCGTGCAACCTTATACACTATTTCGTTACATTGCCAATCATTTATCATACTAGTTTTGCAATATCTCTGTTGGAAGTTTTATCATTCTTTGCCATCATGTTCTATTACTCTCTTGGCTATATTTTAATCGTTCTCTTTAGTTATCCTACCTTGTAAGACATTAATTATTTAAAGCAAGCTTGTTTACATGAGATATTAAGTCCTACTGAGCGTTATCGCTCACCCGGCACTTTTGTTGTATGTGTTTCAGGTAAGTCAAGTGATGACCCTACGCACACCAATGGGAATGGACTGGAGTGATGAGCGACCCGGAGTCCTAGCAATGGAGTGTCCTTAGTACCCTACAGTATAGTTAGATGTTTGCTTAATTATCTTTTCCAGATGTAATGGTATTATTGAGCCCTATGTTTCGGCTTAGAATTAGTGGTTGTAATAGTTTAGATGAATTATCAATAAAATGAGGAGTTTATTGCAATTATTATTCATTAGATGCTCTGATATTTGCAAATGTTTGCGCAATTTACGTTACCATACACGTTGTTCATGCCTCCCTGATATATTTCGCTGCTAAATTAGCGGGGCATGACAGTTGGTATCAGAGCCTAGGATGTCCTTATCAGGATATTTAAGTCTAGGATGTTCTAGGTGAACTGCCCTAACACGTGTCTAAGTCAACCACCATACCTATGTGAGAATTGGGTAGAACCATGGTTAAGATCTGAATACATTTATCTATATATATATGTATCAACTTAAATATTACTTTAGCACCCTAATGCCAACCCTATTCTTGAAGGAACTCTTAATGGAGGCCGAACGTATGCCACTGCAAGACGAAATGAGGTCAACTCAAAAGTTAGTCTGGGCATGTCAAAAAGTCGCCCAACTGCTGAAAGGAGCCTTGCGGACGACCAAGAAGATTGGAAAAGCGGCTAAAAAGAACGAGAAGAAAAAACACAACCAAGACAAGAAGGTGAACACACAAAAGAAATATAGCAAGATCATCTGCCTTCATTGTAGCAAGCCAGGTCATGTGACTAAGGAATGCTGGCGGAAAGTAGGAGCATGTTTGTGATGTGGTAGTTTGGAGCATCGGATACAAGACTGCCTTCTTCTAAAGGAACCACACACTAACGCCAAAGATCTCAGCTCTATGACATAGAGAATCAACCAAACGATGATAAGAGAATGAAAGGGGAAGTGAAGCGGAAGGAATTTTGTAAATTTTGTAAAAAGCCAGGGCATCAAATTGCTAAGTGTTGGAAGAAATTGGGCAGATGTTTGCATTGTGGAAGCCAACAACATCGCGTC
Organism: Colocasia esculenta; assembly: GCA_014218235.1. Classification (NCBI taxonomy): domain Eukaryota; kingdom Viridiplantae; phylum Streptophyta; class Magnoliopsida; order Alismatales; family Araceae; genus Colocasia; species Colocasia esculenta. The sequence continues at coordinate 118,372,802 of CM024760.1, read as the reverse complement.
ATCGATTGCCCAATAAAGAAGAACCAAACTCCACGCCAACAACAGTTATAAGCTCTTGTGGATATAAATCATGCTAATAAAGGTGGACAAGGTATCATCACTAAACCCTCAGTTAAATTCATATTATTTTCTTGATAGCTAAGCCCTAAGTAGGGGAGATGATGGAATGAAATATTCAGAATAAATTGGTAGTCGTATCATATCATATGAATTTGGGGACCAAATTCTTTTAAGAGGGGGAGGATGTAGTACCCCGGAAAATTCATTAATTCAAAAATAATGATAAAATAAAATTTATCAATTAATAAATTCAAACTAGTTGAAAAGGGTACGCATCATTATCGCATGCGTAAAAACCCCTATAAAAATGTTGTAAAAATAATGGTTATGTTTCAAATAATATTCTCTAATGACTCGTCAGGATGTTTGAGCATAGAAAAATCATTTGGACCTAGTTTAAGAACTTATGCGACTTATTGTCGTAATTAAGGAATAAGACGGAAAACCCATTATTATATGAGCCAAGGTGGGTTATAAATTAAAATAAACATATGAATAGACTTTTAATAATATGGGCTGATAGCCCATTATGATATTTGGACCAATGGACAATCTTGGCCCATGAATAAATTGACTAACGAAAGGATAATTAACCCATTAAGTAAATTAAGTATATTGGTTGTACAATTAAGTTATACATAAGTTACTTGGTCAAGAGCAAGATGCCAAATGATGGATGAAGGTTATCAATATTGGGATAAGTAATATTAAATTGAATTAAAATATGAAATCAATTGAATGAATATGATAAATGGATTTAAATTAGAATATAGGGTGAATAATTCGAAGTACTTAAAAAGCCATTAAGACAAAATTAAATATGCGTTGTATAAGTGGTCCAAGCATGGAATGATGGGCCCAAATGTGGAGAGCCCAATTTGGATGGGAGATTAATTAAGCCTAAATTCGTACTTAAAAATACTAATAAATAAAAGGGGTAAGATAATAACTATTTTAACTCTTAAATTATCTTAAAAAGAGTCCTAACCTTAGCCTAACTCAATAGGACTCTATCTTAATCTAAAAAGGGAATTTAGATAAGAGAAAATATGGATAAAAAATAGAAGACCTATATTAAATAGTGAAATTCGTAATTATATTATCTCTTAATTAAAAAGGGATCATTAAAGCACCAATATGACGTCTATTTATCTTAAAAAGAATCCTAGACATACCCAAATCCATTAGCCCTGAAATTTGAGTTCTCCACAAGCCAAATAGGTGGAATAATGATAGAAGATGGGGAGATAAATAAGAAATTCGGAGTTAAATGGTTGATAAATTATATAAGAGTGAGATAATGCCTAAATGAGTGGTAAATATCCTAAAAAGTGTCCTAAGCCTATCCTAACCCATTACCCACGAAATTGGACCTCTCCCTATCTTATTAGGTGGATAAATGCAAGAGAATAGGGAGGTAAATGTAAAAATTCAAAGTTTGAAGGGAAGGGAAGAGTTTTAAGTCATTAGGACTCTTAAGCAACCTAATAGACCCCTAATTAGTGTCTACCAAGCCCCATTTTCGTTCCTGAAACTCTGGAGAACGAAGGAGGAGGCTGAGGACGAGGAGAGCAAGGAAGAGGGAGGCTTGGAGCAAGAAGAACTTGGAAATGTCATCAACCCAAACCCTAGGATCTTTACAGCGCAAAAAGGTAGGAAATCTCTCAAGAAAAAATCATGTAAAAATTATCCTAGGTAGCCTTCATGTACCTCTTCAAAAGCCCTATGTTTTCGTTGTATTCTGGTTATCCATTTAGGCGAATTTAATTCATGAATCCCTGCTGTCACCATGAACCCGAAATCTCATGTTCTCTCTAATTCCGTGCACGTACTTGTTCCCATGTTATGAGAAAATTCTCATTGATACTACAATAAATTTCTTTCAAACGCCCCTAGTTTCGTTCTATTTCGATCTTCCATGAGGGAGATTAATTCATTGAATCTCTGTCAGATACATGCACCTGACCCTTCATGTTTGTTTGTGAACCTCGTTTATACTTGACTTCAGATCATGAGAAAATTATCATAAATACTAAATCTTGTTAGCTTTTGAACGCCCCTAGCTTCGCAATTTTTCATCATGTATTCATCTCAAATTAATTTGTGGAACCCTAACTGTACCTGTTTAGGTCACTGAAAAGTAACCCGATCAACGCATGTCTAAACCTTGTCTATTTTCAAATTAATCGTGCTTGTTGATAGACATACATGTCTACTTTCGTTTAAAAATAGGTTTCATGCTTTTTGGATCACCGTGCTATTTTATATAGAATTTAGAACGTCCCTATATCATAGAGGACTCGCCCTGGGAAAAAGGGAAAAAAGGACAATCCCACCTGTTATCGCGACAGCGCGATCCGCCGCGATATCATCGGGGTCGCGCCGGCCGATGGCGTCGCGTCAAGAATGCGGCGGCATAAGCCACCGCGATTCCACTTCGGACCGGGCCAGACCGGCTAGGCCTCATGTCGCGCCCGACCGCCCCGTCGCGACTTGAATCGCGACGGGTAAGTCTGCCGCGTTTTCATGAATCCGACCAGAATGGAAAATTGTGCTTATGCCCTGTTGTTTAAGCTATATACCCCTTAATTAGCCATGATTAACCCATGTTATAGTTAATTCAACTTGATACGTTAACAAATGGCATTAACGATATAAATTTAATTATTTAAAATGACATTTACACGACTTGTCATATCCTCATGATTTCTCTACACTTACACACACATAACATTATAAATTGCCAATTGACCCTGATAAATTATGCCATAATGTATTCGGTAAATTAGCGAAATAAATGACTAAATTACCCTATTTTTTTTAAATACAATTGTTTTCATTTTATAGGAGCATTTTAAATACCATTATCATTTTCCCACGGCTTCGAGCTCTCGAGGCACGACGGACCCCTTTTCTACACACTTTCCCTTGACATGGACCACCTCTCAACCGGGAATACTCTCGACTGGACTAGGGAACCCTTGTCAAGACCTCCGTAAGTCTTCTTGGCTTTGGCGCACGTCCTTAGTCAACGAGCTGGTTGTACCCCAAATCCTGATACACATTAGGGTTCAGTACGATCTATGGCCTTGGTGTTTCTTTCTCATCTTGGGTTCACACCGGACCACCTGACCCGTGTACACGGCACGACTAAGGGGGCGGTTGTGACTTCTACCAGATTGTCAGTACCCGACCTGGTGCCGTGCAACCATATACACTATTTCGTTACATGGCCAATCATTTACCATACTAGTTTTGCAATATCTCTGTTGGAAGTTTTATCATTTTTGCCATCATGTTCTATTACTCTCTTGGCTATATTTTAATCATTCTCTTTAGTTATCCTACCTTGTAAGACATTAATTATTTAAAGCAAGCTTGTTTACATGAGATATTAAGTCCTACTAAGCATTATCGCTCACCCGACGCTTCTGTTGTATGTGTTTCAGGTAAGTCAAGTGATGACCCTACGCACACCAATGGGAATGGACTGGAGTGATGAGCAACCCGGAGTCCTAGCAATGGAGTGTCCTTAGTACCTTAGAGTATAGTTAGATGTTTGCTTAATTATCTTTTCCAGATGTAACGGTATTATTGAGCCCTATGTTTCGGCTTAGAATTAGTGGTTGTAATAGTTTAGATGAATTATCAATAAAATGAGGAGTTTATTGCAATTATTATTCATTAGATGCTCTGATATTTGCGAATGTATGCACAATTCACGTTCCATACACGTTGTTCATACCTCCCTGATTTATTCCACTGCTAAATTAGCGGGGCATGACATCACCAAACACTTCTTTATTCCAAACCCGCAAGGCCTTCTTAACCGACTTCAACTTAAGGGACAGAGTGGTAAAAGGGTTGGGGTGCCAATCCTCCTGAGCATTCCATGCCATTTTAACAGTGTCATGAAAAGAAGCATGAGAAGACCACATCGACTAGAAAGTGAATCTGGCCGGAGATTGGACCTCCTTATGAATATAGTCCAGCAAAGGGGAATGATCAGAAGGGTCTATGGGGAGATGCCTTACAGTAAACTCTAGAAATTTATTCTCAAAACTTCTATTAGTCAGAAACCTGTTCATACGTGCCTTAATAGATGCCTGTCCCATTTTGTTATTGGTCCAAGTAAATTGAGAACCAATTAAACCGGCATCAGAGAGAGAAGAAGCATCAATAAAAGAATTAAAATGTACCATAGCTTGCATATTGGAAACTCGACCACTCATTTTCTCAAAAGGCTGGGCGATACAATTAAAGTCACCCCCAACCACCCATGGAACATCAACAGTATTAGAAAATTGGATAAGATCATCAAAGAGAGTCCGCCTGTGACTATCATTGCAGCTAGCATAAACCACAGTAACCATCATCTAGACACTGTTATCTTTCAACACAGCTAACGTGATATGTTGGTCTGAACAATTAATGATGTGCATGGAAGTATTGTGCCAGAGTACCTAGATTTTGGAGTTCTCACCCCCGTTTCCAGCATACTCTTGCATATTGATATATTTGCATAAGGAAGATGCTCGGTCAAAAGTGACAATAGGCTAAGCAATAGACACAATATCTGTGCCATATTTTCTGATAATTCTACGAAGGGACTTCCTAGAGGCAGTATTGGAAATGCCTCTAATATTCCAGCATAATAAGGAACTATTCATGATGAGGAGTAACCAGCCGAACCACCTACGGCTTTCGCCTTAGATCGCGTAGTTTACTTTTTTATGAGCTTTCAAATCTTGCAATAAGATAGGGCCCAGCATGAAAATATTCTCCGTGGCAGCAAGAATAGAAACCCATTCTAAAACTTCATCCGGGGGTTTAGGAAAATCTATTGTAGATTCTGTAAAGGATTCATCCTCAGCTCCCTCCACCTCCATAATCGCCCTCGCCGGAGAAGAACCCTCAACCCCCACAGCATCTGATCTCCCTTCAGCACTTCCCCCAAATCTTGGCAGTGAGTGCCACTTATACTAGTGCCCCCATGCAGGCCATGCAACGTGATCTCCAGAGGCTGCGACGCAGTAGTAGATTCATGCAGAATGACATGACCAAATCCCTGCTCCTCAAAATCTTGCAAGTGCCGGCCATCAATATCCTCATGGTTCTCCTCCAGCACAGAAAAATGATTCCCCGAAGTCACAGTAGGGGGTTGCTGAGGCACCTTCTGCCGCCATGTTTTCTTGACCACTGTGGCACCTCCTTCCTTCTCCAATGAGATTTGCATATCAGACGCCTTTTGAGTAACCACATGAGCATCTGGTTGTTTTTGCTTCCTACGGCAGTCCACAATAGCATGACCCAGTCTGTGGCAAGAGGAGCAAACCTCCGGAACTCTGTAGTAGTTTATCTTCTGCCAAAATCCTTCTATGCCACATCCAATCCAAATTCTATCCGGCCAGCATTTAACTATGTGTAGCTCCACACAGACGAAAGCTTCACTGGTTTGTGTTAACGCCATAGTTGGCTCATATATCTGGAGGACATGTACCACATTGCCAGCAATGGACTTCAGAAAATCCTCATAATAATAGTTAACAGGGAGCATATGGAAGCCAATCCAAATGGGGATGATAGTAGGATCAGCATTAAAATATAACTGAGAATCGCAATTAAAAAATCTATATAGCAGACCTTTGATGTATAAATTCCTTCTCATAATAATCTTCATGTAATCATCCTCAGCATCAAAACGTAACAGCAAGTGACGGTGATTGAGAGTACTGACAATGAAATTGCCCTTCAGCAGGAGTCCTTGGGTAATGCACGACTTGAACTCTGGGATGGAGCAATGGCCATAGGCACACCTCACAATGATAGCCAGATGAAAAGTTTGAATGGATTTACCTACTTCTTCTGGCGAGAAGAAAACTGCTGGTTCTCCCAAGTCTGTAAAAACAGGAGGTTTAACTCCAATGCAAATGGCCAACGGCGGCTTGGAGGCAGCTATTATCTGAGCATAAGATTTCCTCCCAGTGTTGACTTCGCCTACACCAGAAGACCTAGCCTATGGAGGAAGCACCATGTAGATGCCTTAGCGTCCCCGCTAGCTGCCCAGGGCCGGTGGTAGCCGGCGAGGGCAACTAGCAAACTAGAGAATTCCTAGTGCGTCTCTCTCTAGAAACCTAGAGAGAGAGACTAGTCAAAGAAAATTCCGAATCATATCCCTAGGTTACTTGCCTCTAAAACACCAAGAAAACTATGAATTTTAGCCAATGAAGCTCGTGTTGGCCAACCAAGACGGTCCCCTCTCCATGGCTATATCCACAACCAGACTCCCCCTACGCCTGGAGCACGATGTAGATGCCCTTTTCCACCGAAGGCACGGCCTCCTAACTCGAAGACGCTTGAACTTGGTCACTACGAAGATAAGATAGCTGGATCCCTCTTCTTCTCTCTACCTTAAGACCATGAGAAGACTCCAAACGGGGATGAGGCTAGGCACCTATAGCACCCCAGAAATTTTAACTATATAAAAATTCGAATGAATAGAAATAAATTATTTCCATAATATCAAAGTATTTAAAACATAGGAATCATTATCGTATGTGCTAAAATATATCGGAAAAATCCGTAAAAATTATAAATCAACCCCACACATTATTCCTAAATGTTCCACAAAGAAATTTGTGCCAAGAAAAAATTGTATTAGCCAAGTTTAAAATGTTTTGCGACCTATTATCGTAATACATGAATAAGTCGAAAAATCATTATCACGCGTACTTGGATGAGTCAGAAAATAAAATAAAAATCATATACGGACTTCAAATAATATCCTCTAATCACCCATCAAGAAATTTGGGTCAATAAAAATCATCTGGGCTAGGTTTAAGAGTTATTGTGACCGATTATCCAAATAAGGAAACCACTCGGAAAACTATTAACACGGAAATACGACGCAACCAAAAATTAAATAAAAGTGTTGGAGAGACTTACAACATTATATATTAATGACCCAATATCTTAATTGGTCCAATGGACCACATATGACCAAAAAATCAAATGAAGCTAGAAAATGCATGGAAATTCGTAGCTTAAATTAGCTAAAATCAAAAAGAGGCAATTAGAGTTGAATTGGGAAGAGATCTTGCACTCTTGGAAACCCAAATTCGTGCCTACCCACCCATGGAGGTTGCTTGATGGCCAAGACTCTCTAATGGAGTGAGAGATCTTCAAATTTTGGAAAGACACAAGCCAATCCCGCAACCCTTCTTTCCTAGTTATAATACGACTCCTAAATACCTTGGTTGCTTAAATAATCTTCACCCAAACCCTAGGGATGAGTTTACAACTTTCTAGGGTCGTGTGGGGGAGCTCTTGGGGGCTGGGGAGCTATGGATCGACCATAAGAAGGACATCTTCTTCCCCCGTTCGTCTACTGCGACCTGCACAAACTGTCCACTTGATGCCGATCAAAGGTAGGCCAAACCTAAACCAAACCTTGCAAGGCTTATACCCTGGAAAGAGGGTCAAGTATACGTTCTAACCCAAGTGGAATGCCCAAATTCCATGCAGTATACACGGAGTATTAATCGTTTTCCTCCAAGTGGTCTGAACACGAGTTATCTGAAAAAACGAGACTTCATCAACCCAAAAGGTAGGTTCTCTCATACAAACCTTAACATATCCTATACCAATGTGTAGAGTATCAATTTAACTTTCATTTCCCACTGGTTTCATCGAATTCCAATGAGTAGATTTTTGAGTTATAAGCATTTTCCCGCACTGTTAGGACTTTTTTTCCGTTCTTTATATGTTGCATGCGATTTGAGACTGAATTAGAGCAAACCCACAACATGAAAGTTTTTCTACTAGTTGTCCTCGTCATGTCTTGTGTTGAATGTTTTATCTAAATATCATTAGTTAGAGAGATATAAGCATGATAAGAGGGTCTCTGCATGACACTACATTTTCGGGTTGCACTTGGTTTTACGTTGGTGTTGGACTTGATTAAAGCCTATTGAAACCATCATTGTTTTCTAATTCCGAATTACTACAAGCACCCTTGCATGTCTAGGTTGGTTTAAAACTGGTTTCGTTATTTTTCATGTACTATACAATTTGTTCTTAGTTTTGGAGCAACCCTGTGTCAAAATAGGGAAAGTCTGGTCTGCAATCCAAAGCACTGTCCTTTCTCTGGCAGATGCAGGCCAAGGACCTGAGAATGTGACGGCTCGATAGGCCGCGTTCTCAAGCAGATCACGACAAGAATTCCGTCGCGATCTAATCGCGACCGGATTGCCGTCGCGACCTGACCTCCGAGTGTTACAACCATGTCGCCTTCTTCATATGAACCCGTCGCGAACTGCCTTCCTGATCAGACAAGCCTGTCACGATCCTTACAAGGCACTGTCGCATTCTGATCTGACCCCATCGCGATCCGTATATGGGTCCGTTGCGACCTCAGGATATTTCATGAAACCCCACCTATTTCTTTTACAAAACTTACTGCTATACCCGAGGTCTGTTTAAATATGATATTTAGCGTGTAATTCACATGTCTTAGGTCTGATCATTGCATGATGGTTTATTTAATGGCCTAAAAGTAATTAACCCATTTAAAAAGCCTTAATTACATGAATATTATTATAATTGCTTTCTTAATGATATGATCATTCATGAAACTAGTGATTTACTCTTGTTACCGTTCTAGCTTGATTTAAATGATAATTATTATCTTAAAATTTTGTAAACCCATGTGTAGTTAAATGCATTGTCCATTGCATGCCATCATGTTAAGTGTTTTCCGCAAGTTTGAGACCATGAATTGAGACGCATACATCACTACACACTTGCACATCTAACCAGCCCTTTCTTGGGAAATAGGAAACTCTCTACCGGTCATTCCGAATCGGTAGACTAGTGACCTTTTCTCTAAGGCCTCCGTAAATCTCCTCTGACCATGGATTCCGACATGGCCGACGAGTTGGTTGTACCAATGAAGTTCCCTGGAGATAGCGTGCACTTCCTTTCTCTTCTTATTCTCGTGAGTGTGATTTACAATCTAGACTAAAGCCATCAATGTAAAGATTGAACTAAAGTATAAATCGTGTTGTTATGCTGCCAAATTTATCTGTTTACCATTATTATCATGAAATCATGTTCAATTACTTATTACTTGTTCCCATCATCATCATGAACATGACATTACACATGCTTACATATTGAAACTCTCATTGGCCATTATTAATGACTATGGGTATCTACATTTAAAATTTTACATGAGATGCTGACTGGGCACGGCGAGTGTCTAAGGGCTCCGGTCTAGCCCCAATGACGGAGAGTCATAAATATACTGTTAACCATGGGGTATAATGATTACTGGCGTTGCATCTGCCCTGGGAGTCTTGTTTGCTTGTTGAATGATAGATATAATAACCACATACACGTGTCCTGGTGTACATTCTTGATGGATCTTTTCTTGCTGTACATTAGTGTCTACGTGCCAGATTAGTGTTACATTATTGTGCTCGTACATTCTTGCTTGCTTGCGTGATATGGCCATCCTACATTTAATGCAATTAGTGATATCTTGCGTTCTTGACATCAATTGAAATCTTGCGTGCGTGTACAAAGTGATCTATTGCTAGTTCTATCTTGTCATCTTGTTCACAAATCTTGTTCTATCATAATCACTCTCTCTAGCTTGTTTCATGTATTATGTTTTAACGAGTTTTATTCGTACTTGGATATCATTCATCGTGCTTACCTAGTTCTAAATTGCTAATCACTTATATCATTGCCCGCACATTGAGATATAGATCCTACTGGGCTACTTTGCTCATCCCCTACTTTTACCCAATCTAGGTGGCTATGAAGTTCAAGCGGAAGATCAAGTAGAGGATGGGAATGCGTCCGAGTGATGAGCGTTCCAATTATGAGTCTATCTATAGTTAGTTTATTTTGAGTGTTAGAACAATGTAGTAGGAAGTGAGGTATTATTTACTTTTGCTTTTATTGAGTCTTAGTCCTGTAATAGTTTCCATTTGGAATACAATAAGTTGAGATTTGTATAAAAGATTAGTTGTGTTCAATATTTGGGCCCTATGATGATGTATGTTTGTTATACATTTAGTGCGTGCCAGCAAGAGGCTTATTTTCCGACTGTTCACGACTCGGGTTATCGCCTCGAATTATTTCTGAATTATTATTAATATCCACTGCGTAATTCTCAGGACGTGACAGTTTAGTGGTATCAGAGCCTAGGAATACCAAATAGGATATATGTCTCAAGAATAGGAGATACCTATGGAACCTAGGTCATGGAAATTAAATACAGTACCTGATGAGAATGGGTAGAGACTGGGAATATGTTAGCAAGAATTAAACACTCCTACCCATTGACTCTGATAAAGTATCTGGAGACATTAATTGGTTTCCATCCTTTTCTCAGGAACCCTCATAACTCTTACACTCAACTGCAATGGCTCGCAACCAATGGCAAGCTATGCAAGAAATAGTAGCTGGATTGACTCAGGCCCTGCAAAATGTGGTTCAGGCTGGAAATCAGGCTGCTGCAGTTAGAAATGGAGCCGGTGATCTGCACCGCAATTTTAGGAGTTTGAACCGTCCTCGTTTCTCTGGATCCCCTGATCCGGACGAAGCAGAGAACTGGAAGGAGGAGATAGAAAGGATCTTCCAAGTCAAGCAATGCACTAACAATGAAAAGGTGGTACTAGCCACTTTTCAATTCACTAAGGATGCCCGAGCATGGTGGAAGGCCACATCGGCCCACCTGCCTAATGTTGGCGAACTAGAGTGGGCCGGATTTCTGGAGATATTCCGGGGAAAGTATTTCTCTGAGAGAGTCAAGGAGAAGAAGGCAGCGGAGTTTGCCACACTAAAATAGAAAGGAATGTCCGTGTCTGAGTATGAGGCTCAGTTCGCGCGTCTTGCTATGTATGCCCAACACTTGGTGGGAACTGAAAGACTTAAGGCAAATCGGTTCATGGATGGGCTCAAGCCTGTGTTCATTGAAAGGCTCGGACCACACAACATTCAAACTTACACTGAGATGGTCCAACGAGCTCAGCTAGTAGAAGACACCATGGCCAAAGTAGAGGGCATGAGGGGCAAGGACAACTCCAAGCCGATCTTCGTCAAGAAGGGAGCACCTAATATTGCTCCAACTTTTTGTAACAACAACGTCAACAACAACAACAAGAGGCCGAATGTCGGAAGAGATGTTACTGGAGACAAGAGAGTCAAAGTGGAAGGTAGGCAGTTGGTTGAAAACTGCAAATTCTATTATAAAGCAGGGCACCGAGCTGAAGAATGCTGGAAGAAGCTCGGGGCATGCTTGAGATGTGGTGGTCATGACCACCGTATTCCTGACTATCCAATGATGAAGGACCAACCAGGCAAAGCCCCAAATGTACCACAACGTCAACGACGCCTTAATGTTGTCCTAGAAGCTGACCTACCCGAGGAAGAGGGTATGGTGGATGGTACCATTTTCATACACTCACAACCTGCATTTGTGCTCATTGATACTGGAGCTGCATATTCATTTATTTCCACCACATTTGCTGCAACTCTACCTATCAAACCTGTACCCTTGAAATCCAAGATCATTGTAGCCTCTCCACTAGGCTCAGAATCTGAACTCACTCACTACTTGCCGAAATGCGAAACTACAATTGGAGGACACAATCTCCTTGCCGACCTTATCTGTTTAGACATGAAGGGTTATGATGCCATTTTGGGTGTCGATTGGGTAATTGAATATGATGCCGATGTAAACTGTCGCCATAGGAGGGTCACTTTTAAATGACCAAACTTTCCAACTCTATCGCTACTTGGCACCTGTTATCACAAACACCCTATCTTGATATCCTCCTTAAAGGCTTCTATGCTGATCAACCAGGGTTGTGATGCTTTCCTAGTTTCCGCCTCGGCAACTGAAAAGAAGAAACCAACCCTAGAAGACATTCCAATAGCTAGGGACTATCCTGATGTATTTCTAGAGGAATTACCTGGTATACCACCTGAGCGGGAGGTAAACTTCACCATTGAGTTACTCCCTGGGGCAGCCCCTGTTTCAAAGGCTCCGTATCGCATGTCCCCTGTTGAATTTCAGGAGTGGAAAAGACAGATCCAAGAATTGCTAGATCAGGGTTTTATCAGGCCTAGCACATCCCCGTAGGGAGTGCCAGTGCTATTTGTCAGAAAGAAGGACGGGACAATGAGGCTATGCATTGATTACCGTCAGTTAAACCAGTTGACAATAATGAATAAGTATCCACTGCCCCGCATTGACGAGCTGTTTGACCAGATCTTTGGTGCACAATATTTCTCCAAGATAGATCTAAGATCAGGCTACCATTAGCTAAGAATAAAGGAGGAGGATATTCACAAGTCTGCATTCCGGAGTAGATATGGTCACTATGAGTTCGTGGTCATGCCGTTTGGTTTAACAAATGCTCCAGCAACTTTCATGCAACTTATGAACAATATTTATAGGCCATACTTGGACCAGTTTATAGTGGTGTTCATTGATGACATCCTTATTTACTCCAAATCCAAAGAAGAACATGAGGAACACTTGAAGGTTGCTCTGCAAGTGCTCAGAGATAATCAACTCTATGCTAAACTTAGTAAGTGTGAATTCTGGATGGAGGAAGTGTCTTTCCTTGGTCACATTATATCTAAGGAGGGAATCTCTGTGGATCCATCTAAGATGGAGGCGGTAAAGAACTGGGAAAGGCCGACAACTGTGTCAGAGATTAGGAGCTTTCTGGGTTTAGCCGGTTATTATCATCGCTTCATTAAAGATTTCTCAAAGATAGTTGTACCATTGACCAGGCTTATCAGGAAGGAGAATCCATTTGCATGGACTGATGAATGTGAAGAAAGTTTCAAGGCATTGAAAGGTCACCTTACCTCGGCACCCGTACTAACACTGCCAGTTGCTGGGGGTAGTTTTGAAGTATACATCGATGCATCCAGGATCGGCCTAGGTTGTGTGCTGATGCAAAATGGGAAAGTTATATGCTACACGTCCAGACAATTGAAGAACCACGAGGATAATTATCATGTACATGATCTGGAGCTAGCTGCTGTAGTCTTTGCCTTGAAGATATGGCGTCATTATCTATATGGTGAGAAGTTCATTGTGCTTTCTGACCATAAAAGCTTGAAGTATCTGTTTTCTCAGCAGGACTTGAATATGAGACAGCGGAGGTGGTTGGAGTATCTCAAAGACTTCGACTTCACGATCCAATATCATCCAGGAAAAGAAAATGTTGTGGCGGATGCTCTAAGTAGAAAGCCAATGACCACATTGTCAAGTTTAATGGTGGAAGAATGGAAGTTATTAGAGGATTTCGCCAAGTTAAATATTGATGCTGACATCAAAGAGAAGGGATGCCTTGTTGCTAGTGTTAGAGCACAACCTACACTATTGGAGGACATCACAACACTCCAAGACAATGACCCCGTACTTGTGGAGATTAAGGCTAATCTAGACCAAAGGCCGGATTTCTCATTAACTGAAGATGGAAGACTATTGTTCTGGGATCGAGTCTGTGCACCCGACCATGCGGAGACAAAGAAAATGATTATGGATGAGGCTCACAAGACCAGGTATACCATTCATCTCGGAACTACCAAAATGTATCAGGATTTGAAAAGAAGCTTTTGGTGGCCTAATATGAAGAGAGAGGTGGCGGAATATGTCGCCCGATGCTTAACATGTCAAAAGGTCAAGGCGGAACACTTGCGACCCGCAGGTAAACTCAAACCCCTAGAAATCCCGACATGGAAATGGGAAGGGATAGGGATGGACTTTATTTTCGGACTACCCAGATCTAGAGGTAGATTCGATGGTATCTGGGTTATTGTCGACCGCTTAACTAGGTCGGCTCACTTCTTGCCAGTGAAGAATAAGTGGTCAGTAGATGTTCTGGCTGCATTGTATGTGAAGGAAATAGTCAGATTACATGGAGTACCGGTGTCTATCATGTCTGATAGAGACCCTAGGTTTACATCCCACTTTTGGAAAGGACTGCACTAGTCCTTGGGATCTAAACTAAACTTTAGCACGGCTTTCCATCCACAGACAGATGGTCAGATGGAGAGAACCAACCAGGTGATTGAAGATATACTTAGAGCATGTGTCCTACATTTTAGAGGTAGCTGGCACAAACACTTACCTCTCGTGGAGTTCGCTTACAATAATAGCTATCAAGCTAGCATTCAAATGGCACCATTTGAAGCACTCTATGGCAGGAGTTGCCGATCTCCAATATGCTGGTATGAAGTTGGCGAAAAACAAATGCTAGGACCAGAGATGATAAGGGAAACCACAGAGAAGGTAAAGCTTATTAAAGAAAGAATGGCAGTGGCGCAGCAAAGACAAAAGGCATATGCAGATAATAGAAGAAGAGACTGAGAGTTTTAGGTTGGGGAACATGTATTCTTAAAAGTGTCTCCAGGCCATGGGATCAGGCGTTTTGGCATTAAAGGCAAGTTGTCACCAAGGTTTGTCGGGCCTTTCGAAATCCTTGAAAGAATCGGCAAGGTGGCATATCGTCTCACTTTACGACCACAAATAGATGGAATACACAATGTGTTCCACATATCCATGTTGAAAAAGTACGTACGGGATCCGTGGCATGTCATAGAATATGAGCTCCTGGAATTCAACAAAGACGGAACATATCAAGAGAAGCCAATTAATATCGTGGACCGGGAACTGCGCCAATTAAGTAACAAGATCATCCCACTGGTAAGGGTTAGATGGAATCAACACATGGATGAAAATGACACGTGCGAAACCGAGGAAGCAATGCGCAAAAGATACCCGGAGCTATTCACATGTAAGTACACCTCACTGGTACAATAACTTTCTATACATGAATTTGGGGACCAAATTCTCTTAAGTGGGGGAGGGTGTAGCACCCCAGAAATTTTAACTATATAAAAATTCGAATGAATGGAAATAAATAATTTCCATAATATCAAAGTATTTAAAACATACGAATCATTTTCGTATGTGCTAAAACATATCAAAAAAATCCGTAAAAATTATAAATCAACCCCACACATTATTCCGAAATGTTCCACAAAGAAATTTGTGCCAAGAAAAAATCGTATTAGCCAAGTTTAAAGTGTTTCACGACTTATTATCGTAATTCATGAATAAGTCAAAAAATCATTATCACGCGTAGTTGGATGAGTCAGAAAATAAACTAAAAATCATATACTGACTACAAATAATATCCTCTAATGACCCATCAAGAAATTTGGGTCAATAAAAATTATTTGGGCTAGGTTTAAGAGTTATTGTGACCGATTATCCAAATAAGGAAACCACTCGGAAAACCGTTAACACGAAAATATGACGCAACCAAAAATTAAATAAAAGTGTTGGAGAGACTTCCAACATTATACATTAATGAACCAATATCTTAATTGGGCCAATGGACCACATATGACCCAAAAATCAAATAAAGCTAGAAAATGCATAGACATTCATAGCTTAAATTAGCTGAAATTAAAAAGAGGCAATTAAAGTTGAATTGGGAAGAGATCTTGCACTCTTGGAAACCCAAATTCGTGCCTACCCACCCATGGAGGTTGCTTGATGGACAAGACTCTCTAATGGAGGGAGAGATCTTCAAATTTTGGAAAGACACAAGCCAATCCCGCAACCCTTCTTTCCTAGTTACAATAGGACTCCTAAATACCTTGGTTGCTTAAATACTCTTCACCCAAACCCTAGGGACGAGTTTACAACTTGCTGGGGTCGTGTGGAGGAGCTCTTGGGGGCTGGGGAGCTGTGGATCGACCACAAGAAGGACATCTTCTTCCCCCGTTTGTCTGCTGCGACCTGCACAAACCGTCCACTTGAAGCCAATCAAAGGTAGGCCAAACCTAAACCAAACCTTGCAAGGCTTATACCCCTGGAAATAGGGTCAAGTCTACATTCTAACACAAGTGGAATTCCCAAATTCCATGCAGTATACACGGAGTATTAAGCATTTTCCTCCAAGTGGTCTGAACACGGGTTTTCAAAAAAAATGTGACTTCATCAACCCAAAAGGTAGGTTCTGTTGGGCCAAACCTTAACATATCCTATACCAATGTGTAGATCATCAAGTTAACTTTCATTTCCCACTGGTTTCATCGAATTCCAATGAGTAGATTTTGAGTTATAAGCGTTTTCCCCAAGTCGCGCACTGTTAGGGCTTTTTTTTCGTTCTTTATATGTTGCATGCAATTTGAGACCGAATTAGAGCAAACCCACAACATGAAAGTTTTTCTACTAGTTGTCTTGTCATGTCTTGTGTTGAACGTTTTGTCTAAATGTTCTTAGTTAGAGAGTTATAAGCATGATAAGAGGGTCTCTGCATGACACTACGTTTTCGGGTTGCACTTGGTTTTATGTTGGTGTTGGACTTGATTAAAGCATATTGAAACCATCATTGTTTTCTAATTCCAATTTACTGAAAGCACTCTTGCATGTCTAGGTTGGTTTAAAACTAGTTTTGTTATTTTTCATGCACTGTACAATTTGTTCTTAATTTTGGAACAACCCTATGTCAAAACAGGGAAAGTCTGGTCCGCAATCCAAAGCACTGTCCTTTCTCTGGCAGACGCAGGCCAAGGAGCTAAGAACACGATGGCTCGATAGGTCGCGTTCTCAGGCAGATCATGACAAGAATTCTGTCGCGATCTGATCGCGATCGGATCGCCGTCGTGACCTGACCTCCGGGTCTGACAACCATGTCGCCTTCTTCTTATGAACACGTCGCGAACTACCTGCCTGATCAGACAAGCCTGTCGTGATCCTTACAAGGCACTGTCACGTTCTGATCTGACCCCGTCGCGATCCGTACAAGGGTCCGTCGCGACGTCAGGATTTTTCATGAAACCCCACCTATTTCTTTTACAAAACCTACTGCTATACTTGAGGTCTGTTTAAATATGATATTTAGCATGTAATTTACAAGTCTTAGGTCTGATCATTGCATGATGGTTTATTTAATGGCCTAAAAGTGATTAACCCTTTTAAAAAGCCTTAATTACATGAATATTATTCTAATTACTTTCTTAATGATATGATCATTCTTGAAACTTGTGATTTACTCTTGTTACCGTTCTAGCTTGATTTAAATGATAATTATTATCTTAAAATCTTGTAAACCCATGTGTAGTTAAATGCATTGTCCATTGCATGCCATCATGTTAGTGTTTTCCGCGAGTTTGAGACCATGAATTGAGACGCGTACATCACTACACACTTGCACATCTAGGCAGCCCTTTCTTGGGAAATAGGAAACTCTCTACCGGTCATTCCGAATCGGTAGACTAGCGACCTTTTCTCCAAGGCCTCCGTAAATCTCCTCTGACCATGGATTCCCACATGGCCGACGAGTTGGTTGTACCATTGAAGTTCCATGGAGATAGCGTGCACTTCCTTTCTCTTCTTGTTCTCGTGAGTGTGATTTACAATCTAGACCAAAGCCATCAATGTAAAGATTGAACTAAAGTATAAATCATGTTGTTATGCTGCCAAATTTATCTGTTTACCATTGTTATCATGAAATCATGTTCAATTACTTATTACTTGTTCCCATCATCATCATGAACATGACATTACACATGCTTACTTATTGAAACTCTCATTGGCCATTATTAATGAATGTGGGTATCTACATTTAAAATTTTACATGAGATGCTGACTAGGCACGGCGAGTGTCCAAGGGCTCCAGTCTAGCCCCAATGACGGAGAGTCATAAATATGCTGTTAACCATGGGGTATAATGATTAATGGCGTTGCATCTGCGCTGGGAGTCTTGCTTTCTTGTTGAATGATAGATACAATAACCACATACACATGTCCTAGTATACAATCTTGATGGATCTTTTCTTGGTGTACATTAGTGTCTACGTGCCGGATTAGTGTTACATTATCGTGCTCGTACATCTTTCTTGCTTGCTTGCTTGCGTGATATGGCCATCCTACATTTAATGCAATTAGTGATATCTTGCGTTCTTGACATCAATTGAAATCTTGCGTGCTTGTACAAAGTGATCTATTGCTAGTTCTATCTTGTCATCTTGTTCACAAATTTTGTTCTATTATAATCACTATCTCTAGCTTGTTTCATGTATCATGTTTTAACGAGTTTTATTCGTACTTGCATATCATTCTTCGTGCTTACCTAGTTCTAAATTGCAAATCACTTATATCATTACCCACACATTGAGATATAGATCCTACTGGGCTAGTTTGCTCATCCCCTACTTTTATCCAATCTAAGTGACTATGAAGTTTAATAGGAAGATCAAGTCGAGGATGAGAATGCATCCGAGTGATGAGCGTTCCAATTATGAGTCTATCTGTAGTTAGTTTATTTTGAGTGTTAGAACAATGTAGTAGGAATTGAGGTATTATGTACTTTTGCTTTTATTGAGTCTTAGTCCTGTAATAGTTTCCATTTGGAATACAATGAGTTGAGATTTGAATAAAAGATTAGTTGAGTTCAATATTTGGGCCCTATGATGATGTATGTTGTTATACATTTAGTGCGTGCTAGCGAGAAGCTTATTTTCCAACTGTTCACGTCTCTGGTTATCATCTCGAATTATTTCCAAATTATTATTAATATCCGCTGCGTAATTCTCGGGATGTGACAGCACCCTTTTGAAGGGAGTTTCCCTCCCCTTTCTCGATCAAGAGAGGGTAAGAATCGTGTCTCTGAATGTTACTACAGATCTCGCCCTCGACCATTTGCAAATCAGAGCTGGGTTGCGAGAATTCCATGGTCTGCGCCATAAGAAGTTGACAGTAAAGGTGATTGACGTCAAATCAGGTTGACGGCAATCGATATTTCTATTTACCTACTGTTGGCGGCAATAAATGTTGCCGTCAACAACACAGGCTGATACAACCATTCACCTGCCCGAGAACAGACCAATAAAACACAATGGAATCTTAAACTACTCATTTAAGGTGGTTGGAGCAAAATAGATAACAATCATAATTAAAATCTATGAATAAAATTTAGGGCATCACAAATAGCATCCTGCATTAGACATATAAAATAGAATATTAGACATATGGATAAAAAATTATATAAATATTTAAAAGTTAAAATTTGACTAGACAAAAATATAGATATTGAGCCCCTTACCCCTTGAATATTTGCAGTTGAGCCTTTTGACCTATAAATAAATGTGGCCATTGAATTAGATTTACATTATGGGACACGCAAAATTTTGGATGCTAAAAAATAATTGTTTGAATGAAAGAAGAAAATTTACTGGATCCAAACATAAGTTTCTTTAATCAATCAATCATAAATTTGTACATAAGACTTTGGTTTTGTTACCTCAGATTTTTCTAAGCAACACAATGTCCCCCTGAATTGGAACCAATATCCTACTGAGTGAGCATTAGTTAATGACTAGTTGATGGTAGTTAGGAACTACCTTGTTACAAATGGCTATTCACCAAATTAACAAGGACATATTGTTGGATCGATGGCGGTAGCAATTTTCACCTAGATGGGGGTGAATAGGTGTTTTTCGTTGCGGAAGTTAATTTTAAAAGGCACTAACACACGTTAGTTATGTTGATGTAAGCAAACCATGAATGAGACAAGAGAATTTTATCCTGGTTTGGATTTTCTCTCTAATGGAAGTCATACATCCGGTCCCAAAGCTAACAGCTTAGGATTTCACTACCTTTTTTCAAAGGTACAATACCCCAATTTTCAACCGATCTTCCCTTCAACACAAGGGGAAAGACAACCAGCTAGATACAATAAGCCTTCTCTTCTACCAAGGGGAAACAAATGCCAAAACCACTTTGTCCTTTCCTCTTCTAGAGGGGTACACACCCTGCTTAGTAGGTTTTCCCTTCTACAAAGGGGTATACTAACTGAAGAAGAGCTTTTGTAGTGAGTACAAGGATCAGTAAGATTTTATACTAAATGATATAACAGAAGGTTTATAGTCTGATCAAATCCTACATTTGAAGAAAGAACCTTCAGTAAACACGACTCAAACAGATGCACCCATGGTGTTGACAGACGAGGCTTCAACACAACAGCTTTGCTAAAATGCATTAGAGAGAAGGCTTTCATTGAACTCTTGAACTCTTTCAAATTTCTCGTGCATGGGCATATCTATCATTTTCCTTCGTTGTGATTGTTGGTGTTCTGCCTTTGAAATGTCCTTCTTTCATCGGCTTCATTTTGTAGCCGTTGCTTCAAATCGTTTGAATGTATTTGTTGGAGGAATGAATGTTGAATGACACCTTTCGAGGATGACGTGCATGTCTTTTACGTTCACATGATTAGACGGTCTTGCATTTAATCATTTTGTCTTTATTTGAAATATGTCAAGTTCTAAGAAATATACTAGACTAGGTCTAGTTGATCTGTAAATAGATACTTCTGTAATGTAGTTAGGCCATGAAATATGTTTAGAATAGTTTGATCTAGAATCTTGATTATTGTAAGCATGTTTTAGACTATTTAACTCGATTAATCCCTTTTAAGAGAAACTTCAAGTTCTTATATAATATTAACCAAAAATCTATTTTAATTTTAAAAAATAGTTATGATATTCCAAAAACATTTGAGAAATTAGGGCTATGTTACATTACATGTAAGTAATTGTAGGTAAACATTTGAACATGATCGGACTTTTGTTTTATTAGTTTTGAATTATTCAATCTTTTATGATCATGTTAAGCATGTTTAATTAAATTTGATTAATCAAATTAGTACCATGTTTAGGTTATGTTAATTATGTTTACCTACTATTAGATAGTAACATGAATTCTGAAAGTAATAGCATATGTTTATATATGTCGTAAGCATGTGTACATGAGTAAAAAATGAAGAGCATGCAGTATGTGTGTAAATCAAATAATGTGCTATGGTGAAATTTGTACCAATGAGACACTGCTATAGACGGCTCAATGTGTTATGGGCAAAATTCTAGAGGTGGATAAGTACCACTGGTTAGGGTGGAGAGCGCATCTCTCAATTTTGTGTAGTTACTAAGACTTTATCACTATATTGCCTAGGCGATAGGTTCATGTATGTGAGTGATGTGACCTTCTAGTGGTGGTTTGAGTTGTTTCTTGGCTTATGTGAATTAAGTGTGAATGTGACAAGCCATGTGACATGTTTAAGTGAATGTAAACATATGTTAATAGGAAAGACATGTATAATCATGTAAGAACAATGAGCAAGTATGAAGTTATGATACATAAGTGCATGAGAAAATAAGGTAAATGTTTTATGAAAGAGTAATGCATGTTTAATGTGATCATCATAATTCATGTGACAATTATCATGTTAGCACCAAGTGTAGTATCATGTAAATTATGCTCATGACAATAAGTTGTAATGGCAACAAGTTCTAGTAGCATCATGTTCCATGTTTGGATTGAGTAGTGTTTATATTTTAATGTTCCCATGAGTTTATGTTAACCATGTGGTTATTGGTATGTTAAAGCATGATAGTTAGAAGTTACTATTCATAGACATTTGTAAGTTAAATTGTTGTTCATGTTTATGCCATTTAGAATGCATGTGATAAGTATTTGGATGTGGCCATAAATTGCTTAGTCTATTTCCTAAACTCATACTTGCTAATGACATAGATGAGGTTGACCAGTTATAGTCAGAGGAGCAAGTGAGGATTGACTCTGGGAGTGAGTAGTTCGTGGGGTGGAGCTTGTTCTACTTAAATTTGGAGAATATTTTTACTTACTACGTGGACAAATATATGTAGTCGGACTATGGACATTTGTATTATAGACTTGGTTATGTGGTTGGACTTTATTCTATTTCTCTTGCTACTATATAGATTGTGAAATTGGTTACTAGTCAATGGACACTTCCTTTACTTATTTCAGCTATAGTTGTTATTCTTATTTGTGTGCATATCAACCTACTCTACTTGTGTTGGATACTTTCTTGTTGTTGCATCTCTCTTTGTTCTTACGTAGGTTGCTATAACTGTTCTAGGGTAGAGAGGGGTGTTACAATCCCATTAGGGCCCAAACATGTAGACCACCAGCTCGTAGGGACCAAAATGGGCTCGCATCAGAACTTAGCCCATTGTCGTGTCTGCATAGGCTAGGGTTGGCTCAAACCTATGGGCCCAACATGGCGTCGACTTCTTGGGTCAGTCTAACATCGAGTCCTCGGCCACAAAGTCTACGTTGTAACCTCCTTTTACATGACATATGACACCCCACTACAGCCACTCAATGTATCCCCATCGTGCTGTGGCAGGACTTGATGGCCACAAATATGCCACACAATAGGTGTGGGAGGCTCCTCTCTTCTAAGGCCCATACCCTTTAGGAGCTAGGAACGACACCCCTCAAAAAGAGACCTATAAGCCCTCTTTGTGAGCACCAATATTGGGGAAGGGATACACTCTTTATCCTTACAGAATAATGAGCTACCTCATCCGACAATATTCTCACACTCCTTACAGCTGGTCTATATAGCTAAGGGATGGTGGGAGACACCCAACAATCCTAGAATGACTTCATCAACTCTTACTCCTAAACGACTCATCTACACGTCCCATGGGAGATATGCACCCAATAACCCTTCAGTGAATGCTTAAAAGGGACACCCTTACCACAATAGGAGGGGGACTCCCACACAAGGTGCTAACCCAAACCAGAAACTCTCCTTTCACTCTTCTGCCTCATTCTTATATTTTGGTCGGATCCCTGACTTGGACGTCGAAAGATTGTTTTTTGGACTGTCCCTGTCTTTCACCTTTAGGGGATAGCTGAGGTCTTCTTTCGAACAAACAATTTAAAAGCTTACGGGTGAGGAATGGGGAGTTCCGTTGAGAGGTTTCTGGCTGCTAGAAAACCATTCATTAACATTTCAGTGATGGGTGTAAATTGAAATAGTAGATTCATAAATGTTTAATTATTGTCCTAACTATAATTTATATATATATATATAAATGTTCATTTTATATAACCCTATGTAACTATCAACCTAATTATTCGATATCAAGAACAAGATAAATGTGTTCAAATGTAAATAACGATGATTCCACAGACATCAATAAAAAAGCAAATGACATGCACAGTAAGGCGACCAGCACACGAAGAATCAAACAGATCATGTCAGAACACGTGAAAGTAATCAAGTTGGAGGTCTTATCAATTCAAGCTTATTTATTCTTAGTCACCTTTCACGAAGAAAATGCCAAATATATTCCTCTGAAAATGATCATGTCCACCAAGTGTAATCTCTTAATGTGCTCCATCGAGAACATGAGGCGATTGGGTTTCATATGAATGCAAATTTAAGATCAGGTGAAAAATGAAAATACCATTTTTCCTTTGTGCTACAAGTTTGAAAACTATAACATGTGCTTTCCTCATGATTCATTTCAAAAGAAAAGCTTGTGGCCATTGCATGTCAAGACAATCATTGGGAAAGAGCAGAAAGGACCAAGCCAGGCCAACACCCCCCTCTCTCCCTACCTACATGATCATGTGCTTCTAACAAGTCCTCGGATCCACTGGAAATGCCGACCAAGAAGCGCTCCTCCTCTTCCCATGGAACACCACCTTTCCTCTTCCCCGAGACCCACTCTTCTGTGCTTCCCGACCCCTCGAACTTCTTCTCAGCCCACCTCCTCTCCTCCCCTCTCCCCACCAACTCCTTCTTCCAAAACTTTGTGCTCAAGAATGGCGACCTCCCAGAGTACGTTCACCCGTATCTAATCAAGTCCTCGTCTTCCTCCTTAAACATCTCATACCCATCTCGCTTCTGTTCTCCAAACTACATCTCACAGATCTTCACACCTGACCTCACCATCTCCTCACTCAACGACACCCGGATCAGCCGCCATGAAATCTCCTCCTTCGACGACCTAAGTGTGACCCTGGACCTCCCCCCAGCTCTTCGGTTCTTCCTGGTTCGTGGTAGCCCCTTCATCACCTGCTCTGCAATCGACCCACAGATCTCCACAAGCCTCTCGGTCTCCAGCTGCCATGCCATCAAGTCCGTCGATTCCGACCACACCTGCACCAAGTACTCCTTCCATCTTGACAATGGCCAGACCTACCTATGTTACTGCACCTCCCCTCTCCAACTCACGAGGTCCTCCCCCACCGAGTTCCACTCAGTGCCGGCCTTCAATGGCGTGTTGCGGTTCGCCTGTCTGCCGAGCCCCAGCTGCGAAGCGTTGTTGGACCTCTTCAGAAGCTGTTATCCGGTCTCCGGCAGGGCCGCCTTCGCCAGCCCCTTCTGTCTAGAGTACATTTGGGAGACGAGGGGCAGAGGGGAGCTGCTCCTCCTCGCCCACCCTCTCCACCTCCGCCTTCTCTCTCGCGTCGAAGGCGCCGTCTCCGCCGTGCTGAGCGACGTCAAGTACAAGAGCATCGACGGAGATCTCGTCGGCGTCGTCGGCGACTCGTGGGTCCTGAGGACGAAACCCATCCGGATGACCTGGTATTCCTTCCATGGCGTGAGCACGGACGGCTATGAGGAGATCGCTGCCGCTCTTCGCAAGGATGTCACCTGCCTGGACTCCACGCCAATCCTGACCCCTTCGTCGTACTTCTACGGAAAGGCCATCAGCCGAGCAGCGCGGTTGGCTCTGATCGCCGAAGAGATCTCTCTGGCGGAGGTGATCCCCGCTGTCGTGAGGTTCCTGAAGGGCTCCGTCGAGCCATGGCTGGAGGGGACCTTCGCCGGGAACGCCTTCCTTTATGACCCCAAGTGGGGCGGCATCGTCACCAAGCTGGGCGCCGAGGGCCCGAACGCTGACTTCGGGTTCGGGGTGCACAACGACCACCACTACCACCTTGGCTACTTCCTCTACGCCATTGCTGTCCTCACTAAGCTCGACCCTGCATGGGGCCGGAGGTACAAGCCTCAGGCCTACGCCCTTGCCACCGACTTCATGAGCTTAGCGGAGGATCCCCACCCGCGCTACACGAGGCTGAGGTGCTTCGACCTGTGGAAGCTGCACTCCTGGGCGGGTGGCCTCACGGAGTTCGCCGACGGGAGGAACCAGGAGAGCTCCAGCGAGTCAGTGAACGCTTATTATGCTGCCGCCCTGATGGGTCTGAGCTACGGTGACCCCGAGCTAACGGCGGTGGGTTCAACGCTGGCAGCCCTTGAGATCCAGGCAGCGAGGACGTGGTGGCATGTGAGGGAGGAGGATGGGACGTACGATGCGGAGTTTAGCAGGGAGAATAGGGTGCTCGGGATCCTTTGGGCAAACAAGCGGGACAGCGGCCTCTGGTTTGCACCCGCCGAGTGGAGGGAGTGCAGGGTGGGCATCCACGTCCTGCCGTTGCTGCCCATCACCGAGGCCTTGTTCCAGGACATCGGGTTTGTGAAGGCGCTGGTGGGTTGGGTAGCCTCAGCGCTGAAGAGGGAAGGCGTGGGAGAAGGGTGGAAGGGGTTCGCCTACGCCATGGAGGGGATGTTGGATAAAAAGGCGGCGTTGGAGGAGACGAGAAGGCTGGCCGGCTTCGATGATGGGAACTCTCTATCGAACATGTTGTGGTGGCACCACAGTAGAGTTGTGGAGGGTGAGGAAGAAGGGCCTGGGGAATGGGGAATGGGCATTTGCTTTGGAGATTATTGCAAATGAAATGTAACAGGGTCATAAATAGTATATATATATATATATATATATTATTACATACTATAGATTCTTCTAAACTATGTGTGGTAAGTATTTTGATAGTTGGGTTGGGCGGCCCAACCTAGTCTTTGTAATAACATTATGACGAGTGATTTCGGTCTAAAATATTAGTGAATGTATAAAGGTAGTGATATTGGTAGGTCTTCGGGTGCTCGGCTCAATCGCACATCGTCCGCCGAACAAACCCCAGATCGACAAGTAGGTCGAGTCAGGTTTGACAGTGCTCCGACCCAAGTGCTCGTTCTCAATAGCATCTCCTTTCCGACCTCAACCTCGGCAATAACATATTCGTCCAGACCTTCCAAAAAAGGAAAACAACTCGTGGGACAGCTGGATGACCTGCCCGTTAGGGGAAAGATCCAAGAATCACGCTCACAGTCAGCATGAGTTTGCTTCCGCCTATGGCCGGGGTCAGTCCAGCTGGCCTACCGTTTATGACCTCGGCCCGCGAAATCAGGGGCACATATGTAGCAGAATTCCTCAGATCTGATTATCAGTCTGTCCCGATGCAATTTTAATTAATTATATATATATATACATATTTTGATGATTAACAAAACCAAACAAGAATTTATCAATTATATCTGATGAATATTTCATAAGTCTTAAGTATAGAAAAAATATCGAGGTCAAACAAACCAATAATGGTATGCATTACTACTCTTAAGCTTCAATCTTTTCAACCTGATATTTCTCTAAATCCATATCGATTTCTGTTGAAGTTCATAACGATTTTCTTATAAGACTGAAAAGTCATGTTGTTTCAAACAAATCGATGTCGTAACGATTCTATAAGTGATCGCAACGATTTTCTTATAAGACTGAAAAGTCATGTTGTTTCAAACAAATCGATGTCGTAACGATTCTATAAGTAATCGCAACGATTTTCTTATAAGACTGAAAAGTCATGTTGTTTCAAACAAATCGATGTCGTAACGATTCCATAAGTGATGACAACGATTTTCTTATAAGACTGAAAAGTCATGTTGTTTCAAACAAATCGATGTCGTAACGACTCTATAAGAACCGCAACGATTTCTTTAGAACTCGCAATGACTTGCTTGTTGTAATGACTCCATAAGTTATCATAACGATTTCTTTAGAACTCGCAACGACTTGCTTGTTGTAACGACTTCATAAGTTATCATAACGATTTCTTTAGAACTCGCAACGACTTGCTTGTTGTAACGACTTCATAAGTTATCATAACGATTTCTTTAGAACTCGCAACGACTTGCTTGTTGTAAGGATTTCATAAGTTAGCATAACGATTTCTTTAGAGTTCATAACAATTTGATAAGTATTCATAACAATTTGCTATGACTCATAACGATTCCATAAGTCATACAGTCATCAATTTCATATCTTGATATCTTATTCATGTTAAAGCATTGACCAGTCAAAGTCCACATAGACATCTCTCTGACGCTTTTGCATTTATGAGATCTGAACATATCTCTGCATGCATGCAGACCATATCATCCTTTATCGTGCCTACTCTGATAACGTCCTTTAGACTAAAGCTATTTGGCATTACTATTTTCTTGACTATTGCTACTGACGTTGACTGACATCAGAGACAGCTTATCTGTCTGCTATTTAAGATTGACATCTGTGCAGACCTCTGAACTAGCTTCATGGTACAACGTAATAAACAAATAGAAGCCATCGGATATCTTTGAAGATCTCATCTCTTTCGTGCTCAAGTATCAAAAACTGTTGACTGGAAGCTTCCAAGACTCTAGACGTCATTCAGTCTAACGACTACTCAAAAGAGAGACAACGGACACTTCAACGTTTAGATTTCAAATTGAAGTTATAATTCAAGTCAGAAGGGTAGACAACGCAGATTGGATATTCAAGTATTCAAATTCTTCTGAAGAAAGTCGAGAGCCAAGATCCTTCACTCCATTGAGCTTTTGCTCTTTTGCTCTCCACTAGTTTTGTGAAAATCTTGAGAGAGCCTGTATAGTTCTGAGAGTGTGAATTGTTTATAATCTCTTTGCTCTCAGTTCTAGTTGCTTCAGATCCTCGCTTATCAAAAGCTGGATCTAGGGGCTTGAAAGTCATACATTCTTCTCTGTGTTGTTCCCTTCGGGTGTGAAGGAAGACCTAGTGGTATCCAGGGTATTGTTCCCTTCGGGTGTGAAGGAAGACCTGGTGGTATCCAGGGTGTTGTTCCCTTCGAGTGTGAAGGAAGACCAGCTGAGCTGGGTGTTGTAACGTCCTTAGGGGGACTGTTCCCTAGTTAGTGAAATCCTGAGTTGTTGCTCAGGGACTGGACATAGGACTCCTAAGGAAAGGAAGTCCGAACCAGGATAATCCTTGTGTTGTGTGACTGTCTTCCTTGTGTGATTGTTATTTAAACTAACTGTAACTAACATATTTCGAAGAACGTTTGTGGATTGTTTTTGAGTTACAGGTATCTTCTAGATTATTTTAAAAGACCCATTCACCCCCCCTCTGGGCTCGTCAACTGGGCAACAAGTGGTATCAGAGCGAGTCTCTTCGACAAAGAAAGGATCCAACGATCTGAAGAGTAAAGATCCATGGTAGCCCAGGTAACTTAATTTGAAGGTCAGTCCGTCAACCGACCCCCTCTCTTCGATGGTGAAGATTATCCTTACTAGAAGACCAGAATGGAATACTTTTTACAAGGACACGACTATCAAATTTGGTCCATAGTAGAAGAAGGTGATCTGTTAGTCACAAATGAGAAAGCACAATGGACAGATGATGACAGGAAGAAGATTTCCCTGAATTGCAAAGCAAAGAGTATTCTATGTTGTGCTCTAAGTAAGAAGGAATTCAACAGAGTTTCAGCCTGCAAATCATCAATGGAAATGTGGGAAAAGCTCAGGATTACTTATGAAGGCACAGACAAAGTGAAGGAAACAAGAATCGATATTCTTGTCACTCAATATGAAAGATTTCAGATGCAATCAAGTGAGTCCATAACTCAAATGTTCAGCCGGTTCACTGACATCACAAATGGACTGGCTAGCCTGGGGAAGTCTATGAGATGGGAGATATGGTAAAAAGATACTTAGATCCTTACCGTCCTCATGGACTCCAAAAGTCACAGCAATAGAAGAAGCTAATGATCTGAAGAGGTCTGTAGAAAAGCTCATTGGGTCCCTCATGGCCCATGAAATCAATATGGAAAGGCTAGGAGAGTCCTCTAGCAGAAAGAAGCACTCCAACGCCTTAAAGCTGAAGAAGATTCACCAGATGCAAGCTCAGCTGAAAGCGAAAGTGATGCAGACAGCGAGAATGAGGAAGCTATGTTATCTAGAAGGTTACAGCGAATTTTGGCTAAAAGAAGAAATCTCAATCTGGTAGAAGGTATTTCAAAAAGAATAAGGATTTCAAGAAGCCAGATGGAAAAGAAATGAAGAAAGGAGAACCCATCTGCTATGAATGTAAGAAGCCAGGACACATTAAGACTGAGTGTCCTAAGTTAAAGAAGTCAGAGTTCAGGAAGAAGGACAGTTCCAAGAAGTTTAGAAAGTACAAAAAGAAAGCAATGGCAGCAGCATGGGAAAACAGTAGCGACTCAGATAGTGAGTCAAGCTCCTGCAGCGATGAAGAAAAAGCCAACTTGGCCTTCATGGCAAACACTGAAGAAAGGTAACTTCTGACTCATTTTGTGATTCATGCAATGGTTCAGACTCCGATAGTTTAGAAGAGGCTTTCAACGAACTTTATGAAAAATATAAAGAAGTAACTAAACTATTAAAAGTAAGTAAGAAAAACATAGTCTGTATAGAAAATACAAACTCAGATCTAAAATCAGAAAATGAACAATTAGAAAGTCAAATAATTGAACTTAACGAAGAAATGAACTGTTATGTGAAGACCTAAAAGTAAAAATGAACAAATAACTAAACTAGAAAAACAGAAAGTACAGATGAATTAAGGAAAGAATTAAAAACTTAAATGAAGAAAATGATAAACTATCAAGCACACTAGAAAATTTACTAATGGTAAAAACTCTCTAATATTAAAAGGTGCTAGGAGATCAGGTAAGAAGAAAAATGGGTTAGGATATACACCCCCAGATAATGAAGAAACCAAGGTCTATCCTAAACATATCCAACACCAAAATTGTACCCGAACAAGATATAGCATACAAAGTTGATTTTAAATACATAGAAAAAGTGACTAAGTTATCTTGCTGTAGTCACTGCAATAAGTTAGGACATATTATAACTACATGCCCAACAAGACATAAAAAATGGATATTAAAAGGTAAAATTAATGATACTAACCAATCAGGACCCAAAGAATTTGGGTACCTAAAGCTTGATGTCTTTATTTCAGGTTAACCCTCGAGCATCCAAATGGTATTTGGATAGTGGGTGCTCAAGACACATGACAGGAAACCAGAAGTTGTTCTCTCATCTCCAAGCTGAAGATGGAACAGTTACCTATGGAGATAATGGGAAAGGAATCGTAATAGGCAGTGGCTCTGTGAATAACAAAGGAAAAACAGTCATAGAAGATGTGCTACTAGTCAAGGGATTGAAGCACAATCTCATCAGCATTAGCCAGCTGTGCGACAGAGGCCATCAGATCAAGTTTCAAGAGTCAAGTGCAGTATACTGAAGGATGGAACAGTCATCTTTGAAGCTAATAGAGAAAAGAATTTGTATGTGCTCTATCTTGAAGAACTCAAGGTTCAAAATGTTTGCCTGGCAGCAAATAAAAATAAATCCACAGAATTATGGCACAGACGACTTGGACATTGCAGCATAGATGGCATGAGAAAATGCTAAAGAAGAATCTTGTGCAAGGTCTACCTAAGGTCAGTACAAAGTTGGAAGGTGTATGTAAACCTTGTGCTAAGGAAGCACACCAAAGTCTCCTTCAGGTCAAAGACGATGGTGACCACCTCAAAACCCTTGGAGCTCCTTCATATGGATCTATTTGGGCCAATGAGGACTACCAGTCTTGGAGGAAAGAATTTGGATTTGTCATAGTTGATGACTACTCAAGATTTACATGGGTATCATTCCTAGAACATAAAGATGATACTTTGAAAGTTTCGTCAGCTTCAGTAAGAAAGTTCAGAAAGATCAGAAGTTCAGCATTGTTCTATCAGATCAGATCATGGTGGTGAATTTCAAAATGAAAAATTTTCTAGATTTTGTGATGATCAGGGAATTGAGCATAATTTCTCAGCACCAAGGACACCTCAACAGAATGGCATCGCTGAGAGGAAGAACAGAACCCTATTGGACATGGCAAGAACTATGCTCTCAGAATATGATCTGCCTAGATACTTTTGGGCTGAAGCAGTCAATACAGCAAGCTACATTATCACCGAGTAATGATCAGGCCAATCCTGAAGAAGACTGCATATGAACTATTCAAAGGGAAGAAGCCTCAGATCAGCCACTTCAGAACCTTTGGTGCCCTTGCTTCATTCACAACAATGGAAAAGGGACATTGGTAAGTGGATGCCAAATCAGATGAAGGCATCTTCATGGGGTACACGTCTAAACCTAAAGGCTATAGAGTATTTAATAAACGTACCTTGTTGATTGAACAATCTGTGCACATTATTTTTGATGAAACTACCCTTCCTTGAGAAAGGAGTAGATAGTGACGATGATGATGCAGAAGAACTATCCAAGAAACTAAAAGATGCATCAATTGAGGACAAGGATGATCCACCTCTGGAAGAATTACAACAAGAGAAGTTACTCATGAAAACCTTCCAAGGAGTGGAGATACAAGAAAGATCACCCACTTGAAAATATCATTGGTGATCCATCCATTGGGGTAAGAACAAGAGGTAATGTTATTCCTTGTGATTATTTAGCCTTTTTTTCTCAGATAGAGCCTAGGACAGTCAATGAAGCTCTTTCTGATGAATCTTGGATAGTAGCCATGCAAGATGAATTAAATCAATTCAAGAGAAACCAAGTATGGTCACTTGTTCCTAGACCATCAGACCATCCAGTCATTGGCACCAAATGGGTGTTCAGAAATAAACTGGATGAAACTGGTGCAATCTTAAGAAACAAGGCCAGATTGGTAGCTCAAGGCTATTCTCAAGAGGAAGGCATAGATTTCGATAAACCTATGCACCTGTAGCTAGACTTGAGGCCATTAGAATATTACTTGCATATGCATCTGCTTTAACTTGACACTATTTCAAATGGATGTTAAATCCGCATTCTTAAATGGTTTCATAAAAGAGGAAGTTTATGTGGAACAACCTCCGGGCTTTGATGACACAGAATTTCCTAATCATGTTTTCAAACTTCACAAGGCATTATTGGTTTAAAGCAAGCACCTAGAGCCTGGTATGAAAGGCTTAGCTCTTTTCCTTCTAAATCATGGTTTCAGTAGAGGTCAGTAGATAGTACTCTTTTTATAAAGTCAAAGTCAAACACATCCTATTGGTTCAAATCTATGTAGATGATATCATTTTTGGTTCTACTGATGAGTCTCTTTGCAAGTATTTTGAAAAGTTAATGCAGGGAGAATTTGAAATGAGTATGATGGGAGAACTCAACTATTTCCTTGGACTTCAAATCAAACAAGGAAAGGAAGGAACTCACATCAGTCAAGCTAAGTACACAAAAGAACTATTGAAGAAATTTGGATTCGAAAATACCAAGCCACTGTCGACACCAATGAGTACATCAACAAGAATGGACAGTGACAAAGATGGTAAGAAAGTAGATCAAAAGATCTACAGAGGTATGATAGGTTCACTCCTTTATTTAACAGCTAGTAGACCTGATATTTATTTAGTGTATGCATGTGTGCTCGATATCAGGCAGATCCTAAAGAATCACATTTATTTCTGTGAAAAGAATTTAGATATCTAGCAAGATCTCATGACTTAGGTCTATGGTATCCAAACAATGTGAAATTAGCCTAGTAGGTTACTCTGATGCTGACTATGCTGGATGTAAATTAGATAGAAAGAGCACCAGTGGTTGTTGTCAGTTCCTTGCAGGTGTTTGATATCTTGGTCCTCAAAGAAACAAAATTCAGTAGCACTCTCTACAGCTGAAGCTGAGTACGTGGCTGCTGGAAGTTGCTGCACACAACTCTTATGGATAAAGCAACAACTTGAGGACTTTGGATTAAATATCAATCAATCCCGTTGCTGTGTGACAACACCAGTGCCATTAATCTCACCAAGAATCCAGTTCAGCACTCAAGGACCAAACATATTGAGGTTAGATATCATTTTATTCGTGATCATGTTGCAAATGGAAATATTGAAATATCCTTTATTGATACAAATGGCCATTAGCAGACATTTTCACAAAAGCCTTACCTGAAGAGAGATTTACATCTCTTAGAAGGGAATTAGGCATGTGCAATTTGTGATAAATTTGCTTACAAGTGGCACATTAAATCTTAGAATTAAAGTAATTTTCCCTCCATGGCAATAAGCAAAAGAAACAAAATGTATTGTAGTAAACTCTCTCTCATTGAAGTCCGTTTGAATAGTCAAAACCTTTTGTCGTTTTCTCCGCCGCTTGCGCCTCACTTTCCACGTAGCATTAATTTATTCATAAAATCGATGACAGAACGATTCGTGTCTCATCGTCTACCTTTTCCCTCTTTTATCCTGCCGCTTGAGCCGATGCCCTAACAACTCCATCTCAATCCTCTGCAAATTTGAATCTTCCTCCTACTTCCCGCAAAATTTCTTGAGGATTCTTTCTCCTCACCTTCCGTCTCTACCCTCCGTTGCCTTTCCCACCTGAATCTATGGCCGCACCTATCATCGCCGCAGTTTGGGTGGCTACAGCGCCGAGTTCCTCACTCCTGAGCAGCAGGAGAGATTTACCTTTGTGAAGACAAAGCTCTGTGGCAACAAAGAAGTAGATGTCGCTAATCTGAGGAAAAGTGGAATGAGCAGCGTAGTAGATTTGATCAATCAGATGCAGTGGACAGAAATTTCCACCTTTTCAGAGGTCAGTTATCCGGACTTGGTAAAAGCCTTTTTTGTGTGTATGAGAACAGAGGAAGATGGGTCTCTTTTCTTCAGTAAAGGGAACATTGATTAGAATAGACCCTGAGTTGCTGAAATGTTGTTCAATGTAAGACTTCTGGATTTAGTGGGGTTCACACTGTGGATGCCCAAGTGAAAGGTCTGGGAATTATCGGGCCAGGATTCAAGCTGAGAGACGGCAGATCGACATAAATCAACTATCCGCCTTCAATCGTCTTCTCCATTTTATTGTCGTCAAATCCTAGTTCCAGAAGTGCAACGTTTCATCTTCATCTTGCACAAAGGCCGATTCGGACATGATGTACTGGGCCTTCAGAATAAGGAAATAAATATGGCCGCAGTGATAATGGAAAGAATGAAGTTTGCAAGAGATCAGATTTGGCACTAAGAGTAAGTTCAATGTGTCCCTGCCTTATGCCCACCTACTCACCAAGATCTTCAAACACTTCGGTGTTGATCTTTCTGGGGCAGTTTATAGAGAAAGTGGGCCAAGCAATCAGGTCCAGGAACCTGAAGAAGAGTTGCTTCTCTGTGGAAAGTGGTGTCTGGTTCAAGGCTTCAGTTGCTGAAGGCGAAGCCATCATTATCGACACCTCAGTTGTTCATCCGGAGATGGGATCAGCGGATATGACTCCAGAATTGCCAGTGGAGTCAATTTTAGCTCCAGCAGTTGAAGCAGCAGAATCTTCACGGCCCTCCATTGCAGAAGTTCAGTCTGAAAGTGCAGTAGAAGAAGAAGGGCGTCTGTAGAAGCTTCAGGATTTCCAGAAGAATCAATTCAAACTTTGCAGAAAGGAGAATTGAGGATCTCCTCCCAGAGGACATTATTCCAGTTGAGGACCCACTTCCCTCAACTGTAGTTGCATCGATTCTGGCAGACATCATAGATTCGATTCCTTTTAACTCAAGTGCTCCAGAAACAAGTAGCAGAGTTGCAGAGAGAGACTGTGGCTCAGGCCACATTGATGAACCAATGGAAGATGTTCCAGTAGAGGTAGAGCACCTAGCTGCCCAAGGTGACTCTGTGTTGGAATCTGCTCCCAGTCAGGGGGAGCAAGTATCAGATGAGAAGATGCTCCTATTGAGGGGGAGCTATCAAAAGAAGGTTCAGTAGACAGACGCAACTCCAGATGTTGATAAGGATGAAAAGCATGAAGATTCTTCAATTTGGATGACAGAGAAGGGGAGACTGCAAGCTCTTCGAGCTCAGATGATGATCAACCTCCTCAAAAATGAAGGCAAGAAGAAAGGAAAGAGGTTGCCTCTGGAGTTCCTCTCCTGGCTGATTCTCCATTTGAGAGGCAGGTTAAGCAGAAAATTGTCATAAACTTGAAGCCAGTGATTGAAAGGCTGAATGTTCAAGGTGAACTATTATGTTCTCTCCAGTCAGATGTCAACTCTATATTTCTGAGTCAAGCTTCAGCCAACAAAGAGTTGGCCCAAATCAAATGCTATGAAATGGTTTAACAAGGAAATGAGCAGCATGAAAGGCATGCTCTTAGATATTATCAAGGCAGTTGAGCTCACGCTCCTCCTCCTCCAGAAGCAGCAGCATCACCAGAAGCAGCCCAGACGCAGCAGCAGCAACAAAAGAGGTAGAGCCAACAGGGCTAGCTGATCAGGTGCAGGGCCAATAGGCCATCTGAGCAAGGATCAGGTCCATTGGAGAGTGAGTCTATGCAGATAGAGGCAGAAGAGCTCTTGGCACCCAAGCCCCCAGCTCCCTCTTCCCCCTCTCACACACCTGTTCCTCCAACTCCACCATCAGCTCCTACAGCACCTCCTGCTCCTCAAACATTCAAGAAGCCTCAATCTAGACCAATTTCCTCTCCTACACCATTTCAGTCCACCATTCCTTCTCCTTCTCCTATATTTGAGGCCCCTCCAGCATCCTCAGCTGGAGCATCCTCTTCCTCCTCTGGTCCCTCCCTTGGACCAACTGATGATCTCCACACTACTTCACACTCTTTTCTTCATCCTACTCTCCTCCACCATCTTCATCACTATCATACCTGAACATGCTCAACTCAATCTAATTCTCTCCCTTTATTGAAAAAAATAAGGAGATTTGAGGAGGGATCCTCAGTTTTGTGTTGAAAGTGGGAGAACCATGTTCACAGGGCAGATCCTTCTAATCCTGCCTCCAAGAAGAGGAAACTTACTCTCCTCTTCCCTCTCCTCTGAACCCAAATACCTCCTTTGTGGTTTTCTCTCACAGTGGACAACAACATAACCCCTGTATAGGGAATACCTTTCCAAAGTTGCTTATTGCCACCATCATCAACCTTCCCTTTCAAACTACAGATCATTTACACACCATTTTACCCTATACTTCTCTTTCAAAAACCTAAAAATCCAAAATTTTCTCTCTTGCTCACTCCAAATCTGAAGAGCAGTGGGGCAAAGGTCATAAGGATCTTCTCAAGAAGTTCATTCTTGCCAATCTGCCAGATTTCCTCCAAGGGACCCTCCTTGACTCTCTCTGAGTGGTTCAGGATGTATCCCCAGAACTCTGGGCACCCTACATTCAATCGGAAATAAAGATGATCAGCATTTCATTTCATGCTATCAACAACTACAGATATATTCATAGACTTCCAGAAGTTCAGCTCTGTCCTGTCAGGAAGGCCATTTCAGCCTTGTCTCCAGTTATCTCTCACACTTCAGTATTTAGGTGATTTTGCTACACTTCAAATACCTGAGGAGATAGCCCTTCCTCAAATTCACTTTCTAGTTATGGAATCCTCTGTAGGATCCATCATCTTTGAGCGTTTTGCCAGAGTCTTGGGCAGAATTAAAGTGCAGAAAGGCTACCTGGTTTCCTTTTCTAGATTCCTATTCAGAGAATACCCGGGCCATGTAAAGGCTGAGTTTCTCCCTCCCCTATCCTGTCTGAATGTGAAAGGCTCACATCTTCTGAATGGTCCAAGTTCTACCCCTGTCAGCTCAGCAGCTGTCTGAACTCAATGAAGCTCAGGCCAGGTAAGGCAAACCAGCTATTTCTCTAGCCACTTTCCTAGATATGAACTCCATTATTTTGTTGATGACCCCTTCAAGGTCTGGAAGAAAGATACAAAGTGTATGTGGCTATGCACCAAGCTCTCAGAGCTAACCACAATCTACCCTGTCACCATGGACCAGTTCCTCTCCTGCACCAGCTTTGGCACTTCTCGTTTTCTCAAGATGACATGGACAAGGATGCAATGCTGATCTTCTCTATCAGCATCTAGATCTTCATCTCAAATGGATGGCTCCCACCATGGGACCATCTACTCTGTGTCTTTTGGAGCTTTTAAAAATCTTTTTGAAGAGCACGAAGTTCAGCATGGGAAACCATCTCCCATTTTGCCTCTCTGTTGTCTCCTGCCTTCTATTTACCTTACCTCCACAGTAAATGACATGACCATCTGTGTATTCTCTATTTCTCTTCTCTCTTCTTTCTTTGTCAAAGTTTATCTTTTGCTTAATGACAAAAAGGGGGAGAAAAGTACGCATGTCTGAAATTTTACTTTGCTTAGAATCTAGCATATCTTCTCTTTACAACAAATTCAGATACTTTTATCCATGCTTATTGTTCAATTTTTCATCACCAAAAAGGGAAGATTGATGATCAGTCTGTGCCCATGCATTTTAATTAATTATATATATACATATTTTGATGATTAACAAAACCAAACAAGAATTTATCAATTATATCTGATGAATATTTCATAAGTCTTAAGTACAGAAAAAATACCGAGGTCAACAAGCCAATAAAGGTATGCATTACTACTCTGAAGCTTCAATCTTTTCAACTGATATTTCTCTAAATCCATATCGATTTCTATTGAAGTTCATAACGATTTTCATATAAGACTGAAGAGTCATGTTGTTTCAAAAAAATCGATGTCGTAACGATTCTATAAGTGATCGCAACGATTTTCTTATAACTGAAAAGTCATGTTGTTTCAAACAAATTGATGTCGTAACGATCTATAATAATCGCAACGATTTTCTATAAGACTGAAAAGTCATGTTGTTTCAAACAAATCGATGTCGTAACGATTCTATAAGTGATGGCAACGATTTTCTTATAAGACTGAAAAGTCATGTTGTTTCAAACAAATCGATGTCGTAACGACTCTATAAGAACCGCAAAGATTTCTTTAGAACCCGCAATGACTTGCTTATTGTAACGACTCCATAAGTTATCATAACGATTTCTTAAGAACTCACAACGACTTGCTTGTTGTAACGACTTCATAAGTTATCATAACGATTTCTTTAGAACTCGCAACGACTTGCTTGTTGTAACGACTTCATAAGTTATCATAACGATTTCTTTAGAACTCGCAACGACTTGCTTATTGTAACGACTTCATAAGTTATCATAACGATTTCTTTAGAACTCGCAACGACTTGCTTGTTGTAACGCTTCATAAGTTATCATAACGATTTCTTTAGAACTCGCAA
This sequence comes from Colocasia esculenta, assembly GCA_014218235.1. Classification (NCBI taxonomy): domain Eukaryota; kingdom Viridiplantae; phylum Streptophyta; class Magnoliopsida; order Alismatales; family Araceae; genus Colocasia; species Colocasia esculenta. The sequence goes on along the minus strand of CM024760.1, from coordinate 118,334,623 downwards.
CGACTTGCTTGTTCTAACGATTTCATAAGTTAGCATAACGATTTCTTTAGAGTTCATAATGACTTGATAAGTATTCATAATGATTTGCTATGACTCATAACGATTTCATAAGTCATACAGTCATCGATTTCATATCTTGATATCTTATTCATGTTAAAGCATTGACCAGTCAAAGTCCACATAGACATCTCTCTTGACGCTTTGCATTTATGAGATCTGAACATATCTCTGCATGCATGCAGACCAATCATCCTTTATCGTGCCTACTCTGATAACGTCCTTTAGACTAAAGCTATTTGGCATTACTATTTTCTTGACTATTGCTACTGACGTTGACTGACATCAAGACAGCTTGTCTGTCTGCTATTTAAGATTGACATCTGTGCAGATCTGAACTAGCTTCATGGTACAACGTTAATCAAATAGAAGCCATCGGATATCTTTGAAGATCTCATCTCTTTGCGTGCTCAAGTAATCAAAAGACTGTTGACTGGAAGCTTCCAAGACTCTAGACGTCATTCAGTCTAACGACTACTCAAAAGAGAGACAACGGACACTTCAACGTTTAGATTTCAAATTGAAGTTATAAATTCAAGTCAGAAGGATAGACAACGCAGATTGGATATTAAAGCATTCAAATTCTTCTGAAGAAAGTCGAGAGCCAAGATCCTTCACTCCATTCAGCTTTTGCTCTTTTGCTCTCCACTAGTTTGTGAAAATCTTGAGAGAGCCTGTATAGTTCTGAGAGTGTGAATTGTTTATAATCTCTTTGCTCTAAGTTCTAGTTGCTTCAGATCCTCGCTTATCAAAAGCTGGATCTAGGGGCTTGAAAGTCATACATCTTCTCTGTACTGTTCCCTTCGTTGTGAAGGAAGACCTGTTGGTATCCAGGTATTGTTCCCTTCGGGTGTGAAAGAAGACCTGGTGGTATCCAGGGTATTGTTCCCTTCGGGTGTGAAGGAAGACCTGGTGGTATCCAGGGTGTTGTTCCCTTCGAGTGTGAATGAAGACCAGCTGAGCTGGGTGTTGTAGCGTCCCTAGGGGACTGTTTCCTAGTTAGTGAAATCCTGAGTTGTTGCTCAGGGACTGGACTAGACTCCTAAGGAAAGGAAGTCCGAAACAGGATAATCCTTGTGTTGTATGACTGTCTTCCTTATGTGATTGTTATTTAAACTAACTGTAAGTAACATAGTTCGAAGAACGTTTGTGTGATTGTTTTGAGTTACAGGTATCTTCTAGATTAATTTAAAAGACCCATTCACCCCCCCCTCTGGGCTCGTCACTGGCAACAAGATCGAGCCCCGAAATCTCGTTCAAGCTACCCCTATAAAGAGGGTGAGCATCATTCATCTAAGGGTACGCAAACTGAGAACTCTAAACTCTCTACTTTTCATCCCGAGCTAACTTGATCGTCTGAGTGTTTGCCCATCGAAGAGCCTCAGTTGTCTTGCAGGTCGGGAGCTCGGTAATGACAACTTCGTCACCGCGCCATCGTCCCTTGGGACTCTTCGGCCTGAGCCGACCCTGTTGCTTCCTCAGCAACATTTGGTGCCATTTGTTGGAACCTTCTTACCAAAAGCTTTTTTGGCACCCAAGGGAATGATGGTTGCTCGTTCGTCAGGAGATGGGGTCCCCCCACCGCCACCATTGAGGAGGTCGTTGGAGGCAGTTCAGGCACCGGAGAGAAGGATTCAACCACCTCCTCCCGTCTTGACCGGGTTGAATAGATGATCGTGGGCCTGCATCAGATGCTAGCCCGGATGGAGCAAAACCAGCAAGCGACAGTGGCTCAGGGTGAGGCCGCAAGTCACCGGACTGCCCCTATAGTAGTCGTCCCTGACAATGTCGAACCCTCTGAGGTCTGTGCCCCTCCTCCGGCGCTATTGGCCAGCCATGCTGACAACCAAACGGCAGCACTCGTGTACTAGGTGTCGGTTCTGCCACAGATGCCTATGATGCCCACAGTCCCTGCAACGGCGACGGAGCACTATGTGCCGAGGGCGGCTGAAGCTGATCACTTCATGGCCGAGTCGACTCCCACCCCACCGAGCCTGCTGCCGATGGAGCCTCGATGGAGGAATGACCTCCAAGAGATGAACCGGAAGATCGAGGCCCTGCAGCGCGGCTCTCGTGTCCCTTGGTGACGACACTGCTGTCCACCTCGCCATTCATCGGGGAGATTACCTTGACACCTATCCCCTTGAAGCTGCAACTCCCTATGTTCTGGCAGTACAACGGGACGACCAATCCTGTCTATATATGTATGTATGTATATGTTAGTTAGTTAATTTGTTCATTGCCTTGTGTATATAGTATTTACATTATAATTATGTAACATGCATGTATGTACTTAAAGTAAACATGTTTTCTGCATGATTGTATGTTCATATGTAACATGCATGTATGTACTTAAAGTAAACATGGTTTTCTGCATGATTGTATGTTCTGGCCGAAGACCTTGTTGGCGGCAACATCAGTGGACGCCAAGGATAGTAACGCCATATCTTGGATCTAACTCTGACTAGGCATCCAGCCATATGTTGACGTCTATTGCCCCAAGCCTAGACTTATATAGAAAGACCCCTTAGCAGCTGGAAGAGACCCCTTTGTCTCTTGGCAAAGAAAACCCCTTAGAACACCCTAAGTCCCCGTGCGAAACCAGAACTTTGAGCCTAGAGATCTGAAGACTGGTGGCTTCTTCCGGCGATCTACTTCGACAAGGAGGAACCCTTGACATTAGGCTACACATCCCCGGCTCTGGTGTGCTAGGAAGATCATCACAGAAGCCGGAGTGGAGGTGTTTTGGCGGCTTCTTGGCTTTGGCCGAGGAGGGCTTCTCGACCTTGTAATCCTTTTGTAGATTTATTCAAAGGCAAGTACCCATTCCAACTATCCCTAACACGTCTAGTAGGTCTTAGGTATTTTTCTGGATTTTTAATCATGTCCTAGAACCCCCATTCTTCCTCATTTTAGGAGTTTAGTCTGTGTTTTACACATATAGGAACTTAACGGCAAGATCTCTTGCCGTTAAGATCCGAACTTGGCGGCATCATCGACTGCCGTTAATCTGTGAGAACGGCCAGACCATGCCTTTTAGTTCTTCAGGAATGAACAGTGAGTTGTTCTTCCATATATGAGCTATTTTCCTGACTTTCACGCATGACGATATAATGTAAATTTTATATGCTATGTAATATGGATAGTGGGTCATGTTGTGAGATTTCTGTGAATTTTGTTAATTATATGAATTATTGGAATTGTTTGAAATGTATGCTAAAAGGTTATAAACATTGTAAATTTCTGTTACGAATCCATGTGATACTTAAGTGCCATAAAATTTTCAGACAACCTGGATGAGTGTCAGTTCATGTCTTGAAATTTTAGGGATTTTCTAATGACTGTGTAATTTGTATTAATTTCTGGACTGAAAAATTGGGAGCATGAATATATGTTTTAAATTTCCAGAAATTGATATGATGCATGAAAAATCTGGGAAAATTTCTGTGATGTTATGATGTTATATACAGGGTTGTAGACTATTAATTATGACCATGACAGTAAAATCTATGATGAACTGATTTATGGGTAGACATGCAAATGGATGTTTTATTTTCTGTAAAATTGTGTGTATTTCCAAAAAAAAAGGTGAAAATTTGCATGTACGATGTACAACCTGTAAACAACTTGTGGTAAAATTTCATGTTGATTGGATAACAATAGGTATAACTTTGATTTTCATGTGAGAATGACGATTTAATGCATATTTGTGTTAATTGGATGAAATTTACAAGTTTCAGCATGGTTAGTGTAAATCCATGAATGCTAATTTATGTTAACAGTGGTACCATGATTAGGGAAACTTAACATGTGCATGAATGTGGACATAGTGTAATGTGTTAAATTGTGTAAAATCGTGTATAGGTTAAAATTGGAAAATGTGAAATTGTGCCGCGTGTGACACTGCTTCCATAGAGGGATGTGGAACCGTACTGTGGTAAAGTCCCCACGAGAAGGTTCATGTGTGTGATATCCTATGGGCAATAGGATGAAATCTTGGAGGTGGACAAGTACCGCCGGTTACGGTGGAGAGGGCTTCTCCCGGTCTGCGCAGTACCAAGATTCGTCACTGTGTTGCCTAGGTGGCATCTATGTGTATGTGTATGTGTTATGTGTGTCCTTCTAGTGGTGGTTTGGACTAGTGTCACGGCAATTTAAATGAGAAAATGTGATAGTGTATAAGTGAAATTTTGCAATGTGTAAGTGAATATGTGAATATGTGAAACCAATGTGGTAGCATGTAAAATTATGAAATATGATATGAATGGTTTAGGTCCATGTCAAAACAGCAAGCTTATTGTGTTTAAAAATGTGATATGCATGTGATAGGTAAATTATTGTGGAATGAACATAAACCATACACCATGTGTTATGAAATTAGTAGAAGTATCATGATAGGCTTTCATTGAACAATAATGGACGTGTAAAATGTGGAAAACGTGTAAAAATGATATGTGTGTGGCACAAGGTGTGTGCAAGTGATATGTGAATGTGGCACATGTTATGTGCAAATGTGAAATGATATGTGTCAATGTGAACAATGTGATCCGGTATAAAACAATGTGAACAATGTAAATTGTTACATGAATGTGTTAAATCATACTAAATCAGCAAGCTACTTATGTATATAATTGTGTCATGTATGTGAGAATTGTATAGGATCCATGTTAGATATGTCTCTTTCAATATGTGAATTTCCATGCCTAACTTGCTTTCATATTATTGCATGAATGAGATAAGTTTAATTTGAACTAGCATGTTAATGAATGTGTAGAAATCATGTGATAGGTTTACATCTAATGATGATATAGCATGTGTCATGTTGCTCAATGTATATAGATTGCATGCTAAAAGTATTACTTCCATTATGTGTAAAATCCATGCTTAAGTTGCATATGTTATAGCATGAATGGAAGAGTAGTTTTAATTTGATATAGTATGTAAAAAAAAAAAGGTGTGGGAAGTATGTGATAGGTTTAATACCTGACATGACTAGTAACATAAAGCATGTATCATAAAAGATTAGAAGAACTGCATGCATAGGATGTAGAGATTGTTTGAACCATGATATATGTGTCGTTTGTCCCTTTAGAAGTTTCATTGTGAATATGATGTATGTATGTATGATGTGCATGGGTTTACTAGCTGAGTCTATTAGACTCACACTTGCTTCGGCATACAGGTGCAGGTATCTCCATATCTTGGGAGGAGATCATTGGGAGCGACTCCTAGCGTGAGGAGGAGCACCATCGTGGAAGAATTTCTTTATTGTACTTTCTTTTCCTAGTATGTAATAAAGGACATTGTGTAATTTAGTAGTGGACAATGTAATTTATTTTCAGTTATGAAATGTTTAGTTCACTTTTGTACTATATAGACTGTGGATTTATGATGATGATGGAATAAGATCGTTATATTCAGTCCTTTCTATTCCGCTGTTATATGTTTATATTTATGTACATCTCAGTCTATTCAACGTGTTGGGTAAATGTCCCACTGTAGCGACGTTCATTGTACCGACGTGGATTGGTATAACCATACCGGTACAAGGAGGGTCGTTACAGACATTTGTATCAGAGAAACCGGTTGAGATCGTACATGAATATACATATGCCATCATCTTCATAATATGCTAAGTCTTTATAGAATTGTCCACGTGTAGAAATGATTAATAATGGATGAAAGATAGATAAGAAAGTGGTTAGGAACTAAATAATGTAGTTTCTAATAGTGATTGAATTATTTTGCAGCATATGGCTTCACATGGTAGGCGTGGTGCTCATGTTGGAGAGGATGAGCCTAGGCGTGAGGATGCGGGTGAGCAGCAGGCCCCGACACCCCAGAGTCCTGTACTTCCCCCACTGCCATTGGTGGATTATGGAGTGTTCATGCAAGGTCTGTTTTACAGGCCATACAGACGCAGGCCCATACCAAGGTTGCACTTCAGGCTCAGCTAGAGGCTCAGGTTAGAATAATGAATAGACTAGTCTGTTCTACTTGATCCTGTGTTTGTTATATTTTATATCGTATATGTGTGGTTTTGTTGTTTGTTGTAGCAGGCTCAAGCACCATTTCCTCAGGCGCATGGGCATAATGGACCTTCCGTTATAGAGAGGTTCAGGAGGTTGGCTCCACCCTCTTTTGAGGGGGAGAGTGAGCCGTTAGTTGCAGAGAGTTGGCTCAGGGAAATTGAGAAGATATTCAAAGCTATCAGATGTGCAGAGGATGACAAGGTTAGTCTGGCGACATATATGCTTCAGGAGCGAACGGATGCGTGGTGGTCTTCTGTGCTTCGCACGTAGTTTGAAGGAGTAGGATGGAAGTGACATGGGAAGAGTTCGTGAGACTGTTTGAGGCCAAGTATATCTCTGAGCATATCCAAGACAGATGGAGTTGGCTCCACCCTCTTTTGAGGGGGAGAGAGCCGTTAGTTGCAGAGAGTTGGCTCAGGGAAATTGAGAAGATATTCAAAGCTATCAGATGTGCAGAGGATGACAAGGTTAGTCTGGGCGACATATATGCTTCAGTGCGAAGGGATGCGTGGTGTTCTTCTGTGCTTCGCACGTAGTTTGAAGAGTAGGATTGGAAGTGACATGGGAAGAGTTGTGAGACTGTTTGAGGCCAAGTATATCTCTGAGCATATCCAGACAAGATGGAGTAGGAATTCTTGACGTTGACTCAGGCTCGATGTCAGTTTTGGAGTACGATGCTAGGTTTGCAGAATTATCTAAGTAATCACCTCACATAGTGACTGATGAGCGCAGAAAGCGAAGAGGTTTGTGTGGGACATAGACCGGCATTGAGGGCTAGATTGGTAGCATGTGACCATAGGTCTATGGATGCGGCTCTTAGCGCGGCTGTAGGTAGGAGCCACGAGATGATGCAGTATTTGGAAGAGAAAAAGGCTCGATTGATATTTACCAGAACCATTCCAACGATAAAGAGGAAGATGCGCAGACAGATGAAGATGCAAAAGCTTGCAATATGGGTCAGCAGTCCTCTATGATACCGGCAGAGTCAGAACCCCAGTTAGTGGCGACTTCAGCAGCGAAAGCCCGAATGTGTGCAGTGCGATAAGCAGCACGACATAGACTGTGTTGGGTAAAGGAAGGAAGTTGTCTTAGATGTGGTAGCAAAAGTCACGAATTAGAGAGTGCCCAAGGAAGTAGTGTTCATCCACGAGACACACCGATGATGTCACCACACTACTGATCCGATCTTCGAGATGAAGATCTTTTAATGAGAGGGTGTAGGCCCTCAAATTTTGCCTTTTATTTTGTTCATGTGTTGATTTAATGTTGTGTAAGTATTATGGTAAATATGTAGATGTTATGTATCTATTATCATAGGGTATATATGTATATGTTAGTTAGTTAATTTGTTCATGCCTTGTGTATATAGTATTTGCATTATAATTAGTAACATGCATGTATGTACTTAGAGTAAAACATGGTTTTCTGCAGATTGTATGTTCTGGCTGAAGACCTTGTTCGCGGCAACATCATTGGGACCCAAGGATAAGTAGACAACCATATCAATGGACGCTAACTCTGAATAGGCGGCCATGTATGTTGACGTCTATATGTCTGAAATTCTGTGCGCAGCAGGTTCAGACATCCCAGGATTTGCTCGCTCACTGATTGGGGAGATGTCTCCCAACGACTCTCAACTCCCATTAGACCCTGCCCACGCGCCCCAAGCCTATACTTATATAGAAACACCCCTTAGCAGCTGGAAGGGACCCCTTTTTCTCTTGGCAAAGAAAACCCTAGAAACCCTAAGTCCCTGTGCGAAACCAGAACTTTGAGCCTTGAGATCTGAAGACTGGTGGCTTCTTCCGGCGATCTACTTCAACAAGGAGGAACCCTTGACATCAGGCTACACATCCCCGGCTCTGGTGTGCTGCGAGGATCATCACAGAAGCCAGAGTGGAGTGTGTTTGGAGGCTTCTTGGCTTTGGCCGAGGAGCCTCCTCCGATCCTGTAATCCGTTGGTAGATTTATTCAAAGGCAAGTACCCATTCCACACTATCCATACACACGTCTAGTAGGTCTTAGGTATTTTCTGGATTTTTAAATCGTTCTGGAACCCCCATTCTTCCTCATTTTGGAGTTTAGAGTCTGTGTTTTTCACAGACAGGAACTCAACGGCAAGATCTCTTGCATTAAGATCCGAACTGGGCGGCATCATCGACTGTCGTTAATCGTGAGAACGCCGACCATGCCGTTTAGTTCTTCAAGAATGAACAATGAGCTATTCTTCCATATATAGCTATTTTCGGACTTTCACCACATGAGGATATACTGTAAATTTATATGCTAAGTAATATGTAGTGGGTCATGTTGTGAGATTTCTGTGAATTTTTGTTAATTATATGAATTATTGGAATTGTCTGAAATGTATGCTATGGGTTATAACATTGTAAATTTCTGTTGACGAAATCCATGTGATACTTAAGTGCCATAAAATTTTAGACAACCTGGATGATTGTCAGTTCATGTCTTGAAATTTTAGGGATTTTCTAATGACTGTGTAATTGTATTAATTTTTGGACTGAAAAATTGGGAAAATGAATATATCATTTTAAATTTCCAGAAATTGATATGAGGCATGAAAAATCTTGGGACAATTGTCTGTGATGTTATGATTGTTATATACAGTGTTTATAGACTGTTATTATGACCATGACAGTATAAATCTATGATGACTGATTTATGGGTAAACATGCAAATGGATGTTTTATTTCTGTAATTGTGTGTATTTCCAAAAAAAAAGGTGAAAATTTGCATGTATGATGTACAACCTGTAAACACCTGTGGTTAATTTCATGTTGATTGGATAACATAGGTATAACTTTGATTTCATGTGAGAATGATGATACAATGCATATTTGTGTTAATTGGGATGAAATTTAAAAGTTTCAGCATGGTTAGTGTAAATCCATGAATGTTAATTTTTGTTAACAGTAGTAACATTATTAGGGAAACTGAACATGTGCATGAATGTGGACATAGTGTAATATGTTAAATTGTGTAAAAATCGTGTATGAGTTAAAATTGGAAAATGTGAAATTGTGTCGCGTGTGACATTGCTTCCATAGGGCTGTGGAACCGTACTGTGGTAAAGTCCCCACGGGAAGGTTCATGTGTTGGAGATCCTATGGGAAATAGGATGAAATCCTGGAGGTGGACAAGTACCGCCGGTTAGGTGGAGAGGCTTCTCCTTCTGCGCAGTACCAAGATTCGTCACGGGTTTGCCAAGGTGGTGTCTATGTGTATGTGGTGTGTCATGGTGTATGTGTGTCCTTCTAGTGGTGTTTAGACATGTGTCACGACAATTAAATGAGAATAATGTGATAGTGTATAAGTGAAAATTTTGCAATGTGTAAGTGAATATGTGAAAATGTGAATGTGTGAACCAATGTGGTAGCATGTAAATTATGAATATGATATGAATGTTTAGGTCCATGTCAAAACAGCAAGCTTATTGTGTTTAAAATGTGATATGCATGTGATAGGTATATATTGTGGAATGAACATAAACCATACACCATGTGTAGAAATTAGTAAGAAGTATCATATAGGCTTTCATTGAACAATAATGCATGTGTAAAATGTGGAAAATGTGTAAAAATGATATGGTGTGGCACAAGGTATGTGCAAGTGATATGTGAATGTGGCACATGTTATGTGCAAATGTGAAATGATATGAGTCAATGTGAACAATGTGATCCGGTATAAAACAATGTGAACAATGTAAATTGTTACATGAATGTGTTAAATTCATACTAAATCAGCAAGATACTTATGTATATAATTGTGTCATGTAGTGAGAATGTGTAAGATCCATGTTAGATATGTCTCTTTCAATATGTGAATTTCCATGCCTAACTTGCTTTCATATTATTGCATGAATGAGATAAGTTAATTTGAACTAGCATGTTAATGAATGTGTAGAAATCATGTGATAGGTTTACATCTAATGATGATAAGCATGTGTCATGTTGCTCAATGTATATGATTGTAAGCTAAAGTATTACTTCCATTATGTGTAAAATCCATGTTTACGTTGCATACATGTTATAGCATGAATGGATGAGTTTTAATTGATATAGTATGTAAAAAAAAAAGGGTGGAATGTTGATAGTTTATACCTGACGTAAGTAGTAACATAAAGCATGTATCATGTCTTTTAGGATTACAAGAACTCCATGCATAGGATGTAGAGTTGTTTGAACCATGATCTATGTGCCGTTTGTCCCTTTAGAAGTTTCTTGAATATGATGTATGTATGTATAATGTGCACGTTTACGTGCTGAGTCTATTAGACTCACTCTTGCTTCGCCATACAGGTGCAGGTATCTCCATATCTTGAGGAGATCATTGGGAGCGACTCCGAGAGTGAGGAGGACTATCGTGGAAGAATTTCTTTATTGTACTTTCTTTTCCTAGTATGTAATAAAGGACTTGTGTAATTCAGTAGGGAAATGTAATTTTTTTTCAGTTATGAAATGTTTAGTTCACTTTTTGTACTATATAGACTGTGGATTTAGATGATAAGGAATAATATCATTATATTCAGTCCTTTCTATTCCGCTGTTATACGTTTATATTTGTGTACATCTTAGCCTATTGAATGTGTTGGGTAAATGTCCCACTGTACGACGTTCATTGTACCGACGTGGGTGGTATAACCGTACCGATACAAGGAGGGTCGTTACAAGTTTGGTCATGCTAAAGGTCACTCTTGGCACCCCCCACATCATGTAATGGTTGAGGTCGACTTCCTTGTGGTGAAAGTGAAGTCGGCCTACAACGCGATCTTCGGTTGGGGTCTTCTAGGGAAGTTGGAGGAGTCCCCTCAACTTATCATTAGAAGCTAAAGTTCCCAATGCCGAACGGGATAGGCGAGGTCGTGGGGAACCAGACCGAGGCCCGTCGGTGCTATGTAAATTCCATAAAGGCAAAAGAACTAGTTGTTTCCGAGTACAAGTATGTCCATGATGAGAGTACAGAAAGGCATGAGCACGCTGAGCAGACAAAGCATTTTGAGATCTCAGCAGATGGGTCAGTGGTCGTCGGAGCCGAGCTTCAAGAGCTGGAGGAGCAGGTGGTCGATTTTCTCAAAGTAAATGGCGAAGTCTTTGCATGGTCAGAAGAAGACCTTCTAGGGATAGACCCGGAGGTCATCCATCATCACCTAAACGTCGACCCCAAGGTCTGACCTGTGCGCCAAAAGAAGTCGCCATTGTCGGTCGATCGTCAGGAGGCAGTGGATGACAACATCGCAAAGTACCTGCATGCGAGGACGGTTCGCGACGCCTTCTACCCCGAGTGGGTAGCGAATGTCGTCCTCACGAAGAAGGTGAATGGAAAATGGCGCATGTGCGTGGACTTCACCGACCTAAATAAAGCTTGCCTAAAGGATAGTTTTCCGCCTCCTCGCATCGACCAGCTCGTTGACTCTAATGCGGGGCACGAGCTTCTAAGCTTCCTCGACGTGTACTCGAGGTATCATCAGATCAGGATGGCCCCCAAAGACGAGGACAAAACAGCCATCACTACAAAAAAAGGTCTGTATTGTTTCACTTGAATGCCTTTCAGACTGAAAAATGCAAGGGCGACGTACCAGAGGCTCGTCAACATGATGTTCGAGCGTTAGATTAGGAGGATAGTGGAAATATACATCGATGACATGCTGGCAAAAATTCGACCAACCGAGGACCATGTTAACGATTTGGCCGAAACTTTTGAAGTACTATGGCAATACGAGATGAAGCTGAACCCCGAGAAGTGCATTTTTAGCATAACGAGCAGGAAAGTTCCTCGGTTACCTCATTTCCAGCCGGGGCATCGACATCAACCCCGGCAAGGTGCAGGCAATCATCGACATGATGCCCTTGAGGACCATCAAAGAAGTACAAAGGCTCAACGGCCGAATCACTGCCCTGAGCAGATTCATGTCCAGATCGACTATGAGATACAAACCGTTCTTCAATATGCTGAGGAAAGGACTGTTCGAATGGACCGACGAATGTCAAGAGGCCTTCGACGAGCTCAAGGCATACCTGCCAAATGTCCCCACACTGAGCAAGCGTATAGTAGGGGAAGATCTACTATTGTACATCTCTGCGACAGCCCACTCGATCAGCTCAGTGCTCGTATGGTAAGAGGAGCGATGTCACGCCTCGACGTGGAATATCGGAGTGCGAAGGTAGTTGCAAGAAAAGGTAGAGCGAGTACTAGACATGAAACCATTGCACATTGAAGAATACTAAGCAAATCTTTCTCATTAATAACTTTTCAAATGTCTAGTTACAACCAAATATCAGAGCCTTTCTATAGGGCCCAATTACATTGCAATAAAAGGAATAACTAACTACAACTCTAAGATAACATAATGACTCGAGGACTCCTGGCTTCACTCTTCGTCATTCCCTTCCTCGTGAGTGTATGTGGCATCCTCGGTCACACCTGAGAACACAACATCAAATAACTTAGGGTGAGTGATAACGCCCATAGGACTTAAATCTCAGGCTCAAGTAGGCTTTAAATAATTATGCATTTAATGGCAGAGTCTCTAAGATAGCAGATACAATAGATTCAAAATATAGCAGAGATAGCACAACAGGTAAACAGGATAGCACAATAGCACGAGATCGAGTATAGTTTTCCAAAAAATTGCACAAGTATCGTATATAGCCGAATAGCAGGATGGCCATAGCACAACTAGCACAAGTATAATAATAGCACGACGAGTATAGCACTTGTTTGTCATTCTAGACATCGAGAGAGTATAGCACGTTTTGTGTTTAGATTGTCATGTAGATAGTCGAGATAGATGGCACTTGAGTGTAATGCCAAACACTCTGATCATTTAACTCCCATGGGCACTATCTCTTTCGGCGCCACATCCCAGGACCAGATCGGGCCTTTTATATATTACCAGGCATTAGTTATATTGTATCTTTAGACAATCAGTCTGGCCAATATAGAGTACCAAGAATAGTTAAGAGCACTTGATGAATAGAAGAGATAGTAGAGAGAACGTGAATAGACAGCGAGTAGAGTATAGATGAGAGCTAAGGGTACATCACGTAAAAACAACAGTAAACAGGCGATAGTATAGTTTGACAACACCCGCACGCACGTCATTGGCAGTCAGGTGGAATCACGATCTTCCCGCTGCCATGTTATGCACAAGTCCAGAGGTTCGATGTGATTCAAAGTAAGAGCACCTTCTAATTGCAGTTTGGATCATATCGATCCCTAAAGGTGTAATGGTGTTAAGGTACAACCGGCTCGTCGACCATGGTGGAATCCATGATCAGAGGAGACTTACGGAGGCCTTGTGCAAGGGTTCACTAGTCTGGCAAAAGGAATCTGATGGAGAGTTTCACCACAAGCCAAGTAAAGTGTGTATATAAAAATAGGTGCTCGACTTTCTAGAGGAATTCTAGAACAGTGGAGCGTCGATATTGGTATATAAGCAACGTAAGAAACGAATCCAAGTCCTTAAAATAGGGCAATTAATATACTTTATTGCAATAAATGACCAGATACATTATGAGATATTTTATGCCAGATTTCAGCCATATATGAATGGTTCCTGTGTGTGCTTGTGTAAGAGAAATCATGATAGAAAAGAAGTTGTGCATATGTATTTAAAGCATTCAATATAGCTCCCTTTTAAAACAGGTGTTTTACTGCGTGTATGACTGTTAAAAAGGCGTAAGAACTTTGTAGAAAGTGAGAGCAATAAATTTTATGGGTCAGGGCAGATCGCGACAGGGCCTGAAAAGGGTTGCGACAGTGCTGCTAGGACAGAAGGCCAGAACGAGACGTAGGGTACTGTCGCGTTCAGAACGCGACAAGGAAAGCGTCGCGACGGGCTTGAGAACGCGACCTGTCGGGCCGTCATGTTCTCAGGTCCGTGGCCTGAGTCTGACAGAGTTCTGCTCCGTCTTGGATTGCGGTCCAAAAATATCAGATTTTGATACAGGGTCGTTCAGAAAATCATAACTAATTGTATACACGATGAAAAATCATGAAACCAGTGCTTATGTTCCTGGTGATTGGAACAACCTATAGATGGATTTGATTTAGTATTGCTTGTGAGAATGCCTACCGTTGACTCGATTTGTCTTCTAGGGTTAAAATCTCCAAGAACGAGGAAGAAGCTCCAAGAACTCCTTCTCCCCACGAGATCCTCTCCTCCTTGGCCTCTTCTCCACGTCCAACAACCTTTGGCAACGAGCTAGGGTTAGCCAAGAGGGTTTAAGAGATGTATTTTTGCATGTATGGGTTCCTATTCCTGCTTCTATTCTAATTGCACTTTAATTATGAGATTTCCTAACTCCAACCTTCCTTTCTTGCTTTCCAACCTCTATTTAGGTTAGGATGGGATCTAAATTCGTGCTAAATCATAAAGGGTAGGCTTAGGAATCCAATTCAAACTCTTATTGCCTCTTTAATGCTTAAAAAGTCCTTTTCTATTTACGAGATATTAAGACTCCGAATTTAGGGTATTTTCATTTTATTTACTATTTATAAATTCATATTTTGAACCAATAAGTTCTAGAGGATCTATTAAGCAAAGCCCATTACTCTTTTCCATTTAATGGGTTTTTTTTAATGCTCTTTTCATTGAATATCCCTTTAGTTGTGTTTTATTTATTTATTATTTATTTATTTTTCTCGAAAGTTCAGGTTGCTACATCCTCCCCCTCTTAAAAGAATTTGGTCCCAAATTCATATGACCTTATAGGAGAGAATGACTTACCGAATAGATCAAGGTAGTTTCGTCTGATAGTTCCTTCCGGTTCCCACGTGGCTTCTTCCACTCCACGATTATTCGAGAGGACTTTTACCACATGGATAGAACGGTTCCGGAGTTGTTGCACCTTCCGGTCCAATATCTTGATCGGCTTCTCTTCATACGTCATGTCCTTATTTAACTCCAGATCATCATGACGAATGACATGTGTAGGATCGTACACATACTTTCTAAGCATGGAGACATGAAAAACATTGTGCACACTTGCAAAATTTGGCGGCAAGGCCAGTCTGTAAGCATCTTCACCAATCCTTTCAAGTACTTCGAAAGGACCAATGAATCTTAGACTAGGTTTTCCTTTCACTCCGAATTTTTGAATACCACGGGTAGGAGATACCTTCAATAGCACATGATCTCCTATTTGAAATCCCAGATCCCGTCTTCTCTTATCAACATAGAATCTTCTGTCTAGACTGAGCAATCTTGAGTCGATCTCGTATCATCTGTATATTCCGGGTTGTACTTTGTACCATGTCAGGTCCTAACCATTGTTGTTCTCCCATTTCATTCCAGCACATAGGAGATCTACAATTCCTACCATAAAGTGCTTCAAATGGTGCCATTTTAATACTCGCCTGGTAACTGTTTTTATAGGCGAACTCAATCAAGGATAAGTGTTCATTCCAATGACCATTGAAATCTATAATGCAGGCTCTTAACATGTCTTCTACAATTTGATTTGTCCTCTCAGTTTGCCCATCAGTCTGCGGGTGAAAGGCGGTACTAAAATTAAGCTTCGTACCAAGGGCAGATTGCAGACCTTTCCAAATATAAGAGGTGAACCATGGATCTCAATTTGAGATAATAGATGACGGAATACCGTGCAACCACACGATCTCCTTGACATATAATGCAGCTAGCACCTCGACAGACCATGTACACTTTATGGGTAAGAAGTGCGCAGATTTGGTAAACCTGTCAACGATGACCCATATGGCGTCAAGTCCACCACGAGTTCTGGGTAAACCCATAATGAAGTCCATGCCAATGCTTTCCCACTTCCATTTTGGGATATCTAGTGGTCTGAGTACACCGGCAAGGCGCATATGTTCTACCTTCACTTGTTGACATGTGAGGCAATGAGCTACATGCTTGGCTACTTCCCTCTTCGTATTCGGCCACCAAAATGTTCTTTTCATGTCTTGATACATTTTGGTACCTCTTGGATGAATAGTGTACTTAGTTTGATGAGCTTCATCCATTAGTTTCCTTTTTAGGGCTTCGTTATCTGGGACACAAGTTCTCCCTTGGAATACTAACCTTCCATTTTCAGTCATGGCAAAATCCGGTCTGTCCGCTAAGGTTTCGTTGACACGAACCAAGAATGGATCGTTGTCTTGTTGCATCTTGATTTCCTCTAGCATATCGGATTGGATCTTGAGATTGGAAATCAAAACATGATCATCCCTATGTTCAATATTTAGGTATAGCCTCACGAATTGTTCAAGTAATTGCATCTCGCCAAGGACTAGACTTGAGATAGATGCCATTGGCTTTCTACTAAGAGCATCAGCCACGATGTTTCCCATACCTGGATGGTACTGGATGTTGAAATTGAAGTCTTTTAGATATTCTAACCATCTTCTCTGCCTCATGTTGAGTTCTTTCTGGGAGAATAGGTACTTTAGACTTTTATGATCTGAATAGACAGTGAATTGCTCACCATAGAGATAGTGCCTCCAGATTTTTAATGCGAAGACCACGGCAGCTAACTCTAAGTCATGCACAGGGTAGTTGACTTCATGCGTCTTCAATTGCCTTGAGGAATAAGCGATGGCCTTCTCCTTTTACATTAGTACACAACCTAGCCCAATTTCTGAGGCATCAGTATAGACAGAGAAACTTTCTCCCTCTACTGGTAGAGCGAGAACGGGTGCTGAGGTAAGGCAGTCTTTGTAACGACCCAGAATCCGCATTACCAGTAAGCAACCAGTAACCCGAATTCTGACCCGCTAACCCACGAGACAAGCTCGGAAGGGTAAAAAGTGAACGTCCAAGGAGACTTTATATAAGAAGATACACACCATGTAAAGCTGTAAAATTTCACTATACATGAAACATAACATGTACAACTCAGAGTCCGAGCTAAGTACGGAGTACAGAAGTACAACAAAAAGTACTACTCACTGCAGCTAGGGTGCACCAACACCGGAGTGGCTGGACTCGCCTGGAACGAGAGTCGACGATGACCCACCTGAAAGGGAGGGGAGTGAGTCTCAAGAAAAGAGACCCAGTAGGGAAAAGTAACCCCCACAGGCAACAGTACTAAGGTGCGGAAAGTAAAAACATAAAGTAAATACACGTCGTATCACAACACAAAACTGTAAACCTCACGGCTCAGTAACACACACTCACACACAATAAGTAGGACTTAGCTAGGGTCTGTGGCTCGGTGTCCCATCACCATAGAGTCTCTCAACCCTAGCGACGTGTGCACACTATAGACACTCTCTCTCGCGTCTGGTCCACGACCGGTTTTCCCCCTACGCCTGACCCTAGCGGTAGAGAAGGGGCTCCACGGAGACCGGCTCGAAACCACCACAAGGAGTTTGCACAGGATAGAGACGCTCTCAATGTCCTGGCTCACAGATGGAGGACCCCCACACATCGGTCATCTAGACAGAGCGTCGCTCTATGTCCAGGTGACAAATAGAAACAGAAGCACGATAACCCAATGCTAGTACAGAAGGTAACATTCTCAACGTCTGAAACACCGTACATTAGACGGACACCTCATGTCATGTCATGACACAAATAATTACTCATATACACAGGCAGAGTCAAACTCTAAGCCTAGCAAAATGTGTTAAAAGGGTGGACATCACACGTCAACACCATGAAACACAAAACAGGACCATAGCCTGTTGGGACACAAGATATTAACGGCAACATCGAATGTCGCCAATCATGATGTAGACGGCACTCACCATGCCGTTAACACTTAATCAACGGCAATCGACCTTGTCGTTTATATCAACTTTGAAGATCTCAGCGTCAACATATGTGGACGTTAAGTTCTTCAGTCCCCTAGACCCAGAACAACGCCGGGTCAGTCTAATTGGGTAAAACCACCCAATCAGAACACCTGCTGATCGAGGGAAATATTTCCTCACAGCTTCTAACACTACCAGAACTTCGGAAAAACACAATCCAACACTTGTATTGCCCAAAACACCCAAAATCCCGGCATGGTATAACCCAACCCTAAAATGTGATTAACATACTAATCTACACAATAAGCATGCTAATCTGTTAAGGAAGGTTAAAGGGGTTAAGTCCCTACCTCAGAACACCCCAAAAGCTCCTAAACAATCACCAATCGCGCCGGAACCCCTCGAAGTCTCCGCGCGAATTACACCAAATCTTCGCGTTTCCCGCCCTATCTATCACCGCCACACGTACCAGATTCTTCCCACGAACTCCCATCAACAATTAGAAGTTATGGAAATAGACAAAGACAGAAGTGGAGGGAAAGGAAGGAAAGGAGAAGAAGAGGTTTCTGCTCTCGGGCTGCCCTATTTCTACAGTGCGACAAATAGATGTCCACATGCCTCGCCGCCTACTTGAACCGCCAATGGGTTGACGTCCGGACCGCATGCCGTCAAGTTCAACGACAAACGTCCTCATCGCTGGATACTAACTCCCAATCAACGGATAACCCTTGGCTGTCAACCACAAGTCAACGACAATATCCATTGTCGTCAACCACAACCGAACCTCTACAAGACCCAATAAGGATCCACTAAGACCCGAGACGTTACAGCCCTCCCCCCCCTTAAGGAATTTTGCCCTCAAAATTCAAACAACATAAAGAAGGAAGACTCACCAAAGAGGTACGGAAACTGCTCGCGCATTTCGTCCTCTCGCTCCCATGTCGACTCACCACCTGAATATCGCTGCCACGCAACATGAACTAAAGGGATTGCCTTGTTCCTCAACCTCTAAACTCGGCGATCCTCAATATGCAACAGAAACTCTAGTACAGTCAACACTGGAGTCACCTAAGACCACTCTGTGCTCGGGAGAACGTGAGACTCGTCAGATAGGTACCTCCAAAGCAACGACACGTGGAACACATCGTGGACTGCTGCCAACTCTGATGGAAGCTCAAGTCTGTATGCCAAACCTCTGACACGCTCAGTAATGGTGAAAGGTCCAATAAAGCGAGGACTCAACTTTCCACGCCTACCGAACCTCACCACTCCCTTCATAGGAGACACACGGACAAACACCTGGTCCCCTACCTAAAACTCGAGCGGTCGTCTACGCTGATCTGCATAACTCTTCTGCCGACTCTGAGCTGACTAAAGCCTCTACCTCACAAGCTGAACTACCTCAACTGCCTGCTGAACTAACTCTGGCCCCGTGACAATCCGTTCGCCAACCTCGAACCAGTCTAGAGGAGTGCGACATGGTCGTCCGTACAAAGCCTCATATGGTGCCATACCGATACTGGAGTGATAGCTATTATTATATGCGAACTCGACCAACGACAAGTGAGCTGTACACGATTCCTGGCACTCCAGACAACAAGCTCTAAGCATGTCCTCTAAAGTCTGGATAGTCCGCTCTGACTGACCATCTGACTGAGGGTGGTAAGCGGAACTAAAAGCCAACTCTGTCCCCAAAGCTCTCTGGAAACTGCGCCAGAACCCAGAAGTGATGCGAGGATCTCTATCAGACACAATAGAGATCGGCACTCCGTGCAAAGGAACAATCCGCTCTACGTACAACGCGGCCAACCTACTCACACCCCAACTAGTCCTGACAGGCAAGAATCTAGCAGTCTTCGTCAATCTGTCCACAAGAACCCAAATGTTGTCAAAACCTCCAACTGTCCTCGGCAAACCACAAACAAAGTCAGTCGTCACATGGTCCCACTTCCACATCGGAATCTCTAACGGCTGCACAAGTCCTCCTGGATGCTGATGTTCAGCCTTCACCTGTTGACAGACCAAACACCTAGCAACAAAAGCCGCTATGTCTCTCTTCATTCCAGGCCACCAAAACTGACGTCTCAATCTGTGATACATCTGGGTCGACCCTGGATGAATCGAGTACCTGGAACCATGTGCCTCCTACAACACAACTCTCCTGACAGACTCCTCAACAGGAACATAGAGTCTATCTCGGAACCTAACAGTTCCATCCTCGCGAAGCTCAACCTCTGGGAGAAGTAACACACTGTGCAACTCGGGATCTGCCTGCTGAGCCTCAACAATCTGTCTCACAACGGCGGGAACCGCCAACAAACTGCCCAACACACACAGTCGACGACTGGATGAAACTCTGAAAGACCCTTCTACTGCAGACTGCCATAACTGCCACTCCCTAAGCATCAGATGACTCATCTGTGCTTTCCTACTCAAAGCATCTGCAACTACATTCGCTTTTCCAGGCTTATACTCAATGCTAAAATCATAGTCTTTCAGATATTCCATCCATCGACGCTGCCTCATATTCAGATCCCTCTGAGAAAATACATACCTCAAACTCTGGTGGTCGGTACGGACTACAAAACTCACTCCGTATAGGTAAAGATGCCAAATCCTCAAAGCAAACACCACAGCTGCAAGCTCTAGGTCATGGGTCGGGTAACTCTCCTCGTAGGGCTTAAGCTGGCGAGATGCATAAGCCACCACCCGGCCTTGCTACATCAAAACCGCACCCAGACCAACACCTGAAGCGTCTATGCAAACCTCGAAACCCTCCTCACCTGAAGCAAGGACCTCTGACGTAAGCAGTCGCTTCAACTCTATGAAGCTCTGCTCACACTGCACCACAATGGAAGTCTACGTAAAGCCCAAAGCTACGAATCTTATACACAGACTCTCCCACTGCAAAACTGCCTCAACCTTCGCTGGATCCACAGAAACTCCCTCACCTGAGATCACGTGCCCCAAAAATTGAACCTGTTGTAGCCAAAACTCACACTTACTAAGTTTGGCATACAACTGGTGCTCTCGCATGGTCTGCAACACGATCCTCAGGTGCTCGGCGTGCTCCTCCTCAGAAGCGGAGTACACCAGAATGTCATCAACAAACACTACGACAAACTGGTCCAAGAACTGGTGGAACACCCGGTGCATCAGATCCATGAAGGCCGCTGGAGCATTGGTGAGCCCAAACGGCATCATCAAAAACTCAAAATGTCCATATCTGGTCCGAAAAGCAGTCCTCTCAATGTCAGAATCTCTAAGCCACAACTGATAGTAGCCCGACCTCAGGTCGATCTTCGAAAAGACATGAGCAGACTGAAGCTGATCAAAGAGATCGTCAATCCTAGGCAATAGATACCTATTCTTGATAGTCACTTGGTTCAGCTACCTATAATCAATACACAATCTCAGGCTACCATCCTTCTTTTGGACAAACAAAACAGGTGACCCCCATGGAGAAAAGCTAGGACGAATATAGCCCTTCTCCAACAACTCCTCAAGCTGCCTCTTCAGCTCCCTCAACTCTGCTGGTGCCGTACAGTACGACGCCTGTGCAAATGGTACAGTGCCAGGAACTAACTCAACAGAAAACTCAATCTCTCTCTCTGGCGGTAGACCAGGTAACTCTTCCGGAAAAACATCCGGAAACTCACACACTACGGGAATGTCCCCCACTCCCGAGGTAACCTGGTCAAGGGTAATAGTAGAAACTAGAAAACCCTGACAACCAGAGGCAAGCAACCTCTCTGCCCTCAAAGCAGAAACTAAAAAGTGAGAAGGAAGAGGTACGTGGTAGCCCACGAATGTGTCGTTACAAACGTGACTAACAATCTCAAAATTATCGGCCTACACTAATTATTTTGACAATTGTTAAGTGGTGAGACCAGGTCGAATCCACGGGAAACTAGATTTTAGAGTTGAAAACGTTGAGTTTTTAGTTAAGAAAATAGTGTGGTGATATTTAAACTAAGTTGAATTAAATAAATCTAAACTAAGTAAATAAATAGAGAGAGAAAGATAAAGAGTGAATGAGAGAACACACGAGACAAAAATGTAACATTGCATTCCACTAAATAAAATGGTCAACAAAAAGTTATTTTATACTAAACAAATCAAACCACAAACAACCTTAAAAGAATCTGAAAAAATAGAGAGAGAAATAGAAGAGAGAGGGACGAAAGAGAGAGAGAAAATAGAGGAGAGAGAAGAGAGAAAGGAGAGAGAAGAGAAATACGTGAGAGAGAGAATAGGAGAGAGAAATGAGAGAGGAGGGAGGAGAGAGAGCACGCGAGAAGAGAGAGGGCACGTGAGAGAGAGGAGAGTAGAGAGAGGCGAGAGAGAGAGAGAGAGAGAAGAGAGGAGAGAGAAGAGAGGAGCCCATGTTGCATGCAACCGCATGCAACGTGGGTGTGGGCTCGGTGGCAGGCGGCAGGGGGCCAGGCGGGCAGCGGGGCCCTAGTGCGCAGGCGGGGTAGCGGGCTGGCGGGGCCGGGCGGGGCCCTGGGGCACGGGGCGGTGCGGGGCACGCGGGCGGTTGGGGAGGCCGAGGCCGGGTGCGAAGGCTGGCACGGGCGGCTGGGCGAGGCGTGGGCGGCTGTGGCGGGGCCAGGCGGGCCAGGTGTGACCGGGGCGGGCGCGGGGAGGCTTCGGCAGGCACGGGCGCGGGCGGTGATCGCGCAGGGGCTGGGCAGGGGGCCTCTCCTGTGCTGCTGTTTGCTGCTTCGTCTCCGAAGAAGAGAGACCTGGGGGAGAGGAAGAAGAAGAGAGAGAGAAAGAAGAAGAGAAGGAGAGGAGGGTTGCGTGAGGGAGAAGAGAGAAAGTCAGAGGGGGGAGAGGATGCGCGGATGAAAAAGAGAGAGAAAAGAGGGAATGAGAGAGAGCTCGGGGGAAGGGAATGCTCGAGAGAGAAGAGGAGAGCCCCCTTTTAAAATAGAGAGATTTTAAAATAGGAAGAAAATATTTTAAAAAAAATAGAAAGAAGAGAGAGAAAGAAGAAGGAAGGTGGCTAGGGTTTTGCAACTTTTTGTATATGCCAGATTTGCCCCTATTGGATTGCTTGACTCATTGGCCCGTTAAACACTTCATAAAATGGCCCATTAACCTGCAAATACAACACATAATTGAATTTAATCAATTAACGTTCATGATAATAGAAATCAAATGAATTTATCAAGTATTAGTCATCAAAATGGCATGATTATTCATGATAATTGTGATATTATCAGTACGATACCCTGGAAGTAGAACGCCGCTTCCCCAGGTATCCGCAAGTGCACCCTCTTCTTCTGGCAATCCATCACTGCACCATACCGCTCTAACCAGTCCATACCCAAAATCACATCATAGTCCTACAACTGCAAAGCAAACAAGCGAGCTGACAACCACTGATCCTGCAACTGCACAGGTACCTCCTCGAGACAGTAGGACGTAAGGACAAAGTCCCTTGTCGGTAACTCTACTGCTAGCTCAACAGACTCTCCTGAGCTCAACTCTCCAAGGCAGTCTAAAAACTCCTCAGACACAAAAGAGTGAGAGGCACCGGAATCAAACAAAACTCTAGCTGTATAACCAAAAACTGTAACAGTACCTTCCACTAGATGAGCTACCTCCGTGTCTGCATGGGTCGTGAGTAACACGACCTCTACCTCTCGATCCACCAGAACCTCCGGCCTGCTGACGCTGCTGCACGGGTGCCTGCTGCTGCTGTTGTTGCTGCACTCAGGGCTGTGACTGAGTCTGCTGCTGCGGCACATGAGGTAACAAAGGACAATCTCGCGCCATGTGACCTATCTGGTCACACCGGTAACACTGACCTGCAATGGAACATTGTACATGCTGCGAAGGATGCCCTACCGGCTGCTGAACACTCCCAACAGACTGCTGTCTCTGCTCTGCCTGCCTCCTGTCATGCCGAAACTTCCTCCGAGATCCTGACTTCGCCGTCGTCCCAGCAGAAGTGGATGCATAGGAAGTCGTGGTCTTCGGAGTCGCCTGCACACTACTCTGCTGCTGCCGTGGCTGAGTAGGAACTACCTGTGTCTGAACCTCTGCGTTCCGAGCACGGGTCCGCAAAGTGTCAGCCTCCAATTCTGCCGCTGTCTGATAGGCCGCATCTATGTCTGTGACACGTGCAACTATCAGCGCCTACCTGAGCTCTGGCCTCAGGCCCCTCACAAACTGCTGAGTCCTCAGGCTCTCATCTGCCATAATCTGCAGAGCATAATGCCCTAGCTCTACAAATCTGCCCCTATACTGCACTACAGTAGAGTCCCTCTGCTGCAAGTCCAGAAACTGGTACAACCACTCCGTCCGGACGTAAGTAGGACAGAAGGCCCTCTCAAAAGAAACGAAAAACTCCTACCACGGAATCTGTCTAAGTGGGCGAGACTGAAAAGTAGTCTCCCACTCAGAGGACCACCAAGTCAACGTCTGCACCTGCAACTGGTAACTAGCTAACAACACTCGCTCCTCGGGAACACACTCCATGGAATGGAATGTCCGCTCCACAGCATCCAACCACGCCTGCACAATGTCTGGATCAGGCTGGTCCAAAAACTGGGGAGGCTGAAACTGCAAGAACTCCCGCAACATGTTCCCAGTACCACCCTGGGGTACCGGCGCATCACGGTGCTGAGCTACAAACTGAGACATCCCCTCAAGTAACCGGGTCAAGTCTAATCCCTGAGCTGCCTGAGGAGGAGGTGGCGGCGGTGGCAGAACAACGCCACTGTGTGCGTCCTGTGGTAAAGGCTACGTCTGCTGAGGTGGCGCGGCGTCTCCAACCTCCTGACGAGTCGCCTGCTCAGCCACTCCCTCTCTAGGACGTCGCCTAGGGGCCATAGTACTATACACAGAGCAAAAATACACACACATGAATACACTAACTCTAGGCTAAATAGCTGCAATTGTACTCTTTGTACTCTGAGTTAACATGATGGGTATTTCCTTATATATATCTCATCAGACCAGGCTCTGATACCAAACTGTAACGACCCAGAATTCGCATTACCAGTAAGCAACTAGTAACCCGAATTCTGACCCGCTAACCCACGAAACAAGCTCGGAAGGGTAAAAAGTGAACGTCCAAGGAGACTATATATAAGAAGATACACACCATGTAAAGCTGTAAAATTTCACTATACATGAAACATAACATGTACAACTCAGAGTCCGAGCTAAGTACAGAGTACAGAAGTACAACAAAAAGTACTACTCACTGCAGCTAGGGTGCACTAACACCGGAGTGGCTAGACTCGCCTGGAACGGGAGTCGACGACGACCCACCTGAAAGGGAGGGGAGTGAGTCTCAAGAAAAGAGACCCATTAGGGAAAAGTAACCCCCACCGGAAACAGTACTAAGGTGCGGAAGTAAAAACATAAAGTAAATACACGTCGCATCACAACAGAAAACTGTAAACCTCGCGGCTCAGTAACACACACTCACACATAGTAAGTAGGACTCAGCTAGGGTCTGTGGCTCGACGTCCCATCACCACAGAGTCTCTCAACCCCAGCCACGTGTGCACACTACAGACGCTCTCTCTCGCGTCTGGTCCATGACTGGTTTTCCCCCTACGCCTGACCCAACCGGTAGAGAAGGGGCTCCACGGAGACCGGCTCGAAACCACCACAAGGAGTACGCACAGGACAGAGACGCTCTCAACGTCCTGGCTCACTGACCGAGGACCCCCACACGTCGGTCATCTAGATAGAGCGTCGCTCTATGTCCAGGTGACAAATAGAAACAGAAGCACGGTAACTCAACGCGAGTACAGACGGTATCATTCTCAACGTCTGAAACACCGTACAATAGATGGACACCTCATGTCACGTCATGACACAATTAATTATGCATATGCACAGGCAGAGTCACACTCTAAGCCTAGCAAAATGTGTTAATAGTGTGGACATCACACGTCAACACCATGAAACACAAAACAGGACCAGAGCCTGCTGGGACACAAGATATTAACGGCAACATCGAATGTCGCCAATCATGATGTAGACGGCACTCACCATGCCGTTAACACTTAATCAACGACAATTGACCTTGTCGTTTATATCAACATTGATGATCTCAGCGTCAACATATGTGGACGTTAAGTTCTTCAGTCACCTAGACACAGAACAACGCCGGGTCAGTCCAATTGGGTAAAACCACCCAATCAGAACACCTGCTGATGGAGGGAAATACTTCCTCACAGCTTCTAACACTACCAGAACTTCGGAAAAACACGATCCAACACTTGGATCGCCCAAACACCCAAAATCCCGGCATGGTATAACCCAACCCTAAAATGTGATTAACATACTAATCTACACAAATAACCATGCTAATCTGTTAAGGAAGGTTAAAGGGGTTAAGTCCCTACCTCAGAACGCCCAAAAAACTCCTAAACAATCACCAATCGTGCCGGAACCCCTCGAAGTCTCCGGGCGAATTACACCAAATCTTCGCATTTCCAGCCCGATCTATCACCGCCACACGTACCAGAGTCTTCCCACGAACTCCCATCAACAATCAGAAGTGGTGGAAATAGACAAAGACAGAAGTGGAGGGAAAGGAAGGAAAGGAGAAGAAGAGGTTTCTGCTCTCGGGCTTCCCTATTTCTAGAGGTGAGACAAATAGACGTCCACATGCCTCGCCGCCTACTTGAACCGCCAATGGGTTGACGTCCAGACCGCATGCCGTCAAGTTCAACGACAAATGTCCACATCGCTGGACGCTAACTCCCAGTCAACGGCTAACCCCTAGCCGTCAACCACAAGTCAACGACAATATCCATTGTCGTCAACCACAACTGAACCTCTACAAGACCCAATAAGGATCCACTAAGACCCGAGACCTTACAGTCTTTGAGAGTTTGGAAACTCTTCTCACACTCTTTACTCCAGGAGTAGGGATTCTCCTTTCATGTCAGACGCGTGAGTGGTACGGCGATCTTAGAGAAGTTCTTTATGAACCGCCTGTAGTATCCAGCCAGTCCTAAGAAGCTTCTGATTTCTGTGACATTGGTTGGTCTCTCCCAGTTGAGTACAGCTTCGACTTTGGAAGGATCAATAGAGATGTCGTCCTTTGATATGACATGGCCCAAGAAAGACACTTCTTCGAGCCAGAACTCGCACTTGCTTAATTTTGCATATAGTTTGTTGTCTCTTAAGACTTGCAGTGCAGTTCTCAAGTGTTCTTCATGATCTTCCTTGGTCTTTGAATATATGAGGATATCGTCGATGAAGACGACCACAAATTTGTCAAGGTATGGCCGATATATGCTCTTCATGAGTTGCATAAAGGCTGCAGGAGCATTGGTTAGACCAAAAGGCATAACAACAAATTCGTAATGTCCATACCTGTTTCTGAAAGCTGTTTTGAAGATATCATCATCCTTGATCCTCATTTGATGATAACCAGATCGAAGGTCGATCTTGGAGAAGTATTGGGCTCCAGATATCTAGTCGAATAGTTCATCGACCCTAGGCAATGGGTACTTGTTCTTGATGGTCATTGGTTGAGTTGACGATAGTCGATGCATAGTCTCATCGACCCATCCTTCTGCTTGACGAATAGCACAGGTGCTCCCCAAGGGGAGGTACTTGGTCTGATGAACCCCTTCTCTAGCAACTCCATCAGTTGTGCTTTAAGTTCTTTCAATTCGGCAGGCGACATCCGGTACGGTTGACGCGATGCCGAGGCAGCTCCAGGAGTCAACTCAATGGCGAAGTTGACATCACGTTCAGGGGGAACTCTGGGTAAGTCTTCAGGGAATACATCTGAGTAGTCCTGGACTATGTGGATGTCTTCTATTTTTGAACCCTTCTTTTCGACTATGACGGCCGCAAGGAAAGCAAAACATCCTTTCCTTATCATGTTATGGGCTTTTTAGGCGGAGACTAGAGACATCCGCTTCTTATGTCTAATCCCAGTGAATGCTAATTTAGGAAAGTCACTAAATGTCACCCTTCCTTTCTTACAATCGAGGCTTGCCCCATATGTGGATAACCAGTCAGCTCCCAATATGACATCATACCCTTCCATGGACATACATACCAGGTCGGCCTTTAGGTTAAGGTCTCCGATCATTACATCGGCAGATGGAAAGTATTGGTTTAGTTTCTCCTTCTCCCCCAAGGGTGTTGTGATAGAGAATTCACAACCCATGGTTGTAGGTTGTGCAGTCAGGGTATCAGCAAAGTGTTGAGATGTAAACGAATGAGTAGCTCTAGTATCAAATAACACAAATGCTGGCAAAGAAAAGACTTGCAGGGTACCTTCTACCACGCCACCTTCCTCGATGGTTTCTTCATTGTGCAGGGCTTGCAGCCTGCCCTGTTTCTTAGGCATAGCAGTGCGCTTCTCATTTTCTTTCAGCATCAGGCACTCGGGTATGCGATGCTCATGACTTCTGCAGTGCAGACACGCTCTGGCTTTTCTCCAGCACTCATCAGCGGTGTGTCCAGGTTTATCACAGTGTTTGCAGTGGCTCTTTGTTGGAGTGTTGGGTACGAAAACCTTGGGTTTTCTTTCTTGGCTAGATCCCTCCGTGATGTTGAAGGGACGCTTCTTGCCATTGGCAGGCTTAGCAGATGACTGACCTGAGGTTACTTCCTTCTTGACGAACATCCCTTTTATATGGTCGGTGAAGTCCGTAGCATCTTCTAGCAGCTGAGCCCTCTTCACCATCTCGGTGTAGGTCGGGATGTCGAAAGGTGCGAGTTGAGTGATCTAGTGGGGCTTAAGGCTGTTTAGAAAGCGCTTAGCATTCATCCTTTCAGTGTTCAATAGATGTATAGCATAGCGTGCCAGTCTAGAGAACTGGGCTTCGTAATCTGCTACTGTCAGGCTTCGCTGTTTAAGAGCAGCGAATTCAGCTGCTTTCTTTTCCTGTACTCGTTCAGAGAAGTACTTAGCATTATAAGCTTCCTTAAATTCGGCCCAAGTAAATTGGCCGTTAGCTTTTGTGGATTCCACGGACTCCCACCATGCGCGGGCATCCTTCTCCAGTTGGAATGTCGCTAATAGGAGTTTGTCTCCGTCTGCAGATTGCATTACACGGAAGATCCTTTCCGTTTCCTTTATCCAGTGCTCCACTTCATCTGGATCCATAGACCCACTTAACCTAGGCGGGTTCAAACCCCCTGAAATTGCGATGCAGCTCGCCTGCACCGGGTTGGTTCCCTTCGCAGTTACCACTGCCTTGCTGGGTGGCTTGTAGTATGGCACGAGTCAGTTCCTGGCAGGACTGTTGCATGCCTCTCATCTGGGCACGTTCCGCAGTCATTGTAGCTGTTTAGTTCCTACAAAATAGTTTGATAGTTATAATGCTGATTAAAAGTTTAATTTGTGCGTGTGTGAGTTCATTTTAGCTGATTACCCATGGTTCTACCCACATCTCTCATAGGTAGGATTACTGACTCTTAGTCGAGGCTGGTCAACCTAGATCACCCTATACTTAAGGATAACCTAAGCTCTGATACCACAAAACTGTCACGCCCCGACGGGGAATATTAGAGCGCGAAGGCAGTTGCAAGAAAAGGGTATAGAGCGAGTACTAGACATCAAACCATTGCACATTGAATAATACTAAAGCAAATCTTTCTCATTAATAACTATTCAAATGTCTAGTTACAACCACTAATATCAGAGCCATTCTATAGAGCCCAATTACATTGCAATAAAAGGAAATAACTAACTACAACTCTAAGATAACATAATGACTGGAGGGTACTCCTGGCTTCACTCTTGGTCATTCTCTTCCTCGTGAGTGTATGTGTCATCCTCGGTCTCACCTGAGAACACAACATCAAATAACGTAGGGTGAGCAATAACGCCTAGTAAGACTTAAATCTCAGGCTCAAGCAGGCTTTAAATAATTAACGCATTTAATGGCAGAGTATCTAAAGATAGCAGGTACAAGAGAGTCAAAATATAGCAAGAGATAGCACAACAGGTAACATGATAGCACAATAGCACGAGATCGAGTATAGTTTCCAAAAATAGCACAAGTATCGAGTATAGCACGAATAGCAGGATGGCCATAGCACAACTAGCACAAGTATAATAATAGCACGACGAGTATAGCACTTGTTTGTCATTCTAGACATCGAGAGAGTATAGCACGTTTTGTGTTTTGATTGTCATATAGATAGTCGAGATATATAGCACTTGAATGTAATGCCAAACACTCTGATCATTTAACTCCCATGGGCACTAGCACTTTCGGGCGCACATCCCAGGACCAGATCGGTCCCTTTATATATTGCCAGGCATTAGTTATATTGTATCTTTAGACAATCAGTAATGGCCAATATAGAGTACCAAGAATATTTAAGAGCACTAGATGAATAGACGAGATAGTAGAGAGAATATGAATAGACGAGCGAGTAGAGTATAGATGAGAGCTAACGGTACATCACGTAAAACAATAAGTAAACAGGCGATAGTAACAGTTGCACAACACACGCACGTCGTATTGGCAGTCAGGTGGAAATATATTTTTTTTTTAATATAACCAAACCAAGGAGATGGTGGGGGCGCCCTCATGTTAGTGAGGGTGCCACTACCTTCACCTAGTGGCTAGGGTGGTTTTGTATATATATATATATATATATATATATATATATATATATATATATATGATTAAGAAAGGATACAGTACATATGGGGCCTATGGCCTAAGAGTGGGGCACCCCACCTTATCTTGGTGGTGGGCGTCCCTAACAACAGGGGGCAGATCGGCCCAGGTCTCTCATATGACAAGGTGGGAACAAGATAATGCAAGTCCGGCCAGACAGTCCGCTGTTTGGTTAGCTTCACGGGGAGCATACATAATTTTTACTTTCAGTTTCTGAGTCTTGGAAGTGATCCCATGAAATGCACATGTAAGGTCCCATGGGTAGGAAATCTGACTTGTAGTAATCTGGAAAAGATTGTACGAATCAGTCTCCACTAACACCTTTGAAACTCCCTTGCAGCAACAAATAGAAAGCCCATCCCTGAGCGCTAATGCCTCAGCTACTAGACTTGAATTTAAGCCATGATACGCTTGGGCAAAGGCCCAGCATACCTCCCCATCATCATCACAGAGGATGACCCCACCTCCGTCTTCACCCAACGTCGTCTTGAAAGCACTATCAATGTTTAGTTTTAATCTCCCCGACGGGGGCACGAGCCATCGAACAATGCACGGAGTTTTGGTTTCCAAATTTTCCTTCTCACCTGTATTTTGACGCAGAGTGGCAAGCCAAGGTTGTGGTATTTTCAGAAACATGAAAGCGATGCAAGTTGCCCTGATGGATAGCATACTTCGATTAATAATGTGTTTTGCAGACATTTCTTGACCTTGAGCTCTGGCTTTATTCCAGCTACACCACATCTCCCATAGCACTGCCATGAAGGTGCAGCAAATGAGGTGGCCAGTAGAGGTAGCAAGTTCCGGTCGTGCCAAGAAATCAGTCACCCCATCTACCACAGCAATGACATCCATGTTTCTGAATTGCAGAAGGTGGGATAGTTCAGACCAAACCTGGGTAGCGATGTTACTTCTGAAAAATAGATGCAACGTGGTTTCTTCTTGAGGGTTTGGACAGCAGGAACATTTTGACACTAATGGCACACCTTTTCCTTTCACTGTTCCATCCACTGGGACTGAGTTGAGTACCGTTCGCCATACAAGAATAGACCATTTTAGGGAAATGTACGGAGCCCATAGGACCGCCCACTGTTGAGATTTTTCTGCTATGAGGAGTGTGTGGACAGACTTGGTGGAGAATTGACCATTCACTGTAGGACACCATATCCATGTGTCTTGGTTGTCATTGGTGGTCAGAAATTGCTCCAGGAGGTGCTTGGGACAGTACCGGATAGCCGTCTTCAAATGGATGTTGTCGGTGTTGCTGAAAGCCTGTTGGATGGTGTAATCTTTCTCGGGCATTTTATTCCATATGTCTTCAGCGATAAAATCTTTTAGAGGAGTTTTTCCGGTCCATACATCAAACCAGAAATACACGTTAGACCTGCTGTCCATACCAATTACTCTGTGATTCTGATGGATAATGTGGGCCGCCTGTTGCCAAAGTCTCCTATCCGCCGCCAACAAGAAGGGGAAGTGCGCTTATGAGTGATGGCAATTAAAGAGATGTTTGCTTCTGAAAAATTCTGCCCACAAGGAATTAGTAGACAAAGCCCTCCATAGCATCTTTGTTCTGAAGGCTACTTGCATATGGTTCAGATTTAACACTCCCAAGTCCCCCACACTCCTTTGGTTGGGCAATGGTGTTCCAACTTTTCCAATGCCTCTTTGGTGACCCCTCATAAGAACCCCAGAAAAAGTTGGCAAGAATCCTGTGGAAAGCTCTCACAACCGTTGGTGGAATAGGCATTGCATTCATGGTATATATGGGAAGGGCAGTCAGGATATGTCTCATCAGAATTAGCCTTCCTCCTGATGATAAAAGTTCAGTTTTCCACCCTTGCAACTTAGCAACAGTCCTGGAGATAATGTTGCTGAAATGAGAAGGTTTCTGACGGCCGGGGTGGATGGAAACTCCCAAGTATTTTACAGGTAATTTGGCTCTGACGAACCCCGTGGTTTTGCTGATCTTCTTGACAAGGCCATCCATGGCATGCGCAGGAACATAGAAGGAACTTTTATGCTCGTTTATGAGCTGCCCGGATGACTCTTCATAGCTTTTGAGGAAGGCCATAAGTCTGTGAAGATGTCTTACCGAAGAGTTGGAGAATATGAGTGTATCATCTACGAAGAGGAGATGTGATATTGCTGGGCATCTTGCATTGGTTTGATACCACCCACCACTGCTATGCTGAAACAAATTAGTGAGACCCCGACTGAGAGCTTCTTCCACAAGGATGAAAAGGGCCGGAGCCACCGGGTCTCCTTGCCTTACCCCTCTGGATGACTTAAAGAAACCATGTGTTGTGCCATTAAGGAGGATAGAAAACCAACAATTTGAAAGGAGTGGTTCAATAACTGAAATTGCCTGGATGGAAAACCCGAATCTGATGAGGACAGCATAAAGAAAGTCCCATTCTAACCTGTCATATGCCTTTGCCATATCGAGTTTGATGATCATGTTACCCCCTCTACATGGCCTTCCAATGTGCTATAGAAGTTCCTTGGTAAGAAGGATATTTTTAGCTATATTTCCCCCTTTAGTGAATGCACTTTGCTCCTTGGAAATTAAGGTTGGCAGCATGGTACCAATCCTATCAGTTATAACTCTGGAAATAATCTTGTATAGGAAGTTGGATAAACTGATCGGTCTGAAATCTGCACATTTCTTCGGGTTGTCAACCTTTGGTATAAGGGTAATGAGGGCTGAGGTGATTACAGTTGGAAGCTTATGGCCACAGAAGTAAGATTGAACAGCTGCAATCACATCAGTTTGAATAAAATCCCACCAGGAGTGGAAGAAGTGCCCAGAGAAGCCGTCGGGTCCCGGGGCACTGTCGGGGTCCATGCTTTGTACCACAAGTTTGATTTCATCCGGTGTGGGCACCTTGCACAGGAGGGAGTTGTCTTCCTCAGTGAGCAGATGCGGTATGTTTTCCAGAACATCAGGTTTCACCTGATGGGGGGCGGACCTGAAAGCTTCAGTGAAATGCTCAACAAACATGCCTGCGATTTTGTCATCTCCATTCAGAGCTGAACCATCTTCTTTGTATAATTTGGAGACCAAAGAATGCCTCCTCTGAGTAAGTGCATAAGCATGGAAGAACTTTGTGTTATTGTCCCCATCTTTGAGCCATTTGATTCTAGATTTTTGGCGCCAAAGCTTTTCCTCCTGAGATAAAAGCTTTTCCAGTTTGTCCTTGGCCAGCACTAAGTTGTTGTAGTTGTTAAGTGAATCATCCTCCTCATAGGTATTTTGAGCAGTGGTATATGAGGATTCAGCTCTTTGTATGTTGAGGGTAACATTACCAAAGGTCTCTTTGTTCCACCTCCTATAGAAAACCTTCATGTGTTTCAGTTTTTGGACCATGTTCACGAGTCAGGTGGAATTCACGATCTTCCCGCTGGCCATGTTATGCACAAGTCCAGAGGTCCAACGTGATTCAAGGTAAGAGCGAACTTCTAATAGCCGTTTGGATCATATCGATCCCTAAAGGTGTAATGGGTGTTGGGTACAATCGGCTCGTCGACTATGTGGGAATCCATGATCAGAGGAGACTTACGGAGGCCTTGTGCTAGGGTTCACTAGTTTGGCGAAAGGAATATCCGACAGAGAGTTCACCACAAGCCAAGTAAAGTGTGTATATAAAAACAGGTGCTCGACATTCTAGAGGAATTCTAGAACAGTGGAGCGTCGATATTGATATATAAACAACGCAAGAAATGAATACAAGTCCTTTAAAATAGGGCAATTAATATACTTTATTGCAATAAATTACTAGATACATTATGAGATATTTTATGTCAGATTTCAGCCATATATGGATGGTTCATGTGTGTGCATGTGTAAGAGAAATCATAGATAGAAAAGAAGTTGTGCATATGTATTTTAAAGCATTCAATATAGCTCAATTTTAAAACAGGTGTTTTTACTGCGTGTATGACTGTTAAAAAGGCGTAAGAATTTTGTAGAAAGTGAGAGCAATAAATTTTATGGGTCAGGGCAGATCACGACAGTGCCTGAAAGGGTTGCGACAGGGCTGCCAGGACAGAAGGCTAGAATGCGACGTAGGGTACTGTCGCGTTCAGAATGCGACAAGGAAAGCATCGCGACGGGCTTGAGAACGCGACCTGTCGGGCTGTCACGTTCTCAGGTCTGTGGCCTGAGTCTGACAGAGTTCTGCTCTATCTTGGATTGCGGTCCAAAAATATCAGATTTTGATACAAGGTCGTTCAGAAAATCATAACTAATTGTATACACGATGAAAAATCATGAAACCAGGGCTTTTGTTCCTAGTGATTGAAACTACCTATAGATGGATTTGATTTAGTTTTACTTATGAGAATGCCTACCTTTGACTCTATTTGTCTTCTAGGATTAAAATCTCCAATAACTCCTTCTCCCCACGAGATCAATAAATTTTATGGGTTTTCATCAAAAATCCTGTGAATGCGATGTAGGCCAGTAAGGATCGCGACAGGGTCAGGGCAGATCGCGACAGGGCCTGAAAAGGGTTGCGACAGGGCTGCCAGGACAGAAGGCCAGAATGCGACGTAGGGTACTGTCGCGTTCAGAACGTGACAAGGAAAGTGTTGCGACGGGCTTGAGAATGCAACCTATGAGGCCGTCGCATTCTCAGGTCCGTGGCCTGAGTCTGATAGAGTTCTGCTCTATCTTGGATTGCGGTCCAGAAATATCAGATTTTGATACTGGGTCGTTCAAAAAATCATAACTAATTGTATACACGATGAAAATTCATGAAACTAGTGGCAAATGAAACTAGACATGCGAGAGTACTTCCAGTAAATAGGAATTAGAGAGAGAGCATGGTTTGAACATGGTTTGAGCATGAACAATAATGAGTAACATAGAACATGATATAGAGAGCAAGATTGATTTAATTCGAGCAACATGCTCAACAAAAATTAGGTTCAGGGGTAAAAGATCCCTAACAACTTGAGGTGTCTACAGTAAAAATTTCGTAGCATGGGATCAAGTGTACATGGAGATATGATTCAAACATGATGACTCGGAGTTATCATGTTTGCAGAACTTCAAAAATCAAGAACAAAAGATTGGCTGGATGAAAAATTATGAAACAAGAGGACTTTTATTCCTGGTGATTAGAACTACCTATAGATGGATTTGATTTAGTTTTGCTTGTGAGAATGCCTACCTTTGACTCGATTTGTCTTCTAGGGTTAAAATCTCCATGAACGAGGAGGAAGCTCCAAGAACTCCTTCTCCCCACGAGATCCTGTGACGGCCCTCATTATACCGGTACGGTTATACCAACCCACGTCGGTATAGTGAGTGCTGCCAGCCACAGTGGGACATTTACCCAACGATACAAACAGCTGAGATACACGCGAATATATATAACAGAGTAGCGGAAGTAAAAGAGAACTATCTCCATTCATTCATCATCCACATTAAACATACATGCAGTTTACAAATTTCAAAAAGGAACTAAAATTCACATGATTTAAATTGCTGAAATAGAGATACAAAATGTCCACATATTACATTCCTTTAATGATAATCCTAATACAATGCCCAAGTACATACTAAGAAGTACACAATCACAAGGATCTCAAAAACTGGCTAGTCTCCACGCTCGGAGTCCGTCTCCGCTGCCTCCTCCGAGGGTACTGTGTCACCAACTATACCTGTACGCCGAAGCAAGGAGTGAGTCCAGGGACTCAGCAAGTAACACTATGCATGATATACACGTACAAGTCCTAGTGGTTTCTACACGCACATTACACTTTACAACACATAGCATGCTAATCCATTTAAGTTTTCAACCTATCATGAAGGTTCTACAATTTTATACATAATGCATGCTTTCAGATTTCAAAAATAACATTCACCTATCGTATGGTCTCTATTCAATTCACTCATGGGACTTTAACCAAAACCTGAGAGCTATTGACATGAACAATTTACATACATGAACGGGGAACATAATTAGCATGGATTCCACATGTTCTTAAGTACATACATAACTTTCATCATACTTTAGGTTGCTGGTTTCACATGGTTCAATGACTATAACCTACACATGAAAGCTACAACGTTGCTTAAACATAACACATGAACAATCCATCATGCCATTTTACTCACATACTCATTTGTTGTTCCTAACATGGATTCTAAACACTTTTGCACACACAAACATGAGAATAATAACATGCATTTCCTGAATTCACTTGGTTTCAGATTTGTTTCACATGGTTTCTATAACACATTTACATATCTAAGATTTCACATTTTTCTTTACACTAGTTCCCTCTTTCACATGGTTCACTTTACACATACACATTCACATATCACTTACACATTTACACATGGTCACATACACTTTACACATTACTCTTTACACATGTTTTAGTGCCGTGACACATAGTCCAAACCACCGAAGAAGGACACATTCACATCACATAACACATAGACGCCATCTAGGCAATACAATGGCGACTCTTGGACTGCACAGACCCGGAGAACAAGTCTCCACCCTAATCAGTGGTACTTGTCTACCTCCAGGATTTCCCCCTAATGCCCTTAGGGTCACTTAGCACAATGAACTTTCTCAGGGGGACTTTTCCCTGATACGGCTCCACTGCCTTCTCGGAAGCAGTATCACATTGGCACAGTTTACACTTTTACACATTTACCATTTTACACATGGTTTTACACTTGACACTCTTCATCTCATTCACTTTCTTACTCACATGAACACCTCTGTTTTTCCTAACATGGTACTACAGAGTTTTCAAGATTCAACACATAGTAAACACACCAATCATGCTGGGTTTAAACAAAATCTAATCACGTTTCGATCATATGTACGAATTATTCATATTTCACATGAAAACACATAACTTTTTATTTACTGTTCCAATTAACCTGAAATTTTAACCACATGCTGTTTTCGGGTTCAATCATACCCTCAATTTTCAGATTTTTCTGAGCTAAATTAGATTTACAGAAAATCAAACACCTAATTAGCCATTATTCACAATTTACGTTAACATGGAATTTACACATCATGCAATTTACCACTTGCTGTTTAGCCATAAGCTACCAACATATGCATGAAATTAGAGTACAACATTTCCCTAATTCATACATCTATGGATTTAACACTACGAATCATTTTTACATACTTCTATTCTATCGAACCGAAACTATTAACAAATTGCACAATCATGGATAAGTTTCCTAAATTTGCAAACACACATGCTGACCCACAATCTTCATGATTAGACCGAAATCAAGGCATTCAACTCACTGTAGTCATGGAACATGGGTTTGCAAAATTATCTACAAGTCATGCTCACAAGATTAAAGACACCATTTTCCACATTCACCATCACACCAAACTCTTTCACAACCACAATGCACAATATACATAGCTTATAGGAATACCATATATCCTCATCACGGAAATCATAACGAAGTTAACGTATAAGAGGGACAGAACAGCTCACTGTTCTGTCCTGACGAACTAGACGGCGGTCTCTGGCCGCTGACTCAGAGTCAGCGGCATGGTCGATGGACGCCAATGATGAACTGGGCGTCCAGGGACCTTGCCGTTTACTCAGGTCTGTGCAGAAACACAGACCCGAGCTCTGAAATTTGGGTGAAATGGAGGGACTAGGACTCGAGGAAAATTTCATAAAAATCATGAAAACCTCCTAAACTCATACGGGGACACCATAGATAGGTCACTTGCCTCTCTAAAAATCCTCCAAGAGTTTTATGGCTCGAAGAAGACCTCCTTGGGCAGTTCCAAGAAGTTGCAGAAGCACCTCCAAGATCGCCTTCCTCCGAGCTCCTAGTTGATCTCCACGCCGAGGGGATGATGGGGAGGCCTTCCCCTATGCTTCAACTTCCTCCTTGATGCAGAAGATCTCCAAATCCAGCTTCAAGGGGTCGGATTTTAGGGTTCTAAAAGGGGTTTTTCTCACAGAATGCTCTAGGGTTTTTCTCTCTCTTCTCTCCTCTTGCAAGGGTGAAAGTGAGAAGTGGGGAGAGGCCATTTCGGGTTCAGCATGTAGGAGAGGCCCTCACCCACTCACCATGCCGATTAGACAGCCTTAGAGCCGTTGGGGGACATCCCCCCAATGGTTTCCATGCCTTGTTTCAGAAGATAGCAGCTCTGCTGCGCATGCAGGCCAGAGAAGTTGGCGTCCAGATCGCTGGACGCCGGAATTAGGGTTGGCGTCCAGGGATGGACGCTAACACCACCTCAACGGCCTGGGGATTGACGCCAAAAGGGCCTTCGGCCAGAACCCTAATTTATGCAGAAACCATGCATACCAAGCTTCTATACATGCAATGTGTATGTGGTATTATATTCACACTATCATCATGCAATACATACATTATTTACGTTTAATATAAACACATGTACACGTATTTATACTATTTTAATATCCACGTAAATACATACATACATACTCAACACAATATACACACATAAATACGAAAAATACGACGGAAATTCGAGGGTCTTACACCCTCTCCCCCTTAAAGAAAACTTCGTCCTCGAAGTTAGAACGACACTACTCAAACAAAAGGGGATATTTCATCTTCATCGCATCCTCAAGCTCCCACGTAGCCTCCTCACGCGAGAAGTTCCGCCATAGAACTTTCACCGACGCGATACTCTTGTTCCGGAGATGCTGAACCTTCCGGTCAAGAATGGCTACTGGTTGCTCGACATACGAAAGATCTGGCTGGATCTCCACTGGCTCATGACTGATCACATGAGACGGATCTCGGACATACCTCCTGAGCATAGATACGTGGAATACCGGGTGAACGCTAGCCAAAGCTGGGGGTAAAGCTAGCTCGTACGCCACGTTGCCCAAACGTCTGAGAATCTCATATGGGCCAATGAACCTAGGCTTAGCTTGCTATGCCTGCCAAATCTGACAACTCCACGAGTAGGCGATATCTTCAAGAAGACATGATCGCCAACCTCGAACTCCAAATCCTTTCTCCTGTTGTCGGCATAACTCTTCTGCCTATCCTGTGCCGCAACAAGCCTTTTCCGATAAGCTGAATCTTATCCGAAGTTTCCTGAACCAACTCCGGTCCGATCAACTGCCTATCACCAGTCTCCTCCCAACATAAAGGAGATCTGCAGGGCCTACCATACAACGCCTCGAATGGAGCCATTCCAATACTAGCATGAAAGCTGTTGTTGTATGCGAACTCCACAAGAGGTAAATGACGCTCCCAATCATCCTTCCAATCCAGAACACACGCCCTCAACATATCCTCGAGCGTCTGGATAGTCCTCTCGGACTGTCCGTCGGTCTGGGGATGAAACGCCGAACTGAGCTTAAGCTCCGAACCTAACGCATCCTGAAGACCTTTCCACAATCTCGAAGTAAATCTCGGATCTCGATCCGAAATGATCGACTTCGGCACACCATGCAATCTAACGATACCGCTAACATACAATCTAGCTAAGCTCTCTACTGACTGCTTCTTCTTCATAGGTAAGAAATGAGCAGTCTTCGAGAATCTATCTACAACTACCCAAATCGAGTCATTGCCCCTTCTAGATCGAGGCAAACCCGATACGAAATCCATAGTGACAGCTTCCCACTTCCATACGGGGATATCCATCCTCTGCATAAGGCCGGATGGTCGCTGCCGCTCGGCTTTCACCTGCTGACATACTAGACATCTAGACACATAATCCGCAACATCCTTCTTCATGCCGGACCACCAAAATGATCTCTTCAGG
The DNA here is from genome assembly GCA_014218235.1 of Colocasia esculenta. Lineage (NCBI taxonomy): Eukaryota > Viridiplantae > Streptophyta > Magnoliopsida > Alismatales > Araceae > Colocasia > Colocasia esculenta. Next base: position 118,294,396 of record CM024760.1, on the reverse strand, counting down.
TCTTGATACATCTTAGTGTTACCCGGATGAATAGAGAATCGCGATCTATGAGCCTCCGCTAACACATGCTCACGGACATCTACTATATCAGGGACACAAACGTGGTGCTGAAATCTAATCACACCGTCCTCATCACCAGCAATGCCCGCCTTACCCACTAACTCTAACAATCTAGGATCGACTTTCTGCTGCTCAATCACCTCATCCAAGACTGAGGATCTAAGGGACAGCTGAGCTACAAAAGCCTGACACAACGATGGCTCTAACTCGGTCATAGAGCACGCTGCATCCTCCAACATCTTCCAATCCTACTGGAGCGAAGACCTCTTCCTACTAAGAGCATCTGCTACGACGTTCGCCTTCCAGGATGATACTGAAGGTCGAAGTCATAGTCCTTCAAGAACTCAATCCTTCTTCTCTGCCTCAGGTTTAATTCCTTTTGGGAGAAAAGATACCTCAAGCTCTTGTGGTCGGTAAACACCTCAAATCTAACACCATAAAGATAGTGCCTCCAGATCTTTAGTGCATGAACCACAGCTGCTAGCTCTAAATCATGAGTCGGATAGTTCCTCTCATGCTCCTTCAACTGATGAGAAGCATAAGCTACTACCCTCTCTTGCTGCATGAGCACACAGCCTAAACCAATCTGAGATGCATCCGTATAAATGGCAAAGCCTTCTAGACCACTGGGCAATACCAATACCGGAGCAGAAGTAAGCTTAGCCTTCAATAGCTGAAAGCTGCGCTCACATGCCTCAGACCATACGAACTTCTCACCCTTTCTGGTCAGCTTTGTCATAGGGGCGGCGATGGATGAGAAACCCTCAATGAATCGCCGATAGTAACCAGCTAACCCAAGGAAACTACGAATCTCCGAAGGAGTCTTGGGAACATCCCAATCCATAACTGCCTGGATCTTTGCTGGATCAACAGCTACACCAGCGCCGGAGATAACATGCCCGAGAAAGTGAACCTCGCGCAACCAGAACTCGCACTTGCTGTACTTTGCATACAGTTTGTGCTCACGGAGAACCTCTAAGACTAACCTCAAATGCTGACGATGTGTGGTCTCATCCGGAGAATAGACCAACACGTCATCAATAAACACAACAACAAAGCTATCTAAATACGGACTAAACACCCGGTTCATGAGATCCATGAACCTGCAGGGGCGTTGGTCAATCCGAAAGGAAGAACCAAAAACTCATAATGTCCATAACGGGTTCTAAATGCCGTCTTGGACACATCCTCACTCCTAATCCTCAACTGATGATAACCAGATCGCAAGTCAATCTTGGAAAAGACTGATGCCTCTCGCAACTGGTCAAACAGATCATCAATCCGAGGTAAGGGATACCTGTTCTTCACAGTCACCTGGTTTAGCTTCCTATAATCAATGCACAACCGAAGTGACCCGTCTTTCTTCTTGACGAATAATACAGGTGCGCCCCAAGGGGAAACACTGGGGCGAATAAATCCCTTATCGAGCAATTCCTGCAATTGCTTCCTCAACTCGGCTAATTCTGCAGGGGCCATCCGATATGGGGCCTTCGAGATAGAGAGGTGCCTGGAAGCAACTCTATAGTGAACTCTATCTCCCTATCCGGTGGCAATCCAGACAAGTCATCGGGAAAGACATCTGGAAAGTCCTGCACCACATCGATCTCTGCAAGAGTCAGTGACGAACCAGCATCGGGTACTAGCATAACGCTGGCAAGAAATGCGTCACAACCCTTGTTCACCATACGCATCGCCTTCATGGCAGAGATGACTAACTTTCCCGCTAAGTTCTTTGGCAAGGGATGAGAGAACTCGTCCTCGCCAGGAATGCGGAACACAATCTTCTTTCTACGACAATCCACTAACGCATAGTGCTCCTCTAGCCAATCCAGACCAAGAATACAATCATAGTCCTTCATCTTTAGCAAGAAGAAACACCCATCTAGGAACCTATCCTCAATGCACACAGGTAACGACGGAATGCACTTCCTGGTCGATACCGTGCCCGCAGGGGTGTGCACAGACAAGGGAACCTCTAACTCCTCAGACTCTATGCCTGACTCTAGGGCTAACTGCCTAGCGAACCGCTCGGAAATGAACGAGTGAGTAGCACCCGTGTCAAACAAAACCCGAGCGTGCACACCGAAAAGTAAAACTGTACCTTCGGAGACATGCTCCGCCTACTCGGCGTCCTCACGAGCTAACGCAAACACTCGAGCTGGGGCTCGAGCCCTTCCTGGTCGTCCTGTAGCTGGCGCGGCTGCCGCTACTGCTGGTACTGGCGCTCCTCGCTGAGCTTCCTGCTGAAGTCTTGGGCAATCCTTGATCTTGTGGTCGCTGCTCCCACACTTTAGGCATCTACCCGCTATTAACCAACACTCCGAACCTCCATGGGTCTTCCCACAATGGGGACACTCCTTCTTCGCACCGGGGGAACGTACAGAGGGTACCTGATAGTTGCTGACTGCCATTTGTTTCTGCGGTGTCTGGTACACCGTCTTCCTCTTGTCTTGCCGCTGGAAAGTCGCTGCCGGCCTCTTCTGCGAAGCCTTCTTCTCCTCTAGATACTGCTCCATTTCTCCCTCCTGTCTGCAGGCTGCGCTGAGGGCCTCGTCTAGCGTGCGGTGGTCAAACGCCACGAGCCTCGTCCTCAGGGATGGTTTGAGACCCATCACGAACTTCTTGGTCTTCCTGCGCTCATCCTCTACTATGTGCGGTGCATATTTAGAGAGTTCAGAAAACCTTGCCTCGTATTCTAAGACGGTCATCGATCCTTGCGTCAGGGAAAGGAATTCTTGCTCCATCTTGTCCTGGATGTGCTCTGGGACGAACTTGGCTCGGAAGAGCCTCACGAACGCGTCCCACGCCACATCTACTGCTCCGTCCTCGAAGTGCGTACGCAGTAGGGAGGACCACCATACATCAGCTCTCTCCTACAACACACCTTCATAAGCTCTAACTAACAAATAACAACCAACATTCAAGCATAATCTAAAGCATACTTGTAGCATGTAGGTGGCTAAGGTCACCTTGTCCTCGTCAGGACACCTGATAGCTCGGAAGATTTTCTCGATCTCCCTCATCCAGCTTTCTGCCAAAAGCGGATCACTCTCCCCCTTAAAAGAGGGTGGGGTCATCCTCTTGAATCGCTCCATGATGGAAGGTCCACCATGGTCCTGAGCTGGGGCCTAAGCCTGCTACATCAAACAACAAGCAATATACAATAAACACAATATTATACAATTCAAATAGCAGACTACTTAGTTGTTTTATCATTTTGCCTGGGCCTCCAACTGGGCCTGGAGTGCTGCCTGAGTGTGTGCCTGGGTCTACATGGCTTGCACCAGACCTTGCATGAACACTCCATAATCCACTGGCGGTGGTGGGGGAAGCACAGGACCCTGTGGGGCCGGGGCCTGCTGCTCTGCCCGCTCCTCACGCCTCTGCTCGTCGTCACGAGTTGGCGCACCTCCACGTCGTCCACGGGAAGCCATGGCTGTAATAGAATTTCAGCCACCATTAGAGCTAGGTTACTAAGTTTTCTAACCATTTTCTTATCTATTTTTCACTTCTTATTAGTGTTTTCTACACATGTGGACATACTTAGCATGCAATGGGGATGATGACTTAGTTATATTCATGTGAAATCTCAACCGGTCGCTCTGATACCATTTGTGACGACCCAACCAGCAAACTGGCCCAACAACCGTGCCAGCTGGTAGACTTCCCTGGAAGGTCACCTATCCTGGGACTACTCCCAACTGAGCACGCTTAACTTCAGAGTTCTTTTCCATCTCGAGCTCTGAAAATGACTAGTCCGGGTTGTTGGTAGTCTGCTGATTTAGTCCATTTAACATATTCTTATATGGGGTATTACAATCTACCCCTCTTATATAAGCGACATCCTCGTCGCTGCTCACATATAGCACACAATCAAACCCCAGGCAGGTAGGATTCTAGAGGTGGCCCCCACAGGTTCAAGAGGTGGCTCCCACTATGTAGCACTTTGCGCCATTATGGCTTCAAGAGGTGGCTCCCATAGCGTAGCACTTTGTCCTGTGTGGCACTTAGTTCCTGCACTTCCGGCTGGGTAAGGCTCTGATACCATTTGTGACGACCCAACCAGCAAACTGGCCCAACAACTGTGCCAGTTGGTAGACTTCCCACCAATCTCTGTGACGGCCCTCATTATACCGGTACGGTTATACCAACCCACGTCGGTATAGTGAGTGCTGCCAGCCATAGTGGGACATTTACCCAACGATACAAACAGCTGAGATACACACGAATATATATAACAGAGTAGCGGAAGTAAAAGAGAACTATCTCCATTCATTCATCATCCACATTAAACATACATGCAGTTTACAAATTTCAAAAAGGAACTAAAATTCACATGATTTAAATTGCTGAAATAGAGATACAAAATGTCCACATATTACATTCCTTTAATGATAATCCTAATACAATGCCCAAGTACATACTAAGAAGTACACAATCACAAGATCTCAAAACTGGCTAGTCTCCACGCTCGGAGTCCGTCTCCGCTGCCTCCTCCGAGGGTACTGTGTCACCAACTATACCTGTATGCCGAAGCAAGGAGTGAGTCCAGGGACTCAGCAAGTAACACTATGCATGATATACACGTACAAGTCCTAGTGGTTTCTACACGCACATTACACTTTACAACACATAGCATGCTAATCCATTTAAGTTTTCAACCTATCATGAAGGTTCTACATTTTTATACATAATGCATGCTTTCAGATTTCAAAAATAACATTCACCTATCGCATGGTCTCTATTCAATTCACTCATGGGACTTTAACCAAAACGTGAGAGCTATTGACATGAACAATTTACATACATGAACGGGGAACATAATTAGCATGGATTCCACATGTTCTTAAGTACATACATAACTTTCATCATACTTTAGGTTGCTGGTTTCACATGGTTCAATGACTATAACCTACACATGAAAGCTACAACGTTGCTTAAACATAACACATGAACAATCCATCATGCCATTTTACTCACATATTCATTTGTTGTTCCTAACATGGATTCTAAACACTTTTGCACACACAAACATGAGAATAATAACATGCATTTCCTGAATTCACTTGGTTTCAGATTTTGTTTCACATGGTTTCTATAACACATTTACATATCTAAGATTTCACATTTTTCTTTACACTAGTTCCCTCTTTCACATGGTTCACTTTACACATACACATTCACATATCACTTACACATTTACACATGGTCACATACACTTTACACATTACTCTTTACACATGTTTTAGTGTCGTGACACATAGTCCAAACCACCAAAGAAGGACACATTCACATCACATAACACATAGACGCCATCTAGGCAATACAATGGCGACTCTTGGACTGCGCAGACCGGGAGAACAAGTCTCCACCCTAACCAGTGGTACTTGTCCACCTCCAGGATTTCCCCCTAATGCCCTTAGAGTCACTTAACACAATGAACTTTCTCAGGGGGACTTTTCCCTGATACGGCTCCACTGCCTTCTCGGAAGCAGTATCACATTGGCACAGTTTACACTTTTACACATTTACCATTTTACACATGGTTTTACACTTGACACTCTTCATCTCATTCACTTTCTTACTCACATGAACACCTCTGTTTTTCCTAACATGGTACTACAGAGTTTTCAAGATTCAACACATAGTAAACACACCAATTCATGCTGGGTTTAAACAAAATCTAATCACGTTTCGATCATGTGTACGAATTATTCATATTTCACATGAAAACACACAACTTTTTATTTACTGTTCCAATTAACCTGAAATTTTAACCACATGCTGTTTTCGGGTTCAACTCATACCCTCAATTTTTCAGATTTTTCTGAGCTAAATAGGATTTACAGAAAATCAAACACCTAATTAGCCCATTATTCACAATTTACGTTAACATGGAATTTACACATCATGCAATTTACCACTTGCTGTTTAGCCATAAGCTACCAACATATGCATGAAATTAGAGTACAACATTTCCCTAATTCATACATCTATGGATTTAACACTACGAATCATTTTTACATACTTATATTCTATCGAACCGAAACTATTAACAAATTGCACAATCATGGATAAGTTTCCTAAATTTGCAAACACACATGCTGTCCCACAATCCTCATGATTAGACCGAAATCAAGGCATTCAACTCACTGTAGTCATGGAACATGGGTTTGCAAAATTATCTACAAGTCATGCTCACAAGATTAAAGACACCATCTTTCCACATTCACCATCACACCACATTCATTCACAACCACAATGCACAATATACATAGCTTATAGGAATACCATATATCCTCATCACGGAAATCATAACAAAGTTAACGTATAAGAGGGACAGAACAGCTCACTGTTCTGGCCTGACGAACTAGACGGCGGTCTCTGGCCGCTGACTCAGAGTCAGCGGCATGGTCGATGGACGCCAATGATGAACTGGGCGTCCAGGGACCTTGCCGTTTACTCAGGTCTGTGCAGAAACACAGACCCGAGCTCTGAAATTTGGGTGAAATGGAGGGTCTAGGACTCGAGGAAAATTTCATAAAAATCATGAAAACCTCCTAGACTCATACGGGGACACCATAGATAGGTCACTTGCCTCTCTAAAAATCCTCCAAGAGTTTTATGGCTCGAAGAAGACCTCCTTGGGCAGTTCCAAGAAGTTGCAGAAGCACCTCCAAGATCGCCTTCCTCCGAGCTCCTGGTTGATCTCCACACCGAGGGGATGATGGGGAGGCCTTCCCCTATGCTTCAACTTCCTCCTTGATGCAGAAGATCTCCAAATCCAGCTTCAAGGGGTCGGATTTTAGGGTTCTAAAAGGGGTTTTTCTCACAGAATGCTCTAGGGTTTTTCTCTCTTCTTCTCTCCTCTTGCAAGGGTGAAAGTGAGAAGTGGGGAGAGGCCATTTCGGGTTCAGCATGTAGGAGAGGCCCTCACCCACTCACCATGCCGATTAGACAGCCTTAGAGCCGTTGGGGGACATCCCCCCTAATGGTTGCCATGCCTTGTTTCAGAAGATAGCAGCTCTGCTGCGCATGCAGGCCAGAGAAGTTGGCGTCCAGATCGCTGGACACCGGAATTAGGGTTGGCGTCCAGGGATGGACGCTAACACCACCTCAACGGCCTGGGGATTGACGCCAAAAGGGCCTTTGGACAGAACCCTAATTTATGCAAAAACCATGCATACCAAGCTTCTATACATGCAATGTGTTTGTGGTATTATATTCACACTATCATCATGCAATACATACATTATTTACGTTTAATATAAACACATGTACACGTATTTATACTATTTTAATATCCACGTAAATACGTACATACATACTCAACACAATATACACACATAAATACGAAAAATACGACGGAAATTCGAGGGTCTTACAGATCCTCTCCTCCTTGGCCTCTTCTCCCCATCCAAAAACCTTTGGCAACGAGCTAGGGTCAGCCAAGAGGGTTTAAGAGATGTATTTATGCATGTATGGTTCCTATTCCTACTTCTATTCTAATTGATCTTTAATTACGAGATTTCCTAACTCCAACCTTCCTTTCTTGCTTTCCAACCTCTATTTAGGTTAGGATGGGATCTAAATTTGTGCTAAATCATAAGGGGTAGGCTTAGGAATCCAATTCCAACTCTTATTGCCTCTTTTGATGCTTAAAGAGTCCTTTTCTATTTAGGAGATATTAAGACTCCGAATTTGGGGTATTTTCTTTTTATTTACTATTTGTAAATTCATATTTTGAACCAATATGTTCTAGAGGATCCATTAAACAAAGCCCATTACTCTTTTCCATTTAATGGGTTTTATTTAATGCTCTTTTCATTGAATATCCCTTTAGCTGAGTTTTTTTTTTTTCTTAAAAATTCAGGTTGCTAAAAGCGGAAACATCTTCTAGTGTATTACACGAGCAATGCTTTACGAGGAGCCGAACAACGCTATTCCGACCTGGAGAAGGTAAGTTACTCACTGGTGATGGAGGCACACTGTCTTCAACCATACTTCCAAGCCCACAAAATTGTCGTCCTCACCGAGGTCCCCATCAGGCAGATGCTCTGTCGACTCGTGGCCTTAGAGAGGTTGTCTAAGTAGGCTATTGTGCTCGGCGAGTTCGTCATCACGTACAAGCCTCGAGTCTCCATCAAAGTTTAAGCTCTCGCTGACTTCATTTATGAAGGAACGATGAGATCACCCGAACTAGAGGAAATTGGTGGAAGCTGGAAAGTCTACGTGGACGGGGCATCCAACTCGCAAGGCAGCGGGGAGGCACTACAAGAAATCTAAGCTTTGCCTACGAAAGTTTCTTATGGTTCAATATATCTGTAAGCTATTCGTATGGATAGACATATCTATGCTTATGAATTGTACGTGTCGTAAGGATATCAAATGAATTTTGTTCTTGAACTTTTAAGATATACCTATCCTTATGGCGTGATAATGTAAGCATATAACAAAATCATATGCTTATGGAGCGTGTTACAATAAGAATTAATAGTAGGCATAAACATCATCCGAAATTTTCCCTTATATAAAAAAAAAAACTCAAAACACCCTCCAAAACTTTTCACATCACGGCAAACTTTCTTTCCAAACAACCACCAAACCTTCCCCCATTCCAGAACACCCCCAAGAGCACACCCCCCCCCCCCCCCCCGTGCCTAGCCGCCCACGCTGCCCGTAATCTCCCCCCTCCCTTCTCCTCAGATCCTATCGGGTGGTGCTCAGGAGAGCAGAGGAGTATCAATCTGGAGCTTCGATGATGGTGGATGTAGGGGACACGAAGGCGGCGGTGATGGAGGTAGAGAAGAAGAGGGAGCAGAGCCTGCCCTTCCTCCAGCTCTTCTCCTTCACTGACCGCCTCGACTGGCTACTGATGGCCACAGGGAGCCTCGGTGCGGTCGTCTATAGCTCCGCCATGCCTGTCTTCTTCCTTCTCTTCAGCGACCTTGTCAACGGCTTTGGCAAGAACCAGCAAGATCTCCACAAGATGACCGAGGAGATCTCCAAGGTACAAACTGGAACCACCACTTGAGCAAACCATCATGATCTACTTCGCTCCCCTCTCCGCCGCCTTTCGTCGGCGCCTCATCTTCGTCTCTCAATGGGGAAAATTGTCTCATCATCATCTTCTTCTTCTTCTCATGGCTCCTACTTTTCCTCCTCTCTCGGTTTTTGTTCTGGTGGGGTTCCTCGTTGGTTTCTGCGAGGGTTTTGAGTTCTGCAGGCTTTGTTAGAAGTAGAGGAATGATGGTAGTGGTGGAGGGGCTGCTGGGGATGGCACCGAAATTGAGGATCGTGGTGACAGTGGACGAAAGCGAGGAGAGCATGTACGCCCTGGGTTGGTGCCTCCGTAACGTCCTCACTCAGAAAGCCTACAGCACGATCATCCTTCTCTACATGGGGCTCTATTTTGTGCTTTCTTTGATCGCCCAGAAATCATGTTGTTTACGACTTAGACTTGTCTATCTGGTTCGCTGACGGATCTTTGTTAGTTATTTATTGGGAGCGCAAACTGAATAGCCAAAATTCTAGAATATGTTGTTCCGATAGTATAGATCCAACCTTGAGATTAATGACTTAACTCCAACCTTGATTGTTGGCTTTATATGTAGCAAACAATATGCCACTACTTGGACTAGAGACAACCTATCAAATTGGGAGCATTTATATATGAGCATACCAATGGTGCTTCAATTGGTATGTTATTCCCTTTTATCTGTTCATTTTTAGACATATCAAAAGATATTGGGAATGATCTGTTTGATGTAGTATTGCAGGTATATAGCAACTAACATACTCTTTGTTTTCTTGCTTAAAGTATTAAAGGACTGGTAACAGGATGGTTCAAGTTGTGATTGTTAGTTAATAATTATGGATCTTGATTTGCTTTAGACTACTTATATTATATGTATATCTAATTATGGTAACAAGATGCCTCAGCGTCTCCACCACTGTTGGGGAAGATTTGTAAAGTAACTTCCAGTTGGAGGAAAGAAATGAGGGTGATTTGCGGAGATGGGTTCTCTCTATGGTGCGTGCCTTTCTTTTCCAAACTTTATCGGTGTGCTTTCTTGCTGGGATAACATAGTTTTAGTATTTGGATGTTCTGTCACTCCTATGATCATATCTCTCCCTCTCCAAGCTTCATCTAAAGCATTAGATTCTTAGACTATGTTTATTTGCACACTGTTGTCTTTAAAGTAAAAATGTTGAACATTAACGTCAATCTTCCTCCTGGAAATGGGGATTTCCTGTTATCTTTTCGTCTGAGCATAGGTTCCCCTCTATGCATGTGTGTGTGTTTTGAATTTATAAAGACTTTTTTCACTTCCTCAATGTAGCCTTTTATTCTTGACCCAGACTGGTAGGAGCATAAAGTATATTTCTGAAATTCTTGAGCCAATTGCCTGGAAGCAGAACCCAGAAATGTGAGTAGGATCCAATGTTAGTTTTCTCTTATTAGCGTCTAGCCAGCCCTAACCCACAAACCACATCTAATATTAGAGGCCATCAAGGACAATTAATCATCCATTTTGACCACTAAGTGTTTGATTATAAAATCTTAGTAAAGATTAATACTATCAGGATGTAATACAAAACTCATGGTTCATGGGATTGGCTAGTTCCAATCCAGATAAGATAATTCTGAAAAGAGTTAGACAACTTTCCATGGAATTGGAATAGAGACTGATTTAACTTTCTTCTCTTATACAACTATTCTATTTGAGCTGTAATACCCCAGAAATTTTATTAATTAAAAAATATATATTATAGATAAATGAAAATTTTGCCCATTAATAAAAATCAAACTAGTTAAAAGATACACATCATTATTGCATGAGGAGAAACTCATATAAAAATTCTATGAAAATAATAGTTATACCTTAAAAATTATTATCTAATGACCCATTAAGAAATTTGGGCATAGAAAAATAATTCGGACCATGATTTAGAATTTATGTGACTTATTATTGTAAATAAGGAATAAATTGGAAAATCCATTATTTCATGAGTCAAGTGGATTAACAATTGAAATAAAAATTATGGGTAGACTCCAAATAATATGTGGGGATAGTCCATAAAAGAAATTGGACCAATGGACAACTTATGACCATGAACAAATTCAAGTATGAAAATAGTAAATAAATAACTTACGTATTATCGAAATGATAGAACTTACGTACCACTATCGTACGTGAGAAAACATATTAGAAAATTCCGTAAAAATTATAAATCAACCTAAACATTATTCTTAAGAGTTTCATGAAGAGATTCGAGCAACGAAAAATCCGATTGGCCAAGTGTACGTTACACGTGACCAAGTTAACCGAATTAGGGAACTAAGTCGGAAAATTGTTAACACGGAAAAATAACCCAACCATAAATTAAATAAATAGGTTGGAGAGACTTATAACATTATGTATTAGTGACCCATTAATGAAAATGGGCCAATGGATCACTTTTAGCCTAATAATAAAATTGGAACATAAAAATACTCAGAAATTCGTACTTGTAAATATGCAATAATTGTGAAGGGCACATTAGGGTTTAAATTAGGGTAATTAGTCATGCAAGGTAAGTCAAAACCTTACCCAACTCTAAGAGGTGGTTTCCTAAACCTTTGCTACCTCCTTTGGGTGAGAGAATCTCATATTTTGGAAACTAGAATGCAGAAATTCGCAGCCCTCTTTCCTAGTCCCATTAGGACATGAAGTAGCACCCTAAAACTATAAGAACTCTTCACAAAACGTTTGGGGAAGGTTGGACATCAAGTTGGGGTCGTGTGCAGCAACTTTGGGGCGCTGGAGGAGAGGAGAAGGCTGGGGAAAAACGTGGTCTTCTTCCACCTCGCCCTGTAGCGAACCAGGAACCTGCAGGGAGTTCTTTGCGTTCAAAGGTAGGCATTCTTGGGTCAAGATTAAAGAAAAATAATACCATCTTGTAGAGCTTCGAGTCTAGCTTCATTTGCTTCTGGTTTTACTAATTTTCATGGAGTATCCTTTGTGTATTAGTCGTTCTCCCTAAGTCGCGCACAGTTAGGGCTTTTCCCGTTCTTCTTATTATCATACGATTTGAGACCGAATTAGACTAAATCATAAACATAAAAGTTCTTAACTTGTAGTCACGATCAACTTTCATGTTGAAAGGTTTGTCTAAAAGTTTCTAGTTAGAGAGTTATGAACCCCGTAAGAGAGTCATGCACAATACTGTGTTTTCGGGTTTGCAGATAGACTTAAGTTCTTCCTGTTTTGCACAAGCTTAAAGGCCGAAGTAGGTCAAGCCTCCAACATAAAAGTTATTTATCTAGTTGTCATGGTCATCTTTTATGTTAAGTGTTTTATTTAAATATCATTAGTTAGAGAGTTATAAACTTCGTAATAGAGTCATGCAGGATACTGCGTTTTCAGGTTGCATTTAACTTTAAGTTCTTCATATTTTTCACAAGGTTCAAGACCGAATTAGGTTAAAACCCCAACATCAAAGTTCTTCCAATAGTTGTCCTGGTCATTGTTTATGTTAAACGTTTTGTCCAAATATCAGTAGATCTCATGTTACAAGCCTAACATGTAAGTCGCAACGAAGTCATGCATGTTTAGGGCTTTTTTACGTTCTTCCTGTATTGCATGCAATTAGAGACGGATTCAGACCCAGCCCACAACACAAAAGTTATTCCAATAGATGTCCTTGACATTTTCTATGTTGAGAGTTTTGTCTAAAGGTCAGCATATAGAGAGATATAGGCGTTTCATGAATATCGCCCCTAAGTCAAAACATGGTAAGTCTGAACCAAGAGCATGTCAGATCCCGGTCGGACTCAGGCGCAGACCCTGTGAACGCGACGGCCCGATATGTCGCGTTCTGAGGTCGGGTAGCGACAGTACCTCTGTCGCGTTCTGGTCGCGACAGTACCCCTGTCGCATTCTGCCTGCCTGATCTGACGACCCCGTCGCGATCCTTGCAAGACCACGTCGCGATCTCAGTTTTGGGCCTGAAAATCAATCTTTTGCAAGTATTATTGTACCACCATAATTCCCATATCATGTTGACGATCTTAACTACATAAAAAACAAAGTTGTAAGTATTGGTTGTATTTTAATCTAATAAAAGTCAATCACTTGATCTTTCATATCCTTGATTTCATGACACATACACACACGTTGAACCATCCAAACATGGCTTAAATTGTATGAATATGACACATAACATATCTGGTAATTATTGCAATTAATTACCTTACTTTAACAAGTACTCGTTTACGATTCGTGCGATGTTTTAGAACACCGATCTCGACGCTCCACTGTTCTAGAATTCCTCTAGAACGTCGAGCACTTGTTTCTATATTTACACACTTTCTTGACTTGGACGAACTCTCCATCGGATACTCCTTCCGCCGGACTAGTGAATCCTTGTTCAAGGCCTCCGTAAGTCTCCTCTGATCATGGATTCCCACATGGTCGACGAGCCGGTTGTACCCTAACACCTATGATACACTCTAGGGATCAGTAAGATCCAAACGGCCTTAGATTGTTCTCTCGCTCTTATCTTGAATCACGCCGGACCTCTGGACCTGTGCATAACGAGGCCAGCGGAAAGATCGTGAGTTCCACCTGACTGCCAATACCTTACGCGCGTGTTGTGCAACTGTTACCATCACTCGTTACTCGACGTTTCATGTGCAATGACCATAAGATCTCATCTATGCTATACTCACTCGTCTACTCATATTCACATTCACTCTACTATCCCGTCTCTCTCGTCTATTCATCTAGCACTCTCTTGTTACCCTTTGAGCTGTGTGGCTACTATCGTTTGTGCTATTTCGTGACTGTCTAGCGCTAAATATGGGTCTTGTGACTCTACTGTATCAAATGCATACTGTGCAGGGCACGGAGAGTGTCCGAGGGGCTCCAATCTAGTCCTGGGGGCAGAGAGCCACCCGAAAATACCTGCAGGGGCTATTGACGGTGTTCTGCATTGCACCGGTTCTGACTATACTATCTTGGCTAGACATTTGACTGTTATACATTAGTCTGAGGAGTTCAGACGTACTGTGATATTACTGTGCTATCACAAACTGTTATACATTAGTCTGAGGAGTTCAGACGTAATGTACTATCGTGAAACGACTACTGTCCCAAAGTGACTATTGTCGTACTCTACCAGTGCACCGTTGTGCAACCATACACGCTATCTTGTTACACGCTATCTCGTTACACGCTATCTCATCATACGCTCTACTTGCTCTACTTGATACTCGCTATCTTGAGTTACTGTGTGCTATCGCGACTTGATCACATTCAAAGTGCAATTTACTCTTTACATGACCATCTACTATCATCTCTTCTTGCTATACATGTCGCTTGCTATTCTTGACAATATCGTTACTTGCTATTGTTGTTATCGTTTTCTATCGTGACTTGACTTTAGTCATCGTGCTATACTTGATTCATCTGCTATTTGAACCATGTTACTTGTGCTATTACTTTCTCGACTTTACATGACTCTCTCTATCATTAGTTACTCTGCCATTTAATGCATTAATTACTTAAAGCATGCTTGTGCTTGAGATATAAGTCCTACTGGGCGTTATCGCTCACCCTTCGTTATTTGTTATTGTGTCTCAGGTAAGTCGGACAATGACGTTATGCGTACCAATGGGACAAGACCGAGTGATGAGTGACCCGGAGTCAAATAACGAAGTTACCCTAGCACAATTGGAGTCTAGTAGTTGTTGCTTTAGATTTCTTTTCAATGTAATGATGTCATTGAGCCCTATGTATTGGCTCCGAATTAGTGGTTGTAATAGTCTTAGTGATTTCATAATGAAACGAAGAAGTTATTTCAACTATTGTTCATTAGATGCTCTGATGTTTGCGAAAGTATGCGCAATTGTCGTTACCATACTCGTTGTTCGCGTCTCCCTCCGATTTATTCCGCTGCTAAATTGGAGGGGCGTGACAGTTGGTATCAGAGCCTAGGATGTCCTTATTAGGATATTTTAGGTCCTAGGATGTTCTAGGTGAACTGCCATAACCGTGTCTAAGACAACCACCATACCTATGTGAGAGATTGGGTAAAGCTTGGGGTTATGCTAGGAGCTTAACTATATGTACAAACACCCTAAGTTTAAAAAAATATTAACAAAATTATTATTGCTCGCAGGAGACCAGAGGAGATGGCTGGCGAGCATGCACCAATGCACGAATTACAACAGACCCTACAGGGGTTTACTCAAGCCCTTAACAACGTAATTCAAGCAGGAGCAAGAAATGGGGCAGGAGACTTATATGGGAACTTTCAACGAATAAATCCCCCTAGGTTTAATGGAACTCCAGATCCCGATGAAGCTGAAAATTGGGTGAAGGCAATGGAACGGATCTTTAGGGTTATGCAATGTTCAGAGCAGGAGAAAGTCCTTCTGGCAACCTTCCAGTTGGACCGCGATGCTAGAGCCTGGTGGGAAGCTGCCAGTCGGCAATTACCCAACATCAACATAGAGTGGGATAAATTTTTAGAACTCTTCAACACCAAATATTTTTCCGAGAGGATTCGTGAGAAGAAGGCAAATGAATTCGCCAATTTGAAACAACGTATGATGTCGGTAGCAGATTATGAAGTGCAATTTGAAAGACTAGCGCAATATGCACCACATTTGGTGAGTACGGAGAAGATGAAGGCCAAGAGATTCTTAGAAGGGTTGAGACCTATATTTTGGGAAAAGTTGGCTCCACTAGACATTGAAGTATATTCAGTCATGGTATTGAGAGCTCAATTAGTAGAGGACGCCATGGAACTCCTTGAAAAGATCCATAACAAGAAGGTGTTAAAAAGGGGACGTGCTACTCATTCCGATGATAATAAAGGAAGAAATACAATAGTTAGCCAGAGAATGAAAGGGAAAGTGGAGAGTAAGGAATTCTGTAAATTTTGTAAGAAACCAGGGCATCAGATAGATAACTGTTGGAAGAAATTCGGCAGATGCTTGCGATGTGGAAGTCACCAACATCGAGTCATCGATTGTCCAACAAAGAGGAACCAAACTCCACGCCAAGGACGATTACAAGCTCTCGTGGATATGAATCATGCCAATGAAGGTGGACAAGGTACCATCATTACACCCTTAGTTAATTTTATAGCAAAACCCTAAGTGGGGGAGATGATGGAATGAAATATCCATAATAACTTGGTAGTCGTATCATATCATATGAATTTGGGGACCAAATTCTCTTTAAGTGGGGGAGGATGTAATACCCCAGAAATTTTATTAATTAAAAAATATATATTATAGATAAATGAAAATTTTGCCCATTAATAAAAATCAAACTAGTTAAAAGATACACATCATTATTGCATGAGTAGAAACTCATATAAAAATTCTATGAAAATAATAGTTATACCTTAAAAATTATTATCTAATGACCCATTAAGAAATTTGGGCATAGAAAAATAATTCGGACCATGATTTAGAATTTATGTGACTTATTATTGTAAATAAGGAATAAATTGGAAAATCCATTATTTCATGAGTCAAGTGGATTAACAATTGAAATAAAAATTATGGGTAGACTCCAAACAATATGTGGGGATAGTCCATAAAAGGAATTGGATCAATGGACAACTTATGACCCATGAACAAATTCAAGTATGAAAATAGTAAATAAATAACTTACGTATTATCGAAATGATAGAACTTACGTACCACTATCGTACGTGAGAAAACATATTAGAAAATTCCGTAAAAATTATAAATCAACCTCAAACATTATTCTTAAGAGTTTCATGAAGAGATTCGAGCAACGAAAAATCCGATTGGCCAAGTGTACGTTACACGTGACCAAGTTAACCGAATTAGGGAACTAAGTCGGAAAATTGTTAACACGGAAAAATAACCCAACCATAAATTAAATAAATAGGTTGGAGAGACTTATAACATTATGTATTAGTGACCCATTAATGAAAATGGGCCAATGGATCACTTTTAGCCTAATAATAAAATTGGAACATAAAAATACTCAGAAATTCGTACCTGTAAATATGCAATAATTGTGAAGGGCACATTAGGGTTTAAATTAGGGTAATTAGTCATGCAAGGTAAGTCAAAACCTTACCCAACTCTAAGAGGTGGTTTCCTAAACCTTTGCTACCTCCTTTGGGTGAGAGAATCTCATATTTTGGAAACTAGAATGCAGAAATTCGCAGCCCTCTTTCCTAGTCCCATTAGGACATGAAGTAGCACCCTAAAACTATAAGAACTCTTCACAAAACGTTTGGGGAAGGTTGGACATCAAGTTGGGGTCGTGTGCAGCAACTTTGGGGCGCTGGAGGAGAGGAGAAGGCTGGGGAAAAACGTGGTCTTCTTCCACCTCGCCCTGTAGCGAACCAGGAACCTGCAGGGAGTTCTTTGCATTCAAAGGTAGGCATTCTTGGGTCAAGATTAAAGAAAAATAATACCATCTTGTAGAGCTTCGAGTCTAGCTTCATTTGCTTCTGGTTTTACTAATTTTCATGGAGTATCCTTTGTGTATTAGTCGTTCTCCCTAAGTCGCGCACAGTTAGGGCTTTTCCCGTTCTTCTTATTATTCATACGATTTGAGACCGAATTAGACTAAATCATAAACATAAAAGTTCTTATACATGTAGTCACGATCAACTTTCATGTTAAAGTTTTGTCTAAAAGTTTCTAGTTAGAGAGTTATGAACCCCGTAAGAGAGTCATGCATAATACTGTGTTTTCGGGTTTGCAGATAGCCTTAAGTTCTTCCTGTTTTGCACAAGCTTAAAGGCCGAAGTAGGTCAAGCCTCCAACATAAAAGTTATTTATCTAGTTGTCATGGTCATCTTTTATGTTAAGTGTTTCATTTAAATATCATTAGTTAGAGAGTTATAAACTTCGTAATAGAGTCATGCAGGATACTGCGTTTTCAGGTTGCATTTAACTTTAAGTTCTTCATGTTTTTCACAAGGTTCAAGACCGAATTAGGTTAAAACCCCAACATCAAAGTTCTTCCAATAGTTGTCCTGGTCATTGTTTATGTTAAACGTTTTGTCCAAATATCAGTAGATCTCATGTTACAAGCCTAACATGTAAGTCGCAACGAAGTCATGCATGTTTAGGGCTTTTTTACGTTCTTCCTGTATTGCATGCAATTAGAGACGGATTCAGACCCAGCCCACAACACAAAAGTTATTCCAATAGATGTCCTTGACATTTTCTATGTTGAGAGTTTTGTCTAAAGGTCAGCATATAGAGAGATATAGGCGTTTCATGAATATCGCCCCTAAGTCAAAACATGGTAAGTCTGAACCAAGAGCATGTCAGATCCCGGTCGGACTCAGGCGCAGACCCTGTGAACGCGACGGCCCGATATGTCGCGTTCTGAGGTCGGGTCGCGACAGTACCTCTGTCGCGTTCTGGTCGCGACAGTACCCCTGTCGCGTTCTGCCTGCCTGATCTGACGACCCCGTCGCGATCCTTGCAAGACCACGTCGCGATCTCAGTTTTGGGCCTGAAAATCATCTTTTGCAAGTCTTGTTGTACCACCATAATTCCCATATCATGTTGACGATCTT
This sequence comes from Colocasia esculenta, assembly GCA_014218235.1. NCBI lineage: Eukaryota > Viridiplantae > Streptophyta > Magnoliopsida > Alismatales > Araceae > Colocasia > Colocasia esculenta. The sequence continues at coordinate 118,275,763 of CM024760.1, read as the reverse complement.
AACTACATAAAAAACAAAGTTGTAAGTATTGGTTGTATTTTAATCTAATAAAAGTCAATCACTTGATCTTTCATATCCTTGATTTCATGACACATACACACACGTTGAACCATCCAAACATGGCTTAAATTGTATGAATATGACACATAACATATCTGGTAATTATTGCAATTAATTACCTTACTTTAACAAGTACTCGTTTACGATTCGTGCGATGTTTTAGAACACCGATCTCGACGCTCCACTGTTCTAGAATTCCTCTAGAACGTCGAGCACTTGTTTCTATATTTACACACTTTCTTGACTTGGACGAACTCTCCATCGGATACTCCTTCCGCCGGACTAGTGAATCCTTGTCAAGGCCTCCGTAAGTCTCCTCTGATCATGGATTCCCACATGGTCGACGAGCCGGTTGTACCCTAACACCTATGATACACTCTAGGGATCAGTAAGATCCAAACGGCCTTAGATTGTTCTCTCGCTCTTATCTTGAATCACGCCGGACCTCTGGACCTGTGCATAATGAGGCCAGCGGAAAGATCGTGAGTTCCACCTGACTGCCAATACCTTACGCGCGTGTTGTGCAACTGTTACCATCACTCGTTACTCGACGTTTCATGTGCAATGACCATAAGATCTCATCTATGCTATACTCACTCGTCTACTCATATTCACATTCACTCTACTATCCCGTCTCTCTCGTCTATTCATCTAGCACTCTCTTGTTACCCTTTGAGCTGTGTGGCTACTATCGTTTGTGCTATTTCGTGACTGTCTAGCGCTATAATATGGGTCTTGTGACTCTACTGTATCAAATGCATACTGTGCAGGGCACGGAGAGTGTCCGAGGGGCTCCAATCTAGTCCTGGGGGCAGAGAGCCACCCGAAAATACCTGCAGGGGCTATTGACGGTGTTCTGCATTGCACCGGTTCTGACTATACTATCTTGGCTAGACATTTGACTGTTATACATTAGTCTGAGGAGTTCAGACGTACTGTGATATTACTGTGCTATCACAAACTGTTATACATTAGTCTGAGGAGTTCAGACGTAATGTACTATCGTGAAACGACTACTGTCCCAAAGTGACTATTGTCGTACTCTACCAGTGCACCGTTGTGCAACCATACACGCTATCTTGTTACACGCTATCTCGTTACACGCTATCTCATTATACGCTCTACTTGCTCTACTTGATACTTGCTATCTTGAGTTACTGTGTGCTATCGCGACTTGATCACATTCAAAGTGCAATTTACTCTTTACATGACCATCTACTATCATCTCTTCTTGCTATACATATCGCTTGCTATTCTTGACAATATCATTACTTTCTATTGTTGTTATCGTTTTCTATCGTGACTTGACTTTAGTCATCGTGCTATACTTGATTCGTCTGCTATTTGAACCATGTTACTTGTGCTGTTACTTTCTCGACTTTACATGACTCTCTCTATCATTAGTTACTCTGCCATTTAATGCATTAATTACTTAAAGCATGCTTGTGCTTGAGATATAAGTCCTACTGGGCGTTATCGCTCACCCTTCGTTATTTGTTATTGTGTCTCAGGTAAGTCGGACAATGACGTTATGCGTACCAATGGGACAAGACCGAGTGATGAGTGACCCGGAGTCAAATAGCGAAGTTACCCTAGCACAATTGGAGTCTAGTAGTTGTTGCTTTAGATTTCTTTTCAATGTAATGATGTCATTGAGCCCTATGTATTGGCTCCGAATTAGTGGTTGTAATAGTCTTAGTGATTTCATAATGAAACGAAGAATTATTTCAACTATTGTTCATTAGATGCTCTGATGTTTGCGAAAGTATGCGCAATTGTCGTTACCATACTCGTTGTTTGCGTCTCCCTCCGATTTATTCCGCTGCTAAATTGGAGGGGCGTGACATGAGCTGTCTAACTCTATTCAAAATTATCTTATCTAGATTGGATATATTGCTTCAATTGATGTCATTTTTAAATGGTAAGGTAGAATGGGGGAGTGAAGCTTTGCAATCTGAAGGCTTTAAAATTAGTCAAACTAACAATACTTCTACCGCAATTCTGTTTTAGCAGATTCTTCTAGCAAAGTTCAAAGTTTTCAGAATTAATTGATTTGTAACTATTCATTTTGATTGATAATTCCTACCAGTTTATGTTTATGTTCTTGACAACAAAAGTTTTATGCTTTACTGTTTTAATGTGCATATGAAACTGTAGAAAAAAATATTATTAAGTGAATTTGATAAATCCTACCAGTTTGATGTATATTTGGTTTAACAAGATTATTAGGAAAATTCATAAAGCTAACAAGCTGTAATCTACTTCCTGTCTCCAACTAGTGATAAATGTGATAAAGAAATAAAGAGAATCAACTTAATAGAACTTGTGATAAATGAACTAATCAGAGAACTGAATTATGAATCTAATGGATTCAAGGCTACAAAAAACTTGAGAGGATCAAGCCAAGTGGGACAAAGAACAACAAGTGATCCCCAATTGTCCTTTACAAAAGAAAGCTATCAGAAAAAATGATTAATGATGTGGAACCACAGGCAGCCTTTAGATAAATGAGCATCCCTAGTTATGAACTCTATATACAAGAACTATTATATGCCCAAAAATTTCTGAATGGATTCTCCATGAGTTTTCTACCCATCTGTGAAGTCCTTCAAGATTCTTTATGAATTGTGAAGAGGTTCTGACCATCTGTTCATCATTCACTGATTTTGTTCATAAGAGCTATAAATATATATATAGTTTGTTCATTATTTTAGAACATGACTTAAAACTTGTTATTACTTTAAGAAAGCACATGGATGGGGATGGCATGAACGGTGTTGTAGTTTTAGTTGTAAGCATAATGTGCTAATATTTAATTAGATTCATATAATATATGTAATATAAGTTTTCTAACCATGCCTTTCATTGTCCATATGTGCGAGGAAAGGAGCCTACTACTCAACTTCTATCCACTATCTCACTGCCTCAACATGTATTTTTTAAACTTAATTTATATGTACCAAAAGAAAAAAAATTCATCTTCTAAAGATCATTTCTACGCCTTCTGTATTGTATAAGCTTTGTGTGAACATATTAAGATTATGGTTTGTGGGGATTTCTTTCTAAATCCAGTGAGTTTGGTTGATAGAGCACCGTTTCAATAAATATAAGAATCTAACATCCAGTCAAATTATAGTGATCCTCATTGTTCAGATCTGTTAAACCAATAACGAACCTTACACGACTCCGCCTCCTGCGATCGGGCCGAAGCCTCGCAAGGGATACCGTTCACAAGTCTGTAGCAATATAAAGGAAACAACTCAAATATGTATAAGATTGCGAATATCACAAATATTTACATGAAATGTACATAGCCAATACTCAACTGTAACCAAACTACATCAGAAACCTGGGGCATACCCCGAGGTGTACAATAGTAAGGAAATTCCACTACCGGTGGTGCAGAACCTCCGCTACGACGCGACTCAGAGCTAGACGACGGGTGTGATGTCTCTTGCTCTCCCTCACCTAAAAGGGGGTAGGGGTGAGCCTCTCGAGTCACTGGCTCAGTGGGGAAATTCCCCTAAAAATCAAGCAAAACAACACAAGTAGTAAAGCAGGAGACTAAGCTAACATTTTATAGAACTAGCTAGCAAGATGTAAAGCTATAAATACTACTTACTGCTTGCCGCTTAATAGAAAAACCAGTAATAAATAAACGGAAAACCCAACCAGGCGTACGTGCTAAAGTAGGAAAACACCACACTCGAGTCATGCAGACTAGCTCGCGACACCAGCACCTGACCCAGACAAACCACACAGGACTACCTCTCAGTCTCGCAGCCACAGATGAAAGGTCCAACTGCCTCTCCACCAAACACAAGCCAAGAAACTGTGGAGTCCAACCAACTACCACACCTGCGGACCACACTGCCGCAGGCCCATGCCTGGCACCTTTAGGGACTCTGGGCCAAGCTCCCTAAAGTGAGGCACTGGAAAACAGGACTAGCTGGGGCCTAGTACATCTACTGGTGTCCGCCTCCCCCAACTACGAGCACGCTACAAGCGACAAAACACAAACTCTCTCTATTCTCTGTCCCACTGTCGTCTTTCCCTCAGCGGGACATGCTACTCAACGCAAGAGTGAGGGTGTCTAGGAAGATGACAAGACCTCGTCGGTACCCAGTACCAGGACAAGCCCCGGTCACACACACGTGCCTGGCTCACAGAAAACCTGGGGCTCCCTAATGAAGAGGTATCCACGGTAGGTGTCGTACTACTCACCACACACACACAAACTACATGAACACCACACAAACCACGTGAAACCTCATGTTAACCGTGTGAACAACACGCACACACAACACACAACACGCTCCTCGAGCACCACAGGTGTGACAGACCGGGGTATTTATGCCCATTAAGGCTCCATATCCAGATCCGTCTCCCGCGAACGGACCGAAGTCTCGCAAGGGATATCTCACACACGTGTCCAGTAAGAGTATAAAAGACAAACCACAAGAATATAAGACACAAGAAAGTACATGTGCTTATATCTATTCACAAATTTGTACAACTGTCCCATTACATTAATACATGTCCAATTAAAAGAGTACAACTACCTGGGGCATACCCCGAGGGAGCACAGGCTCACAGAGACGCTAACTACTACTCAACTGCTGGTGGTACAAGTCTGTCACAACACCGCTACAAGCCAAACACGCAGCAAGCCCTGAAAAGAACTGTAGGGGAGTGAGCCTCAACAAGTCACTGGCTCAGTAGGGGCTACCCAAAACAACAATGTAACCACAGACACCTCGACCCCAATGGGTCTCACTGGCAACAACAATAGCCAAACCATTTCATGCTCACATCATTACAATAAATAACAATTAAGCATGCTTATGATAATAAACATAACGTCCTCAGAAGAAAAGTAGGACTACAGGACTAACATAAAATCATTAGTTAGCCCAACTACTAAAGTGCCTAAACCACAGTCTCACTGGCACACTACCACGACAACTGGTTGCCTAAGCTAAAAGCCATACAGGCAAAGTACTGCCCAGACTACAAGCTTTATAGGCAAACCTCAAACATTTGAGTAACAGGACCGCTAACAAAGAGTTGGTCCTTTATACTCCAAACCACACTACATCGGAAACTACACACAAGGTAACGGAACTGGCTACCACGAAGCCAATCCATAACACATTAAAACTATAATTGGAATCATATCCAAGAAGAGTAAAACTCAACAAGTGGAAGGTCTCACACGGCCTCCACGGAACATAGCTTAACTAAACCACAATATGCCTAGGCCATAAGCCTCATCGGCAAATTATCCACAAAGGTAACATAATTAATAATCACAAACTAATCCACAATAAATTATAAAAAAAGATTTACCTAAAACGGTTAGGATACAATAAGTGGCAGGTCAAACCCGGAAAGGTTAGTACATAATGTACCACCACAAAACTACAAAGTAACCCTCGAAGGAAAATAGGTACCTACTACTCTGAGGTACCACAACACAAATACCCGATCAAAAGTACAAGTAGGTGATAAACACCATATTGAACCACAATTATATTGTGCCTTCACTTAGACACAACATTACAAGTGAAACCTTAATCGACAAGTCACACAAACCACAACTCAGTCACAGCTGTGCCAACACCAGGGCACACCTCGAACTGGTCAAACCTCGACTACGAGTCACAAACTCACAAACTACGACAAGTAGCAAAGCACGAGTCGGAAGGGAACAACGCCGCCACAACCACAACTGGAGCTAACTAAGCACGAGTCAGAAAGAACGATGCCACCACACGGGAACGGACTACTGGCTGATCAGGCCAATATCCAACTCGGACAACACAACACAAGAACTACCTCTCAGCCTCGCAGTCACGGACGAAAGGTCCAACTGCCGCTCCACTAGGAAGAAGTCAAACAACTGTGGAGACTAACCAACACCACACCTGCAGACACACAACTGCAGGCCCATGCCTGGCACCTCTAGAGTCTCTGGCCGGAGCACTCTTAAGTGAGGCACTGGAAAACAGGACTAGCTGGGGACCAGTGTCGACTACTGGTGTCCGTACCCCCAACTACGAGCGCGCTACAAGCGACAAAAGAACAAACTCTGGGAAGTCGCTGCCCCACTGCCGTCTTTCCCTCAGCCGGACGTACAACTCAAACTCAGGAGTGAGGGTGTCCAGGAAGACGACACAGACCTCAACGGTACAACACAAGTACCGGGACAAAACCCCGAGCACAACAAACACACGTGCCTGGCTCACAAAGAACCTGGGGTACCCGACTAGAGAGGCATTCCGGAATAGGCACCGGACCACCACACTCGGCTAGCACAAACCACGATACTTACACATATAGCCTTTACTTATAATTCACAATATACAAGTGTTAGGATTAGCTTAACATCGGTCACCGTGTGACCCCAAAGCTATCCCACACCAACACATACCTGAACCACTAACTTGCCTATCATTGGTCATCTCATGACCACCGTGGCAACACACACCACTTACTTCATAAATCCATATAATATTATTCGAAAGACAACAACGGACCAGGGCTAGGTCGGTATGGACCTTCACTGCCCAAACACCACAAAGTCATGGCTAGGCTCACTCAGGAACCTCACTGCCCAGTTACTATGATAAATCATAAGAATTACATTACAACAAAGTGTGTAGTAAACACACACTCAAACCACGTAGACAATATGTGTATATTACACCCTGGATGGTGTACCACACGTCTTCCACGTAAACCATATGCCCAACATATGGACAACGCACTCCAAGAGTGCCTCGGGTGCCAACGCACCACACATACCACGTAAAGCGATTACGTACATCACACATCATTCATGTAAAACTTGCCCATTACATGAGCAGTATGCTCCAAGAGCATAACAAGTGCACTGGCTCACACCGATCATTGCCATGCACACACTAATATTCATAATCAAAAAAGCCACGTAAACCACATTGCATGAATACATACACAAGTTGGCGGCAACATCGACTGCCGCTTATAAGAAGTAAACGGCAAGCGATCTAGCCGTTTATATCTCGGCTGGTGAGCTTGGCGACAAGAGATCTTGACGCCAAGTTCTCCGGCCTAAAACCCTGCAGAAACCCTAATCCAGCTCTAAAGGTTTTCCAACCGTTTAAACTACAGAAAAACATATAAAAGCAGTTCCTTTAACATACTAGAACCCGAAACAACCCATTACAACATGCTTCATTCGCTAAATTACTCAAACCACCCATTAACCTCACATGGTGCAACTTAATCCGAAAATACAATAAAAATGCTGGTTCAAGTGATTAAGTCATGTTTTAATGTTTCTAACAAGTTAACAGGGCTCGACCCCTACCTCAGAAACGCAATTAAACTCCCGAAGAACCTCGAATCACGCCGAAACCCGAGAAACGTCCCACGAACACCGCGCTCCAATCCATCATTCCCCGCCCGATCTGCCGCTACCACGTGCACCATGGCCTTCCCACGAGCTCCCGCCGACCGTCATAACTCGCGAAGAAGCTCAAGGGTGAAGGTGGGGGAAGAGGAAATGAGAAGGAGGAGAAAGAACAGAGCTCGGGTCTGCCATAAAAACACAGGCATGTCAGGTTAACGTCAACCCTTTGGCCGTTTAACCAGACCGCCACAACTAGACGTCCACAAAGCTTGACGCCAAGTTCAACAGTAGACGTCCTCATCGATGGACCCCAACACATTGCTGGTGTCCAGCAAGCTGAACACCAACACATACCCAAACCAAACCCGGTAAGGATCTAGTAAGAAACACACAACACTAATGGGCCTCACATTGGCCACCAAACCCGCTAAACCTGGATCCACGGAGATCCGAAAAATGCGCGACGTTACATTATTATCACCTAAAAACAAATGTTGTCCTCGACATATAAAACAAATCACAATAAACCAAATTATCACCTAAAAACAAATAAAGTCAAACACAGAACAAGTAGGATACTCTTTCACTGTTTTAGCCTTTCAATTTATCTTACACTTACTCTGTTCTGTCAATTCCATTGTCTTTCTTTAGCTTTCAACCGTAGGCGATTCTGCCTTGCCAATGGCGCTTTATCTCCTTGGACTGAACCTGTTTCCACAGTTTCCCAACTGTGTTTGCAATATTTCTTTCGAGACCGCTTTATTTTCTCAAATATCCTACACTGTAATATTCTTTCATGCCATAATCTTTCCAAATTATTAAACTTTCCGGTGCCATTTCCTTTTTCTATTTATCACTGCCAACTATTATCCTGCCTCATCTACATTTACATTTGCAACTGACACCTCTTCAAAGAAAACCAATCACCATCTTTGAATTTCCTGCTTTTTCATATTATTCTGCTCATACTATTTAAAGCCAATTTCTGATTAAAAAATCATAATAAACTCTGTTCCTTTATTCCACTGCACAAAACTTTACACTTTCTTCTTATCTCAGCAAAGCTTGAAAAATTTATGAATATTAAATCTTTCTTGCTTCTGCTTCCGCTGCGCTACTCTGATCACACTGAACACTTTTGCAAAATATTCCACAATTTTCGTTCACAATATTATTTTCAATTGCTTTCTTCTGACTTCAACTGCCTCTCAAATCATCCCATTCAATTAATTCCTGCTGAAGAAATTACTGCAATTTCTGATCTGCCAAATCACTATTGACATATTGCGCTTTTCATATATTTTTCCTGCTTTACTGACATTCTCTGGCTAATTCCCATAATTCTGGGGCATAAACTTTTCGAATATTCTTAGTCAATCTGCTCCAGCATTTAAATCCTAAAATATTTTAATAACAATTCCTTTCTGCTCAATTAAATCATTTCTTTACACCAATATGCAGACTTTAACTAACATTTTCTTGACTCATCTGATCTTATTCACTTCATCATTTGCTAAATTCTTTCTTTCTCTAATCCATATCTTTTCTTTATCTAAACTGTCAATCATCAACTAAATATTCCTCTTGTGCAAATTTCACAAATCCTTATTGCACATTAATCATTATCTTCTCTCTTTCTTTATTCAACTGATCATTTCTATACTTATTTATACAAATCTTCATATCACACTTCCTATTACCATTATCATCCATAACAACACTTTTCCTCAAATTTATGATCTCGGGCATATTTAATCTATCTGCCATAATTCACTGCTCTTTTATGTACTGATACTTCTTTTAAAGCTGATCTGCCTTACTTAATCATATCAAACTCTTTATAACACTAATCACATTTCCATCCACACTGTTTCTTAATATCATCTGACTCAAATTTCTAATGCCACAATACTTCTATTGTGGTTCTCAACTGCAATTTATCACACACACACTGACCTGATCATTATCACCTTGTTACCATGCACCTGTCTTTGCCAACTTTCTATCTCATTAAAACTTACTTACTGAATTCCATATCCAATCTTGTTAATCTTTTCAATTCCTTTAACTGCAAATCTTTAACAACCAAACTGATCTATCACAGAAATACTCTATACTTATTTCTGCTAACTCTGCACTTTATTAACATATAACAGGTATATCCTTCTCAAGGCATTACTTTACATTTCTCTTCTAATCTCTGCAACTGAAAACTTTTAAATACTATACTTTAACTGCACTAGTGCCAGAATGCTACCACACAACTTATGCCACTATTCACATTGTGGTACAACAGCTACTCACAACTGCCAATCTAACAAACAAAAACACACGGTTTACGTGCCAAAAGAAAACGTAAAAACTACTTCATATCACACAAAACCATAGACTTACTACCAACAGTGGACATTAATCCATGTATTGGGACATTATACTTTCAATGTCTTTTCATATTCTAACTGGACACTGCTCTGATACCAACTGTGACGGACCGGGGTATTTATGCCCATTAAGGCTCCATATCCAGATCCGCCTCCCGCGAACGGACCGAAGTCTCGCAAGGGATATCTCACACACGTGTTCAGTAATAGTATAAAAGACAAACCACAAGAATATAAGACACAAGAAAGTACATGTGCTTATATCTATTCACAAATTTGTACAACTGTCCCATTACATTAATACATGTCCAATTAAAAGAGTACAACTACCTGGGGCATACCCCGAGGGAGCACAGGCTCACAGAGACGCTAACTACTACTCAACTGCTGGTGGTATAAGTCTGTCACAACACCGCTACAAGCCAAACACGCAGCAAGCCCTGAAAAGAACTGTAGGGGAGTGAGCCTCAACAAGTCACTTGCTCAGTAGGGGCTACCCAAAACAACACTGTAACCACAGACACCTCGACCCCAATGGGTCTCACTGGCAACAACAATAGCCAAACCATTTCATGCTCACATCATTACAATAAATAACAATTAAGCATGCTTATGATAATAAACATAACGTCCTCAGAAGAAAAGTAGGACTACAGGACTAACATAAAATCATTAGTTAGCCCAACTACTAAAGTGCCTAAACCACAGTCTCACTGGCACACTACCACGACAACTGGTTGCCTAAGCGAAAAGCCATACAGGCAAAGTACTGCCCAGACTACAAGCTTATAGGCAAACCTCAAACATTTGAGTAACAGGACCGCTAACAAAGAGTTGGTCCTTTATACTCCAAACCACACTACATCGGAAACTACACACAAGGTAACGGAACTGGCTACCACGAAGCCAATCCATAACACATTAAAACTATAATTGGAATCATATCCAAGAAGAGTAAAACTCAACAAGTGGAAGGTCTCACACGGCCTCCACGGAACATAGCTTAACTAAACCACAATATGCCTAGGCCATAAGCCTCATCGGCAAATTACTCACAAAGGTAACATAATTAATAATCACAATCTAATCCACAATAAATTATAAAAAAAGATTTACCTAAAACGGTTAGGATACAATAAGTGGCAGGTCAAACCACAAGACCTCCTCAACACACAAGTACCCGGAAAGGTTAGTACATAATGTACCACCACAAAACTACAAAGTAACCCTCGAAGGAAAATAGGTACCTACTACTCTGAGGTACCACAACACAAATACCCGATCAAAAGTACAAGTAGGTGATAAACACCATATTGAACCACAATTATATTGTGCCTTCACTTAGACACAACATTATAAGTGAAACCTTAATCGACAAGTCACACAAACCACAACTCAGTCACAGCTGTGCCAACACCAGGGCACACCTCGAACTGGTCAAACCTCGACTACGAGTCACAAACTCACAAACTACGACAAGTAGCAAAGCACGAGTCGGAAGGGAACAACGCCGCCACAACCACAACTGGAGCTAACTAAGCACGAGTCAGAAAGAACGACGCCACCACACGGGAACGGACTACTGGCTGATCAGGCCAATATCCAACCCGGACAACACAACACAAGAACTACCACTCAGCCTCGCAGTCACGGACGAAAGGTCCAACTGCCGCTCCACTAGGAAAATGTCAAACAACTGTGGAGACTAACCAACACCACACCTACAGACACACAGCTGCAGGCCCATGCCTGGCACCTCTAGAGTCTCTGGCCGGAGCACTCTAAAGTGAGGCACTGGAAAACAGGACTAGCTGGGGACCAGTGTCGACTACTGGTGTCCGTACCCCCAACTACGAGCGCGCTACAAGCGACAAAAGAACAAACTCTGGGAAGTCGCTGCCCCACTGTCGTCTTTCCCTCAGCCGGACGTACAACTCAAACTCAGGAGTGAGGGTGTCCAGGAAGACGACACAGACCTCAACGGTACAACACAAGTACCGGGACAAAACCCCGAGCACAACAAACACACGTGCCTGGCTCACAAAGAACCTGGGGTACCCGACTAGAGAGGCATTCCGGAATAGGCGCCGGACCACCACACTCGGCTAGCACAAACCACGATACTTACACATATAGCCTTTACTTATAATTCACAATATACAAGTGTTAGGATTAGCTTAACATCGGTCACCGTGTGACCCCAAAGCTATCCCACACCAACACATACCTGAACCACTAACTTGCCTATCATTGGTCATCTCATGACCACCGTGGCAACACACACCACTTACTTCATAAATCCATATAATATTATTCGAAAGACAACAACGGACCAGGGCTAGGTCGGTATGGACCTTCACTGCCCAAACACCACAAAGTCATGGCTAGGCTCACTCAGGAACCTCACTGCCCAGTTACTATGATAAATCATAAGAATTACATTACAACAAAGTGTGTAGTAAACACACACTCAAACCACGTAGACAATACGTGTATATTACACCCTGGATGGTGTACCACACGTCTTCCACGTAAACCATATGCCCAACATATGGACAACGCACTCCAAGAGTGCCTCGGGTGCCAACGCACCACACATACCACGTAAAGCGATTACGTACATCACACATCATTCATGTAAAACTTGCCCATTACATGAGCAGTATGCTCCAAGAGCATAACAAGTGCACTGGCTCACACCGGTCATTGCCATGCACACACTAATATTCATAATAAAAAAAGCCACGTAAACCACATTGCATGAATACATACACAAGTTGGCGGCAACATCGACTGCCGCTTATAAGAAGTAAACGGCAAGCGATCTAGCCGTTTATATCTCGGCTGGTGAGCTTGGCGACAAGAGATCTTGACGCCAAGTTCTCCGGCCTAAACCCTACAGAAACCCTAATCCAGCTCTACAGGTTTTCCAACCGTTTAAACTACAGAAAAACATATAAAAGCAGTTCTTTAACATACCAAACCCGAAACAACCCATTACAACATGCTTCATTCGCTAAATTACTCAAACCACCCATTAACCTCACATGGTGCAACTTAATCCGAAAATATAATAAAAATGCTAGTTCAAGTGATTAAGTCGTGTTTTAATGTTTCTAACAAGTTAACAGGGCTCGACCCCTACCTCAGAAACGCAATTAAACTCCCGAAGAACCTCGAATCACGCCGAAACCCGAGAAACGTCCCACGAACACCGCGCTCCAATCCATCATTCCCCGCCCGATCTGCCGCTACCACGCGCACCACAGCCTTCCCACGAGCTCCCGCCGACCGTCAGAACTCGCGAAGAAGCTCAAGGGTGAAGGTGGGGGAAGAGGAAAGGAGAAGGAGGAGAATGAACAGAGCTCGGGTCTGCCATAAACACAGGCATGTCAGGTTAACGTCAACCCTTTGGCCGTTTAACCAGACCGCCACAACTAGACGTCCACAAAGCTTGACGCCAAGTTCAACAGTAGACGTCCTCATCGATGGACGCCAACACACTGCTGGTGTCCAGCAAGCTGAACACTAACACGGACCCAAACCAAACCCGGTAAGGATCTAGTAAGAAACACACAACACTAATGGGCCTCACATTGGCCACCAAACCCGCTAAACCTGGATCCATGGGATCCGAAAAATGCGCGACGTTACAACAGGTGCCTATGCACCGCTTTCCATAGCCATGCTATACAATTCCCGATAATCGGATGAAAACATACACATGTATGCACACAAACAATACTTTCGGCTGCTGTCGCGATGGGATCAAAAGTTGCCTACTGGTAGCGACACCCCGATATGTCACGTTAAGAAACCTTAACGCAACAGGTCGGCCTGTCACGACCTGGTCGCGACGGACAGGTCTGTCGCCTTCATATGCGCAAACCCTAATCCGGAATCCCTCTTCTGGATTACCCCCAAAACCCCTACAACCTAGTGTTTCCATTCATTTTACATGCTTTAATGTGTGCTCTAGCATGGTATTTATTGTTTGGAAAGCACATAACGCGTTAAACACACCACACACACAATTCACGGATCACAACATGTGGAATCTCCTAACCTCCGCGAAGAACGCGAGGTTCAAATCCCACACGACGTTCCTCCCACTACACGTAGTGTCCTCGCGGCGAGAACACGCCCAAAAACACCCCAACAGCTCGAATCGCCCGAGAATCCCGCAGCAAAATCTTCCTGGCCGAGTAGAGCTTGCAAAGGCTCTGTTCGGCAGAAACCTACTTAAAAATGCAGCTCGGTTGGGAATGCTACCCAGTCTGCATCGCGACCTGATTGCGACGCAAGAGGCTATCGCCTTCCCATTCCTGGCGTCAGCCTGCCCCGCCCCGTGCGTGACACGCAATGCGCATGCAGACGACGACTCAAACAACGATTCGATTATCGCGATGCCCCTCACTATGGCGTTCATAGATAGTGAACCATGAGTGCTCCAGGCCTAAACTGCCGGCCCACGAAGCCTCACAACCTACGAGAACACCTGCCACACACGTCATCGGCCACACATTGGCCTCCACGAGCACGACATAAGGATCCGAACGGTCGGAACGCTACATTACTATCACCTAAAAGAATCCTCGAAATTTAAAGCAGAAACCGAATACCAAAAACTTTTAATTCAACTAGCATGGTACTATCACCTAAAAGAATTAAAAGCTTACTCAAACAAGTATGGATACGCTTTCATCATTTCTTCCGCCAACTCCCATGTATCCTCTCCCCCCTGTCTATTCTCTCATCTAACTTTTACTAGCTCAATCTCTTTATTTCTGAGCTTTTGAGTTCTGCAGCCTCTAATCTGCACTGGATACTCCGGCGTTGTCATATCTGGCTTTAAGTCATCCCTTTTATAACTGACCACTTGAGATGGGTCTTTGATATACTTTCTGAGCATTGAGATGTGAAACACGTCATGAGCATCTGTAAAATCTACTGGCAGATCCAACCTGTATAATGTATCTCCCATTCTTTCTTTTATTTGGAACGGCCCAACATACCTTGGGCTCAACTTGCTTTTCCTGCTCAATCTGATCATGCCTTTGGCAGGAGAAACCTTCAAAAACACATGATCACCAACTTCAAACTCTAAAGGTCTGCGTCTGGTGTCTGCATAACATTTCTGACGATTTTGCACTGTGCAAAGCTTTTCTTGAATAAATTTCTTTGTTTCTGCACACTGTTGAATCAGCTCTGGACCCATGACCTGCCTCTCTCCTACCTCATGCCAATTTAGCGGTGATCTGCACGGTCTGCCATATAAAGCTTCATACGGTGCCATCCCAATACTTGCTTGATAACTGTTGTTATATGCAAAGTCAACCAAACCCAAGTGACGCTCACAAATACCTCCCCATACTAGATAGCAAGCTCTTAACATGTCTTCAAGTGTTTGGATTGTCCTCTCTGTTTGTCCATCTATCTGTGGGTGATATGCGGAACTATATCTCAACTCTGTGCCGACAACCCTTTGCAAACTTCTCCAAAAACCTGAAGTGAACCGGGGGTCTCGGTCTGAAACTATAGTGACTGGAATCCCATGCAATGGCACAATTCTTTATACATACATCTTAGCTAGTCTGTCCACTGACCATGACATGCTGACTGGCAACAATCTGCAAACCGTGGTTAATCTGTCCACAAAGACCCAAATAGCATTATGACCTGATGACTTGGGCAAACCAACTATGAAATCCATTGCAATATCATCCCACTTCCACTGCGGAATGGGTAACGGCTGCAATAATCCTCCTAGCTTCTGGAGCTCTGCCTTGATTTTCTAACACACTACACATCTTGCTATGAGCTCTGCAATTTCTCTCTTCTTATGCGGCCACCAAAAATGCTTCTTCATGTCTTGATACATTTTTGTGCTGCCTCGATGGATAGTGTATCTTGATCTATGAGCTTCTTCCAAGACTTTCTGTTTAATCTCTACATCAGATGGCACATGTAATCGGCCTTTGAGTCTGACCACACTGTCATCCCCAAAAGTCACCTCTTCCATTCTCACAATGTTAGCTAAACTGCTATCTGCTCTCTGTGCCTCCACTATCTACCAATATAGAGAAGGCTCCACTGCACTAGTAGCTAATATTGCTATTTGATGGTTGCTCGGCATATACAATGAATTTTCTGCCACATCTTCGTATAATTTCCATTCTCTGATCATAAGTTGATTCATAACTGCTTTTATGCTCAGTGCATCTGCTACCACATTTGCTCTACCTGGATGATAGGCCAAACTGAAGTTGTAATCTTTCAGATATTCCATCCACCTGCGCTGCCTTAAATTCAGACCTTTATGATAAAATATATATTTTAAACTCTTATGATTAGTAAAAATTTCAAACCTTTCACTATACAAATAATGCCGCCAGATCTTCAATGCAAACACAACTGCTGCCAGCTCTAAATCATGGGTTGGATGATTATCTTCATGTTTCTTTAGCTGCCTAGAGGCATAGGCTATCACCTTGCTATGCTGCATTAGAACTGCACCCAAACCTCTCTTGGATGCATCAATAAACAAAACAAACCCGCCACTGCCTGACGAAATCTCCAATATTGGTGTTGAAGTCAACCTCTTCTTTAGCTCTACAAAACTACGCCTCTACTCTGAAGACCACACAAAAGGAACCGCTTTCCTTGTCAATTTTGTCACAGGAGCTGCTATCTTGGAGAAATCTTGAATAGATCTTTGATAATAACCCGCAAGACCAAGAAAACTTCTAATTTCTGACACAGTCCTCAGTTCCTCCCATTTCATTACCGCTTCCACCTTAGCTGGATCCACTGCAATACCTTCTCCTGATATTATATGACCGAAGAACTGAATCTCTTTCAGCCATAATTCACACTTACTGAACTTGGCAAATAATTGATGATCCCTCAATGTCTGCAAAGTAGTTCGCAAGTTCATTGCATGCTCCTCTTCTGATGCTGAATATACTAGAATATCATCAACAAAAACTACTATAAACTAATCCAGATATGGGTAAAATATTCTATTCATTAGATTCATAAAAGCGGCTGGCGCATTTGTCAGTCCAAATGGCATTACCACGAACTCATAATGCCATATCTGGTCCGAAAAGCTATCTTGTCAATATCTTCTTCCATAATCCGCAACTGATGATATCCTGACCTCAAATCTATCATGGAGAATACCTTAGCTGATTGAAGCTGGTCAAACAGATCATCTATTCTGGGGAGTGGATACTTATTCTTAATAGTGACTTTGTTCAGCTGCCTATAATCTACACACATCCTCAGACTACCATCCTTCTTCCTGAAAAACAACACTGGCGCTCCCCACGGTGATTGACTGGGCCTGATAAAACCCTTCTCTAACAGCTCTTGCAATTGCTTCTTCAATTCTTTCAACTGCTGGTGCCATTCTGTATGGTGCTTTTGATATCAGCATTCTGCCTGGCTGTAGCTCAACTGTGAAGTCTACCTCTCTGTGCGGAGCCAACCCAGGCAATTCCTCTGGGAAAACATCCGCAAACTCCCTAACAATTGGCACTGAGTCTACAAACTTACTAGACTCAACTAAGCTAACCGAAGCAAGGTACGCTACACATCTCGCATTAATCAACCTTCTAGCTCTAAGTGTAGAAATAATAAACTTGGGAGTGTAAAAGGGCATACCTTGGAATTTGAATATTACTCCTCCGAGCTTGCAAAACCTGACCCTCTTCTTTCTACAATCAACTAATGCCCCATAAGCTTCTAGACAATCCATTCCCAGTATCACATCATAATCTTTCAATGTCAATGCATACAATCTCGCTGGCATCTGATTTCCATGGATTACTATCGGGACATCTTCTAGAAAGCTAGAAGTCAACATATACCCTCCTGAGGGGATCTCTACAACCAACTCACATGGCTTTTCCTCTAAAGGATGAATCATGCTATCCAGAAAATCTTCAGAAATAAATGAATGGGAAGCACCCGGATCAATTATGTAACACCCCGAAAATTTAGTGATTTAAAAATTTTGGAAATAAAGGGGGATAAATTAAATAAACATATTAGAGAGACTTCCAACACCATGTATTAATGACCCATTAACAAGATTGGGCCAATGGAGCACATTTGGCCCAAGGATATAAATAAACTAGGACAGAAAATTACCCAGAAATTCGTGTATGTAATTATGCCATAATTCGAGAGGGCAAGTTAGGGTTAAAATTAAGGTAGTAGTCATGTAAGGTAAGCCAAAACCGGACCCAACTCTAAGAGGTGGTTTCCTAAACCTTTGCTACCTCTTTTGGGTGAGAGAATCCTAGATTTTGTGGAAAGCGGGAAACAGAACTCGCAGCCCCTTTCCTAGTCCCGTTAGGACTCATAACTACACCCTAAAACTATAAGAACTCGTCCCTAAACTCTTGGGAAGGTTTAGCAACAAGTTGGGGTCGAGAGTAGCATGTTTGGAGCGCTGGGGAAGTGGAGAACGGCTGGGGAAAATCATGGTCTTCCTCAACCTCGCTCTGCATCAACCCAGAAATCTGCAGAGAGTTCTTAGCATCCAAAGGCAGGTGTTCTCGGGCCAAGATTAATGAAAACCAAAACCATCATGTAGTTCTTTGAGTCTAGGTTCATTTTCACTTGTTTTGACTAGTTTTCATGGACTATACATTGTGTATTTGTGGTTTTCCCGAAGTCTCGCACAGTTAGGACTTTTCCCATTCATCTTATTATGCACATGATTTGACACCGAATTAGACTAAACTTCCTTCATGAAAGTTCTTCTACTTGTAGTCGCAAGCATCTTCTATGTTGGACGTTTTGTCCAAAAGCCTTTCGTTAGTGAGTTATAGGCATGGCAAGAGAGTCGCTGCATGATACTATGATTTCAGGCTGCACTTAGCTTTATGTTCTTCATATGTTTTCTCGGGATTCGAGACCGAATTAGACCAAACCCCCAACATCAAAGTTCTGCTACTAGTTGTCCTCGGAATCGTTTGTGTTGAACATTTTGTCTAAATGTCATTCCTTAGAGAGTTATAAGCAGGGTAAGTAAACCACTGCATGAGATGTGTTTTCGGGTTACACTTGACCTATGGGTTTTGTTCTGGCAGGGCCTCTAGTGTCGACACTACTTGAGCTAGTGTCGACACACTGTCCCAAAACAGCCCAAAAGGTGTTCTGGGAAGGTCTCTAGTGTCGACACTACCTGATCTAGTGTCGACACACTATCCCAGATTGGCCAGAAGGTTTTCTGGTAGCTGTCTCTAGTGTCGACACTACCTGATCTAGTGTCGACACTACTTGACCTTTTTGCCTTGTATTTGAAGCACTGTGTCGACACTACCTGATCTAGTGTCGACACTACTTGACCTTTTTGCCTTGTATTTGAAGCACTGTGTCGACACTACCTAATCTAGTGTCGACACTACTTGATCATTTTGCCTTGTATTTGAAGCATTGTGTCGACACTACTTGATCTAGTGTCGACACTACCCTTACAAATTTTTTTTTACATATTTTGGGTCTGATCATTTCATGATGTCTACTAGCATGTGCATGATGTTATATAGTATGCATGGACCTAAAATAAATCAACCCATTGAAAAATAGTAATGATATGAATACGATTCTAATGTGTAATTGTGATTGATCTTATGTCCATTGGATTATCTTGTGATCTTGCTTATTGTCCATTGATAAGATAAGAATATGATATGAATGTGGGATGAATACATGTTAGTATGGACTTGCTAGTGGAGTTAATGTCATAATTTGCATATGAGTCTCAATAGTTTTATGTTTTCCGGTGTTCAAATAATCATTTGTCAATTGCATACATGATAGGAAAGATCCGTAACTCGTCACATGCATATTTGCACGAATAAGCACACCCTTCTTGGTGAATTGAGAGAACATGTTTCGCAAACGATCTGTCTTTAGAAACATCCTCATGTCAAGACATTAATGGATTATGAAACATGATACGTCATTATACTGCCTTTTGTTCTCTTGAGCTATTTGTCATACCTTGACTCTATGAATGATCATGTTCCTTTTACTACGAGCTTGTTATTGAAACTCTGTGGCCATAATATGAATTTGTTTGTTCGACACACGTGGGACTCCGGTCCAAATTTGATCCAATGCCTGTGCAAAAAAAGGGGCCTGGTCCGGTCCTGGGGAGGAGCACCCCAACGTACTTATTAACCGTGGGAGTATGGACTTCTGGTGCTTGGCATAGCACAAACAAATAAGCAAGATTAGTGTGAATGTGCCTTTGTATGATATGATAAGTCTGCTTTGATCTGATATGATATGATTTGATATGATACGTCTGATCATGTGGACGCATGATATCTGTCTGAATATGGCCAATCTCTTTTGATACGATTCTACTCTTGAAATATCTGTTCATTGTATATGCAACTCGACATTTTGATCTGATATGATATCTATTCTATTCGGCTATTAAATCTATTAGTATTGCATACATTGTCATCATATTCATGTGCATATCTGCCTATTTAAAATGTTAATGATGTATATTAGTGCCCGCACAATATTGAGATGTAAATCCTACTGAGCTAGTTCGCTCTCCCCTATCATCCCGCCCTTTTCAGGAAGTGATGAAGAACCAGTGGAGTCCGATGGGGCAGGGAAAGAGTGATGAGCACCGGCCATATGAGTAGTTGATAGTTTAGAAATAGACAATTGAGTAGTTGATGTATTAGAGAAACATTGTTATTTGAATAATGAACCCTTTTCAGTGAGTTCTTCTTATGTATGGTTGTAACTAGTTGAATGGAATGGAATAAAGTATACTTTTGGTGACCATACTATAGTCTCGAATGTGTTATTATATTCAATTGTGACTCTACACTATTCAACTGTGATACGCCTATTTGTATCGTTCACAGCCCCGGTATTTATTCCGCTGCTAAATATCTGGGCGTGACAGTTGGTATCAGAGCCTTAAACTTTAGGGTCCAAGGGAATAAAAACATAGAATGGAACTAGATCACACGAGTGAAAATCTATCTTACCTAATGTGAGCTTGGGTAGAACCATGGGAATAGAAGTCACATGTGATATATATTTAGATGACTAACTTATATTATTATCTTGAAGGTACTTATTACCTTAATGGCCGCTAAACGTGCCCAGGCTAGGGACATGCAACGAACATTACAGAACTTGACTCAGGCTATCCTACAAGCCACCCAACACAGACCAAAACAAAGTACTACTGGCGACTTTCCAATTGGAAAAGGATGCCAGGGCATGGTGGGAGTCGGTAGAAGAAACATTGAATGGCCAGCAACAAACATGGGCTCAGTTCATTGAGCAATTCAACACCAAGTACTTTTCTGAGAGGGTCCAGGAACGGAATGTAGCTGAATTTACGGCTTTGAAGAGAGGACTCAATGTGGCTGAGTATGAGTCCCAATTCTCTCGTTTGTCCCGATATGCTGTTCACTTAATTGGGACAGAAAGGATGAAGGCAAAACGCTTTCTGAATGGCTTGAGGCCCCAGTTCATCACTCAACTGGCACCAATGGACATTCAAACCTATGCTGACATGGTAAAGAAGGCTCAGTTACTGGAAGATGCCATAAAGATTGCTAAAAGAATTATGGGAAGACCCGCAAAAAGGGAGCAAGTGTCTTCTACAGGAAGGTATCAGCCAACCATTGGGAAGAAAAGGCCCAGTGGTGGGGTGAATGAACCAGCTGATAAAAAGCCAAAGGAGATAGGTAAATAGATAGTGGTGACGTCAGGAGAAAGGTGCAAACACTGTGACAAAGCTAATCACCGGTCTGAACAATGCTAGAGAGCACAAGGGAGATGTCTGCGCTGTGGTAGTCGTGACCATAGGATCTCAGACTGCCCAATATTGAAGGAACAAACCCCTCAGGATAAGCATCCGAATGGACAGAAGAGGCAAGGCCGATTGCAAGCTATTCAGGAACCAGAAGCTACTGAAGAAAGAGGTATCGTGGAAAGTACACTCACTATTCTTTCCCACCCCATATGTTCTCTTTGATACGGGAGCAACGCATTCCTTTATATCTCAAACATTTGTTGATACCCTACCTGTGAAACCCGTCCCAATGAAATCCGGAATAGTTGTGTCAACCTCGACTGGTCCTGGCACCAATCTTACAAACCATATACCCTCTAGTGAAGTGTTGATTGAAACTCAAAACCTACCAGCAAATTTAATATGTATGTATATGGAGGGGTATGATGTGATACTGGGAGCAGACTGGTTGTCTGAACATGGGGCTAGTATCAACTGCAGGAGAAGTCGGGTAACCTTTAGCCATTACCCAAAACTAGTGTTCACAGGGGATAGAAACCACAAGAGATTGTCACTTATCTCTGAACTACAAGCCAAAAGGATGATGAGGAAAGGTTGTATGGCCTTTCTTGCTGCTGTTGTCATCACAAGGAAGGAAGTCAAAGTTGAGGACATCCATGTTGTCAGCGAATACAATGATGTTTTTCCCGAAGACTTGCCAGGAATTCTTCCTGAGCGAGAGGTCAATTTTACCATCGAGTTGGTCCCTGGAGCAGCACCAGTATCTAGGGCACCATATATAATGTCCCTCGCAGAATTGAAGGAATTAAAAGAGCAACTGATGGAACTGTTAGAGAAGGGTTTCATCCGACCAAGCACATCGCCATGGGGTGCACTTGTCCTCTTCGTTAAGAAGAAAGATGGGTCGATGAGGCTATGTATAGATTACAGACAACTAAATCAGTTAACCATCAAGAACAAATACCCTCTGCCAAGGATTGATGAGTTGTTTGATCAATTATCTGGAGCTAGATACTTCTCTAAAATAGATCTCAGATCTGGTTATCATCAATTGAGGATCAAAGGAGAAGACAATCATAAGACAGCCTTCCGAAGCAGGTATGGGCATTATGAATTCATTGTTATGCCTTTGGACTAACGAATGCCCCTGCAATTTTATGCAGTTGATGAATACATTTATCGCCCATATCTTGAAAAATTTGTGGTGGTATTCATCGATGATATATTGATTTATTCCAAGACAAAGGAAGAGCATGAGGAGCATTTGAGGATTTCATTACAGATTTTAAGGGAGAATAAATTATATGCCAAGCTAAGTAAATGTGAATTCTGGCTTGAGGAGGTATCCTTTTTAGGGCATGTGGTAACCAAGGATGGTATCGCTGTTGATTCATCAAAGGTTGAGGCCGTACTGAAATGGGAAAGACCGAGAAGCGTCACAGAGATCAGGAGCTTTCTCTGATTAGCAGGATATTATCGAAGGTTTATAAAGGATTTCTCAAAGATTGCAGTGTCATTAACCAAGCTGACCCGGAAGGAAAATCTGTTTGTGTGGACCGATGAATGTGAAGAAAGCTTTAACAACTTGAAGAAGTGTCTGACTACTGCTCTGTCCTTGCCTTACCCACTGAAGAGGGAGGATTTGAAATTTATTCAGATCCTTCGGGAACAGGTCTGGGATGCATCATAATGCAACAAGGGAAAGTAATAGCATATGCCTCAAGATAGTTGAAGATCCACGAAGTGAACTACCCGGTTCACGACCTGGAGTTAGCAGCTGTAGTTTTCGCCTTGAAGATTTGGAGGCATTATATCTATGGTGAGCAATTTAAAGTCTTTTCTGACCACAAGAGTTTGAAATACTTATTCTCAGATAAGGAGCTTAACATGAGACAAAGGAGGTGGTTAGAGTACCTGAAAGACTTTGACTTTTCCATCCAGTATCACCCTGGGAAAGCCAATGTAGTGGCGGACGCTTTAAGTAGACAACCAGGAGCTATGCTAGCTAATATGATGCTGGGCGAATGGAAGTTACTGGAGAAATTTGCATGTTTGAACTTAGACATGGGAAAGAAGGAAAAACAAGTAACGATTTCCAAACTCCAAATACAATCTGATCTACTGACCGAAATCAAGGAGAAACATGGAGAGGATCCATTCTTAGTTGAGATCAGGGAGAAGCTGGAACAAAGACCTGACTTCACACTATCAGCTGAGGGAAGATTACTATTCCGAGGTAGAACATGTGTCCCTGATCATGGAGAGCTCAAGAAGAGGTTATTAAATGAAGCTCACCAGTCCAAGTACACGATTCATCCTGGAGCAACAAAGATGTACCAAGACTTGAAAAGGTCATACTGGTGGCCAAGCATGAAGAGGGATGTGGCCGATCATGTGTCATACTGTTTAACATGCATGAAAGTCAAGGCCGAGCATTTCCATACAGCTGGTGGACTGCTACCACTAGAAATCCCAGAATGGAAGTGGGATAGCATCGGTATGGACTTTATCATGGGATTGCCCAAGACTAGAGGTGGTATGGATGCAATTTGGGTAATAGTTGACCGATTGACTAAATTAGCTCACTTCTTGCCGATTAAGAGTACATGGTTAGTGGATGTATTGGCAGCACTATATGTTAAGGAAGTAGTTAGATTGCATGGGGTTCCATCTAGCATAATATCAGATTGGGACCCTAGATTTACTTCACATTTCTGGAAGGGTTTACAAGCAGCAATGGGTACTAAACTAAACTTTATTACTGCCTTTCATCCTCAGACTGATGGAAAAACCGAAAGGACCAATCAAATTGTGGAAGATATGCTTCGTGCTCTGGTGATAGTTTTTAGAGGTCGATGGGATGATCAGTTGTACCTGATGGAGTTCGCATACAACAAAAGCTACCAGGCAAGTATCAAGATGGCTCCATTTGAAGCCTTATATGGCAGGAGTTGCAGATCACCCCTTTGTTGGGAAGAGGTTGGGGAGAACCAATGGGTTGGACCCGACTTAATTGAGGTGACTGTTAGGAAGGTTCAAATTATCCGGGAACGTCTAAAGATAGCACAGTCTAGGTAGAAGAGTTATGATGACAAGAGAAGGAGAGAGCTAGAATTTCAGGTTGGCGAACATGTTTTCTTGAAGGTCCCACCTTCAAGGGGAATACAAAGATTTGGGATCAAAGGAAAACTAAGTCCTAGATTCATAGGGCCATTTGAAATTCTGGAATGGATTGGTCAGGTGGCGTATAGACTCGCACTACCTCCGCAACTGGCGAACGTGCATAATGTGTTCCACATAACCATGCTGAGTAAGTATTTATTCGATGTCGACCATGTAATCAACCATGAGGACTTGGAGATTCGGGAGGACCTGACTTATGAAGAGAAGACGTTCAAACTGTTAGATCGGAAGATTCAATGACTCAGGAATCGTACCATACCTATGGTGAAGGTCCAATGGAGTCGAGACGGAGTTACTAATGCTACCTGGGAAACAGAGGAAAGAATGAAGAAAAACCACCCAGAACTATTCTCAGGTACGAACTACGCCATTATGTGTAAATTTGGGGACCAATTTTTTTTTTAAGTGGGGGAGGATGTAACACCCCAAAAATTTAGTGATTTAAAAATTTTGGAAATAAAGGGGAATAAATTAAATAAACATATTAGAGAGACTTCCAACACCATGTATTAATGACCCATTAACAAGATTGGGCCAATGGAGCACATTTGGCCCAAGGATATAAATAAACTAGGATAGGAAATTACCCAGAAATCTGTGTATGTAATTGTGCCATAATTAGAGAGGGCAAGTTAGGGTTAAAATTAAGGTAGTAGTCATGTAAGATAAGCCAAAACTGGACCCAACTCTAAGAGGTGGTTTCCTAAACCTTTGCTACCTCTTTTGGGTGAGAGAATCCTAGATTTTGTGGAAAGTGGGAAACAGAACTCGCAGCCCCTTTCCTAGTCCCGTTAGGACTCATAACTACACCCTAAAACTATAAGAACTCGTCCCTAAACTCTTGGGGAAGGTTTAGCAACAAGTTGGGGTCGAGAGTAGCAAATTTGGAGCGCTGGGGAAGTGGAGAACGGCTGGGGAAAATCGTGGTCTTGCTCAACCTCGCTCTGCATCAACCCAGAAATCTGCAGAGAGTTCTTAGAGTCCAAAGGTAGGTGTTCTCGGGCCAAGATTAAAGAAAGCCAATACCATCATGTATTTCTTTGAGTCTAGGTTCATTTTCACTTGGTTTGACTAGTTTTCATGGAGTATACATTGTGTATTTGTGGTTTTCCCGAAGTCTCACACAGTTAGGGCTTTTCCCGTTCTTCTTATTATGCATGCAATTTGACACCGAATTAGACTAAACTTCCTTTATGAAAGTTCTTCTACATGTAGTCACGAGCATCTTCTATGTTGGACATTTTGTCCAAAAGCCTTTCACTAGAGAGTTATAGGCATGGTAAGAGAGTCACTGCATGATACTGCGATTTCGGGCCGCACTTAGCTTTATGTTATTCATATGTTTTCTCAAGATTCGCAACCGAATTTGATCAAACCGCAACACCAAAGTTCTGCTACTAGTTGTCCTCATCATCATTCATGTTGAATGTTTTGTCTAAATGTCATTTGTTAGAGAGTTATAAGGGGGGTAAGTAAACTACTGCATGAGATATGTTTTCGGGTTACACTTGACCTATGGGTTTTGTTCTGGGAGGGCCTCTAGTGTTGACACTACTTGAGCTAGTGTCGACACACTGTCCCAAAACAGCCCAAAGGTGTTCTGGGATGGTCTCTAGTGTCGACACTACCTAATCTAGTGTCGACACACTGTCCCAGATTGGCCAGAAGGTTTTCTGGGAGCCGTCTCTAGTGTCGACACTACCTGATCTAGTGTCGACACTACTTGACCTTTTTTCCTTGTATTTCAAGCACTGTGTCGACACTACCTGATCTAGTGTCGACACTACTTGACCTTTTTGCCTTGTATTTGAAGCACTGTGTCGACACTACCTGATCTAGTGTCGACACTACTTGATCATTTTGCCTTGTATTTGAAGCATTGTGTCGACACTACTTGATCTAGTGTCGACACTACCCTTACAAATTTTTTTTTGCATATTTTGGGTCTGATCATTTCAAGATGTCTACTAGTATGTGCATGATGTTATATAGTATGCATGGACCTAAAATAAATCAACCCATTGAAAAATAGTAATGATATGAATACGATTGTAATGTGTAATTGTAACATCCCATGTTACCCTGACCAGTCGCCCTCCTTCAAGGATGGCGACATAGAGTATGTCGCCTTCTGAAGACGACATGAGGCTTGTCGCCTTCCAGTTGGGAAGGTGACGGGCCGTATGTCGCCTTCTGTTGCGCTGCCAGCCGCCTGCACTTTGTCGTCTTGCTGTCTGAAGAAAGGTGACAGGTATCAGCATCTGGCAGTAGGGAGGCGACAGGTGCTATGTCGCCTTCTGGTGTCAGGCCTGCATGGTTGACACGTGGCGATGTCGCAGGCCGACTTGACCGTTGAACAGAGGATAGCGACATGGCCTAGGTCGCCTTTAGGTTGAGTGAAGGTGACGGGGCCTATGTCGCCTTCTCAGTTTAAGAGGGTTAAGTGCCCAAGCCGTGAGCACAAGCCCCAGTTCGGCCTTCTCTCCGAGAAAACTCTTCTTCTCCGGCGAACTGGAGCTTGAGAGCTCTGTGGAGCATGGGAGGAGCCTTCTTGGCTCTCTTGGAAGGTAGGTGATGTGGTCTTTGTATTTTCCTTTACCCTTGTGTTCTCTCTCCCTCACTGTTCTTCCTCTCTTGCTTGGCATGCATGGATGCTCTTCAAGGGAGAGGAGGCGCTCGGTTCGTGGGAGGAGGCTCGTGGATCGTCGGAGCTCGGAGGTGGAGGGTTGCTAGCCTACGAGAAGGGCCCATGAGGTTGGATCTTCATCTCGAGGTAGGGAACCCAAACCCTCCCCCAAGATCCACTTGCTAGGATCCTCACCCCCTTCCAAGCCTAGATCTACCATGCTAGGTTGGTTTCCTGCTTTGTGTGATTGTGGTTTGGTGGTTTTCCTTGCATGCAATGGTTTGATTGGGGTTTGAGGGTTCTCCATGTTGAGTGAGTTGCATGTGAGTGTAGCCTAGTTGCATGCTTGTTGGGGTTTCTTTGAGGGTGGTTTGAGCTCATTAGAGGTATGTTTACTAGCCTACATGCTCCCCACCCCTCGGTTGTGGTTGTGGTGTGGTTGAGGCCCTGAAGAAGGAAGCCTCAGTGTGTTGTGCACTGTGAAGGCGACACCTTTGGTGTCGCCATCAGGTTTTCTCGTCACCTGTGCTGTTTCCTAGTACAGTGCTACTGCTAGTCGTTCTCTCTTCAGCCGGTGCTAGGCACTTGAGGGCTTGTCCGCGAGACAGGTTGTTACCGTTACCTGGGACCGCCGGTTCCCGCGCGTCTATGTCAGAGGGTGTTGCTCCAGATGGCGGGGTTTGCTCGAGTCGTTGACTCTGGTAGCAGTAGGGGAAACCAGTGGGACAACGACGTGGTTGTTTGTGGAGCTCTCTTAGCTGAGACTGGGACGCTGGTAGTGTGTGACTCGTACGGTGCAGTTCAGCTAGTCCGTTTCTCACTACCTCACTCTACGTGGTTCCGGTACCGCCTAGAGGGTCAGGCGTGGGATCGTAGTCCGGCTAGACTACGACAGTTGTGGTTACTTGTGGTTCCGCGCCTCACTCCGACGGGAAGTGTCAGACATGGACCGTTGGTCGAGGGTAAGATGCGTGGCGCTCCTGACCAGCTGACTAGAGTAGTGTACTGTAGCTAGTGTGCTTGTCCAGGTAGTTTGCTATCTGTGTTTACAACTGGTTCTTGTGGTGCCTTGGTTTACACGGGTTTTCCGGTCCCGCCGAGTGGCTTAGCCGACAACTGTGTAGTTCTTTCACGCTTCCGCACTTTACTACTTTATTTAATTATTGCTCTAGTCTATACATGCTTCTAGAACTAGTGGGAGATTGGTAGTCCCTACTGGGCTTCTTCGTGAAGCTCACTCCCTATTTTGTAGGTGAGACTTCACAGCAGTTCCCTCCGCAGCGTAGCGAGGAGACGGGCCCACAGTAGCTGGCGTCTCTAGTGGCAGTGTTTCCCCCTGTCTGTACTTCACCCTCGGGGTATGCCCCTAAGGGACGTGTTGTTCCTTTTCCATTCCACACTTGTGCTTTTACTACCTTGGGACTTGTACTAGACTTGCACGTTGTGTTAGACTTCTTCTTGCACTAGTTGGTACATCTTTAGTACGTTTGTCTTTACTTACCTTCCGTCACATATCTCGTTAGACCGATCCGTTAGCCCTTGCGGGTCTCCGGACCCGTGGGCGGCGGTGCCGACGGTCGGATCCTTGCTGGGAGCCGGGGACTAGGGCGCCGGGGCCGTTACAGTGGTATCAAAGCAAGGGGTCTATCAAGACTTGTGGTGGAAATGAGTAATGACATAAAGTCCCTTAGGAAGTATAAGTGAACACTGCTAGCCGTCAGAGTCTTAAGTGTCATTAACTAAGTCTGGTTGTTTTGCAGATTATGCCTCCACGCACTCGCAGGCAGGCTCATAACTTGCTGGAGCGTCAAGAGACTTAGTCGGACAGTTCGGTTACAGCCGAGCAGGTGCCGATCAGTGCTCAGCCCCAGCAGTTCGAGCAGCCAGACGACCCGTTGCCGCAGGGAGGACCGCAGCAGCAGCAGGGGCAGCAGTGGTATCCATTTGCACCCCCGCCGGCCGTCATGGAGTAGTGGTGGAGAGCGATGTTTCAGGGTCAGTGGCAGTACCCGCCGCAGCAGCAGTACCAGCCGTACCAACAGATGCCAGCAGGAGGTCCGCAGTTTGCAGAGATGGCAGCAGAGGAGCAGCCACCACCGACCCCGCAGGCAGCACCGGTTCAGCCAGAGGTACCACCCGTAGTTCGGCAGCAGACTCCAGCAGTGGCACCTGAGGACCGCACCGTGCTTCTGGAGAGGTTCCTTCGTCTTCGACCTCCTACGTTTGCAGGTGACCGCGATCCGGATAGAGCAGAGAGTTGGGTCCATGAGCTCGAGCGCACCTTCTAGACCATGGACTGTGCAGAGTTGGATCAGGTTCATTTGGAAGTATATCAGCTGAAGGGGTCAGCCCATGGGTGGTGGCGAGCAGTGAGGCTGACCAGGTTTCAGGGCAGGAGGTTGGAGCAGATGTCTTGGCAGCAGTTTCTCGAGGCCTTCCTCGGCGAGTACCTTCCCGACTATGTCTGGCGGGAGAGGAGGGACTTGTTTCACGAGTTAGTCCAGGAGACTTAACCGTGGGATAGTACCATGAGAGGTTTTTGTAGCTACTTCGACACGTTCCCCACGTGGTAGCTAGTGAGCAGGCTCGTACCAAGCGGTTCATTAGCGGGCTACGTCCCGACTTGAGGTGGGCCATGGCTGGTCACCTCTGCGACACCTTGTCAGTAGCAGTGGCGAGAGCTATGGCCCTGGAGCGGGAGTGTCGGTTTCATCCGCAGCAGAGTGGAGGTTCAGGGAGATCTTCTCCGTACCAGCGCCCCGCAGGCAGTCGGGGGAGTGTGTCTTCTTCTTCCTCTTCGGGAACAGGCGGTGCTGGCCTGACCTCGAAGTTGAAGAAGTTGTTCACTCGTGGAGGCAGGCGTCACTCGCAGCAGCAGAGGCGTCAGACCTTGCAGTTTCCAGCAGAGCAGTCCGTCCAGCAGGGAGCAGAGCAGAGCCAGCAGGGTACGGGTTGTTACCACTGCGGGCAGGAGGGCACTTCAGGCGAGAGTGTCCGTTGAGGCAGCAGCAGGAGCAGGCACCTCAGGCGCAGTACCGTCCACCGCAGCCACCTTAGCGCTAGCAGCAGTACCAGGGTCAGCAGCAGCAACAGCGTCCGCAGCAGCAGCAGCAGCAACCTCAGCGAGGTCGTGGACACGATTAGGTGATGAACATCACCAGAGAGGAGGCGGAGGCCTCTATCCTGGTCGTCTATATGATTCCCATCCTTTGTAGAGCTGCTAGAGTTTTGATTGATCCGGGTGCTACGCACTGTTTTGCTTTAGAGGAGTTCTTTGCTACTTTGACCGAGTTTGCTCCGGAGTGGACCTGCGACCTAGCTGTTGAGCTTCCGACGGGTGACTTGTTCGTACCCTTGGTTACTTGGAGGGTGTCACCGTCGAGGTGCAGGGCCACCAGCTACCAGCCAGACAGTTTGCCTTACAGCTCCACGACTTCGATGCCATTTTGGGCATGGACTGGTTAGAGGCACACTCTGCTTTGGTAGATTGTCAGCGGAAGACCGTGCGGTTCGAGTTACCTGGAGCACCTGTGCTTTGCTTCCGCGGTACCCGGTCTGTCCGCCGACCCTTTGTTTCTTTCTGTAGATCTCAGCGTCTTATCCGAGACGGTTGTGTTGCTTTCCTGGCTTCCGTTTGTGCCTCGGACTCGAGTGAGTTGGTTGTTTCTGAGGTGCCGGTTGTTTGTGAGTTTGCTGACGTGTTTCCGGAGGATCTACCTGGGTTGCCGCCTGAGCGAGAGGTAGATTTCTCCATTGAGTTGCTTCCGGGGACGATGCCTGCGTCCAAGGCACTGTACCGGATGGCACCGGCGGAGCTGCGGGAGTTGAAGCGCCAACTAGAGGAGTTGCTTGCGTTGGGCTTCATTCGTCCTAGTCGTTCGCCGTGGGGAGCGCCTGTGTTGTTTGTGAGGAAGAAGGATGGTAGCCTGAGAATGTGTATTGATTATCGTCAGCTGAATCAGGTTACCGTGAAGAATAAGTATCCTTTGCCCAGGATCGATGACTTGTTTGACCAGTTGCAGACAGCTTCAGTGTTCTCGAAGATCGACTTGAGGTCGGGTTACTACCAGTTGCGGATTCGGGAGTCAGACGTTCTGAGATCAGCCTTTCGCACCCGCTACGGCCACTTTGAGTTTGTCGTGATGCCTTTTGGGCTCATGAATCCCCAGCAGCGTTCATGGAGATGATGAACAGTGTTTTCAGCGAGTACTTGTACCGGTTCATGGTGGTGTTCGTCGACGACATCCTGGTGTACTCAGCGATGACGGAGGAGCACGAGGTTCATTTGAGACTGGTTTTGCAAACTTTGAGGAGTCACCAACTTTATGCCAAGTTCATCAAGTGTGAGTTTTGGCTAAAGGAGGTGCACTTCCTTGGGCACGTTGTTTCTGGTGCAGGTGTGGCGGTCGATCCCGCCAAGGTTGAGGCCGTTGTTTCTTGGGGCCAGCCCACTTCAGCTGCTGAGGTTCGCAGTTTCCTGGGGCTGGCAGGCTACTACAGGAGGTTCGTGCAGGACTTCGCCAGAGTTGCAGAGCCTTTGACCCGTTTGACCAGGCGGGAGACCCGGTTTGTGTGGACGACAGAGTGCGAGCAGAGTTTCCAGAAGCTGAAGAGTCGGCTAACTTCAGCTCCGATCCTTGTTGTTCGTTCTGGCACTGGCGACTTTGTTGTCTACACAGACGCTTTGGGTACTGGTTTGGGTGCTGTGTTGATGCAGCACGGTCGAGTAGTTGCCTATGCTTCTCGTCATCTGAAGAAGCATGAGCAGAACTACCCAACGCACGACCTGGAGCTTGCAGCGGTCGTGTTTGCCCTGAGGTTGTGGAGGCACTACTTGTACGGTGAGGTGTTCGAGGTCTTCACCGACCACCGCAGCTTACAGTATGTCTTCACGCAGAGGGATCTCAACCTCAGGCAGCGCAGGTGGCTCGAATACTTGAAGGACTATGACTTTAGTCTTTCCTATCACCCAGGGAAGGCTAATGTCGTGGCAGATGCTTTGAGTAGGAGAGCCCACTTGAGTTCTTTGTTGGCTAGACACTGGAGACTCCTGGAGGACGCCGCTCAAAGTGTGTTTGTACCGTCGAGCCTCCGGGAGAGGACAGTGGCAGTCGTCCTGACCGTTCGTCCGTGGATCTTTCAGTAGGTACTTGAGGCTCAGTGTGCAGATGAGGACTTGGCAGACGTGTTGCGGTTGCCCGAGGTAGCACTGGACGAGGACAGCGAGGTTCGTTTCCGAGGTAGACTCTACGTTCCAGAGGAAGCCAGGGAGGAGGTACTGTCCGAGGCTCACCGGTCGCGATACTCTATTCATCCAGGCTCTACCATGATGTACCATGACTTGAGGGTACTCTTTTGGTGGCCGGGGATGAAGAGAGATATCGCTAAGTGTGTTTCGCGCTGCCTTACCTGCCAACAGGTGAAGGCAGAGCACCAGCGTCCTGGTGGTGAGTTGCAGTCGCTTCCCATTCCAGTGTGGATGTGGGAGCATATCACCACGGACTTTGTTTCTGGTTTACCTCGTACCTCTCAGGGGCACGACAGCGTTTGGGTCATCGTTGACAGGTTGACGAAAACCGCTCGCTTTCTTCCAGTCAGAGCAGCTTGGTCAGTTGACAGACTTGCTCGGTTGTTTGTGGACAGAGTGGTGCCTTTGCACGGAACCCCGGTCTCTATTGTTTCAGACAGAGATCCGAGGTTCACCTCTCGTTTCTGGCGCAGCTTTCAGCGGGCACTTGGCACTGAGCTGGGCTGAGTTTGGCGTACCACCCACAGACAGACGGGCAGTCTGAGTGGACTATACAGACCCTCGAGGACTTGTTGAGAGCGTGTTTCCTAGACTTGGGCAGCACGTGGGAGTCGCACCTTCCCATGGTGGAGTTTTCCTATAATAATAGTTTTCACTCCAGCATCGGGATGGCGCCCTACGAGGCTCTGTATGGTCGGCCGTGCAGGACACCGTTGCACTGGCACGAGGTTGGTGAGAGGCAGTTGCTGGGTCCGGAGCTAGTTCAGCAATGTGCAGACTCAGTGAGGCTGATCCGGCAGAGGTTGCAGACAGCGCAGAGCAGACAGAAGAGCTACACCGACGTCCGCAGGAGACCGCTTCAGTTCGAGGTTGGCGACAGAGTGTTCCTTTGGATCTCGCCTACCAAAGGCGTTCTTAGGTTTGGGAAGAAGGGCAAGCTCAGCCCGAGGTTTGTTGGCCCTTTTTCCATCCTGGAGCGTGTGGGCGAGGTTGCTTACCGGTTAGCCCTTCCGTCTGAGTTGCTTGGTGTTCACGACGTCTTCCACATTTCGCAGCTAAGGAAGTACATGCCAGATCCATCGCATGTGCTCGACTACTCGCAGCTTGAGGTCACCCCTGACTTGTCCATGCCGGAGTACCCAGTCAGCGTGGTGGACCGCACAGTGCAGAAGCTTCGCAGGAGGAGTATCCCACTCGTCAAGGTGGTTTGGGAGCACCGCGCTGGTGGCGAGGCCACTTGGGAGCGTGAGGACGAGATGCGGGAGCAGTTTCCTTACTTGTTCGAGTGACAGGTACGATGTTTTACTTTTGTTCCCCTGGTTTCGCCCTGAATTTCGAGGACGAAATTATTTTTTTATTGGTTAGATTGTAACATCCCATGTTACCCTGACCAGTCGCCCTCCTTCAAGGATGGCGACATAGAGTATGTCGCCTTCTGAAGACGACATGAGGCATGTCGCCTTCCAGTTGGGAAGGCGACGGGCCCTATGTCACCCTCTATTGTGCTTCCAGCCGCATGCACTTTGTCGTCTTGCTGTCTGAAGAAAGGTGACAGGTGTCAGCATCTGGATATAGGGAGGCGACAGGTGCTATGTCGCCTTCTGGTGTCAGGCCTGCATGGCTAACACGTGGCGATGTCGCAGGCTAACTTGACCGTTGAACAGGCGATAGCGACATGGCCTAGGTCGCCTTCAGGTTGAGTGAAGGCGACGGGGCCTATGTCGCCTTCTCAATTTCAGAGGGTTAAGTGCCCAAGCCATGAGCACAAGCCCCAGTTCGGCCTTCTCTCCGAGAAAACTCTTCTTCTCTGGCGAACTGGAGCTTGGGAGCTCCGTGGAGCTTGGGAGGAGCCTTCTTGGCTCTCCTGCAAGGTAGGTGACGTGGTCTTTGTGTTTTCCTTTATCCTTGTGTTCTCTCTCCCTCACTGTTCTTCCTCTCTTGCTTGGCATGCATGGATGCTCTTCAAGGGAGAGGAGGCGCTCGGTTTGTGGGAGGAGGCTCGTGGATCGTCGGAGCTCGGAGGTGGAGGGTTGCTAGCCTACGAGAAGGGCCCATGAGGTTGGATCTTCATCTCGAGGTAGGGAACCCAAACCCTCCCCCTAGATCCACTTGCTAGGATCCTCACCCCCTTCCAAGCCTAGATCTACCATGCGAGGTTGGTTTCCTGCTTTGTGTGATTGTGGTTTGGTGGTTTCCCTTGCATGCAATGGTTTGATTGGGGTTTGAGGGTTCTCCATGTTGAGTGAGTTGCATGTGAGTGTAGCCTAGTTGCATGCTTGTTGGGGTTTCTTTGAGGGTGGTTTGAGCTCATTAGAGGTATGTTTACTAGCCTACATGATCCCCTCCCCTCGGTTGTGGTTGTGGTGTGGTTGAGGCCCTAAAGAAGGAAGGCTCGGTGTGTTGTGCACGGTGAAGGTGACACCTTTGGTGTCGCCATCAGGTGGCGACATGCAACGACCCACTTCCACCCGGTACGGTTATACCAACCCACGTCGGATGAGAGCAAGCCGCTACAGGGGAGAATACCCCAACAAGTAACAAATGAGCTGAGATATACACAAATAGAATTAAGTAATTGCAACGGAATTTAAATGAATCTTATTCCATCAACTTTAAAATCCACATACCACAGTCTGTATAGTTCAACAAGAGGTAACATAAGTGCAAAATGTCCCAAATACATAGCCGACTCCAAGTACATTTGAACAAAACTTAAATTTCAATTGTAGCTTTACATACTATGAAAGATAAATTACAAGTCTTCAATCACTTAATCCAACTCCACTTCAAATCTTGCTAGCTCCTCCGCTGCTAATTTCCTGAAATAATTAGCAAGAGTGAGTCTATGCAATAGACTCAGCAAGCAACTTAAGATTCAATACATATATATTTTCGAACAATTTAACACAATAGAATTTCAGCAATTAAATCATACGTGCTTATGCTATAACAAAATAATTTCACATGAAATTGTATTAAACAACTATTCTAACACATGTAAAACTGTAGTCTAAACAAGGTTACTAATAACATGGTGTCATTAACATGAGTACAAATACACATTTACATACCTTCATACTTTACTCACATCATTGTAAAACTTCACAACTAAACCATTGAAACATATACAAGATAGGTAGCACTCCTAGCATGATTTCTAACTCACTTTGCATGCGATCATAACAATTTACTTCGCATTTAGCTTGCTGATTTTATACAAATTTTATGACATTCATACTACCCTTGCATAGGGATCATTTTTAACTACACAACATAATACTAAACACATGTGCATCCAATAATTCAAATTCCATGAATATGAAAGCATATACTTACATTTTGGTACTAATAGTAACATCACTTTTAGCATTTGACAATTAATACACCAACACATACACACACAAGCTTTCATACACATCAATAAACAAAATATCAATTAACACTATTGTCATTTACACTTATACTACTTTCTCATTTCATACAACCATATGATTAACCTTGGCTTTCACATACACTCACTTTGTTCTTTCACACAATACTTATACACATTTTCCATTTTATTTCTCTTTCACATTCACACACTTCTTATCATTTCACTTTTGCACATAACATGTGCCACATTTACACATATCTTGCACATATCTTGTGCTATGAACACATATCACTTTTTTCATTCACACTTATACTTATTTTCACTTAATGCCAAGACACAGCCTAAACGACCACATAGACGATCACATGACACATACACATTCATATTCACTTACTTAATCACCGGCACAGTGATAAGTCTTAGTTCCTGCAGAAACCGGGGAAAGCCCCTCCCACCATTACCAGTGGAACTTGTCCACCTCCAGGATTTTACAAGACCCTTTGCCAGGGTATACACTTAATCAAGACCCTTTGCCTAGGGTATCACATAACGCATTGAGCTTTCCCGTAGGGGCATTACTACGGTACAACTCTAAGCATCTAGGGTGGCAGTGTCTTATGGACATACTTGTTTCTCTTGTCACATTAACCGTTTACACACAATACCACTTGTTCTCTCACATTCCATACACACACTCATACATAATTCATACACACATAAGTCTTCATTTATTGGTTTTAGCCTCACTGTTACAACTATCATAATACAGATATAATCATACTGAAATTTACTGGAATCACATCAAGTCACAACTAACATGTTCACATAGTCATTTTTCTCATTTAAAATTTCATAACAATACTTACTGTCATCAAAATAACATGAGATTTCAACCACAGACACATTTCAGGTTTATAATCACACATGCAAATTTTTATATTTTTCTGAATCATATTACATTTACAGAAATTAAGACATGCAATCTCATGCCATTCATAATTTGATTTATCATGGAACATAACATGAATATCAAATTTGACAGTTAACAGCCCTGAACCTAACATATTCATCATCACAGAAGTTTTCTCCAGATTTATTTGCAAAACACATAATTTACTGTAATTTATACAAATCCTATGCATGTCTTCTATTTCTAAAACAAAAATTACAGTAAATCCCACAGTCATGGAAAAATTCTCAAAATCTTAGGGCATGGACTGATACATATACACATGGTATAGAAAAATCTAGGGCATTTAATTCATTAGGAATCATGTAGACAGTAGGTGAATATGCATAATCCATTTTTTTTCAACATGTATTTCAATAATCTAAAAATTTATACCATTCACCAAAATCATAGAAAATATCACATGCATCCCTTGGTCTATTTTACATAACATATATGATTACATTATATCCTCATTCGAAAACACTTCGTAAATTAATCATATAGAAGGGAGAACAGCTCACTGTTCTGCCCTGAAGAGATTAACGGCATAGTCCGGACACTAATAATAATTTAACGGCAATATCGTTGGCCGCCAATATAGGATCTCGACGGCCATGGATCATGCCGTCAAGTTCAGGTCTGTGCAAAACACAGACCCGAGCTCCAAATACAAGGAGAATAGGGGGATCCAGGACGCGAGGAAAAATCCAGAAAAATGCTGGACCTAGGGCACATGTATAGGATTGAGATCTATAGGTTACTTGCCTCTCAATTAAATCTACAAGATCGGAATAAGCTGATGAAGCCCTTCTCGGCCTTGCCAAAAAGGTGTT
Source organism: Colocasia esculenta (assembly GCA_014218235.1). Classification (NCBI taxonomy): domain Eukaryota; kingdom Viridiplantae; phylum Streptophyta; class Magnoliopsida; order Alismatales; family Araceae; genus Colocasia; species Colocasia esculenta. Next base: position 118,237,896 of record CM024760.1, on the reverse strand, counting down.
CAGAAACTCCTTCGATCCTCTTCTCCTGTCGATGTAGATGGCACCTCGGAGCTTGGATCTCTTCTTGGATGTATTGGCCATCTCCCAGACGTGGCAGCTCCTTGGTTTCCTCCTCCAATCGACGGATTAGAGCTCCTTAAGTTCAGATTTTCTGCATCTCGGGTCCAAGGGTTCACCAATGTGAAAGCTTCCTCCTCGGTCTAGGCTGGGTATTTCATAGGTTTAGGGCCTGGGGATGCTTCTTGGGTAGCTGTACTACGCTCCCATCTTCATGGATCTCTCAGAAGGTCTCCCAATCGCCGGATTAAAGCTTGGGGAGATCAGGTTTTCTTCTAGTTTTCTCACAGCTAGGGTTTTTTTCCTGGCCAAGAGACAAAGCAATCACCTCCAGCTGCTAAGGGTGTTTCTATATAGATCTAGACTTGGGGCATGCATTGGCAGGGTCTGATGTGAGTTGAGAGCCGTTGGGAGACATCTCCCCAACCAGTGAACTTGCTTGCCCCGGAAATTCTGGGTCTGCAGCGCACAGAAACTTAGGGATATTGACGTCCACATACATGGACGGCTACAATAGGGTTGGCGTCAGTCGATATGGACGCTGACATATCATGGGCGTCCATCCATGTTGACGCCAAGACATTCTTCTGCCAGAACTTAAAATCATGCAGAACCATGCTTAAACCACACATATATGCACATGAAACCCATGTGGTATAGTGTATACACCATTACACCCGATAACCGTCCAATATTTACTATTAATCCTATACATACATACATAGGTACATCAAGATAATAATAATACGCACATAATTATCTACACATGCATACAACGCCTAAGGTATAACATGTATCTTACTACACCTATGAAATCAATAACATTTACACCTAGGCATGCCCATGCATACATAAGCACACTAAGATAAGATGTACGTAGGTGCCTACCTATGCGTACATGAGGTTTATAGAATTACAATATACATTACTAAATACACCTATCATACTTGCACTTGATATATATATATACAAGCAATGTACAAAGTACAATGTACACATTAACTACACCATGCAAATGAACAACGTTTACAACTAACATACATATGCATACATAAGTATACCAAGGTGTTATGTATGTAGAATTAGGTATACAATTATTGCCCACATAAGATAACCTACATACGTACATACACATATGCATTTCTTATGTTCGCACACAACATCCATGAAAGGGGTGATATAAGGTATACTTCAATATTTAGATAGTACATGCATAATACTTGAATAGATACCTTATACACAAAATTGGCCATTTACTTATATTCACATATAATAATACACATCCACGGATATACACATGTAAAATTTACAATTATAATATGCACCATTTTCATGTACGCCATTTATGCAAGAACAAGCAAACAACATATACATAAAGTATAAGCAGGAAAGAAAATTCGGGGCCTTACACCCTCTCCCCCTTAAAGAGATCTTCGTCCTCGAAGATCGGATCACGTACCCTTGATGACATCTTGTTGCCGCTTCTAGTCCACTTAGACCAGTGCCTAAATTCCTACCGGTGGCTTCCTCACTACTTGAACATCTCAGGGAACAAACCTCTTCTTCTGATTCGGACAGTCTTTAATCCGATGGTTCTTGCTACCGCACTTGAGACATCTACCCAACCTCGTCCAACATACGTCTTCGCCGTGGCGCTTGCCACAATGCACACATACGGGCTTCTCATTGCCGGCCAAAACTACTGACTGAAAGGTCAATTTTATTGGTACCATAGATGGTTGTTGTCTTTTCATGAGTTTCTTTATCTTCCTCTTTTGCCGCTGAAATGGCTCTGGAAACATTTCTAATCTTGCTTTCTTCTCTGCCAAGTACAACTCCATTTCACTCTCTTGTTTGCACGCCGCGCTAAGAGCTACATCCATAGTTCCAAGATCAAACGCCACCAGTCTGGCCCTCATTGACGGTCTAAGCCCCATTACAAACTTCCTTACCTTGTGCCTCTCATCAACAACTATGTGTGGTGCATATCTAGACAACTCTGCAAATCTAGCCTCATACTCCACAACTGTCATCGATCCCTGAGTCAATGCTAAGAATTCCTGCTCCATTTTGTCCTGTATATGCTCAGGAACATACTTGGCCTGAAACATCTTTACGAAGTCTTCCCAAGAAATCTCTAGCTCCACTCCCTCAAACTGCGTGCGAAGAACGGAAGACCACCACACATTCGCTCGCTCCTGAAGCATGTATGTCGCCAGACTGATCTTGTCATCCTCTGCACACCTGATAGCTCGGAATATCTTTTCGATTTCCCTGAGCCAACTTTCTGCAACTAACGGCTCACTCTCCCCCTTAAAAGAGGGTGGAGCCATCCTCTTGAACCTTTCCATGACTAATACGCCTCCTAAACCACGGTCCTGCTGAGCTGGTGTTGGAACCTAAGCCTGAAACTGAGTTTGGAGAGCCGCTTGTGTTTGCGCTTGAGTCTGTATTGCTTGTACAATCCCTTGCATGACTGTACCATAATCAGCCAACGGTGGTAGGGGTTATCCTTGAGGTGCTGGTACTTCATGCTGCTCTCCGTCAGTCCTACATAACTCTTCATCCCGAATAGATAAGCTTGAACGTCGAACCTCTCCAGCCATTGCTACAATATAAACATCAAGTTAAACTCCATTTATCTTTATACCTTACATGTTATCACATATTCATCTTACTAGTTTTCTAGTACTATCTTAATTATTCCTTGGATCGGGCTATCCACTACAAAGACTTAGAGATGTGATTTAGTTGATGGCTATTTATGTATAATCTCAACCCAACCTCTCTGATACCATCTCTGCAACGACCCACTTCCACCCGGTACGGTTATACCAACCCACGTCGGATAAGAGCAAGCCGCTACAGGGGAGAATACCCCAACAAGTAACAAATGAGCTGAGATATACACAAATAGAATTAAGTAATTGCAACGGAATTTAAATGAATCTTATTCCATCAACTTTAAAATCCACATACCACAGTCTGTATAGTTCAACAAGAGGTAACATAAGTGCAAAATGTCCCAAATACATAGCCGACTCCAAGTACATTTGAACAAAACTCAAATTTCAATTGTAGCTTTACATACTATGAAAGATAAATTACAAGTCTTCAATCACTTAATCCAACTCCACTTCAAATCTTGCTAGCTCCTCCGCTGCTAATTTCCTGAAATAATTAGCAACAGTGAGTCTATGCAATAGACTCAGCAAGTAACTTAAGATTCAATACATACATATTTTCTAACAATTTAACACAATAGAATTTCAGCAATTAAATCATACGTGCTTATGCTATAACAAAATAATTTCACATGAAATTGTATTAAACAACTATTCTAACACATGTAAAACTGTAGTCTAAACAAGGTTACTAATAACATGGTGTCATTAACATGAGTACAAATACACATTTACATACCTTCATACTTTACTCACATCATTGTAAAACTTCACAACTAAACCATGGAAACATATACAAGATAGGTAGCACTCCTAGCATGATTTCTAACTCACTTTGCATGCGATCATAACAATTTACTTTGCATTTAGCTTGCTGATTTTATACAAATTTTATGACATTCATACTACTCTTGCATAGGGATCATTTTTAACTACACAACATAATACTAAACACATGTGCATCCAATAATTCAAATTCCATGAATATGAAAGCATATACTTACATTTTGGTACTAATAGTAACATCACTTTTAGCATTTGACAATTAATACACCAACACATACACACACAAGCTTTCATACACATCAATAAACAAATATCAATTAACACTATTGTCATTTACACTTATACTACTTTCTCATTTCATACAACCATATGATTAACCTTGGCTTTCACATACACTCACTTTGTTCTTTCACACAATACTTATACACATTTTCCATTTTATTTCTCTTTCACATTCACACACTTCTTATCATTTCACTTTTGCACATAACATGTGCCACATTTACACATATCTTGCACATACCTTGTGCTATGAACACATATCACTTTTCTCATTCACACTTATACTTATTTTCACTTAATGCCAAGACACAGCCCAAACCACCACATAGACGATCACATGACAAATACACATTCACATTCACTTACTTAATCACCGGCACAGTGATAAGTCTTAGTTCCTGCAGAAATCGGGGAAAGCCCTTCCCACCATTACCAGTGGAACTTGTCCACCTCCAGGATTTTACAAGACCCTTTGCCAGGGTATACACTTAATCAAGACCCTTTGCCTAGGGTATCACATAACGCATTGAGCTTTCCCGTAGGGGCATTACTACGGTACAGCTCCAAGCATCTAGGGTGGCAGTGTCTTATGGGCATACTTGTTTATCTTGTCACATTAACCGTTTACACATAATACCACTTGTTCTCTCACATTCCATACACACACTCATACATAATTCATACACACATAAGTCCTCATTTATTGGTTTTGGCCTCACTGTTACAACTATCATAATACAGATATAATCATACTGAAATTTACTGGAATCACATCAAGTCACAACTAACATGTTCACATAGTCATTTTTCTCATTTATAATTTCATAAGAATACTTACTGTCATCAAAATAACATGAGATTTCAACCACAGACACATTTCAGGTTTATAATCACACATGCAAATTTTTATATTTTTCTGAATCATATTACATTTACAAAAATTAAAACATGCAATCTCATGTCGTTCATAATTTGATTTATCATGGAACATAACATGAATATCAAATTTGACCGTTCACAGCCCTGACCCTAACATATTCATCATCACAGAAGTTTTCTCCAGATTTATTTGCAAAACACATAATTTACTGTAATTTATACAAATCCTATGCATGTCTTCTATTTCCAAAACAAAAATTACAGTAAATCCCACAGTCATGGAAAAATTCTCAAAATCTTAGGGCATGGACTGATACATATACACATGATATAGAAAAATCTAGGGCATCTAATTCATCACGAATCATGTAGACAGTAGGTGAACATGCATAATCCATTTTTTTCAACATGTATTTCAATAATCTAAAAATTTATACCATTCACCAAAATCACAGAAAATATCACAAGCATCCCATGGTCTATTTTACATAACATATATGATTACATTATATCCTCATTCGAAAACACTTCGGAAATTAATCATATAGAAGGGAGAACAGCTCACTGTTCTGCCGTGAAGAGATTAACGGCATAGTCCGGACGCTAATAATAATTTAACGGCAATATCGTTGGCCGCCAATATAGGATCTCGACGGCCATGGATCATGTCGTCAAGTTCAGGTCTGTGCAAAACACAGACCCGAGCTCCAAATACAAGGAGAATAGGGGGATCCAGGATGCGAGGAAAAATCCAGAAAAATGCTGGGACCTAGGGCATATGTATAGGATTGAGATCTATAGGTTTCCTGCCTCTTAATTAAATCTACAAGATCGGAATAAGCTGATGAAGCCCTTCTCGGCCTTGCCAAAAAGGTGTTCAGAAACTCCTTCGATCCTCTTCTCCTGTCGATGTAGATGGCACCTCGGAGCTGGGATCTCTTCTTGGATGTATTGGCCGTCTCCCAAACGTGGCAGCTCCTTGGTTTCCTCCTCCAATCGACGGATTAGAGCTCCTTAAGTTCAGCTTTTCTGCATCTCGGCTCCAAGGGTTCACCAATGTCAAAGCTTCCTCCTCGATCTAGGCTGGGTATTTCATAGGTTTAGGGTCTGGGGATGCTTCTTGGGTAGCTGTACTACGCTCCCATCTTCATGGATCACTCAGAAGGTCTCCCAATCGCCGGATTAATGCTTGGGGAGATCAGGTTTTCTTCTAGTTTTCTCACAGCAAGGGTTTTTTTCCTGGCCAAGAGACAAAGCAATCACCTCCAGCTGCTAAGGGTGTTTCTATATAGATCTAGGCTTGGGGCATGCGTGGGCAGGGTCTGATGTGAGTTGAGAGCCGTTGGGAGACATCTCCCCAACCAGTGAGCTTGCTTGCCCTGGAAATTCTGGGTCTACAGCGCACAGAAACTTAGGGATATTGACGTCCACATACATGGACGGCTACAATAGGGTTGGCGTCAGTCGATATGGACGCTGACATATCATGGGCGTCCATCCATGTTGACGCCAAGACATTCTTCTGCCAGAACTTAAAATCATGCAGAACCATGCTTAAACCACACATATATGCACATGAAACCCATGTGGTATAGTGTATACACCATTACACCCAATAACCATCCAATATATACTATTAATCCTATACATACATACATAGGTACATCAAGATAATAATAATACGCACATAATTATCTACACATGCATACAACATCTAAGGTATAACATGTATCTTACTACACCTATGAAATCAATAACATTTACACCTAGGCATGCCCATGCATACATAAGCACACTAAGATAAGATGTACGTAGGTGCCTACCTATGCGTACATGAGGTTTATAGAATTACAATATACATTACTAAATACACCTATCATACTTGCACTTGATATATATATATACATGCAATGTACAAAGTACAATGTACACATTAACTACACCATGCAAATGAACAACGTTTACAACTAACATACATATGCATACATAAGTATACCAAGGTGTTATGTATGTAGAATTAGGTATACAATTATTGCCCACATAAGATAACCTACATACGTACATACACATATGCATTTCTTATGTTCGCACACAACATCCATGAAAGGGGTGATATAAGGTATACTTCAATATTTAGATAGTACATGCATAATATTTGAATAGATACCTTATACACAAAATTCGCGATTCACTTATATTCACATATAATAATACACATCCACGCATATACACATGTAAAATTTACAATTATGATATGCACCATTTTCATGTACGCCATTTATGCAAGAACAAGCAAACAACATATACATAAAGTATAAGCGGGAAAGAAAATTCGGGGCCTTACACGACACATCGATGCGTCGCCTTCAGGAACTCCTGAAGGCGACAGCATCCATGTCGCCTTCTTGGTTGCGACATGGGGGCCGTCGCCTTCTTCCTATCTTTCCTGTTCTGGGTTCCGGGGTCTGTCCTGGAGCACTGACCTGGTTGCGACATGGGCTATGTCGCAACCAGATCAATAGGGTTGTGCCGGCCTGGGTGTCGCCTTCCTGAAGGCGACACCAGGCCTATTACCTTCTCAGTCAGCGAAGGGACTTGGCAACCTGATTAGTGTCTTGCTTCCACTGCGACTCAGTTTTCGCGGCACCTGTGCTGTTTCCTAGTACAGTGCTACTGCTAGTCGTTCTCTCTTCGCTCGGTTCTAGGCACTTGAGGGCTTGTCCGCGAGACAGGTTGTTACCGTTACCTGGGACTGCTGGTTCCCGCGCATCTGTGTCAGAGGGTGTTGCTCCAGATGGCAGGGTTTGCTCGAGTCGTTGACTCTGGTAGCAGTAGGGGAAAACAGTGGGACAACGACGTGGTCGTTTGTGGAGCTCTCTTAGCTGAGACTGGGACGTCGGTAGTGTGTGACTCGTACGGCGCAGTTCAGCTAGTCCGTTTCTCACTGCCTCACTCTACGTGGTTCCATTACCGCCTAGAGGTGTCAGGCGTGGGACCGTAGTCCGGCCAGACTACGGCAGTTGTGGTTACTTGTGGTTCCTCGTCTCACTCCGACGGGAGGTGTCAGACATGGACCGTTGGTCGAGGGTAAGACGCGTGGCGCTCCTGACCAGCTGACTAGAGTAGTGTACTGTAGCTAGTGTGCTTGTCCAGGCAGTTCGTAGTCTGTGTTTACAGCTGGGTTCTTTTGGTGCCTTAGTTTACACTGGTTTTCCGGTCCCGCCGAGTGGCTTAGACCGACAACTGTGTAGTTCTTTCACGCTTCCGCACTTTACTGCTTTATTTAATTATTGCTCTAGTATGTACTTGTTTGTGGAACCAGTGGGAGATTGGTAGTCCCTACTGGGCTTCTTCGTGAAGCTCACTCCCTGTTTTGTAGGTGAGACTTCACAGCAGTTCCCTCCGCGGCGTAGCGAGGAGATGGGCCCGCAGTAGCTGGCGTCTCTAGTGGCAGTGTTTCCCCCAGTCTGTAGTTCACCCTTAGGGTATGCCCCTAAGGGACGTGTTATTCGTTTTCCATTCCGCACTTGTGCTTTTACTACCTTGGGACTTGTACTAGACTTGCACGTTGTGTTAGACTTCTTCTTGCACTAGTTGGTACATCTTTAGTACGTTTATTTTTACTTACTTTCCGTCACATATCTCGTTAGACCGATCCGTTAGCCCTTCCGGGACTCCGGACCCGTGGGCGGCGGTGCCGACGGTCGGATCCTTGGTGGGAGCCGGGGCCGTTACAGTAATTATGATTGATCTTATGTCCATTGGATTATCTTGTGATCTTGCTTATTGTCCATTATTAAGATAAGAATATGATATGAATGTGGGGATGAATACATGTTAGTATGGACTTGCTAGTGGAGTTAATGTCATAATTTGCATATGAGTCTCAATAGTTTTATGTTTTCCGGTGTTCAAATAATCATTTGTCAATTGCATACATGATAGGAAAGATCTGTAACTCGTCACTTACATATTTGCACGAATAGGCACTCCCTTCTTGGGGAATTGAGAGCACATGTTCCGCATACGATCTGTCTTTAGAAACATCCTCATGTCAAGACATTAATGGATTATGAAACATGATATGTCATTATACTGCCTTTTGTTCTCTTGAGCTATTTGTCATACCTTGACTCTATGAATGATCATTTTCCTTTTACTACGAGCTTGTTATTGAAACTCTGTAGCCATAATATGAATCTGTTTGTTCGGCACAACGTGGGACTCCGGTCCAAATTTGATCCAATGCCTGTGCAAAAAATGGGGCCTGGTCCGGTCCTGGGGAGGAGCACCCCAACGTACTTATTAACCGCGGGAGTATGGACTTCTGGTGCTTGGCATAGCACAAACAAATAAGCAAGATTAGAGTGAATGTGCCTTTGTATGATATGATAAGTCTGCTGTCATCTGATATGATATGATTTGATATGATACGTCTGATCATGTGAACGCATGATATCTCTCTGAATATGGTCAATCTCTTTTGATACGATTCTACTCGTGAAATATCTGTTCATTGTATATGCAACTCGACATTTTGATATGATATGATATCCGTTCTATTCTGCTATTCAATCTGTTAGTATTGCATACATTGTCATCATATTCATGTGCATATCTACCTATTTAAAATGTTAATCATGTATATTAGTGCCCACACAATATTGAGATGTAAATCCTACTGAGCTAGTTCGCTCACCCCTATCATCTCGCCCTTTTTAGGAAGTGATGAAGAACCAGTGGAGTCCGATGGGGCAGGGCAAGAGTGATGAGCACCCACCATATGAGTAGATGACAGTTTAGAAATAGACAATTGAGTAGTTGATGTATTAGAGAAAAATTATTATTTGAATAATGAACCCTTTTCAGTGAGTTCTTCTTATGTAAGGTTGTAACTAGTTGAATGGAATGGAATAAAGTATACTTTTGGTGACCATATTATAGTCTCGAATGTGTTATTATATTCAATTGTGACTCTGCGCTATTCAACTGTGATACGCCTATTTGTATCGTTCACGCCCCCGGTATTTATTCCGCTGCTAAATATCGGGGCGTGACAAATTAACACTCTAGCAGTAAAATCAAAGAAAGGCAATATACCTTCTATGAGATTGGATGCCTCCGCCTGTGCTCTGGTAACTGCCATCACTCGGCCCCGACCTCCTCTCTGGTAGGGTGCACCTCTGCCTTGCTCTGTTGGCTATTGGAAAGGTTGCTGCTGCTGAGTCCCTCTGCCATAACTCTGCCCTCGAGGATATGGACAATCCCTCGCTAAATGTCGTAGCTGCCCACAACTGTAACACCTGAATGTCGGGTATGTCGTAGGCTGCCCTGCCGTACTCTGCTGGGATTCCTCTTGAACCGGTGGCCTGTAGCCATGACCTTGCTGAAAACCACCTTGCTACCTGCATCTGCCACGACCTCCTCCTCCTTGAAAGAATTTCTTTATCTTCTTCCCCCACTTTGCTATGCCTGACAATGAAGAAGCTCCGAAGGGTGTCTTTCCTTTACTGATTCCTACTGACTGTTGTGGTAACCGGACGCTACCCGAACCACCTGACTGCTCCTGCCTAGTCCGAACAGTCCTCTCCAGTATTGCCGCTCGCTGCGCTACCTCCTCCACTGTCCTGCACAAAAGGGGAATCACTGCATCCTGCAGCACTGCCCGCAAACCTCTAGTAAAGTGCTTCACCATCATGGTATTGTCTGTCACCACGTATGGGGCGTACCTACTCAATGCCATGAATCTCATCTGATACTCTAACATTGATAGATTCCCCTGCCGCAATGTTCTGAACTGCTCTCTCTTCATCTGCTGAATTTGCACCTAAGAAAGTATCATTGAAAACTATCAAAAATTATTGTCAGGTAATGGTATTCCCTTCCCTGTCTGCAACAACTGTCTGCATCATCAGCCTCAACGATTCCTGAGAAAATCCTCGTAACTGATAGGTGGCTAGGATCACCCTGTCTGTCGACGAAAACCTCATCGTCATAAACACCCTCTCAACCTCATGCACCCAGTGCTCTGCCGTATCTAGGTTGGGGGCTCCTGAGAACGTAGGGGGCTGCAACCTCAGAAACCTCTCTACTAATGCCGTGGGGTCCTCTACACCAACTGGCTGTACTGGTACTGGGAGTACAGGTATGTAGGGTGGTACCTCAACTCCTGGTGGTGGTGCTACTGGCACTACTGGCATTGCCTCCTCCGCAACTTGTGGTACCACTACCACTAGCTGTTCCGGTGCCTGCTGGTCCATCCTCATCCGTGTATATGTCAAGCTCTCCCAAATTCTTTCTATCATCCTCTTCGTAGGATCCTCTCCAGGCTCCTCTCCACCACCTCCCCAATCCCTTGTATCCGCCATTTCTAATCCTACAGAAACATCATTCCAGTAACACTACATATAATAAATCAATACAAAACTAGGGTCACTACCAGCAGTGAGTTAGAGTAGAGAAATGGCTATGCAATCTCCAATTCCTTTATATTCACAAGGACCTTGCTCTGATACCAACTATAGAGGTCCTCGTCGTTCGGATCCGTTAACCCAATAACGAACCTGACACGACTCCGCCTCCCGCGATCGGGCCGAAGCCTCGCAAGGGATACCGTTCACAAGTCCATAGCAATATAAAGGAAAAAGCTCAAATATGTATAAGATTGCCAATCTCACAAATATTTACATGAAATGTACATATCCAATACTCAACTGTAACCAAACTACAACAGAAACCTGGGGCATACCCCGAGGTGTACAACAGTAAGGAAATTACACTGCCAATGGTGCAGACCATCCGCTACGATGCGGCTCAGAGCTAGACGATGGGTGTGAGGTCTCTTGCTCTCCCTCACCTGAAAGGGGGTAAGGGTGAGCCTCTCAAGTCAATGGCTCAGTAGGGAAACTCCCCTAAAAACCAAGCAAAACAACACAAGTAGTAAAGTAGGAGACTACGCTAACATTTTATAGAACTATGTAGTAGGATGTAAAGCTGTAAATACTACTTACCGCTTGCCGCTTAATAGAAACAACAGTAATAAATAAATGGCAAACCCAACCAGGCATACGTGATGTAGGAAAATGCCACACTCGAGTCACGTAGACTGGCTCGCGACACTAGCAACTGACCTAGACAAACCACACAGGACTACCTCCCAGTCTCACAGCCACAGAAGAAAGGTCCAGTTGCCGCTCCACCAAACAGAAGCCAAGAAACTGTGGAGTCCAACCAACCACCACACCTGTGGACCACACTGCTGTAGGCCCATGCCTGGCACCTTTAGGGACTCTGGCCTGAGCTCCCTAAAGTGAGGCACTGGAAAACAAGACTAGCTGGGGTCTAGTACGTCTACTGTTGTCCGCCTCCCCCAACTACGAGCGTGCTACAAGCGACAAAACACAAACTCTCTCTAGTCGCTGTCCCACTGCCATCTTTCCCTCAGCCGGACATGCTACTCAACGCAAGAGTGAGGGTGTCCAGGAAGATTACAAGACCTCTTCGGTACCCAATACCGGGACAAGCCCCGAGCACACACACGTGCCTAGCTCACACAAAACCTGGGGGTCCAAACTGAAGAGGTATCCACTATAGGCGACGTACTGCTCACCACGCACACACAAACCATGTGAACACCGCACAAACCACGTGAATCCTCATGTCAACCACGTGAACAGCAAGCACACACAACACGCTCCTCGAGCGCCACAGATGCCCATGCACCGCTTTCCATAGCCATACTATACAATTCCCGATAATCGGATGAAAACATACACATGTATGCACACAAACAGAACTCTCGGCTGCTATCGCGACGGGAGCACCAGTCGCCTACTGGTTGCGACACCCCGATATGTCGCATTAAGAAACCTTAATGCAACAGGTCGGCCTATCGCGACCTGGTCGCGACGGACAGGTCTATCTCCTTTATAGGCGCAAACCCTAATCCAGAATTCCTCCTCCGGATTACCCCCAAAACCCCTACAACCTAGTGCTTCCATTCATTTTACATGCTTTAATATGTGCTCTAGCATGGTATCTATTGTTTGTAAAGCACATAACATGTTAAACACACCACACACACAATTCACAGATCAAAACACGTGGAATCTCCCTACCTCCATGAAGAACGCGAGGTACGAATCTCACATGATGTTCCTCCCACTAAACGTAGTGTCCTCGCGGCGAGAACACGCCCAAGAATGCTTCAACAACTTGAATCGCCCGAGAATCCTGCAGTAAAAGCTTCTTGGCCGAGCAGAGCTTGCAAAGTCTTTGTTTGGCAGAAACCTACTTAAAAATGCAGCTGGGTTGGGAACGCGACCCAGTCCCCTGTCGCGACCTGATCACGACGCAGGAGGCTGTCGCCTTCCCATTCCTTGCGTCAGCCTGCCTCGCCCCGCATGCGACACGCGGTGCGCATGCAGATGAAGACCGAAACAACGATTCCGTTATCGCGATGCTGTGGACCGTCGCATTATGAACGTGACGCCCCTCACTGTCGCGTTCACCGACAGGTAACCAGTGAGTGCTCCAGGCCCTAACTGCTGGCCCACGAAGCCTCACAACCTACGAGAACACATGCCACACACATCATCGGCCACACATTGGCCTCCAAGAGCACGACACAAGGATCCGAATGGTCGGAACGTTGCACAAATCATCCAAAAAAAAAAAACCTGAAAGTAAACAAAATTACAAAAAAAAAGTGTTTTGCTAGACATGAAGTAGAAGGGTCAATAGTTAGATGCAGTTCAACATACAAGATCAATCATGTTTGGATTTTGATTTTGAGGTTTCACAATATAGAACTAGTCATCAAATTTTTTTTGTTGCCATCATCTCTACCACACAAATCTACATCCGATATGAGCTTGGACGAGACAAGTGTTTTACTCAGATTTACTTCTCCCAACTCAAGGACATCAAATTTGAGTTAATTTTTCTCCTTACCATGTGATACTAAATAAACTTAATCTTTATTATCATAAGAATTAACTCTCTAATTTCAAGTCTTATAATTGTATAGATGAATAAGTAGTTTTGAAATATCAATCTTTATTTCAGGTTTTGATTTGTTTTCTGTCATATATCCACACAACCTTCAAGGGCTGCACAAGTTACCCTATCAAGGTGCAAATCATAACAACAAATCAGTTATCTATGTCTTTAAACTAATCGGTGTTAACAGTGAGAAGATTATTGAAACCTTTTAGAATGTAGGGTACTAAAAGCAATAGTTTGAGTTTAGCGGTATGGGTATACAGTGGTTGACATATAAGAAAGAATCCAAATCTATACTTCACACAAAATCTTAGAACATTTTCAACATCCAACAAGCTTCCCATTTCTGTCTATGTGCAAGTAAGCACAGTGAATGAAAACCCTTTAAATTGGAAAAAAAAAACGAGCAATTGAGATAATCATTATATAAGTCGTGCATCTTCATAGCTGTCTTTATATAACAAGCAAGACAAGATTCTCTACAAGTGAAAATCTCTAACTCAACAAAAAAAAAAGTTGGAATTTCACCGAAACTAGGATCACAATGGTACAGATGCTTTGTAAAATGTGCTTAGTCCAACACCAATAGCAAAAACAGGATGCCCCTACCAAGAAGGTAAAGAACAAGCTTAGAATCCAGAAATAAGGAAAAGGGATACAAAATGTATTTATCTTGAACTTTTCTGTGAATTGTTTTGCAGCAAAACATCTATAGAAAAAAAAAATAGGTGGTCTATTGCAGCTTGCAGCATCCATCATAGATGAAGTAGTCCCTAAAATCCAATAATAAAAGTAACAGTAATCTACTACCGGACCAGACTATAGCTCTAAGCAGTGAAAAACTCCTCTTTTCATCCATAGTAGCTAAACCAAGATTTAGATCTTAGACGACTAATAGGTTTGGAAACTCTAAATGCTACATAATTTTAGTAAACCTTTTAAGTGCATAGAAGAAGTTACAAGTGAATACAATCATATTGAAAATGGACTAGAAAGCACATGCAAATTAACTATTTTCTAATTCTGGCATGTCAAGAACCACAAGGGTGGCCAGTTGGATGAAGTAGCTAGATCAGCAGTAAGATGGTGCTAGACGATGATCACTGACCATGCAGTAGCTCAGGAAGAGGAGGGAATTGTGAAAGCAATGAAAGCAAATATAATCTTGTACACACCCCATTTCCCACTGCAAATGAAAGCAATGTCGTACTACTACTGCATCCACTGCCTATGTTTCTTTTTCTTCATATCTTTCCTCCATCTTCTCTGAATACCTTACAATTTCCTACCTATTTTGCCAGAGTGGGACCAACAAGGAGGCTAAAATGCAGAGGTGGCAAACACAGTTAATGTTCAAAAAATAAAACTCCTTGATAGGCATGAAAAGATTACAAATTCATACCTTGAATCCCAAGAAATTATTAATGGATGCCAAATATGGGAGTTGAAAACTCCCTGAAGGTTATGGTGCCTATCCATGAGAAAATGCTAAAATGCCACTAGTGTGTGCAAGGTACTATATAACATCATTTTTAGATGAATATGACCCCATAGAAAAGTAATTATGTCATGATACATCATCGGCTAAGTGTTGTGCAAACATTTATCCTAGGACAGTAAATTGGATCATTCCAGTATCCAGTTCAACTTTGTACAACATGAGTCTGAGTCATCCATAGTTCTGAATTCTTCCAACATGGTGGAAAATTGGAAGCATAGAAACCAGAAATTTCATATCTCATGTTCATCGGAGGATGCGAAGATTGAAGAATGATGCTGAGCTTGTTCTATCTTGCTTGTGGCAACTGGGGATTTGGATATACAAAATTAATTAAAAATGTTCATCTTAGTTTGCGAAGGCTTAGTGACTTAGAGGTAGTTTTTTTGTCCAATGCCTGCTCCATCTGTAACCCATGTATCAACACATCTCCTGCTTATTCTTGCATTCTTAGATGGACATCCCAGTGAGACTGGGAATGGGCACAAGTGAGAAGAGGTGACTAATAAAAAGGTTTTCATAGAATCTCTGAGAGGCTATTACTATAATTATTATTGCTCCCAAGGGGAAAGCTCCTATATTTTGTAGTTGTGTTATTGATGTATGATTCATCTCCAGCACCTTTCAGTGTGATTTATTCTGCTGTTACCTTTGCTTTCTGCAACCTCGATCATTACAAATATACAGAAAAGTGACCCCTTGCTTAGAATTTTTGTTTTTATGTGCAACCACTTATCATAGTCTGAAGTTTCACAAGGTTTACCATAAACAAAAAAGAGACATGTGCAACCACTTAGCCACTGTCTTCATATTATTCTCTTTGTTCTCTTTTAATTGAGCCATGTTTTACTGTGATAGAGCTTAACTTATTTATTAAGCATATTGTTTCTTTTGTTATACATATCCTCACACAGTACTTATTGACCACATAAGGCATATTGTTTCTCAATGTCCCTTAATTCAATTTTCTTACCTCATTTAGTGTTGCTATTGCAGTTCGTCTGCTGCAACCTGTCTTGGTCCAAGGAGAAAGCAAGCTGATTTGGACAAATCACAAATCTCCTCCCACCACATGTGAACAATTTCATTTACTAACAATTAACTTCCTCTTCTGAACAGACTTTAGCACCAGTACGTGAATGTGAACAATGATGTTTGATGTAATGATTTACTTTCATTAATATTATTGTTTATTAAAAATTAATGTGTTTTATATTATTAATGTGTTGTGCATTGTGAATGAGTGGGTGTGAATGTGTGTGTGGATCTAAATGTGGATGTGTATGTGTTGATCTAAATGTGGATTATGGATCTAAATGTGGATGTGTATGTGTGGATCTAAATGTGGATGTGTATGTGTTGATCCAAATGTGAATGTGTGGATCCAAATGTGAATGTGTGGATCTAAATGTGGATGTATATGTGTTGATCCAATTGCTTGTGAATGTGGATCTCTAAATGTAGGTGAATGTGGATCCATTTGAATATATTACTATTTTTTTTGCTAAGACAAAACTGCTTATGGTGTATGTAGCTGTAGGGAAACATGCTTATGGTTTACATAGCCGTAGGGATGTACGCAGCCATAACTGAGTCTATCCTTACAAAAAATATGACTACGGTTAACATCTCCGTAGCGGAAAGAGGATATGCTTATGGTGTTACTTACGGCTACCAACACCGTTACCATAGTTCTATACTTATGGAGTTTAAAACACCGTAGTCCTAGGCCTTTGCCATCGGACCTTAGCCGACAAAACCCTATCGTAGGGTAACACCGTAAGCGAAGGCTATGCTTACGATTTTCAGTTCTCTACCTATAGTGTTTGGACGTAGGCAAAGCCCGATTTTCCTGTAGTGAGGGCGTCATCCTGCATTCTCCCTATGGCCTCATCCTAAGGTACGCAATTCATTTCGGATTCTCTACTTTGAATAATGTATCCGAGTACGAGGCTGTCATCTCAGGCTCAGAATGGCAAAATTGTTGGGAGCGACAAGCATCCTCGTCTACATCGATTCCCAGTTAGTCGTCAACCAAGTTTCAAAGAAGTTCGAGGCAAGAGAAGAGAAGCTCGCATCGTATATGATCGAGGTCTTAAGATGATGGGTGATTTCGAGTCGGCAGAGCTATTGAAGATCATAAGAGCCATGAACTCCCATGCCAACGCATTGTCGAAGTACGCGGCTACTTTAGAAGATCATCCGAAGTCTTTGGTACTCGTGGAGGAGCTCCACGAGCCTTCCGTGGGGTCTTCAAAAGTCATGTGCGCTAAGGCCAAGCCAACGTGGATGACTCCTATTGTGGAGTTCATCTGGGACGGGCGGCTTCCAGAGGACCGAGGTGAAGTGCTGAAGAAAAAAGATGAGCTCCATGTTTTTTTTTGATCGGCGACGACCTCTAAAGGAGGGGCTTCAATTACCCACATCTAGGATGTGTAATCCAGGTCAACCTAGGGAAATCATTCAAGAGGTGCACGATGGCACATGTGGGAGCCATACGTGGCCACAGTCATTGGTTCGTAGGGTGACCCGACAAGGTTATTGGTGGCCAACCATGTTGAAGGATGCTGAAGGCTATGTCAGAAGATGTCAGCAGTGTCAACTCTTCAGGAGAAGCCACCCTCGTGCCTCACTCTATTAATAGCCCCATGGCCTTTCGCCCTGTGGGGAATGGACATCCTCGGCCCGTTTCCACCGGCTTTGGGACAACGGAAGTTCGTCATCGTCGGGGTCGATTAGTTCACCAAATGGGTCGAAGCCGAGCCACTGGCAAAGATAAATGATGCCAACATATGGGGGTTCATCTAGAAGAATATTGTCTGTAGGTTCGGGATACCGAAGACGATCGTCACCGACCACGACAAGCAATTCGATAATGCCAAGTTCCATCGTAACTGCGAGGAGCTCAGCATCGACCATCGGTTCACCACGGTCGCTCATCCTCAGTCCAATGGGTAGGCTGAGATAACCAACCGAATACTCCTTGATGGGTTGAAGAGGAGGCTGGATGACCATAAGGGCCGGTGGGCCAAGGGGCTTTCCCATGTGCTCTGGGCTTACCAGACGACACCCCGAGAAGCTACTCGGGAATCTCCTTTCGCGCTTGCCATCGGAGTGGATGTTGTGACCCCCATAGAGATGCTCGTGCCTTCAGAAAGAGTTCTAGGCTTCGAGCACAAGGACAATGACCTCTTGTTGCGTGCCGAGATGTATCTAATTGAAGAGCGTTGAGACGAGGCGGCAGTAAGGGTGGAAGCCTACCAATGCAAGATGAAGTGAAAGTTCTATGCAAGTGTCAGGCCTCGACACTTTAATGTAGGTAGCCTCGTCCTACGAAAACCTGCCATCTCAGATCCCAAGTCGGCGGGAGGTAAACTTTCCCCAAATGGGGAAGGCCTGTACTGTGTGGTTGAGAACCTCGGCCATGGAGCCTACCAGTTAGCAAACTTGAATGGGTTGGCTATTCTAAGGACATGGAATGTCGAGCACCTCTGATGCTATTATCCTTGAAATATCAATGACAAAGGTCACTTCGGCACTCTAAATTCACTAACGTGGTCGCTTCGGCACTCTAAATTCGCTAACGACGTCGCTTCGGCACTCTAAATTCGCTAACGAGGTCGCTTCGGCACTCTAAATTTGCTAACGTGGTCACTTCAGCACTCTAAATTCGTAGACAAGGTCCACTTTGGCGCTCACTTTGACGTCACTTCGGCATGCGAAGTCATAAGATGAGGTCCGAGAGTTGGCAAATTTAACAAACACAAAAGTAGAAAAGTGCTAGAGATTATAAAAACAGCTCGGTAGCCGAGAAAGTTTTACAAAACACTGATTAGGGCTCGGTGGTGGCTCCAGTTACAAGGGTGGTAGAGGACAAGTCACCCGCAGGAGCAGGAGTAGAGGAGGCACCAACGTCGGTCTGCCCAACTCCTCCTTGAGCTCATCGTCGTCCTTGGACAAGGGCTGCACCTTGGTTAGATCCAGCTCGGGGAGGACCTCGGCTACCCTCTCGAAGCAGAATTGATAACCGTCCTAGAATAGACTAGTTAACTGCTCAATGTGCATGTAAGACTTCTTGTACTCGGCCTCGGCCTTCTGGCATTCGTCGGCCACGAGTTTGGTGACTTCAGCCTTCGTCTGGTCGTGGGCCTCCACCTCGGCCTCCCGCGCTGCCTTCTCCGCTCTTAACGCCGAGTTGAGTTTGTCCAAGCCCTTAGCAAGCAGGGCTGCTCGTTCTTCGGACTTGCTGGCTCGGGCAGCATCAACTGCAATCGACTTCTCCAACTCGGCATACTTCACCTCACAGTCGGCGCACTTCTCCTCTATAATGTGCAATCGACTTTCGATCGTCGTGCAGGCATGGTCCATCCGCTTAAGAAGGGATCCGACTATCCATAGGTGTTATTGCATTCCCCGATATAGCTCGTCGATGAGGTCAGAGGACTTCATCGCCACCGCCCACGAACTAGCGCCGGCCAGAGTAGAAAGTCGGCCCCACTCCTTCGGGCTCAACTTTGTTGGCGGAGCCGAAAAGGGGACCGGGTGACGTGTGGGCAAGATGAGGGCGACCCCCAAGGTGATGCCCTCGATAGACTCCAACCCCGACATCTGAGCCCGCTTGGCCAGTTTGTTCACTGGCGGCTGAGTCAGGGGCGCCAACACGGTTGGGGCGGTATCACCAGCGGACAGTGCTTGCGGGTCCACGATCTGGACCTCGACCTCTTCAACCAAACTCTTGGCTCCCCGAGCCAATTTCTTCTTTTGTTCCGGGTAACAAGAGTCGTGTAGTCAAATTTCTCCTGGTCACCCATCCCTGCCAAAAAAATCAAGTCAGATTACTCGGCAAAAGATAATACTCGATTGATTAGAAAACCCCCAAAGGCATCAAACCTTGGTCGGCCCTCTGGATCAACTCAAATAGCTCGGTAGAAGGTTCATGCAGATCAGGCAATGATACCCCCTACAACGACTCGAAGCTCGAGTGCTCAGCATCACTGATATCAGGCGGTGACCAGAAAGCTTTATCGTGAGGATTGACAGCCGACCAAGTGGTAGGGAAGTCCCAGCCTCCGGGGCTATGGACGAAGCAAAAGTTCCTCTTCTAGTGATGGATAGAAGAAGGAAGACGACTGAGGAAGTGCCGACCTGACTGAGCAGAAATATACAACCAATTCCCAAAAACCTTGATAAAGAAACAATAAAAGAAAAGCCAGATGCTCGACTCAACTTTCTCTAGAGCACAAGCGACTAAGAAGCCAATGGCCGACCTGCAGGAGTTGGGGGCCAGTTGCAATGGGGCAACCTCTAGGTATAGAAGGAGATGGATAAGGAAAGGATGGAGAGGTTATCGAAAACCAGAACAGACGACTTCCGAATAAAGACAAAACTCATTCTCGATCGTGTAGTGAGCTTGGATGTCATCTAAGGTATAGAGGGTGAAGTCAGAAGGAAAGACGAGGCCAGTGTTTTTGACGATCCCCTCAAGGGTTGTCTGATCTATTTTGGTGGCAACGTCTGCTGCCCTGCGAACTCCTGACAAAGGAGCCGAGGACACTCGAGGAACATATGACCCCCGTGTGACCATGGGGACAAACTTATCAGTGACCTCCGACGCCCAAGCATCCGAGGTACTCGCCTGGACACGGACTGGAAGAGGATCTACAGGTTTAGATGATGAAGCCATCTGAACTGATGGCAGGACGGAGGCATCCTCGGGAGAAGAATACCCCGTAGAAGAAGAAAAAGAGGAGGTACCAGAGGTATGAGAAGAGCGAGAGGAACTAGAAGTAGAGGTTCAGCCCATGGCTTACCTCTCAAAGGAGCAAATCAAGGATGGACGCACAAGAAAGAGCTCTGTGGAGAAGATTACTCGGAAGCTCAGTCGAAGTCCTAATGCCCGGGAGGTCGGCAACCTCAGATGATTAAGCTCACGTGTTAAGGTAAGGTCCTTTTTTAGGTACTGACTACGTTATTTGTAGGGTCACAGGATCGCACCGATCCGACTGTTGAGGATCATCGCCTCGATCAAGCGACATGATCAATCTGCATGTCGTCATCCTATAGGTCGATAGGCCTCGACATGGATCACGATTGAAGTCAAACGGCATGCGGCGCCTCGGGAGTCGAGGTGTCGATGTAACCACCTGTCGCTTCACCTGACACCATGATTGCGGCCAGATGTCGAGGCACTGCGTCACTTCAACTCCTGTCAGAGGCACCAGAGATCCCGTCAGTCATGTGGCCGCCGCAATCCCTGGCAGTACTGACAAAGCTATCATGAGGATATCTCTGACAGGGGATCGTACGAGGCTACCCGAACCGTCACTTGGTGCCTATAATCTGGATCTCTTTTGAACACCTTCTCCTCGGCCCATAATGATGTCTCGAAAAGAAGCTGGGGGGCCAATGATACTAGTAGGTACTCGGGTGCTCAGCTCAATTGTACCTCGTCCGCCAAATAGACCCCAGATCGACAAGTAGGTTGGGTCAAGTCTGACAGTGCTCCGACCCAAGTGCTCATCCTCAATATCATCTCCATTCCGACCACAACCTCGACAATAACATATTCGTCAAAAACGGTAAATGACTCATGAGATAGTTGGAAGAGCTGCCCATTAGGGGAAAGATTTGAGAATCACGCTCACGGCCAGCATCCGCCTATGGCCGGGGTCAGTCCAGCTGGCCTGCCATTTATGACCTCGGCCAGCGGAAATCGGGGGCACATCTGTAGCGGAATTCCGCAGATCGCGCCGCGAAATCTCGTTCGAGCGACCCCTAAAAGAGGGTGAGAATCATTCATCTAAGGGTATGCAAACTGAGAACTCTAAACTCTCTACTCTTTGTCCCGAGCTGACTTGATCGTCGGAGTGTCTGCCCACCGAGGAGCCTCGGTGGTTTTCCAGGTCGGGAGCTCGGCAACGGCAACTTCGTCACTGCGCCATCCTCACTTGGGACTCTTTGGCCTGAGCCGACCCCATTCCTTCATCAGTAACAGGTGGTACTCCTGAAAATTTTAATAATTTATAATCAAAGATAAAATCAAATCTGATAAGTTAATAATCTAAACTAGCTAAATATGTATGTACTGTTACCACATGTGCAAAAATGTATGTAAAAGTTTTTTTGTAAAAATCATAATTAGACTTTAAATAACAGTCTCTAATTACTTATAAAGAAATTTGGGTGAAGAAAAATCTTTTGAGCCAAGTTTAAGAATTGTTGCGATTTATTACCATAATGGGAAATAAATCAAAAACCCCTTATCATATGTACAAAAATAGATCATAAATTAAAACAAAAATTATGGGTAGACTCCAAACAATGAGTTTTGATAGCCCATCATAGGATTTGGTCTAATGAAAAACTTTTGTCCCATGATTAAATTAAAATAAGAAAATACCTTAAAATTTTGTATGACCCAACTAGGTAAGAGTTAAGGAAGTAAAATAATACACAATACACCATCAATAGACTTCCATATCAACCCAAATTCGTGTCCCATAAAGAGAAGAAGTTTCCTAATGCTCTCCTTCTCAAATTGGGATGAGAATCCTCATAACAAGACAAGGATTAACCAAACTTAGAACTTCCAAGTCCTAGACACATTAGGACTCCTACACAACCCTAGATCTATAAATACTCACCTTAAACCTCTGGGGAAAGAGTTTACAACTTGTTGTGGTCGTGTGGAAGTGAGCTAGGGCACTAGAGGAGGAGGATTTCGCCCCAACCAAAGGCTTCTTCCTAACTTGTGTTCTGCTGATCTTGTGCAGAAGATTTTTCTTAAGAGTGATCAGAGGTAGGTAATCTCATGCACAAAGAAAATAAGTCATATACCATCTTGTAGTTCCTCGTGTCTACTTTTATATGAATCTATTTTGCCCAATTTCCATGGAGTGTGTTGCATGTATTAAGCATTTTCTGATCATCATGTAGTTTTAGGACTTTTCTTGTTCATCTCGTAAATTACACATCCCAAGGTCATTTTGATCTGAACTAAAGCTGTAGTGTTGTTCTACTTTGAGAATCCAACAACTTTAATGTTGAGGGTTTCATCTAAAGACCCCAAGGAACCCTTTTGAAAGCCAAACCATGATTGAAGGTCGAGTTTTGTGAGTTTTGGGTGAAAACAAAACGTTCACCCGATAGGATGCAATTCACCTCTAAACACGTTGTTCCATGTTGACACGATTTAGATTGATTTGACCGATCTCTATACGTTGTACACATTCAACTGTATGCCACATTGTTTTCTGTGTCCTAGTTGATACGTGTCTAGTATACCTGACGTAATTTAAACTTTTTTTTCCTGCCCCTCAATTTTCATGCTTGTATTGAATAGTGTTAAAAGAGTCACCATAATGTGTCAGACCCCCATGACACGATTCTGCAACCCTATTGAACATGTCATACTATCCTGACAAGATTCAATCATGAACATGTCGCCTACCCATGACACGATTTAAACAGATCCACATACCATGACACAATTTAGTCATAGAATGTTTTACATCCCAAAGCCTGATTTACATGGTTTTAACGTTGTGGAATGGCGTTGTCTGTGTATAACACGATTCAATAGCCTTCTAAAGACTGTCTGTTGTTGCGTCAAGTACGTTTAGTGTGCTGTTAGAGTCAATCTTAGTCTGTAAATGCCTTAAAAGATTCCAACCCATGTAAAAGCTTTAACAACCTGAAAGTTATTCTAGTTACTCTTAATTGTCTTGATTGATCTCTCCATCTTATGATTGTTAAATTCTTTCTTGATGTTCTAACTTGTTACTTAATTGGTATCTCATATTTTTAATATGTGCAACCATGTTATTGTCATCTTGTTTAATGATCGACGCCATGCTATCGTGTTATTGTCTTCCGCTATGTCTTAAACAGATTGTTGTTGTGAAATCATGAGTCACGTCCTTTCACTTATACACATGCACAATAGGCAGCTCTCTCTTGACGGATTAGAATCTCTTTGTAGAGAGACCTTTCTGGGACACTAGGGACCTTTCTGGCAAGACCTCCGTAAGTCTTCATACTCTGTGGATTCTTTCATGGAGACTGAGTTGGTTGTACCAAAGTTCCCAGAAGATAACGTACACTTCCTTTCTTGTCTTCAATCTCATATAGTATGATTATGTACACCATAAACTAAGTCACTAATGTAAACATGGTACTATATGAATTAAGCCATTATCCTGCCAATTTTTTCTCTTGACACACTACCCTCTTGAAATCATGTTCACTAGATGAGTTACTCTTGAATCATCTTGGGTGACATGATATTGTACTATTGTCTTTTTGAAATTCCTATAATTGGTCATGCTTGATTGTGGGTATCTATAGTTACTCACTTGAGATTTTGGATAGGACACGGTGAGTGTCCAAGGGCTACAATCTAGTCCCCACAACAGAGAGTGCTAAATATACTATTAACTGTAGGTTATAATGATACTAGCATTGCATTTGTGCTGAGAGTACTTGTGTGTGTAAATGTTAGATGCATAACCACATTACATGTATTCATGGCGTGCATTCCAAGGTGGCATAGATCCTTAATGCATATTATGACTAGCGACTAATTATTTATACGTGTTAAATGTTCTTGTTTGTTACGTGCTTGCTTGCTTGCGTGAAATTGCTATCTTGCGTTCTTGTAAACTATTGCCCTTGTGATCGTTCATGCTCTCTTGATCATTCTAGCTGTCATATCATGTTTAGTAATATTTTCATACATGTATATCTTGTCTTACTAGTGCTGTCACGGCCCCCAGATTTAGCAGCGGAATTAAATCAAGGAACGCGACATTGTGCATGTACAAAAGCCAAAAGAACAATAAATTAAAAAAGAATTCCACAAATTCCATACTCTAAAACTACTCTATTAATCATCATAAATTGACTAGTATAACTTGAAAGACCAAATACAAACACTCTCAAGTTATAGATCCATCTTTCTATCTCTTAAAGAAAGGTACAATCATAGTGAGGACTGCTCTCGCATGCATCGACTAACCAAAAATAAATTGACAGTCTATGGTGTACACCCCACTCGGTGCACAGATCCCATTCTTAAGCTTTCATTTTTTGCCTTATAAATGGTTTATAATGACCCGACCTTCTGGACCCCTCGCCAGGGACCCCAAAGGTCGCACCGCCACCCACGTATCTGAAGATCCGAAAGGGATAGAATTTAGTCCAGTGAGATAAGCAATGAATTCAAATAACTATAACAAGAAGTTTCTACATTAATAAGAAAATTATGTACAACATGTCCCAAATAAAAGTACATGTACATAAAGAAAGGTGCAGTCCTTAAGGGGCATACCCTGAGGACTTGCAAAAAAGACAATTCTCATCTCACACCAATACAAGAGCTCTCATGCTCACACTCTCACACTGCTGGCAACATACGACGGGACCAACTGCCACCTCAACTGTCTGGCACCAAACTTCTGCGATAGCGAGTCCCTACATGTAGAAAGTAGGAGGGTGAGCCTCGTAAACAAGGCCCAGTAGGGATAACCAGTCCCTTACCAGCCAGAACAACATGAACTCCAAAGAACGCGGAAGCAACTATGCCAAAAGCAGTAAAGCGAGAAACACCTACTGCAAAGTACTACAAAGCGGTAGAACAGAGTAATGCCACGACCCACAATCAGGGTCGGGCCACATACGACTCCCAAAAAACCAGTAGAGTCGGACACTATAGTAACTTGCTATTTTAATTAAAGAAAATGATTAGAAAATTTGAATAAAATGAAGTAAATCAATAAATGAAAATCCATTGGAGCTAATGGGCCAACAGATGGGTAAAGCAAAGGAAATAGTACTTAAAATTTGTATTGACCAAATACCCATGGATGAAATGGGTCATTTAAGCTTAAATAAGAGTTAATTGGGCTTTTAATTCGGGCCTAAACCTAAGCCTAATATGAGAGCACGAAATTGCTCTGTATGACTTGCTTATTAAGGTTGGACTAAGAAGGAAATAGCATTAGAGGAAGTTCTAGTCATGATAGGATTGTTACCATAGGTTTGGAAACACCAAAACATGGAATCAAGTAAACCTAGCCATATAAAACCATCATAAGGCTCCCAAGGCTGACCATAGTAAGCTCTCTTCGTTGCTGGATGTGGGAAGGATGCCCATAAGCAAGGAGGACGAACCTTGGGCGGGATTTCTAAAGAGCATCTTCCCCAAGCCACTGCATCGACCCAGGATAACCAAGGACTTCTTAGCATTGAAAGGTAGGTGTTCTCGGGCTTAATCTAAACATTGCACATGCCAATGGAAAGAGCATCGAGTATAGTTTCATATGCATGTGTTTTCCCCATTTGTTATAAATCATGCTAGTCGTGTTAAGCATTTTCCAAGAGTCGCACATGTTTAGGGCTTTATGTATTCTTACTGTGTTTCACGTGAACCAAGGCCAAATTGGGTCAAATCTAAAGCATGGTTCTCTTCTACTTGTTGTCCTCGACACTTTTCATGTTTAGAGTTTTGTCTAAGGATTACCATATTTCGAGTTATAAGTCTATCATGAAGGGTTGTAGCATTTTCTGGGTTTTGAGCAAGATCCAAGAACGCGACCCCTCTAGATGTCATGTTTCTCTATACATGAATGTAACATACATGTACATCATGATTCTGTGTTAATGAATCAATGTCAGTACCGATTGCCTTAATTGCGTCCATCATGACCGATGTGTTTCTGGGTCCACATAGACTCTGTATGTAATCGTTCCAACATTGACTCTATCAGTAATCGTTCCCACATCGACTCCATCAGTAATCGTGCCCACATCGATTCTGATAGTAATCGATCTCACATCGATTCCAGTTATACATCGACCCTGTCAGTAATCATTTCCACATCGACTCTGTCAGTAATCATTCCCACGTCGACTCTATCAGTAATCATTCCCACATCGACTCTGTCAGTAATCTTTCCCACATCAATTCTGACAGTAATCGATCCCACATTGATTCCAGTTATACATCAACTCTAGTTGTAATCATTGCCACATCAATTCGGGATGCAATAGTCCCCACATCGACTAAGTCAGTAATCGTTCCCACATCGACTCTGTCAGTAATCGTTCCCACATCGCTTCTGACAGTAATCGATCCCATATCGATTCCGGTTATACATCGATTCTGGTTGTAATCATTCCCACATCGATTTTGGATGCAATCATCCCCACATTGACTCTGTCAGTAATCGTTCCCACATCGACTCTGTCACTAATCGTTCCCACATCGACTCTATCAATAATCACTCCCACATCGATTCTGGTTATTCATCGATTCTAGTTGTAATCGTTCCCACATCGACTCTGTCAGTAATCTATCCCATATCGATTCTGGTTGAAATCGTTCCCACATCGATTCTGGTAGTAGTCATTCCAACATCGATTCATGTTTCTGTGTCGATGAGTCGATGGCTGTACTGATTACCTTAAGCGTGTCCATTGTGACTGTCACGTTTCTGTACCGATAGCCATGAACACATCAGTGTAAACCATCACGTTTCTGTCCCTAATCGATTATTCACATCGGCTATCTCTAACCAGGACCGTTAGGCCCATCGCAATTCAGTCACTTTGCACAGAGTCTTGTTTTAACTGTGTTCAATCCTCTGAAGTTCAACGACTGAACCCGTCACGATTCAAAGGCCAACGTGAGACTATTTCCTTTAGTTAGATAGTGAACCATGTGTACGTCTTGGTATGTGATCATATTACTTAGTTGTGCATTGGCCTAAAAGTGATCAACCCACTAGTAAACCATGATAACATGAATATGATTCTAATGCTTGATATGAAGTGATTGATCATACATTCATTTGATTATCATCTTGTCCTTGTGATCTAGCTTGATATGAAATTTGTCATACCATAAGTTGTGCTATGAATCTGTGAAGGAAACATGCTATAGAAAACTTGCTTAGTTTAAAGTTTTCCTTATATGATACTTGCTATGGCTTTCCGAATGTGGACTTTCCTTATTTGCATGCAATCCGAAGATTTCATATTGGACCATCTATTTCACGCATGGTTAGGAAATTTCTGAGTCACGACACTTCCATACTTGCACAATAGGCATACCCTTCTTGGGGAATTGGAAGCTCTGAGTTAGTCATTCCGTACTAGCATGCCAACAACCTTTCCACTAAAACCTCTGTAAGTCTTCTTACTCTGTGGATTCCCTCATAGAGACCGAGCTGGTTGTACCATGAAGTTCCCTGGACATAGAGAGCACTTGTTCTATGTACAATCTATTATTTATCTATACTCTTGTCAAGACATTAAAGTTTATGAAGATTAAAACAAGCCGTTATGCTGTCTAATTGATCTCTCGAGCTATTGTCCTGTCTTGAACTCTATGAATGATCATGTCCTTGTTACTATGAGCTTGTTCTTCAAAATCTATGGCCAAAATATGTATATGTTTGATCAGCACAACGTGGGACTTCGGTCCATTTCACTAATGCCTATGCAAAAGGGGCCCTATCTGGTCCTGGGGAGGAGCGCCCCAACGTAGTTATTAACCACGAGAATATGGACTTGTGGTGCGTGGCATGGCACTAGAATGTGTGCAAGATTTGTGTGAATGTGCCTTCATTTGATATGATACGTTTCACCATATGAATATGTGTTATTTTTGTGAATATGGCCAATTCTTGTTTATGTGATACGATCTCATTCTTGAATTCCTTGTCCAATGCATATGAAAGTCAGTACTCGATTCTCTATGACATCCGTGGATAATTCTACTCCGTTCAGCCACATAACTTGTTAGTAATCTCATGCATTTCTAGCCATCCTATTCCTGTAGAGATTCTACGTATTTAAAATGCTAATCACGTATATCATTGCCCGCACATTGAAATATAAATCATACTGGGCTAGTTTGCTCACCCTATCATCCTAAACATTTCAGTTAGTGATGAGGAGCGCATGGCCACTGATGGGGAAGGGCATTGAGTGGAGAGCACCCTATCGTTTTGAAGATATAGATGTCTGAGTAGTATTTGCAATAATGATACATTTTCATGGAGGTTATTTTGTAAAGTTGAATATTGGGCCCCATGGTTGGCTCTGACGTTTATGGATGTAGTTGATGTTATCATTTGAGTTTGAGTGAAGTTACATTATGTTGATGTCACATCTAAATTATCTGCTATATTTATGATTCGAATATAACTGCGCATTCTGAATCTCTGCATCGAGGCATGACAGACACGATGCAGAAGCAACCCTCGGCACACACACACCGAGACAAAGAGCTCACAGAATACCAAAGCAACTACGTGAGATTAGAGTCTCACCAGAAGCACGGCCACCTCATACCTCCACAAGGTTGAGGGCCCACAAGCAGAACCATCCCAGACCCAGGACACACCACGAGGTCAAGAAACCACACACACCGGTGTCACCATGGACAGACACCAAGGAACGAACTACATAACAGCGGTTGGGGCCAGCACAAGGCACATCAAGAGAACACGCAACACGGAAACCACCAGAAGCACAAGCCAACAAGGCCAGACTAACGATGCCCACGGAAACTAGACAAGACTAGGCTATAACTACCGTGCAAGCTAGGGCAACAGATCACACTAATAAGCACGAGAGAGAAACAACGTCACAACAAAAGCAACCAAGCCACTGCCACTGGCAACTAAGAGGAGGACACACCGGCCTATAACACCCCGGAAATAGGGTAATTAGAAAATTATAAATAAATTGAAAACGATAAATTCAATATTAGTGAAATAGCAAAACCACACGTGTCATTATCATACATACAAAAACCCATTAGAAAATTTCATAAAAACCATATTCAACTCTAAATAATACTTCCTAATGACCCATGGAGAAATTCATGCAAAGGAAAATCGGATGGTCCATGTTTAAGGCATTTTGCGACTGAGTATCGTAATTAGGGAATAAGTCAGAAAATCATTATCACACAAACTTAAAAGAGCCAGAAAATTAAATAAAAATCATAGATGGACTTCAAATAATATCCTCTAATGATCCATTAATAAATTTGGGTCAATAAAAATCATTTGGGGTATATTTAAGAGTTATTGTGACTTATTATCGTAATTAGGAAATAAGTTGGAAAATCCATTATCATGTGTATAAAATGAGATCATAACTAAATTAAAAATTTATGGTTGACTCCAAACAATATGTGGGGATAGTACATAAAAGTAATTGGACCGATGGATAACTTATGACCCATGAACAAATTCAAGCATGAAAATAGTAAATAAATAATTTCCGTATTATCGGAATGGTAGAATATACGTTCCACTATCGTACGTGAGAAGCACACCAGAAAATTCCGTAAAAATTATAAATCAACCCCAAACTTTATTCCTAAATGTTCCACGAAGAAATTCGTGCAACGAAAAATCCGATTGGCCGAGTGTACATCACACATGACTAACTAACCAAATTAGGAAACCAAGTCGAAAAATTGTTAACGCGGAAAAATGTCACAACCATAAATAAAATAAATATGTTGGAAAGATTTCTAACATATTGTATTAGAGACCCATTAATGAAATTGGGCCAATGGATTACTTTGGCCCAAGAATAAAATTGGAACAAGAAATTACCCCCAAATTCGTACATGTAAATAGGTCTCTAATGGCCATGCATGGCAAATTAGGGTTACAACTAGTGCTAATGGCCATGCATGGCAAGACAAATCGTGGCCAACCCTGTATGACACCTTCCCATGGTGTAGCTACCTCCTTTGGGTGAGAGAATCTCAAATTTTGGACGGTGCCATACTAAACCCGCAGGCCCCTTTCCTAGTCCCATTAAGACATGCAATTGAACCCTAAATCAATAAGAACTCATTCCAAAATGTTTAAGGAAGGTTTGGCAATAAGTTGGGGTCGTGAGCAAGAAGCTTGGGGCACTGGAGGAGAGGAGAATGGCTGGGGAAAACGTGATCTTCCTCAACCTCGACAAGGAAACCTGCAGGGAGTTCTTAGCGTTCAAAGGTAGGTGTTCTCAGACCAAGATTAAAGAAAACCAATACCATCTTGTAGAGCTTCGAGTCTAGGTTCATTTTCACTTGATTTGCCTAATTTTCATGGAGTATACATTGAGTATTAGTCGTTTTCCCTAAGTCACGGACAATTAGGGCTTTTTACATTCTTATTATTACACATGTGATTTGAGACCGAATTAGACTAAACCCCCATCATGAAAGTTATGCTACTAGTAGTCATCATGTTTCATGTTGGACATTTTGTCTAAAGATCATTAATTAGAGAGTTATAAACGTGGTAAGAGAGCCACTACATGATACTGTGTTTTCGGGTTGCACTTGTCTTCTACGTTCTTCATGTTTTTCAAGAGATTCGAGACTGAATTAGGTCAAACCCCCAAAATCATCGTTCTTCTACTAGTTGTCCTGGTCATCTTTCATGTTAAATGTTTTGTCTAAATATCACTAGATAGTGAGATATAAACATGGTAAGAGGATCAGTTGGTTTTCCTGCATTTTCGGGTTAAGCTAGGAATCGCGTTCGAACCAGGCGACGTGATTCCCATGTATCGCATCGGCCTGGTCCGATATGATTCAAGAAAAGGCGTCCATCAGGCACGATGCGATTCTCGCGCTGACCGGTCAACGGTCGCGTGAGACTTTGCACTGCATGGGAGTCTGTGCCCGGTGTGAACCGCGACGGGATCTCTCGACGCGATCCAGGCCGTTTTCCCGCCCATCAGTTATTAAATGCATTTATCCCGATGCGATTCAGATTGAAAGGCGTCATACTAGACCGACGCGATTCACTTTTCTGCATAGTTTGGCCTGTTTACCTATACACCATGTTTTGAAAAATGTCCACTGTGTTGAACGCCATTCATAGGCCGACTCGAGACTATACTTTTTGGCCAGTCAGTTAGCTTGTTAGTTTCCTTGGTCTATCAGCATGTGCATGGTGTTATATAGTATGCATGGACCTAAAAGCAATCAACCTATTGAAAAATGGTAATGATATGAATATGATTATAATGTGTAATTGTGATTGACCAAATGTTCATTTGGTTAATTATCTTATGATCTTACTTATTGCCAATTTGATATGATAAGAATATGATATGAATGAGGAGATGAATACATGTTAGTATGGACTTGTTAGTTAAGTTTCTATCATGATTTACATATTAGTTTCGATAGTTATATGCTTTATGATGTTTCAATTAATTATTTGTCAATTGCATACATGTTAGGAAAGATCCCTGGCATGTCACTTACACATTTGCACATTTAGGCACACCCTTCTTGGGGAATTGGGAGCTCTTTGCCGATCATTTCGAATTGGCAGACTAGCGATCTTTTCCTTAAGACCTCCATAAGTCTCCGTTCTCTGTGGATTTCCACATAGAGACCGAACTGGTTGTACGATGAAGTACCCTGGAGATAGAGAGCACATGTTCCGCGTATGATCTGTCATTAGTCATCCTCATGTCAAGACATTAACGAATTATGAAACATAAGATACGTCGTTATATTGCCCATTTGTTCTCTTGAGCTATTGTCACACCTTGACTCTATGATGATCATGTTCTTATTACACTGAGCTTATTATTGAAACTCTGTGGCCATAATATGAATATGTTTGTTCGGCATAATATGGGACTTCGGTCCATTTGACCAATGCCTGTGCAATAGGGGCCCTGTCTGGTCCTGAGGAAGAGCACCCCAACATACTTCTTAACCGCGGGAGTATGGACTTGTTGTGCTTGGCATAGCACTGATACGATATGCATGATTTGTGGGAATGTGCCTTCGTTTGATATGATATGATAAGTTTGATTTGATATGATACGTCAGTTCATGTGAATACATGATATCTGTATGAATATGGCCAATTCCTTTTGATATAATTCTACTCCTGAATTATCTGTCCATTGTATATGCAGCTCGATATTTGATTTGATATGACATTCATTCTATTCAGCTATTCATCTTGTTAGAAAAGCATGCATTGTAATAATGTACATGTTCATATCTTCCCTATTTAAAATGTTAATCATGTATACTAGTGCCCGCACAATATGGAAATGTAAATCCTACTGAGCTAGTTCGCTCACTCCTATCATCCTGTCCTTTTCAGGTAGTGATGAGGAACCAGAGGAGTCTGATGGGGCAGGGCAAGAGTGATGAGCACCCGCCATATGAGGAGTTGGTAGTTTAGGAATAGATATTTGAGTAGTTTATGTAATAGTGAAACATTTTTCATTTGAATAATGGGCCTTTGATTGGCTCGATTGATGTAAGGTTTTTAATTAGTTGAATGAATGGAATAAGGAGTACTTTTATGACAATATTATAGTTTCCATTGTGTTATTACATTCAATTATGACTCTGCGCTATTCAACTGTGATACGTCCATTTGTATCGTTCACGCACCTAGATATTTATTCCGCTACTAAACATCGGGGCATGACAGTTGGTATCAGATCCTGAACTTTAGGGTCCAAGGGAATAGGAATATAGAATCAAACTAGATCACACAAGTCAAAATCTGTCGTACCTAATGTGAGCTTGGCTAGAGCCATGGGAATAGAAGTCACATGTGATATATTTAGATGACTGACTTATATTATTATCTTGAAGGTACTTATTACCTCAATGGCAGCTGAGCGTGCCTAGGCTAGAATCATGCAACAAACATTATAGAACTTGACTCAGGCTATCTTGTAAGCCACCCAGGGTGGAAGTAAACCCAGAGCCGGTGATCTCCATCGGAATTTCTGAAGTATGGATCCGCCTAGGCTTGAAGGGAGTACTGACCCGGATGTTTCTGAACACTGGGTTAAGGAAATTGAATGGATATTCAGGGTCATGCAATGCACGGACCAGAACAAAGTACTGCTGGTGACTTTCCAATTAGAAAAGGATGCCAGGGCATGGTGGGAGTCGGTGGAAGAAACACTGAATGGTCAGCAACTGACATGGGCTCAGTTCATTTAATGCTTCAACACCAAATACTTTTCTGAGAGGGTTTAGGAACGGAAAGTAGCCGAATTTGCGGCTTTGAAGCAGAGAGGACTCACTGTGGCCGAATATGTGGCCCAATTCTCTCGTCTGTCCTGATATGCAGTTCACTTGATTGGGACAGAAAGAATGAAGGTGAAATGCTTTCTGAATGGCATGAGGCCCCAGTATATCACACAACTGGTGCCAATGGACATTCAAACCTATGCAGACATGATAAAGAAGGCTCAATTACTAGAAGATGCCATGGAGACCGCTGATAGGATCAAGGGGAAGGATATGAAGAGAGAACAAGTTTCTGCTACCGGAAATTATCAACCGACCCTTGGGAGGAAAAGGCCCAGTGGTTGTTCTATTGAACAAGCCGATAAGAAGCCAAAGGAATTAGGCAAGCAGTTGGTAGTGGCAAATGGGGAAAGATGCAAGCATTGCGATAAAGCTAGTCACCAATCCGATCAATGTTGGAGAGCGTAGGGGAGATGTCTACGCTGTGGGAGTCATGACCACAGGATTTCTGATTGCCCAATGCTAAAGGAAAAAGCCCCTCAGGACAAGCATCCAAATGGACAAAAGAGGCAAGGCCGCTTACTAGCTAATCAGGAGCCTGAAGCTGCAAAAGAAGGAGGTATGATGAAATATGTCATTTTTGTTGAACCTCTAGATCAGTCTTATGATAATCTTCTTTCTGGTACATCAGTCGTAAGTAGGAGAGATGATTTGTGGTCAGACCAACCGTGGCTCCCAAGGATAGCTAAATGAATAGATACAACTCTACCCACTACAGGTGCGGTGTTTGTAGGTTATACGGTGATCCAAGGAAGTAAACCAAATCAGGAAGCCCATTTCCTGGTTCACATGACTACACTTATGAATTTGGGGACCAAATTCTTTTATGTGGGGGAGGATGTAACACCCCGGAACTTTGTTAATTAGAAAATTAGAAATAAATTGAAAACGATAAATTCAATATTAGTGAAATAGAAAAAACCGCACATGCCATTATCATACATTCAAAAACCAATTAGAAATTTCATGAAAACCATAGTTCAACTCTAAATAATACTCTCTAATGACCCACGAAGAAATTCATGCAAAGGAAAATCGGATGGTCCAAGTAGAAGGCGTTTTGCGACTAAGTATCGTAATCAGGGAATAAGTCGGGAAATCATTATCACACATACTTAGAGGAGCCAGAAAATTAAATAAAAATCATAGATGGATTTCAAATAATATCCTCTAATGATCCATCAAGAAATTTGGTTCAATAAAAGTAATTTGGGTTATATTTAAGAGTTATTGTAACTTATTATCGTAATTAGGAAATTAGTTTGAAAATCCATTATCATGTGTATAAAATGAGATCATAACTAAATTAAAAATTTATGGTTGACTCCAAACAATATGTGGGGATAGTACATAAAAGAAATTGGACCAATGGATAACTTATGACCCATGAAAAAATTCAAGTATGAAAATAGTAAATAAATAATTTCCGTATTATCAGAATGGTAGAACATACGTTCCACTATCGTACGTGGGAACCACACCGGAAAATTCCATAAAAATTATAAATCAACCCCAAACATTATTCCTAAATGTTCCATGAAGAAATTTGTGCAACAAAAAATCCGATTGGCCGAGTGTACGTCACACATGGCCAACTACCCAAATTAGGAAACCAAGACGGAAATTGTTAACGCGAAAAAATGTCACAACCATAAATAAAATAAATATGTTACAAAGACTTCTAACATCTTGTATTAGAGACCCATTAATGAAATTGGGCCAATGGATTACTTTTGGCCCAAGAATAAAATTGGAACAAGAAATTACCCCCAAATTCGTACATGTAAATAGGTGGTAATTAGGGAGGGCAAAATAGGGTTAAAATTAGTGGTAATGGCCATGCATGGCAAGCAAAATCGTGGCCAACCCTATATGACACCTTCCCTGGTGTAGCTACCTCCTTTGGGTGAGAGAATCTCAAATTTTGGAAGGTGTCATGCTAAACTCGCAGGCCCCTTTCCTAGTGCTATTAGGACATGCAATTGAACCCGAAATCTATAAGAACTCGTCACAAAATGTTTAGGGACGGTTTGGCAACAAGTTGGGGTCGTGAGCAGCAACCTTGGGGCACTGGAGGAGAGGAGAACGGCTGGGGAAAACGTGATCTTCCTCAACCTCGACCCAGAAACATACCGGGAGTTATTAGCATTCAAAGGTAGGTGTTCTCGGGCCAAGATTAAAGAAAACCAATACCATCTTGTAGAGCTTCGAGTCTAGGTTCATTTGCACTTGATTTGCCTAATTTTCATGGAGTATACATTGAGTATTAGTCATTTTCCCTAAGTCATTCATAGTTAGGACTTTTTACGTTCTTCTTATTAGGCACGTGATTTGAGACCGAATTAGACTAAATTCCCATCATAAAAGTTATGCTACTATAGTCCTCTTCATGTTCCATGTTAGATATTTTGTCTAAATGTCATCAGTTAGAGAGTTATATGCGTGATAAGAGAGCCGCTGCATGATACTGCGTTTTCGGGTTGCACTTGTCTTCTACATTCTTCATGTTTCTCACAAGGTTCGAGACAAAATTAGGTTAAACCCCCAACATCAAGGTTCTTCTACTTGTTGTCCTAGTCATATTTCATGTTAAATGTTTTGTCTAAATATCATCAGATAGTGAGATATAAGCATTGTAGGAGGATCAATTGGTTTTTCTGTGTTTTCGTGTTAAACTAGGAATCGCGTCCGAACCAGGCGACGCAATTCCCTAGGAAAAGGCATCCATCAGGCACAATGTGATTCTCGCACTGACCGGTGAACGACTGCATGAGACTTTGCACCATGTGGGAGTCTGTGCCCGGTCTGAACCGCGGCGGGATCCCTCGATGCGATTCAGGCCGTTTTCCTGCCCATCAGTTATTAAATGCATTTCCTTTATACCCCGACGCGATTCAGCTTGAAAGGTGGCCTACTAGGCTGACGTGATTCACTTTTCTACATAGTTTGGCCTGTTTACCTGTACACCGTGTTTTGAAAAACGTCCACTGTGTTGGACGCCATTCATAGGCCTACCCGAGACTGTACTTTTTGGCCAGTCAATTAGCTTGTTAGTTTCCTTGGTCTATCAGCATGTGCATGGTGTTATATAGTATGCACGAACCTAAAAGTAATCAACCCATTGAAAAATGGTAATTATATGAATATGATTCTAATGTGTAATTATAATTGACCTTATGTTCATTTGATTAATAATCTTGTGATCTTACTTATTGTCAATTTGATATGATAAGGATATGATATGAATGAGGAGATGAATACATGTTAGTATGGACTTGTTAGTTAAGTTTCTATCATGATTTGCATATGACTTTCGATAGTTATATGCTTTTCGATGTTTCAATTAATTATTTGTCAATTGCATACATGTTAGGAAAGATCTGTGACACGTCACTTACACATTTGCACATTTTGGCACACCCTTCTTGGGGAATTGGGAGCTCTCTGCCGGTCATTCCAAATTGGCAGACTAGCGATCTTTTCCTTAAGACCTCCGTAAGTCTTCGTTCTCTATGGATTCCCACACGGAGACCGAGCTAGTTGTACCATGAAGTACCCTGGATATAGAGAGCACATGTTCTACGTACGATCTGTCATCAGTCATCCACATGTCAAGACATTAACGAATTATGAAACATAAGATACGTCGTTATACTGCCCATTTGATCTCTTGAGCTATTGTCACACCTTGACTCTATGATGATCATGTTCTTATTACATTGAGCTTATTATTGAAACTCTGTGGCCATAATATGATTATGTTTGTTCGGCACAATATGGGACTTCGGTCCATTTGACCAATGCCTGTGCATTAGGGGCCCTGTCTGATCCTGAGGAAGAGCACCCCAACGTACTTATTAACTGCAGGAGTATGGACTTGTGGTGCTTGGCATGGCACTGATACGATATGGATGATTTGTGGGAATGTGCCTTCGTTTGATATGATATGATAAGTTTGATTTCATATGATACGTCTGTTAATGTGAATACATGATATCTGTATGAATATGGCCAATTCCTTTTGATATGATTCTACTCCTGAATTACATGTCCATTGTATATGTAGCTCGATATTTGATTTGATATGACATCCATTCTATTCCGCTATTCAACTTGTTAGAAAAGCATGCATTGTCATCATGTACATGTTCATATCTTGCCTATTTAAAATGTTAATCATGTATACTAGTGCCCGCACAATATTGAGATGTAAATCTTACTGAGCTAGTTCACTCACCCTTATCATCCTGTCCTTTTCAGGTAGTGATAAGGAACTAGAGGAGTCTGATGGGGCATGGCAAGAGTGATGAGCACACTCCATATGAGGAGTTGACAGTTTAGGAATATATATTTCAGTAGTTATGTAATAATGAAACATTTTTCATTTGAATAATGGGCCTTTGATTGGTTAGATTGATGTAAGGTTTTTAATTAGTTGAATGAATGGAATAAGGAGTACTTTTATGACAATATTATAGTTTCCACTGTGTTATTACATTCAAATGTGACTCTGCAGTATTCAACTATGATACGTCTATTTGTATCGTTCACGCACCTAGGTATTTTTTCCGCTGCTAAATATCGGGGCGTGTCATGCCCCGCCAATTTAGCAGCGGAATAAATCGGGGAGGCATGAACTACGAGTATGGTAACGTAAATTACGCATACATTCGCAAATATCAGAGCAACTATAATGAACAATAATTGTAATAAACTCATCATTTTATTGATAATTCATCTAAACTATTACAACCACTAATTCAGAGCCAAAACACCGGGCTCAATGACTTTATTACATTGGAAAAGAAATCTAAAGCAAATATCTAACTAGACTCTAAGGTACTAAGGACATTCCATCTCTATGACTTCAGGACGCTCATCACTCCAGTCCAATCCCGTTGTTGGGTGTAAGGTCATTCCTTGACTTACCTGAAAACACAATAACAAATAACGAAGGGTGAGCGATAACGCTCAGTAGGACTTAATATCTCGTGTAAACAAGCATGTTTTAAGTGATTAATGTCTTGTATCGCAGGTTAACTAGAGTGAACGATCATGTATGGTCAAGAGAGTAATAGTACAAGGTAACAAGTGAATGATAATACATTTCTCAAAAATATTGTAAAATTAGGATGGCAACATAACGAGATAGCGCGTAACAAGATAGTGTATAACAAGATAGCATGTATCAAAATGGCATGAAATAGGATAGCTTGTATCAAGGTGGTGTGTAACAAGATAGCTTGTAAAGAGATAGCATGTAATGAGATAACGTGTATGGTTGCACAACGGTGCACTAGTCGAGTACGACAATAGTCACTTTGGGACAGTAGCCGTTTAACGATAGTACATTTCGTCTGAACTCCTCAGACTAATTTTAATCAGTCAGTGCTAGCACACTAATAGCACAAAACTGGCACAATATGTCTGAACTCCTCAGACTAATAGTAAAACAATTAGATGTCTAGCCAATGTCGAGATAGTCAGAACCGGTGCAATGCATAACACTGTCCATAGCCCCTGCAGGTATTTTCGGGTGGCTCTCTGCCCCCAGGACTAGATTGGAGCCCCTCGGACACTCTCCGTGCCCTGCACACTTAGCATTCAAGTCAGTAGGTCACCAACCCATATTATGGCGCTAGACAGTCATGTATAGTACAAGCAATGGGGAGCCACAACAGCTCAAGAGCCTCAAGAGAGTACTAGATGAATAGACGAGATAGTAGAGTGAACGTGAACAGATGAGAGTACAAGGATAGTAGACGAGATAGGGGTATAATCGCAAAACAACGATAAATGGTACCGACAGTCAGGTAGAAGTCACATCCGCCCATTAGCCGTGCCGCGTACACGAGCCAGATGGTCCGGCGTGATCACAAGATAAGAGAGATCTCACTAAGGCCGATTGGATCGTACTGATCCCTAAAAGTGTAACAGGATTTGAAGGTACAACCAGCTCGTCGGCTAAGGACGTGCGCCAAAGCCAAGAAGACTTACAGAGGCCTTGACAAGGAGTCCTTGGTCCAGTCGAGAGTATTCCCGATGGAGAGGTGGTCCAAGTCAAGAGAAAGTGTGTAACGAAACGTTGTCCGTCTTGCCTCGAGTGCTCGAAGGCAAAGGGACGCGATAACGGTGTACAAATCACGCGAATAAAACCAAGACATGTGTCATTTAAATAATAAGGAAATTAGGTAATTAATTTCACTTAATTACCAGATATATTATTGAGTAATTTAATAGGGTCAAATGACAATGAACAATGTTTAGTGTGCAAGTGTAAAGAAATCATGAGAATAGAATAAGTCGTGCTCACAGCTTTTAAATTAATAAGAATCATTTAAATATTATCTAATAAAAATATTTAGATCATTTATTAAGCTTAATAGTACATGGTTTAACTTGTACAAGGATTAGATGTCATTTAAAGTAGGGATATAAGAGCAATTAAAGGTTCTGGCCGAAATTTCAAAAACGCGACGTGGGTGCCAGTCGCGATCATGTCGCGACGGGGCGCATGGGCGCGTTAAGCATCGTATCGCGACATGGTATCCTGTCGCGGTTCAGGTCGCGGTGGTGCGGCCTGGCACGACAGGTGAACCGGCCGGCCTGGCCCGGTTCGGGTTTGGGAACAAGGCGGTGAGGCCCGTCGCATTCATGACGCGACGTGGAAGCCTACCGCGACACTCCTGTTATCGCGGCGTATCGTGTCGTCGCGATAACAGGGGCGGTCCAGTTTTTCCCCTTTTTCTCTGGGTAGACCCTTCTTGACATAGGGTCATTCTAAATTCTGTATAAAATCGCACGATGATCCAAAAAGCACGAAGCCAGTTTTAAACGAAAGTAGACATGTATATCTATCAACATGCATGATGAATTTGAAAATAGACATGGTTTAGATATGCATTGATCAGGTTACTTTTCGGTGACCTAAACAGGCGCAATCAGGGTTCAATGAATTAATTAGAGATGTATACATGATGAAAAATTATGAAACTAGTGGCGTTTGAAAGATAACATGTAGTAGTATGTATGATAATTTTATCATGGAATGATGTCAAGTTTGCACGAGGTTAAAAAGGAAACAAGGAGGGTCAAGTGCACAGGTCTGATAGATATTCAAAGATTTAATTCTCCATCATGGGAGATTGAAATCAAGCAAGACCAGGGGCGTTTGAAAGATAATAAGATGTAGTATATCTGAGAATTTTATCAAAGCATGAGAGCAAGTACACGTTGGGGATTATAGAAAACACAAGATCTCAGTTCATGGTAACAGTAGGACTTCATGAATTAAATTCGCCCAAATGGGTGAACGAAATACCACGAAACCATAGGGCTTTTGAAGAGTTACATGAAGGCTACCTAGGGTAATTATTTCACGATTTTAGCTTCAGAGATTGCCTACCTTTTTCGTGGAGTAAGAAAGCTCTAGTTTGGATGACGAAATTATGAAAACCCTTCTTGCTCCAAGCCTTCTCCTTCCTTGCTCCTTGGTCCAGATCTTCTCCTCTTCATATCCAAAAGTCTTAGCACGAAATTGTGGGGTGCTAGGGTCAAATGGGGGGTGTTTTGATTGCTTGTAGAGTTCTAAATCACCTAAAACTCTTTCCTCCTCATTTAATTACGAATTTCCATCATTATCACATATTTTTCTTGCTATATCTATCTAATTGGGTAAGGGAGAGGCCTAATTTCATGGGTAATGATTTAGGATAGGATTAGGACTCTTCTTAAGATATATATGAGTCATATTAGTGCTTTAATGACCCTTTTTTAATTAAGAGATAATATAGTTACGAATTTCCCTATTTAATTTGGGTCTCTTATATTTAACCCAATTGTCTCTCATCTAAATCCCAATTTTAGATTAGGATAGAGTCCTATTGGGTTAGAATAGGGTTATGACTCTTTTTAAGATAAGTAAGAGTTAAAATAATCATTATCTTAACCCTGTTCTATTTATTACTATTTTTAGGTACGAATTTAGACTAATTACTTCCCATCTTATGATGGGCTCTTCTCATTTGGGCCCAACAATTCATGTTAGGTCCATTAACCAAACCCATTACTAATTTAACTTAATGGGTATTGATTTAGTTTCTAATTATTCACCATTTATCCTTATGTAAATCTTTTTATCACACTTATTCAAGTAATTTCATATTTTTATTTCAATTAAATATTATTCATGCCAATATTTCTAACCTTCATCATTTGGGCTCTTACTCTTGGCCCAATAACTCATGTGAGCTTAATTGTACAACCCATATACTTACTTTACTTAATGGGTTTTTATTTATCCTTTTCATTAAAGAATTTATTTATGGGCCAAGATTGTCCATTGGTCCAAATATCATAATGGACTTTCATCCCATATTATTTAAAGTCTAATCATATATTTATTTTAATTTATAATCCACTTTGGATCATAAAATAATGGATTCGTCGACTTAT
This sequence comes from Colocasia esculenta, assembly GCA_014218235.1. Classification (NCBI taxonomy): domain Eukaryota; kingdom Viridiplantae; phylum Streptophyta; class Magnoliopsida; order Alismatales; family Araceae; genus Colocasia; species Colocasia esculenta. The sequence goes on along the minus strand of CM024760.1, from coordinate 118,195,148 downwards.
TCCTTAATTATGCTAATAAGTCGCATAAATTCTTAAACTAAGTCCAAATGATTTTTCTACGCCCAAATTTCATGATGGGTCATTAGAGAACATTATTTAAAGTATGACTATTATTTTTATGAAATTGTTATAGGGGTTTATACGCATGCAATAATGATGCGTACCATTTTAATTAATTGAATTTATTAATAGATAAAATTTCTATTTATCTATAATTTTTAATTAATAGATTTTCCGGGGTACTACAGGGCGTGACAACGGCCACTCCCTTTGCTCGCCAACTGGCTCCTGCCTATAACCTCCCCAGAAGAGTGAGGCCAGCGAGCCACCACAGAGAACACCACACAACAGTAACAACCGCAGCCTGGCCAAGCTACGGCCCCACGCCTGGCACCGCAACGTTGCTCCAGATCCAATGTCGAGAGAGGCAGTGAGAACCTAGACTAATTAGGCGGCGTCGAGAAGAAACTCTAACAACCTTGGTGTCTCCCCCCAATCAAGGGAGCTCTACAAACAACTCGTCACTGCTGTCCAAACCACCATTTTTCGCTCAGCTACCAGAGTCCATAACTCGAGCATGCCCAATGTCTGGAGAACTACCTTAATGGGAACGTGGGGACGGGGGTCTAGGTAATGGTAACAACCTCTAAACAGACAAGCCCTCAAGTGTTGAGCACCGGGTGAACAGGGAACAGGCGAGGCAACCTCAACATGCAAATGGAACCACTAGCTCACAACCAAGACAAACCCAGCAGGCACAAGGCATGCCCAGCACCCCTCTTGGAAACCCCCAGGAGGGTCGTCGGCCAACAAAGGCACACACGCCATAGCCAGAAACTCGGCAACAAGAACATGACCACAGGGGCGTCACCTACAGAAACCGAAGGTGATGACCAACCCGTCGCAACCAAGTTGTCACAACAAGGGTGTCGCATTCTGATCAGAACGCGATGTATCGACCCATCGCGTTCAGCATCAGAAGGCCGAATCCCAAGCAAGTCAGCAAACCCGCAGCGAAACACCACTAGAGCCAGAAGGCGACAAGCAAACTGTCGTGACCCGAAGTAGAATGCGACACAGCTCCGGTCGTGACCAGAAGGCGACAACCTGGGTGTCACCTTTAGATGATGAACGCGACGTATCGACCTATCACATTCACTCTCTGAAGGCAATGCCCTTGGGGAACAAAGCCCCAAGGCTCACACCCACAACCCGACGGTGCAACGACCACAGAAGACCAGTCTTGTGCCTAAGTTGGGGAAGACACATCCCCTAACCAACTTAGGCACAGACCACCCTCGAAAGGCCCAGAAACTGGGAAACAGAATGGGCAAGGTGAACGCGATGGTTAACCTGTCGCAACCAGAATAGGACAGGTTGCCCGTCACCTTCTGACTGGTATTGCAGTAGCCAACTTGTCGTGATATTAGTCAGAAGACCGATACCATGGATGGGCCATCCCACAGTCTCACCAAAGCCACACAACCCACAGAAAAGAAAGGGGAACGAGGTGCACACACCATACACGACAAGAAAATGGCTTAAGGGGCACCATCACCTCCTCTCCTCACCCATAAACTATAAGGATGAAGCTATACAAAGAGGGAGCACCACCCGTGCAAACCCACAAGAAAACCCATGAGCATGAGAAGGATAGCTCAAAACTAAGCTCCATCTCCTCAAGATAGGAAGAGAGCAAGAGATCCCTACTTGAAATTGAAGAGCCAGACCCGTTGGGGCCCTTGAAGTCAGAATGGCCACCTCCTTCGCGCTCCACGTTGCTCCAATGCTTTGCCACGAGCACACCGGCACCTCCGCCATTCCCAAAACACCGAAGAAGGGAGAGGGGAAGCTCCCCCACTGTGGAGAGGAGGAGGGAAGGGAAGGGAGGAAGGAGAAGAAAGAGATGCTTACTGTTGAGCAACTACCCCTAAGAAATTTAAAGAATTTTATAAATTTCTATGAATATTATTTTTGGTATGACAAATCTTTAAATATGTGTTTTATACCAAATGTATCACAAAATTCTATACAGATAAAATATTTTTATGAACACTCAAAAGTTTCTAAGGCCACATAATCTGAATCTATAGCCTACTGAATCCGACTGATGTCTTTGACTATAAAATCCGACTCCTTCACAAACTCAGTCACAAGTCTTGCAAATTTTGTTAAGTCCACAATTTTGCATAACATTCGACTCACACAGTCGAAAGTCCTTTTACACTGTATTCGATTCATAACATTCGACTCACACACTCGAATGTCTTTTACACTGTATTCGATTCATAACATTCGACTCACGCAGACGAATGTCCTTTACATTGTATTTGACTCACGACTTCAACTCATACAGCCAAATGTTGCCTTACACTACATTCAATTGATGTCTTCACTACTATAGTCGAATTACCTTATTCTTCTTGAATTCGAATCATGCCTATTTCTTGAGTCGAATCACCTGTTCTATTGCATTCGACTTCACTGTCAGTTTTGTACTTGTACTTTCTCAGTTCTATTTGTCTTTATGTTTATAAAATCCTTTTCTGATTCTTAAACTTCTTAGACATAATTTATTGGCAAATTGCCTATTGCCTAACATATCTTACTAAAATCTTAGAATATTATTATTTTAATATATTTCTCTGACAGAACATAGTATATTCAAATTATTCATCTCTGCAAAACATTTCTCTGAAATATCTTTTTGAGTCTTACAGTCTTGATGCCCTTTACTTTAGTTTATATCCTTCATCAGACTCAAAGCATTTATGAAAAATCTCAGACGCATGGCATCTGACCGTCTCACCTACCACTGACAGACCCATACTTTAACTTTTCTGTCTGCTCTATTTTCTGAAAAGGTTGAGAATACTAGGTTCCATACTGTCTGTTGTACTCAAACTGACCCTCCTACCACAAACGTATGGAGATATGCTTGTCCTTGTCTTGTCTTTACAACAGGCATTAATTGGAGCACATGTTTAGCATGGGTCGTTCCCAGCTCAGTCTATAAGAGCTTATCTTCTAGCTGTGACAACTGCTCCTATTCTGAAGACCTTGGAAACATGCAAATTTCAAGACCTTCTGGACAAAGCTTTCAATATCCAAAGGATCCCAGAAACTCTCTTCCAACGTCTAATTTTCAAATAGCCACCAAGCTGCAACGGCTATCTCCTTCGAACGGCTATATTTTTAAAGATTATAAAAGAAGAAGAAGAGAGAACAACAATAGACAAGAGAGATACACAGAGACCACATACATTGAAGTCAATTCTCCTGAAAGCTTCATCCGAATCCTTCAAGCTTGCTCTCTCTCTCTCAAAAGCCTTCCTGCTAAGCTACAGTCTGAGAGCCTCACTTCAGAAAATCTTCTTCTGAAGTTTTGTGTATTGGGTGGGAGTTGTGAATTACTATTGTCTTCAAGTCCACTCAAGTTTCTTCAATTAGGATTTTGCTTAATTTCTTGATCCTTCAATCTTGTTGGAGTTTGTGTGTGTTTTGTGCTCAATTTTGAGGCAAACACACAAGTGTTCAATTCTCTATTTCTGTTGTAATTCTTGCAGAAGTTCTGTTCTGCTTTACCCCTCCTGTGAAGGGAAGGCCTTGTGAAAGGCAGTGTTTGTACCCCTGTTTAGGGAAGACTTGCTTGGGAGAAAGTGGGTTTTGTAATTCCTCTCAAGGGTGAGAGAAGGCCAAGTTGTTGGCAGTTTAGTGAAATCTCAAATGGTTGGCTTGAGGACTAGATGTAGGACTTCTATGTGGGAAGGGCCGAAACAGGATAAATCCCTTGTGCATTTATTTGTGTGATTGTTCCGCCAAGTTTACACTTGAATCACACACATCACACTTAGTACTAACATATCTATTTAGTTGTGTGATTTTCAGAAGAATTTTTAAAACAGAGAAAGTCCTATTCACCCCCCCCCTTAGGACTGTTTCTCAGCCATTTCGATCCAACACTTACCAGCCTTAAGACCTCGGGACTGAGGTCGTGACAAGGAGCACATCGCGTTCTTACATGAATGTGATAGGCATCTTGTCGCCTTCTCACAAGTTCTGACTGGTCTTCTGACATGCAGACAACCTCCAGACCAGGTGTCACACCTGCACATGCCTCAGGTGAACACGAAAACTGGCACGTCGCCTTCACACACATGAGCGTGGACGCATGGCACTCCAGTGATAGACAGACCATAGGAACATGACATAGAGGCAGTCGGAAGGCGACACCGATCTTGTGACATTTAGAATGCGACACCTCTATCCGTTGCGATCCCATGATCGACACCAAGGACAACATAAACTCGGGATGTTACAAATCTAACCAACTTAAAACAATTTCATCCTCGAAATTAAGGGTGAAACCTGGTCGGAGAAAGCAACTAGCGCAAGGAGACCACTAAGTCGTACCTTGACCTCCCAATGGTCACAACCACAACCCCGCCACAAATGGAGTGCCTAAGCAGACATCTGATAGCTTGCAGAGCGCACACCAACCAGCGCAGAGTTCACAATCGGGTGTCGACAACTACAGAAGCACGACACACATCAAATCGACCAGAAAATAACTGAAACCTCCAGTCGAAAACCACATGACTGAGCCCTTAACAGACCACGTTGTTGAGACCAACCGGTCAGTAACTCACTCTGTCACCAGCAGAACTCGACACAGGACATATCTATTGATGGCACACTGAGAAAACACCAAGAAGTCAGCCGCAAGACTCTGCCAAATGGCTTCACACTAATAGCAATAGCTAGCACCTGCCGCAAGGCCAAACGAGAGTCGCAAGTGACCTAAAACCCAAGAGCAACAAGCACACGGAGGACACCTCGACATGTAGGACGGTGTCTGTTGGCACCACTTGATCTCACCTAGACTGTCGTCGTGGTCCGACTGGGACACGCAACAACTGTGGAACAACAAAAAACTTCAACGAATAGCTCCATGATACAATGTGTAGAGACAAAACTGGGAAACACGTCTGAGTCTAGGCCAAAACCAGGCAACTCAAGACGTCGACACACCACATGGTCAAGCACTGGTAACCGAAAAGTCTCACTGTCTCCCAAGACACAGATAAGAGACTCCACCTCCGACTTCCAGACTTTCGAAAACTGCGCATGAGTGAAAACTAACAAGAAATTGGCATCACACCCGCTACGCTTGTATGACCCCAAGCATAGGTGTCACCAAGCCAACCACCGAAAAGCATTCGGTCGGAAGAACTGAGGCAACCATATAGATCAAGAATCACATCTCAACCCAAGGAGGACCCAAACCAACATTGGGTACCACTACAAAACACACTCGCTCCCCAAGCGAGAGGGAGAGAAACTGGACACGGTCATGACCAAAAGCCAGAAGTACCATCGATAGGGCTACCTAGGAAAGGCAAAGTAGCCACCCCACAATAGCAACAGTACAACCACAAGGCAAAGGTCAGCACATGAGTCCCAGAAGAAGAAACTCAACACTTCCAAAACCGAGCAAACTCGCGAATACATGGCCAAATTTTGAAAAATAGAGCCCACGGGCACCGCTTACGGTGCTGTCACAAGCACCAAAACCTTCCAAAGTGTAGTACTTACAACTACACCAACCTCCCTAAAATGGTACCGGGCCCACAAGAGGGAACTCACCACCAGAGACCCACAAGAGAAACACGCAGAAAGCTAACAGCTTCAAGAGGGCAACAACCACATCGGCTCTTAAAAGCACCCAAATATAAGGCACCACTCCTACCTCCGAAGGCGAAGAGGACCACATCCTAAACAGTGACAAGTGCCCCGAAGTGTAGACAGAGGCATGAGCAAAACACACATCAGAGCGACGCCTGCACAAGCAAGCCAAACCAAAGAAGACCGGTGCTAGCTCACACTGAACAACAAGGCATGCTGCCCTAGATCGTCTAGTTAGACAGCAAGGAATGAACACTACAACAGACGGCACAAATAGGTACACCATGACCTATCGCGCCACAAGAAAAAATGCACATGAGGAGAGCAACCAACTCAACCTCAATGTGGCTCAAGGGAAGGAACCTTCGCCAAATGGTCACCACGGTGTGCAACACAGCACCAAACACCATGGTGGAGCACCACCACCACGAGCAACCCACGAAAAATAGAGGAGGAAGGCACACAACAAGCATCCTCCACCCACGAAAGGAAAAAACCATAGCACAAGGCTAGCACTCACACAAGCATCACAACCAGCCAAACATCCACGACACTCGCCAAACCAATGTTTGCAAGAGCTAGTCGGGCATAGAAGAACAAGTGGAAACAACTGAACCCATAGTGACACACGCGGTCCCGCCGGCACATCCAAGAGACATGGAACCGAACAACGCAGCGAACTGGCCAACATAGGGCCACACACAAGGTCAAGGTCCCTCACCATCACCTAAGGCAAACAAGTAGACTGCAAGCAATAATCCAACCAATAAAACTGCACAACACAAAAGAGTGATAGTGCAACACAAGCAAGTGAACGACTAACCTCAACCCAAGGAGGTAACACAATGGAAGCCATCAACGAGCACCCATTATTCCTAGGAAGAGCATTCACCAAGACAACAAAGAACAGCTTGGGAACCCTCACCAAAACACAGGGCAAGCAAGCGATGCACCTCCACCTGGGGCAACAGCAACCAGAACTGAGCACAACACAGCTCATGGGAAGCCACACTTCTGCCATAACCAACCTAGAAGAACTCCAAGAGCACCTGTAAGGCTCCGAATTTTCTTTTCCCGCTTATACTTTATGAATATGTTGTTTACTTGTTCCTGCATAAATGGCGTGCATGAAAATGATGCATATTATAAATATAATTTTTGCATCGGTATATGCGAGGATGTATATTATTATATGTGAATATAAGTAATCGTCCAATATTGTGTATAAGGTATCTATTTAAATATTATGCAAGTGCCCTCTAAATATTGAAGTGTACCTTATATTACCCCTTTCATGGATATTGTGTACAAATATATGAAGTGCATATGTGTATGTATGCATGAATGTTGTCTTATGCGTGTGATAATTGTGTACTTAATTTTACACATGTAACACCTTGGTATACTTATGTATGCATATGTATGTTAGTTGTAAACGTTGTTCATTTGCATGGTGTAGTTAATGTGTACATTGTACTTTGTACATTGCATGTATATATATATATCAAGTGCAAGTATGATAGGTGTATTTAGTAATGTATATTGTAATTCTATAAACCTCATGTACGCATAGGTAGGCACCTACGTACATCTTATCTTAGTGTGCTTATGTATGCATGGGCATGCCTAGGTATAAATGTTATTGATTTCATAGGTGTAGTAAGATACATGTTATACCTTAGATGTTGTATGCATGTGTAGATAATTATGTGCGTATTATTATTATCTTGATGTACCTATGTATGTATGTATAGGATTAATAGTAAGTATTGGATGGTTATTGGGTGTAATGGTGTATACACCATACCACATGGGTTTCATGTGCATATATGTGTGGATTAAGCATGGTTCTGCATGATTTTAAGTTCTGGCAGAAGAATGTCTTGGCGTCAACATGGATGGACGCCCATGATATGTCAGCGTCCATATCGACTGACGCCAACCCTAATGTAGCCGTCCATGTATGTGGACGTCAATATCCCTAAGTTTCTGTGCACTACAGACCCAGAATTTCCGGGGCAAGCAAGCTCACTGGTTGGGGAGATGTCTCCCAACGGCTCTCAACTCACATCAGACCCTGCCCACGCATGCCCCAAGCTTAGATCTATATAGAAACACCCTTAGCAGCTGGAGGTGATTGCTTTGTCTCTTGGCCAGGAAAAACCCTAGCTGTGAGAAAACTAGAAGAAAACCTGATCTTCCCAAGCTTTAATCCGGCGATTGGGAGACCTTCTGAGAGATCCATGAAGATGGGAGCGTAGCACAGCTGCCCAAGAAGCATCCCCAGACCCTAAACCTATGAAATACCCAGCCTAGATCGAGGAGGAAGCTTTGACATTTGGTGAACCCTTGGACCCGAGATGCAAAAAAGCTGAACTTAACGAGCTCTAATCTGTCGATTGGAGGAGGAAACCAAGGAGCTGCCACGTCTGGGAGACGGCCAATACATCCAAAAGAGATTCCAGCTCCGAGGTGCCATCTACATCGACAGGAGAAGAGGATCGAAGGAGTTTCTGAACACCTTTTTGGCAAGGCCGAGAAGGGCTTCATCAGCTTATTCCGATCTTGTAGATTTAATTGAGAGGCAAGTAACCTATAGATCTCAATCCTATACATGTGTCCTAGGTCCCAGCATTTTTCTGGATTTTTCCTCGCGTCCTGGATCCCCTTATTCTCCTTGTGTTTGGAGCTCGGGTCTGTGTTTTGCACAGACCTGAAATTGACGGTATGATCCATGGCCGTCGAGATCCTATATTGGCGGCCAACGATATTGCCGTTAAATTCTTATTAGCGTCCATACTATGCCGTTAATCTCTTCAGGGCAGAACAGTGAGCTGTTCTCCCTTCTATATGATTAATTTCCGAAGTGTTTTCGAATGAGGATATAAGGTAATCATATATGTTATGTAAAATAGACCATGGGATGCATGTGATATTTTCTGTGATTTTTGTGAATGGTATAAATTTTTAGATTATTGAAATACATGTTGGGAAAAATGGATTATGCATGTTCACCTACTGTCTACATGATTCCTGATGAATTAAATGGCCTAGATTTTTCTATACCATGTGTATATGTATCAGTCCATGCCCCGAGATTTTGAGAATTTTTCCATGACTGTGGGATTTACTGTAATTTCTGTTTTGGAAATAGAAGACATACATAGGATTTGTATAAATTACAGTAAATTATGTGTTTTGCAAATAAATCTGGAGAAAACTTCTGTGATAATTAATATGTTAGGTTCAGGGCTGTGAACTGTCAAATTTGATATTCATGTTATGCTCCGTGTTAAATCAAATTATCAACAGCATGAGATTGCATGCTTTAATTTCTATAAATGTAATGTGATTCAGACAAATATGAAAATTTGCATGTGTGATTATAAACCTGAAATGTGTCTGTGGTTAAAATCTCATGTTATTTTGATGACAGTAAGTACTGTTGTGAAATTTTAAATGAGAAAAATGACTATGTGAGAATGTTAGTTGTGACTTGATGTGATTCAGTAAATTTCAGTATGATTATCTCTGTATTATGATTATTTGATAGTTGTAACAGTGAGGCTAAAACCAATAAATGGGGACTTATGTGTGTATGAATTATGTATAAGTGTGTGTATGGAATGTGAGAGAACAAGTGGTATTGTGTGTAAACGGTTAATGTGACAAGATAAACAAGTATGCCCATAAGACACTGCCACCCTAGATGCTTGGAGCTGTACCGTAGTAATGCCCCTACGGGAAAGGCTCAATGTGTTATGAGATACCCTAGGCAAAGGGTCTTGATAAAGTGTATACCCTGGCAAAGGGTCTTGTAAAATCCTGGAGGTGGACAAGTTCCACTGGTAATGGTGGGAAGGGCTTTCCCCGGTTTCTGCAGGAACTAAGATTATCACTGTGCCGGTGATTAAGTAAGTGAATGTGAATGTGTATGTGTCATGTGATCGTCTATGTGGTGGTTTGGGCTGTGTCTTGGCATTAAGTGAAAATAAGTATAAGTGTGAATGAGAAAAGTGATATGTGTTCATAGCACAAGGTATGTGCAAGATATGTGTAAATGTGGCACATGTTATGTGCAAAAGTGAAATATAAGAAGTGTGTGAATGTGAAAGAGAAAAAAAAATGGAAAATGTGTATAAGTATTGTGTGAAAGAACAAAGTGAGTGTATGCGAAATCCAAGGTTAATCATATGGTTGTATGAAATGAGAAAGTAGTATAAATGTAAATGACAATAGTGTTAATTGATATTTTGTTTATTGATGTGTATGAAAGCTTGTGTCTGTATGTGTTGGTGTATTAATTGTCAAATGCTAAAAGTGATGTTACTATTAGTACCAAAATGTAAGTATATGCTTTCATATTCATGGAAATTGAATTGTTGGATGCACATGTGTTTAGTATTATGTTGTGTAGTTAAAAATGATCCCTATGCAAGGGTAATATGAATGTCATAAAATTTGTATAAAATCAGCAAGCTAAATGTGGAGTAAATTGTTTGACTGCATGCCAAGTGAGTTAAAAATCATGCTAGGAGTGCAACCTATCTTGTATATGTATTCCATGACTTAGTTATGAAGTTTTACAATGATGTGAGTAAAGTGTGAAGGTATGTGAATGTGTATTTGTACTAATGATAATGACACCATGTTATTAGAAATCTTATTTAGATTATAGTTTTACATGTGTTAGAATAGTTGTTTAATACAATTCCATGTGAAATTTCTTGTTATGGCATAAGCATGTATGATTTAATTGCTGAAATTCTACTGAGTTAAATTGTTGGAGAATATGTATGTATTGAATCTTAAGTTACTTGCTGAGTCTATTGTGTAGACTCATTCTTGCTAAACATTTCAGGAAATTGTAGCGGAGAAGCTAGCAAGACTTGAAGTAGAGTTGGACTAAGTGATTGAAGACTTGTAATTTATCTTTCATAGTATGTAAAGATACAATTGAAATTTTAGTTTTGTTCAAATGTACTTGGAGTCGGCTATGTATTTGGAACATTTTGCACTTATGTTATCTTTTGTTGAACTATACAAACTGTGGTATGTGGATTTAAAAGTTGATGGAATAAGATGTATTTAAATTCCGTTGCATTTATTTAATTCTATTTGTGTATATCTCATCTCATTTGTTACTTGTTGGGGTATTCTCCCCTGTAGCGGCTTGCTCTCATCCGATGTGGGTTGGTATAACCGTACCGGGTGGAAGTGGGTCGTTGCAGAGATGGTATCAGAGCGGTTGGGTTGAGATTATACATAAATAGCCATCAACTAAATCACATCTCTAAGTCTTTGTAGTGGATAGCCCGATCCAAGGAATAATTAAGATAGTACTAGAAAACTAGTAAGATGAATACGTGATAACATGTAAGGTATAGTGGTAAATGGAGTTTAACTTGATGTTTATATTGTAGCAATGGCTGGAGAGGTTCGACGTTCGAGCTTACCTATTCGGGATGAAGAGTTAAGTAGGACTGACAGAGAGCAGCATGAAGTACCAGCACCTCAAGGATCACCCCCGCCACCGTTGGTTGATTATGGTACAGTCATGCAAGGGATTGTACAAGTAATACAGACTCAAGCGCAGACACAAGCGGCTCTCCAAACTCAGTTTCAAGCTCAGGTTCCAGCAGCAGCTCAGCAGGACCGTGGTTTAGGAGGCGTATCAGTCATGGAAAGGTTCAAGAGGATGGCTCCACCCTCTTTTAAGGGGGAGAGTGAGCCGTTAGTTGCAGAAAGTTGGATCAGGGAAATCCAAAAAATATTCCGAGCTATCAGGTGTGCAGAGGATGACAAGATCAGTCTGGCGACATACATGCTTCAGGAGCGAGCGGATGTGTGGTGGTCTTCCGTTCTTCGCACGCAGTTTGAGGGAGTGGAGCTAGAGATTTCTTGGGAAGACTTCGTAAAGATGTTTCAGGCCAAGTATGTTCCTGAGCATATACAGGACAAAATAGAGCAGGAATTCTTAGCATTGACTCAGGGATCGATGACAGTTGTGGAGTATGAGGCTAGATTTGCAGAGTTGTCGAGATATGCACCACACATAGTTGTTGATGAGAGGCGCAAGGTAAGGAAGTTTGTAATGGGCTTAGACCGTCAATGAGAGCCAGACTGGCGGCGTTTGATCTTAGAACTATGGAGGTAGCTCTTAGCGCGGCATGCAAACAAGAGAGTGAAATGGAGTTGTACTTGGCAGAGAAGAAAGCAAGATTAGAAATGTTGCCAGAGCCATTTCAGCGGCAAAAGAGGAAGATGAAGAAACTCATGGAAAGACAACAACCCTCTATGGTACCAATAAAATCGACCTTTCAGTCAGTAGTTTTGGCCGGCAACGAGAAGCCCGTATGTGTGCATTGTGGCAAGCGCCACGGCGGAGACGTATCTTGGACGAGGTTGGGTAGATGTCTCAAGTGCAGTAGCAAGAACCATCAGATTAAAGACTGTCCAAATCAGAAGAAGAGGTTTGTTGCCCGAGATGTTCAAGTAGTGAGGAAGCCACCGGTAGGAATTTAGGCACCGGTCTAAGTGGACTAGAAGCGGCAACAAGATGTCATCAAGGGTACGTGATCCGATCTTCGAGGACGAAGATCTCATTAAGGGGGAGAGGGTGTAAGGCCCTGGATTTTTGTTTTCCCGCTTATACTTTATGAATATGTTGTTTACTTGTTCCTGCATAAATGGTGTGCATGAAAATGATGCATATTATAAATATAAATTTTGCATGGGTATATGCGAGGATGTATATTATTATATGTGAATATAATTAATCGGCCAATATTGTGTATAAGGTATCTATTCAAATATTATGCAAGTGCCCTCTAAATATTGAATTGTACCTTATATTACCCCTTTCATGGATATTGTGTACAAATATATGAAGTGCATATGTGTATGTACCATGAATGTTGTCTTATGCGTGTGATAATTGTGTACTTAATTTTACACATGTAACACCTTGGTATACTTATGTATGCATATGTATGTTAGTTGTAAACGTTGTTCATTTGCATGGTGTAGTTAATGTGTACATTGTACTTTGTACATTGCATGTATATATATATCAAGTGCAAGTATGATAGGTGTATTTAGTAATGTATATTGTAATTCTATAAACCTCATGTACGCATAGGTAGGCACCTACGTACATCTTATCTTAGTGTGCTTATGTATGCATGGGCATGCCTAGGTATAAATGTTATTGATTTCATAGGTGTAGTAAGATACATGTTATACCTTAGATGTTGTATGCATGTGTAGATAATTATGTGCGTATTATTATTATCTTGATGTACCTATGTATGTATGTATAGGATTAATAGTAAGTATTGGATGGTTATTGGATGTAATGGTGTATACACTATACCACGTGGGTTTCATGTGCATATATGTGTGGATTAAGCATGGTTCTGCATGATTTTAAGTTCTGGCAGAAGAATGTCTTGGCGTCAACATGGATGGACGCCCATGATATGTCAGCGTCCATATCGACTGACGCCAACCCTAATGTAGCCGTCCATGTATGTGGACGTCAATATCCCTAAGTTTCTGTGCGCTGCAGACCCAGAATTTCCGGGGCAAGCAAGCTCAGTGGTTGGGGAGATGTCTCCCAACGGCTCTCAACTCACATCAGACCCTGCCCACGCATGCCCCAAGCCTAGATCTATATAGAAACACGCTTAGCAGCTGGAGGTGATTGCTTTGTCTCTTGGCCAGGAAAAACCCTAGCTGTGAGAAAACTAGAAGAAAACCTGATCTTCCCAAGCTTTAATCCGGCGATTGGGAGACCTTCTGAGAGATCCATGAAGATGGGAGCGTAGCATAGCTGCCCAAGAAGCATCCCCAGACCCTAAACCTATGAAATACCCAGCCTAGATCGAGGAGGAAGCTTTGACATTTGGTGAACCCTTGGACCCGAGATGCAGAAATGCTGAACTTAACGAGCTCTAATCCGTCGATTGGAGGAGGAAACCAAGGAGCTGCCACATCTGGGAGACGGCCAATACATCGAAAAAGAGATCCCAGCTCCGAGGTGCCATCTACATCGACAGGAGAAGAGGATCGAAGGAGTTTCTGAACACCTTTTTGGCAAGGCCGTGAAGGGCTTCATCAACTTATTCCGATCTTGTAGATTTAATTGAGAGGCAAGTAACCTATAGATCTCAATCCTATACATGTGCCCTAGGTCCCAGCATTTTTCAGGATTTTTCCTCGCGTCCTGGATCCCCCTATTCTCCTTGTGTTTGGAGCTCGGGTCTGTGTTTTGCACAGACCTGAACTTGACGGCATGATACATGGCCGTCGAGATCCTATATTGGCGGCCAACGATATTGCCGTTAAATTCTTATTAGCATCCATACTATGCCGTTAATCTCTTCAGGGTAGAACAGTGAGCTGTTCCCCTTCTATATGATTAATTTCCGAAGTGTTTTCGAATGAGGATATAAGGTAATCATATATGTTATGTAAAATAGACCATGGGATGAATGTGATATTTTCTGTGATTTTGGCTAATGGTATAAATTCTTAGATTATTGAAATACATGTTGGGAAAAATGGATTATGCATGTTCACCTACTGTCTACATGATTCCTGATGAATTAAATGCCCTAGATTTTTCTATACCATGTGTATATGTATCAGTCCATGCCCCGAGATTTTGAGAATTTTTCCATGATTGTGAGATTTACTGTAATTTCTGTTTTGGAAATAGAAGACATACATAGGATTTGTAAAAATTATAGTAAATTATGTGTTTTGCAAATAAATCTGGAGAAAACATGTGTGATGATGAATATGTTAGGTTCAGGGCTGTGAACTGTCAAATTTGATATTCATGTTATGTTCCGTGTTAAATCAAATTATGAACGGCATGAGATTGCATGTTTTAATTTCTGTAAATGTAATGTGATTCAGAAAAATATGAAAATTTGAATGTGTGATTATAAACCTGAAATGTGTCTGTGGTTAAAATCTCATGTTATTTTGATGACAGTAAGTATTGTTATGAAATTTTAAATGAGAAAAATGACTATGTGAGCATGTTAGTTGTGACTTGATGTGATTCAGTAAATTTCAGTATGATTATCTCTGTATTATGATTATTTCATAGTTGTAACAGTGAGGCTAAAACCAATAAATGGGGACTTATGTGTGTATGAATTATGTATGAGTGTGTGTATGGAATGTGAGAGAACAAGTGGTATTGTGTGTAAACGGTTAATGTGACAAGATAAACAAGTATGCCCATAAGACACTGCCACCCTAGATGCTTGGAGCTGTACAATAGTAATGCCCCTACTGGAAAGCTCAATGTGTTATGAGATACCCTAGGCAAAGGGTCTTGATAAAGTGTATACCCTGGCAAAGGGTCTTGTAAAATCCTGGAGGTGGACAAGTTCCACTGGTAATGGTGGGAAGGGCTTTCCCCGGTTTCTGCAGGAACTAAGACTTATCACTGTGCCGGTGATTAAGTGAATGTGAATGTGTATGTGTCATGTGATCGTCTATGTGGTGGTTTGGGCTGTGTCTTGGCATTAAGTGAAAATAAGTATAAGTGTGAATGAGAAAAGTGATATGTGTTCATAGAACAAGGTATGTGCAAGATATGTGTAAATGTGGCACATGTTATGTGCAAAAGTGAAATGATAAGAAGTGTGCGAATGTGAAAGAGAGAAAAAAATGGAAAATGTGTATAAGTATTGTGTGAAAGAACAAAGTGAGTGTATGCGAAAGCCAAGATTAATCATATGGTTGTATGAAATGAGAAAGTAGTATAAGTGTAAATGACAATAGTGTTATTTGATATTTTGTTTATTGATGTGTATGAAAGCTTGTGTGTGTATGTGTTGGTGTATTAATTGTCAAATGCTAAAAGTGATGTTACTATTAGTACCAAAATGTAAGTATATGCTTTCATATTCATGGAAATTGAATTGTTGGATGCACATGTGTTTAGTATTATGTTGTGTAGTTAAAAATGATCCCTATGCAAGGGTAATATGAATGTCATAAAATTTGTATAAAATCAGCAAGCTAAATGTGGAGTAAATTGTTTGACTGCATGCCAATTGAGTTAGAAATCATGCTAGGAGTGCAACCTATCTTGTATATGTATTCCATGACTTAGTTATGAAGTTTTACAATGATGTGAGTAAAGTGTGAAGGTATGTGAATGTGTATTTGTACTTATGATAATGACACCATGTTATTAGAAATCTTGTTTAGATTATAGTTTTACATGTGTTAGAATAGTTGTTTAATACAATTCCATGTGAAATTTCTTATTATGGCATAAGCATGTATGATTTAATTGCTGAAATTCTACTGAGTTAAATTGTTGGAGAATATGTATGTATTGAATCTTAAGTTACTTGTTGAGTCTATTGTGTAGACTCATTCTTGCTAAACATTTCAGGAAATTGTAGCGGAGAAGCTAGCAAGACTTGAAGTAGAGTTGGACTAAGTGATTGAAGACTTGTAATTTATCTTTCATAGTATGTAAAGCTACAATTGAAATTTTAGTTTTGTTCAAATGTACTTGGAGTCGGCTATGTATTTGGAACATTTTGCACTTATATTATCTTTTGTTGAACTATACAGACTGTGGTATGTGGATTTAAAAGTTGATGGAATAAGATGTATTTAAATTCCATTGCATTTATTTAATTCTATTTGTGTATATCTCAGCTCATTTGTTACTTGTTGGGGTATTCTCCCCTGTAGCGGCTTGCTCTCATTCGATGTGGGTTGGTATAACCGTACCGGGTGGAAGTGGGTCGTAGCAGCACCTCACCGGAGCTCACAACCAGTCAGCACAAGGCCAACAAACAAGCATAACCAAGTGTCGCAACACTCAACCAGCGATGCAACATGGCATACAAAACATCTGCTTATCCCGAGCTACATGCCCACTAAGCATAGTACAGCGCACGATGGTGCACAGGCATGAGGGCCACACACACAACCAACACAGCACACACCCAACAACAAGGGAACAACCAGCAAGGCAAGGACACCTTCAACCGGATCCACAGGCAACAACCCTGCACCGGTGAGGCCACATCACACGTAGGCTCTCTCTGCCTTCGCAACACACCCATATAGATGTGTAGGCGACGACGAACCCAACTACAGCATGAGCGAAAAAGATGACTATGCTCGTAGTGCGCACACCCAGCAACAGTAGCAACACTCCCACCACTCACAATGGACCTTGCTGGAAAGACATGCACCTGCAATTCATAACAAAAAAACTCACAACTAATATTAACAACCACAGATGGGCTAGTAGCGTACTAGTACCTTTCTTTGGGACAACCATAGTTATTAACTCATTACCAATCTCATAGGTCCCTTGAGCTCTGATACCACCCTACCAGGGACCCCGAAGGTCACGCCGCCACCCACGGATCCGAAGACCTGGAAAGGTTAGAATTTAGTTCAATGATATAAGCAATGAATTCAAATAACTATAACAAGAAGTTCATACATTAATAAGAAAATTATGTATAACATGTTGCAAATAAAAGTACAGGTATAGAAAGAAAGGTGTTGTTCTTAAGGGGCATACCCCGAGGACTTGCAAAAAAGACAACTCTCATCTCACACTAGTACAAGAGCTCTCATGCTCACATTGTTGCCAATGGACGACGGGACCAACTTCCACCTCAACCGTCCGACAACAAACTCTTGCGACAATGAGTCCCTACTTGAAGAAAGTAGGGGGGTAAGCCTCGTGAACAAGGCCCATTAGGGATAACTAGTCCCTTACTAGCTAGAGCAGAAAGAACTCCAAAGAACACGGAAGCAACTACGCTAGAAAGTGGTAAAGTGAGAAACACCTACTATGGAGTACTACAAAGTAGTGGAACAGAGTAACGCCACGACCCATAAACAAGGTCGGGCCACGCACAGCTCTCATAAAACCAACAGAGTCCAACACGATGCGGAAGCAACCCTCGGCACACACACACCGAGACAAAGAGCTCACAGAACACTGGAGCAACCATGTGAGATC
This sequence comes from Colocasia esculenta, assembly GCA_014218235.1. NCBI lineage: Eukaryota > Viridiplantae > Streptophyta > Magnoliopsida > Alismatales > Araceae > Colocasia > Colocasia esculenta. Next base: position 118,177,435 of record CM024760.1, on the reverse strand, counting down.
AGAGTCTTACTACAAGCACGGCCGCCTCAAACCTCCACAAGGTCGAGGGCCTACAAGTAGAACAATCCCGGACCCCAGACACACCACGAGGTCAAGAAACTACACACACCGGTGTCACCATGGATAGGCACCAAGGAACGAACTACATAACAATGGTCGTGGCCAGCACAAGGCACACTGAGAGAACACGCAACATGGAAACCACTAGAAGCACATGCCAACAAGGCTAGACTAACGATGCCAACGGAAATTAAACACGGCCAGGCCATAACCACCTTGCGAGCTAGGGCAACGAAACACACTAATAAACATGACAAAGAAACAAAGTCACAACAACAACAACCAAGCCACCACCACTTCCAACTAAGAGGAGGACACACTAGCCACTCCCTCTGCTCGCCAGTCAATTCTTGCCTACACACTGAGTCCAGTGATCCACCATAGAGAACACCACACAATAGTAACAATCACAACTTGGCCAAGCTGAAACACCAAACCTAGCACCGCGACATGGCTTCGAAACCAACGCCGAGAGAGGCAGTGAGAACTTGGACTAACTGAGCCACACCATGAAGAAACTCCAACAATCTCGACGTCCCACCCCAATCAAGAGAGCTCTACAAACAACTCGTCATTGCTATCCAAACCACCATTTTCCCCTCAGCTACCAGAGTCCGTAACTTGAGCACGACCACTGCCTGGAGAACTCCTTGAAAGACACCAGAAAATAGCTATGACAAAATCTAGAAGGTGGGGGATAAATAGATTTCGACCAAATTAAAAATTAATCTCTTATCATATCTGAAACTTACGAGGATTTCAGAATTCTGAAGTGTGCACAAGTTCGAATTAGCTTAGACAGATGAGATGGTGTGGGAATCTACAAATTGTTAGATGATGCCATATTGAATAATGAGCGAGTCTATCAAACATCTAATGTACAGATTGATTAAACCACAATAACACAAAGATTTATGGTGGTTCGGATTACACAACTGTGTATCCTACATCCACCATCCACACACACACAAAAATCTACTTATCTAGCAAGTTCAAACAGATTACTCAACACACACACTATCTGAGATAATCGAAATCTCATATACACACACACAAAATTGAGCAGAAGAATTGCTTCAATTTCACTCTACACACAAATTGATTTGGAGTTTAGATAAAGAACTAGATGAATCAAGAGAATTGCATATTAGATAAGACTAGTTCGAATTCCCCCCTATTATGCTCTCAGTTGAGACTACAGACTTTCAGCTTTAGCTCGATGATGTGGACTTAGGAATCTGGGAATTCAACTTGACATTGATGGCTCAGGTCACCTGGATCTCCAATTCTTCATATCTGGGCCAGCAATACTCCTCAGATGAAGCCTCTCTCTAGTTGCCGCCTTCTGCTTCTTGGAGATGAAGGACTGAGGTGTGTGTCCCCAAAAGGTGAGGGGATCATGGGCATTTATAGCCCCGTGTACCCACGTGGTGCCTTACGGTTTGGGGGCATAGAATTTCCGCTAAAAAATCCATGTACCAAATCCTTACACGTGTTCAAGATTTCAGATCTGGAACAAAAGTTGAAGTGTGTCGACACAACTAAGCTGTGTGTCGACACATGAGCTTGGCCTCTTGTTCAGACAAAACTTGAATGTGACTTGTGTCAACACATACTTCACTTGTGTCGACACAATTAACAATAATCCAAAAATATAGCTTCTGTGAGATACATGTTGTGTTGACTCACAATGGACTTGTGTTGACACCACTGACTTCTTCTTTTCTGACTATTTTCTGGATTGCAAGGGATGTGTCGACACCAGTGGACTTGTGTCGACACCACTGACTTCTTTGCTCTTTACTGCTTTCTGAATACAATGGATGTGTCAACACCACTGGACTTGTGTCAACACCACTGGCTTCATTTCTCTTTACTGCTTTCTAAATGCAATGGATGTGTCGACACCACTAGACTTGTGTCAACACCACTGGCTTCACTTCATGAAGATCTTCACGGGAATTGATATATGTGTCGACACCACTGACATCATAACAACTTTATCTCTGAACTGAACATGAAATATGGTGTTAGATATGACTGATACAAGGTATTTAAACTTGTATGAATTATAGTTAAACATCATCCAAAAAAAAGATCCAAGAATCTCCCCCTTTTTGATGATGACAACTATAATTCATTGAACATTTTAGTTTAAGTAAGCAAGGTGTTTTAAGTCCATCAATCACATCATTTCATGTCATATATGAGAAGCAATGACAATTAAAAAAAAAACACAACATTCATTGAGAATTGAACTATAGGAATATGACATTCATATCACAATCATAAAAGTCAATGTTGTGAATCCAAGACAAACAAAAGTTTTGAAATAAACACACAAACCAATGTTTTGAAACAAACAAACAACTAAAATATTCACACTTCTCCCCTTTTGATATTAGCCAAAAAAAATAACATTAATGAGGTGGAGGTGGGGGAGGAGCAAAAAGCTTGTCATCAATATATTTCATCCTGGCTTCCAAAGCTCCCAGATTGTTCCTCAGCAATAGTTGAACAGCTGTTAATCTTGTATGGAGAGTTTCTTCCATTTTCTTCAAATTTTCAGAAGTGTGGATTGACATCTGATCAATGCCATGGGGCATAGGAGGAATAGTTGTTGAAGATGTAGCATGTCGACTCTCACCAGTGCTAATGTCATCTCTTAGCTTCCACACAGTGCTGAAATCATCTTTAAGCTCCTCAATTTGTTGATCTATGTGAGCAGTGTGCTCCTTCATTTGTTCCATATCATTGACAAAGTGAGCAAACAACAGCCTACACTTGGACACCTGTCTCACAGCCTCTTCTCCATTGTGAATGCTATGTTGTGTGTTATCAAGAATCTTGGACAGTAGGTCTTGATGTCCAGACTGAAGAAATGAAAGCTGAGTTGTAGCATCACCTAATGTCCCAACCAGTCTATTGAATCTCCTTGTGGCATGTTTAGCAAGTTCTTGTTGCTTCAAAAACTGACTTGTGACAGTATTCTCCAATCTCTAAATTCTAAACTCAAAGTTGCTGGACATCTCTCTCATGGAGGTATTCAGATTATCAAATTGAACTTAAAGGAAGTTATAAAGTTTAGGAGGGACTGCGGAACCACCTGATGATGTGGAGGCTGAGCCTTGATGACCAAAGAAGGAGGATGGAACAATCAAATTTTGATGAGGCACACTTTCAATTGGAGTTTCTTGTGGAATTTATTGTTCTAGTTCATCTTGGGGGAAAACTGGCTATAATGGTGGGTGATCCACTAGAACTTCTTGATGAGGGTCTATACTAGGAACTGACTGTTCTACATGTGGATCTGATGGTTGTTCTAGTATAGGACCCCTAGTAATATGATCTCCTTCAATCTTGAATCTCATGTATCTCTTCACATTGTTCAAGCAACAAATGTTGTACGGAGGAATTTTCTGAATCATTTCATTTGAAAATGATATGCCAAAATGTTCAAACATAGCAGTCAAATGAGCAGCATAGGGAAGAGAACTATGTAGGTCTTTCCTTATTGTTTTAGAAATGATTTGAAGCATGATCTCAATTAAATTCACTTTGATGTTCTTTAGCATGCAAAACAATAGAAAACTCTGAATATTTGTAAGCCTATTCCTACCACCACCTTGAGGAGAGAGAATAGTGGTAAAAATGCGGTGCATCAATCTATATAGTGGAGGAAATGAATTGGCTTTCAAACTAGTTACATTTACTTGTTTTGCATTTGTTTTATCAGAAGGTAACCTAGTAAGAAGTGAATATGCTTTAAATAATTGATCTGCCAATTCTTAAGAGAACAAAATTTTGACACCTTTCACCTGTGATTTGAATTCCTCTTTAGTATCCAAAAGATTTAAGAAAATTCTTGAACTAACCGAGGATAAAAGGTTCTAAACTCACTGATGAACCTTGTCCAGCCTTGAAATTCAAATAAAGGCATAAATTCCAGAAAGGCATTTAAGAGCTCTGTGTTAGAAGTACACACTGCCCATGGCTTCAAAATCATCCTTATTCCAGATTGAACAGATCTCAAAGGAGTTGCTGCTAGAGATGCAGAAGCATTTGATGAAGAGACTTCTGAGGATGCTCAGTTAAGGTTGGGAGAAGATGTACCTTCAGATGAAGAGGTACTGCTATCCTCAGAAGAACTAGAGTCAAGCATAATCTTCCTTTTTGGGTATCTAGATGTCATCATAGATTTTCCTTTACCCTGAGGAGTAGTTCTGCCATGCTAGGAAGGAGTCTCAGATGGAGGAGAATTTGGTTTTTAATCATGGGTATACTTTGACCAACGGTCCACTGGCCGTTCCTAAATGACTCCTTTTGCTGCCGCCCTAACCTTTGCTCCTTGCCTGGGAGTTTGCTTTGGTGCCATGGAATCTTGAGTTGAAGGAGGAGAAAACAAGATGGAAGAAATTGGAAGTTGTAGAGACGTGTTCTTCCGAAGTTCTAGGAGAGGAGGGAAGTTTTGAAAGATGGAAAGTGGGAGTGGTAGGGTCGACCTAGGGTGGTGTTTCCTTAAAAAGAGGATCGACACTAAAAGAGAGGTTGTGGAGGCTATTTCTAGCCTCCTAGGCCTGCGGGCCTGTCACAGCCCACTACGGCCCATCATGACCCATCAAGATGTCAGGGCTCCGGTCATCAAGCCACATGTCCTCGGGTTCAGCTAAAGGGCTTCCAAACATGCTTGGCCATCCGGTGTCTGAGGGCCTCGAGGGTGGTGTCCAGACACCCCGCAAACTTGTTTGAACAGGGTACCATCTACCACCAAGTGACCCGCGCCATGCTTTCAAGCACCGGGCACTAAGCAGCCTACCCAGTAACCGAGCAGGCCCCTGCTCGGTACCTTCCGACCAGTGGATCTAGGGCAGCCCTTCGCCTCCTAGAGGACGTTATTGCAACGGTGCGACACGCGCCCCTTGGTGAAAAGGCATTAAACATAGGATCACATCAGGTGCCTCCAACGGACAACTACTCACCTAGGAACCTGAACTGTCGCACCCCTCCAGTCATCATTGGAGTGGATAGAGTCCGGACCATTCATCTCCTTCATCTATAAAAGGGATAGGTAATCCCCATGCAAAGGTATGCAACCTTCGGCACATACACTCGCCCACGCGCGAAGCACACACCAGCAAACCTTCCTTTTCATCCTTCCTCCATAGTCCGATCTGACTGAGGCATCGGAGGGTTCCCCCCGGTTCTTCAACCAGGTCCCCCTGATCCATTCTGGGTTTTGTAGGCCATCGTCCGTACCGGCGACCATCATCCCTCTCTTCCCAGTGGAGGCCCATTCGGCCCAGGCTCGAATGGGGAATCACATTCACATTTTTGGCACCGTCTGTGGGAATGACAGCAGCCATGGCTCGCGGACGATCCTCTCACCAAAGCACCAGCAGCAGAGCGACGTGGTCTCGCCAATCACGCGTAAAATCGCGTGACGAAGCCCCTCCTACCGATGATAATGCTCCCCATGCCGGAGTGATCGACAATGGTCCTATCGCCGGCATCCCAGCGACGGCCCAGGAGATAGAAGAACTTCAGGGTGAACTACAGCAGCTTGTGGGGGTCTTGTAAGGCCTCCAGGTTCAACTGGCCAGACAGCAAGCCCTGCCAGTTCCCCTGCCTCTGGAGCAGCAGGCAGAGTCTTCACGACGGCAACCCCCTGCTCCGTCGGCTCGGCAAGAGTGTCGTGAGGAATCGGTCGGGTGCTCACGAAGAGCCTCGTCAGGTCGGTGAACCCCGGAACGGCAGGACTCTCCTCGTCGATCCGCTGTGGTACCACCTCCGCACTCCTTCATCGCCGCCAACTCATAAGGATCGAAGTGCGAAGGCTCTGTACAATCCGATCAGGAGTTGACAAGATGCCTCCGCCGCGTCGTAGACCTCGAGCCTCACATGGACGCGATGGTCTAGCTTCCGCTCACCATTCACCATGGAGATCCTAGAGGCTCGGGTCTCCCCGAAGCTGCCCCTACCTACCATCGCGCCCTACGAAAGTACCTCCGACCTGGCGGATCGCGTCCACGGGTTCGAGTCGCACATGGTGTTCCACGGGGCATCGGATGCAGCCAAATGCCGAGCCTTCCTGGCCACTTTGAAGGAGACTGCACGGGCGTGGTTTGAAACCCTCCCCGCAGGCTCCATCTCGTCCTTCCACCAGTTGAAGAAGTCCTTCTGGGACAACTTCTTGGGTGGGAAATCGCAGCCGCGCACTGCGGCTTCACTTCTGTCTGTCCGGAAGAGGAAGGGAGAAGTGCTCTGGGACTACATCAAGTGGTTCTGAACTAAAGCGCTTCGCATCCCTCGCCTGGACGTCCCGTTAGTCACCAGCGCTCTCATCCAGGGCACTCGTGATGGCTTCCTCCAGAGGACGCTAGGAGTACAACAACCCAGCACTGTGGCCAACCTACTCTCCACTACCCAGCGCCACACTGCGTGCGAGGAGAGCCTGGATGCCGGCCGAGCAGAGCAAGGCAATCAAGCAGATAGGAAGAGGCCTTCCGACAACGGTTCCGACCGTGAGCGGAAGAAGGGACGACGCAATGGGGGCTCGCCGCACCGACCACGCCCCTTCACCGAATGCACCCCTCTGACGGTGGCCCCCAAGCAGATCCTGGTCGAAATCCGGGATGAGCAATATGTTCGGTGGCCACCCAGGATGCGCTCTGATCCCCCAGGCGCAACCAGGACAAGTATTGTCGCTTTCACCGCGACCACGGCCACGACACCTCTGAGTGCTGCCAACTCAAGGACTCGATTTCATCCTTGAACAAGTGTGGCTACTTAGGTGCTATGTGTTCTGGAATGACGACCACCCAAGACATAGAGAATGCACTCTTGTGCAGCCCATCAACAACGAACCAAATGAGCAGGAGATCAATGTGATTGCGGGAGGTGTCGGCGCAAGTGGAGAAGGCAACCAAAGCCGACGTGACTACGCCCGGCGGGTGCACTTGGTGGAGAGACCCCCGGTGCCTCGGCCAAGTCCTTATCCCTCCAGTCCAACTCGCACATGATCCGAGGAGGCCATAACCTTCTCGGACGATGACCATGTAGGAGTTTCCACTCCACACACTAATGTGTTGGTCGTTTCAGCCACCATCAATCATTGTATTGTGCGTCGGATTTTGGTAGATAATGGAAGCACCCTAATGTGTTGGATTATGATTGTTTCTTAATGATGGGATTGAAAATTGATCAGCTCACCCCAGTAAAATCGCCTCTGTTCGGCTTTTCTGGGGTCTCGGTTCATCCCATATGATGAGCACGCCTTCTAATCATTCTGGAAACTGCACCAAAAAGCGTGACCAAGATGGTGGATTTATTGGTCATTCGAAGCATGCCAGGGTATAATGCCATCCTTGGCAGAGGCCTGATTGGCCGCATCAGGGTAGCCCCATCATCTCTCCACCAGAAGATGAAGTTCCCACTCCGTGTGGTATCGGTAAGGTGCGCAGCAGCCAACGAGAGTCCCGATGGTGCTATGTCCTCTTCCAAAGGGACAAACAGCCCCTCACAGACCCAGAGGTTCTACCAGTACCCACCGACCAGCCGAGGAACCCCCGTCGAAGATCTACTACCTGTAAGGGTGGACGACGACCCCGAGCACATCCTCTACATTGGCGCACAGCTCCCAGAAGCCGAACAACAATACTATAAGGCTTTCTTGCTAGCCATCATGGACGTGTTCGCATGATCAGATGACGAGCTGCCCAGCATCCCTCTGTAGGTAATGACGCATAACCTTCACCTAGATCCAAGGATGCCACCGGTCCAGCAGAGACGGTGACCCGTCAACCACGAACAGCAGACTGTGATCTATGATCACGTCGTCATGAGCCAAGCAACTAGTCTTCTCCAAGACGCCCAGTACCCGAGGTGGATCTCCAATGTAATCCTCGTACGCAAATCCAATGGCAAATGGCGCGTATGCGTAGACTACAAAGACCTCAACAAAGCAACGCCCAAGGATAACTTCCCACTGCCACGCATCGACCAGCTGGTAGACGCTATGTCCGTGCACGAGCTTCTCAACTTCCTGGATGCGTACGCTGCCTATCACCAGATCAGTATGCATCCTCTGGACCAAGATGCCACGACGTTCGTCACCGACTTCGGCCTCTACTATTTTACCTGAACGTCATTTGGTCTGAAGAATGTAGGAGTGACCTACCAGCAGTTGGTCAACAAGATGTTCAAGTAGCAAATCGGACGCAACATGGAGGTCTACATCGATGACATGCTGGTCAAAACGCTCCCGAGCACCGACCACATCACCGACCTCGAAGAAACCTTTGCAACCCTGCGAAGGTATCACATGAACCTCAATCCAACGAAGTGTGCATTTGGAGTGCGCTCAGGGAAATTCCTCAGCTTCCTCATTTCTAACTGGGGAATAGAGGCCAACCCTAAGAAAATCCGGGCCATACTAGAGATGAGCAGCCTCAAAACCGTATGTGACGTCCAGCAACTTATTGGACAACTTGCGGCACTCAACCGCTTCATGTCCTAAGCAACAGAAAGGAGTTTTAACTTCTTCAAATTGTTGTGAGCCCCCAAAGGCACCTCACTGCAAGGGGGGCAGGTACGGTGGACCGGGGACTGTGAAGCATCCTTCACCGAGCTGAAGGCATATCTAGCCGCCCCACCTATTCTCTCAAAGCCTGTGCTCGGGGAACCCCTATTCGTATACCTTTCGGTCACCGAACATTCCATCAGTACGGTATTGATCAGAGAAGAGGCAACAGCACAACATCCTATTTATTACATAAGCAGGGTGCTCCAAGAAGCAACGAGAAGATATCCTCGAGCAGAAAAGCTTGCTCTAGCTCTTGTAACGGCAGCTCGGAAGCTTAGGCATTACTTCCAGACCCATCCGATTACGTTATTAACCGACCAGCCACTGAAGCTCATCCTTCAATGATCAGAGCTTTCGGTAGGGTCATCAAATGGGCCATTGAGGTTGGGGAATTCAACATAAGCTACCGTCCAAGGACGACTATCAAGGTGCAAGCGCTAGCGGACTTCGTGGCTGAATGCACCCTTCCGACTGAGAAGGATCCTCCATTAGCGGATGAGCCCCCATGGGAGCTCTACGTCAATGGGTCCTCTTGTGTCACAAGAAGTGGGGCAGGCCTAGTTCTTACCTCCCCGGAGGGTTTAGAATTCCATTACTCCCTTAGGTACCGCTTCGCCGCCTCCAACAATGTAGTTGAGTATGAAGCACTCCTGTATGGGATCTGCATGGCCAGGCACTTCGGAGCGCTCTGGCTGCAAGCCTTTAGCGATTCCCAATTGGTTGCCAGCCAGGTGAACAGACAATTCGAAGCCAGGGAGCCCCGCATGGCGCAGTACCTCCAACAGGTCAAATGCCAAACAGAGGGTCTCCTCTACTTCAATATCATACACGTCCTACGAGAGCAGAATGTGCGGGCCGATGCACTCGCCTAGCTAGCATCTTCAGGCGACATCGGCCCTTATCGCTTCGTGTTTATAGAAGAGCTCACTGCACCGAGCACCGAGGTGGATGTAGCAGCCATTGAGACCGAACCACCAACACCGAGTTGGATGAACCCTCTCATGGCCTATCTGCTTCGTGGAGAGCTTCCTCTTGACCAAGGCGAAGCTCGTAAAATCAAGTTGCACTGCCAGAAGTTCACCGTCATTGAAGGCCAATTGTACCGACGTTCCCTCTCAAGACCTCTTCTACGGTGCCTCAGTCCCGTTGAGGTGACACCGGCCATCGAGGAAGTCTACGAGGGTCTGTGCGGGAGCCACCTGGGGGGAGAACATTGGCACGCAGCATCCTCCGAGCAAGGTTCCGGTGGCCTTCCCTGCAAAAGGACTGCATGTCCTACGATAAGAAGTGCCCGGTGTACCAGAAGTTCCGGCAGCTTATCCGACAGCCTGCCAAACAGCTTCACACTCTGTTCGAACCACGACCCTTCGCTCGTTGGGGAATTGACATTATGGGACCTTTCCCCGAACCCCAAGGATGGAAGAAATTCCTATTCGTTGCCATCGATTACTTCACCAAGTGGATCGAGGCAGATTCTGTTGCCACAATCACCGACCAGGCCGCGTGGAAGTTTGTATGGAAGAACATCCTTTCCCGATTTGGCGTACCGAAGGTGATTACCTCTAACAACGGGAAATAGTTCGACATCACATTCTTCAAGCAGAAGTGTTCGGAGCTCGGCATCTACAACCACTTCACCTCATTCTCACATCCCAAAGCAAACGGTTTGGTTGAGAATGCCAACCGAACACTGCTCCATGGGATATGCACGAGGGTGGAAGCTGCTAGAGGTTCGTGGATCGAAGAGCTCCCCAACGTACTATGGTGCCACTGAACGATTGCTCGGGTGGCTACCGGAGAGACTCCCTTCCACTTGGCCTTTGGCACAGAAGCTGTGGTGCCTCTGGAAGTTGCTCTCCCCACAATTCGAACAACCCACTTCGACGAAGCCGCCAACAACCGCGCACTAAGAGAGAACTTAGACATGCTCGGTAAATGTCAGAATGACGCCAGCATCAGGCTAGTCTCCTACCAGTAGCGGCTTGCGCAATACTATAACTCTCGAGTACGGGAATGACACTTCTTCAAAGGAGACCTTGTTCTGCACCGTTGCTCGTCATTGAATCCCCGAAGAGCAACCGGCAAACTCGCCCCGAAATGGGAAGGACCTTATCAGGTCACTCAGGTTCTTGGGAAAGGATCCTACAAGCTAGACACCCTTAGCGGCGAGGTCATACCCAGAACATGACATGTATCTAACCTAAAGGCTTATTATTTATAAAAGCGTCATGTTCCACATTCAACTTCTCTCCTATTCGTTCAGTCTATACAAGGGTGCTCAGGTCATCCCTATTCGGAGCTTTTCAGCTCAGAAGGATAGCGCAATGCCCAAAACCTTGGAACAGAGGCATTGGACACAGACCTGAGGTCGAAACTTTTCAGTTCCCAAAAACCTGCATGGTACCAACAAGCCGCTAACAACTAATGAATTCCAATTCGAACAGAACACTACTAGAGAGGAAGATAGAGCCATCCACATAGTCAAAGAGGTACATTTTATTCCCTTAAAAATTTCTAGAGCCCCACTAGGGAGCAAGTTACAAAAAAAAAGTGGAAGATATAGTTCAAGGAGCTTGCTCGGAGGGTCCAGCTCTACCGTTCCCAGAGGTCATCCGCCCAGCCTTGAAGTTCGCAAAGTGAACTGCGTCTAGGCGGGGATCCTGACTGCGGCGTCAGCATTCCTGGGGTGCGGCTTCAAACGCCTCCTGCGGATACTCGTCCGTGGCCAACTGCTGGCCTTGATCCTCCCCGATCTGGAGTCCTACCTTATAGAAAGACACGGCATATTGTTCCAAATCTTCATGGAATTCTAGCCCCGCCTTTTATTCAGTGACTCCTCGAGCTTCGGCGTCGGAGAGGACCCCCACGAGCACCATCTTCTCTGCCCCGACGACTGCGAGCTCCAACTTAGAGGCCCTAGACGCAATGCGGAGGTTCTTTACTTCCCTCTGCAGCTCGACATTCCGGAGGCGGTGTTGTTTTTCGCGCTACTCACAGAGTGCGAATTTGGCGACCCACATCTGCTAGGGGTACTGGGCCCGGGATGCAAGCCTTTTTAACACCTCCGAAGATCGCGTGACGCCGCCCACCAATGCCTCAACATTGGCCTCGTCATCTTCGTTCGCACGGCGCTCCCCCTGGAGGACCTCCGGTGACCGTTCGGGGGTTACCTCTGAGCCTAATCCCTGGCACCGCGCCAGCACTTCGAGAAGAGAAACACTGGGGTAGAGTGGCAGGGTCCTGGACGAACCCCCTTGGAGACGCTCCAGGGCTATCCCCGAAGGCTGCGTTGGGGACTTCATCTTAAGCACTCGCGACAGTGGTGCTCGGTCCTCCTCGGATCTAGCCCGGTCCTCAAAACTGGTGGCCCCCTCCTCGGATCTAGCGTTGGGGACTTCGTCTTAAGCACTCGCGACAGTGGGGATGGTCTGCTCGACGGGGAGGCTCTCCCCTTCGACAACGCAACTGGTGGCCCTCTCGGCTACTGCCTACTGCCCATCACCAGTGACAGGCATCCTCCGAGGTTCCTTACCCCTGGCCGTTTGCTCGGCCACAGGCAATATCGCAGCTGCTATCTGTGACTGGCCCTCCACAGCCACTTCGGCCAGGAGAATGGGGCCTGTTGTTTCCTCGGACACCTCCCCCGCATGCATCGCCCCTGCGACCACCTCAGAAGTTGAACTCTATGCGGCGATAGCTTCGCCTTCTGCCACGGCTCTTGATGCTTCCGTCGCGCCCGCTTCCTCTATTTCGCTCGCAGCAGAGCCCTGGGGCATTCACACCCTCACTTGCTCTACAGAGGATCCTCCGTTGGAGTGGTCGCTTACAATGACCAAGCCCAAATCTGAGATCACCCCTTCAACTATCAGAGGCCTTGTCTCGGACAGGGTGCACGGCCCCGCCTGTTCGGCTGTCTTCGCCAACTTCCTCTTCTTCCGAAGCCGGAGTTTGGGGCACCGCATCTTCCTCCTGTGACTCGTTCTACCTGGCCACCCTCTTCAGGGGTGCAGACTCCTTCCGAAGATTAATCTTCAGGGGCCTCTTCTCTGTAGCTCGAGCGATGGCTAGGCGGCTTTCTTCGGGTTCTATTGGAGGAGCACCCTTACTCAGATACGTTAAAAAGGAAGTGATAGTAATCTGCTCGGAAAGTCCTCCATACCCTCCTGATCCGGCCAAGCAGCCAGCTCTTCAACGCCTGCGCAAGGAAAAAATCAGAAGACGATCCCTAACAAGCCCAAAAATTAAATAAAGTTAAATACTTACTCCATGGTCGGCTCAACCCATACTTGACGAGTTGAAACTCTGTCAGGTAGTGCTCTGCATTCCTCACGAGCACCGTGTTCAAGTTATCCGAAGCCTTCGCCTCATCCCGAACCAGGAGGGGAACATAGTCCTTCCGAGCATCCCGGATTCGAGTAGGGAATCCTAATTCTGGCACATCAGCTCCTTGGCGGCGGCCAATGAAGAAGACGCAGTGTGTCCATCCCTTGTTATTCGAATGTTTGCTCCCGAACAGGATCTGCATCCTATTTGCTCGGTGCTTGGTGTACCCCACGCTGTGCTCCGACTGCGGCGAGGACGTGAGGCTGAAATGCGATCAGAAGATCCCCACGGTGGGATGCACCCCCCGCAACTTGCAGGCGATGCAGAACACACAGATCGTCCTCCACGAGTTCGGGGTTAGTTGTATGTGCGCAATCTTCCATATGTTCAGTAGGTCCTTCGCCATTGCCGGCAACGGCAGCCGGAATCCCGCCTCCATCAGGTCGAGGGAGAGGGTGAAACATCTTGGTTTGTCTACAAGATATGACTCCTCCTCCTTGGTGAGGATGATGTCGTACTCCTCACTAATCCGATATCACTCGCGGAGGCCCTCGAAGAAGAGTACTTCAGCCCCCGGGTCGCCTCAGGCACAGTCCCACTCGCGCCGACGGTAGCAACGATTTCCTTTCTGCGACATCACTGGTAGCAGATGGAGAAGTAGGGAAGAGGCGACGAACGATGGGGAAATGCAAGGAAGAAGATGATGATGGAGAGTGGTGAGCAAGAAAGCATTTCAAAGGAATAAGGCGTGAGCTCCGCCTTCTCCCCTCCACTTCCTTATAAGGGAATAGGTGCGGAATTCGAAACGTAGGAGCGGCGATTCCTCCGCCCCAGTGGCTCATTCGAACGTCCCAAGCAGAGTTTACCGCTCGACACGTCACCTCTGCCATTTTGAGGTTTCTGTCCACGAGGAGACTGCAAACGGCATCGCCCAACGGGTCGTTCGCATCGTCGAGGTCGATATCGCATTTAATGCGAGGCTTCAGACCGCCGTGGTCGAAATCGAATTTAATGCGACGGTGACGTTCGAGCAGACTTCCGCTCTCAAGTGTTGCAGTACCCAAAATAGCTTGAGAGCGTGGGGGGCAAGTGAGGTGGCTATTTCTAGCCTCCTAGGCCTACGAGCTTGTCACGACCAACTACGGCCCATCATGACCCATCAAGACGTCAGGGCTCCGGTCATCAAGCCACATGTCCTCAGGTTCAGCTAAAGGGCTTTCGAACACGCTTGGCCATCCGGTGTCTGAGGGCCTCGAGGGTGGTCTCCAGACACCCCGCAAACTTGTTCGAACATGGTACCATCTACCACCAAGTGCCCCGCACCGTGCTTCCGAGCACCGGGCACCGAGCAGCCTGCCTAGTAACCGAGTAGGCCCATGCTCGTTACCTTCCGACCAGAGGATCCAAGGCAGCCCTTCGCCTTCTGGAGGCAGTTATTGTGACGGCGCGACACAGGCCCCCTGGTGAAAAGGCATTAAACACAGGATCCCAGCAGGTGCCTCCAACGGACAACTACTCGCCTAGGAACCTGAACCGACGCACCCCTCCAGTCATCATTGGAGTGGATAGAGTCCGAACCTTTCATCTCCTTCATTTATAAAAGGGACATGTAATCCCTACGCAAAGGTATGCAACCTTCAGCACATACACTCACCCACGCGCGAAGCACACACCAACGAACCTTCCTTTTCAGCCTTCCTCTACAGTCCGATCTGATTGAGGCATCGGAGGGTTCCCCCCAGTTCTTCAACTGGGTCGCCCTGATCTGTTATGGGTTTTGTAGGCCATAATCCTTACCGGCGATCGTCTTCCCTCTGTTCCAGTGGAGGCCCATTCGTCCCAGGCTCGAATGGGGAATCACGTCGATAGAGGTGATAAGATCATCCTCAGGTTCATTTAACCAGAACCGGAACCAACGTCTGGGTTTGGTTGTGTCGACACAAGTGTGATGTGTGTCGACACAAGACAAAGCTGTGTCAACACACGATTGAAGTGTGACGACCTGAGATAGCAATAATTCAGGATTTTGTGAAATGATGAGAGGGGAGTCTTTATTATGATGATAAAGATTTGAAAATCAATTGTTCAAGGATTTTTAATATGTTAAAGATATCATATCAAATTCTTATCATCAATCCTTTTGCTAAATTAATGGTTTGAGGAATAGTATTCAATGTTTGACCAATTGACAAATCTAAAGAACCTGGATTACAATTTAATGGAATTAAAATATTCTATTCAAATCAAAATATTCATTCAAACCTTACTCGGTCAAAGTAAGATGATTTCTTCAAGATTAGTTCCAATCATTATTGAGGCTAAACACTTTTAAAAGATCTAAGTTAAGCAATTGTTGACCATTTGATTGAAGTAATTTTCTTGAAGCAAAATTAATAAGCAGTCAGATATAGTAAATCTTGTTCACTCAAGTACACATGTTTTTTACACACCTGAGTCCCTGGTTACTTGATTACTAATCATTCTGCTTCAAGAGGTTACTAAAAACTTTTTGACATAGAAATATACATTTATCAGATGCCAATATTCCCAGTTACTAAGTTAACATTAATTTTTGAAAATTTTAATTGAACCTTTTAGAACAGAGATAGCTTGACACTTCATACATACATGGCTCATCACTTTTTGTGAAGGTTTGCAGTTTCTCCGTATGCATGCCATTGCTCTGCTAAAAGAGAATTGAAACTTGATGGTTACTTAAGGTTGGACACAATTCTATCATTTATCAAACCAAATAGAATGGTAAAGACAATATTGATTTGGAAAAAATACAACCAAAGAAATCAATTACTTTTAAATTTCAAAGAAAAAAGAATGTTAACCTGAAGAATATGTTAAGACTATTAAAAATGCATTCCAGTGTTTTAAGAAAATTAATGGTCAGGTTAAAAATTACTACCCATCAAATCACTAAATTACTTCTAGTTTGATGAAAAAAAAAATCAGTGTAGTCTTTATCTCCCCCTGAATAATTGACTTGATCAATATTAATCAAAAATAAAGATTATCCTTCTTCAACTGAAACTTCATAGAAGATTAAAGAGAATGACTGGATCGTTTTAAGAATTCAAAAGTTAGCATTGAAGGTATGTGTCGACACATAGAATGATATGTGTTGACATATGAACTTGAGAAATGATCACTTTCAGTTTGAAAACAATAGTCTGGTGTCGACACAACACTAATTGTGTGTCGACCTAATCCCAATCATAACTTCTACTGACAGTGCTCAACAAAACTGATCAAATTTGGGTTTTGTTCTCAACCAACTTATGTACAAGCACTGTTGTCTCCTTTCAAAAACAATTACATTTCTCAAGCTTGTGCCCCACTCAAAATGTGCATGAGTGGAATAAGTGATATGAAAATGATACACAATGATTTGCACACAATTTTCGCATTCACTCAAGCAGAATCAACATGTGAAGTATGAATGTGAACACACAACCATAGAACAAACACAAGCATTCATTTAAAATGATGACCCTTACATAAGGAAGATTATTGGTACTTGGTGGAGGATTTTCCTCACACATAGTGATAGTTTTTAGACAAGCTTGACTTGTCCTTCCACATTTCACCATTTGATATACCAATTAATCTTTGTATAAAAGGTCCAATTAATTCTAGTTTTTCAAGAAAATTTTAGTGCATATTGCAAATTCCAAGCTCTCTTCTTAATGAAGTGAATCTATCCTCTGCCAAGGATTTTGTGAATATGTCAGCCACTTGTTTTTTAGTTGGAATGAAATTAAGTTCAATGTTCTTGTTCGCAACTTCATCTCTTAGAAAATGATATCTTATTTCGATGTGTTTTGTTCTGGAATGTTGAATTGGATTCTTTGAAAGATTGATGGCACTAGTGTTGTCACTTAATATAGGTGTGCATCCAATGTCAATGTTATAATCACAAAATTGACTCTTTATTCACAATACTTGAGTTGCATAACTCCCTGCAACAATATATTCTGCTTCTGCAGTGGAGAGAGCAATTGAGTATTGCTTCTTGGATGCCCATGAAACTATGCAACCCCCTAGGAATTGACAATATCCACTAGTACTTTTTCTATCAATTTTGCAACAAGCATAGTCAGCATCAGAATATGAGATTAAATCAACATTGCAACCAGTTGGGTACTATAAACCCAATTCAATTATATCAAAGAGATATCTAAAATTTCTCTTTACTGTAATTAAATGGCTTTCTTTGGGACTAGACTGATATCTAGCACAAAGACAAACACTAAATTGAATATCTGGTGAACTTGCAGTAAGATAAAGGAGAGAGCCAATCATACCTCTATATTGTTTTCCATCTACCATTTTACATTTTTCATCATGTTTCAGTTTCACACTTGTGCTCATAAGTGTAGATGCTGGCTTAGCTTGCTCAAACTGAAACCTCTTAATTAGCTCCATGACATACTTCTCTTGATTGATGAAGAAGCCATCCTCACATTGTTTGACCTGTAAGCCAAGGAAAAATTGTAACTCTCCCATTACACTCATTTTAAACTCACTGTGCATATGTTGTGAAAATTCTTCACACGGTGAGGGGTTAGTGGAATAAAAAATAATGTCATCCACATAAACTTGAACAACAATGATATGATTGTTAACACATTTTGTAAAGAGAGTTTGGTCCACTTTACCTCTGGAGTAATTTTTACTAACCAAAAAGTTTATCAATCAGTCATACCAAGCTCTTGGTACCTGTTTCAAACCATAAAGGGGTTTTTGCAATTTATAAACATGGTTAGGTTTATCAGGAATTTCAAATCTAGGTGGCTGTGAAACAAAAACTTCTTCCTTGATGTAACCATTTAAAATGGCAGTTTTGAAATCCATTTGAAATAGTTTGAATTTATTGGAACATGCATATGCTAACAAGATTCTTATTGCCTCAAGCCTAGTTACTGGTGCAAAGGATTCTTTAAAATCTACCGCAAATTCTTGATTGTACCCTTTTGCAACCAATCTAGCTTTATTTCTAAAAACTTTTCCCTCTTCATTTAGTTTATTCTTAAATACCCACCTTGTTGCAATTATTGAAATTTCTAGAGCTTTAAGAACTAAGCTCCACACATTATTCCTATGAAATTGACCAAGTTCTTCAAGCATGGCATCTATCCAAGAGTTTTCTCTTAGAGCTTCTTCAATGTTTTTATGTTCCACTTGAGAAAAAATGCTAAATGATCATGTTCAACAATATTTCTAAATTTTGATCTAGTTTGAACTCTATCATTTACATTTCCATGACATTTTCAAGTGGATGATATTTGGAATACCTGACATTTGTTATTGTTGACTCACTCTAATGATTTTGTTTAGTTCTGTCGACAATCGTTGTTTCATCTGTCAACAGTTTCTTGTCAACTTGTTCTTCAATATTTTCTCCTTTATCATCATACCTGCAAACATTTGAATTGTCAATTTTTGTATGAATCTCATCAAAAATAACATGTAGAGTCTCTTCCATAGTTTTATTTTTGGTGTTAAACACTCTATAGGCTCTAGAGTGTTCAGAATAGCCTAAAAAGAATCCTGGATCACTTTTGGCTTCAAATTTGTCTAGATCAACTTATCATTATTGTGAATAATGACTTTGGAGCCAAAAACTCTAAAGTATCCAATGTTTGGTCTCTTACCTTTTAGAAGTTCATATAAGGTTTTCTTCATTACAGGTCTTACCATAGCTCTGTTCAAGATGTAGCATGATGCGTTCATAGCTTCTGCCCAAAAGCCCCTTGAGAGTTGACTTTCCACCAGAAGTGTGCGAGCCATTTCCACCAAGGCTCTATTCTTTCTCTCCACTACTCAATTTTGTTCTAGAGTTATTGGAGAGGAGAATTTATGTTCAATGCCTTGGTTCTTGCAGAAGTCAAAGAATAGATTATTATCAAACTCTCCCCAATGATCAGTAAGAATTCAGCATATTTTGTTTGTTTTTCCATGCTCAATCTTGTTAAATAAATCTTCAAAGTTTTTCATTGTTTCACTTTAATGAGCTAGAAATTTGACCCAAGTGAATTTATAGAAATCATCTACAATGACAAACCCAAACCGTTTGCCATTGAGACTGAGTGTTCTTGTAGGTCCAAAAAGGTCCGTGTGCAACAGTTCAAATGGTTTTGAACTGATTATAGGTGTAACAATATGGTCGTTCGGATCCGGGTTTATCGGGTCTATGCATGGTGCTCTTGACCAAGAGATGGTCAAAGGGTTGTGTTTGTGGTTTCTATGCACAGTGTGGGCAATGTGGGCCAGATATGCCAGCCTAATTACACTGCTAGTTCACTGTTCAGAAACACGACGGAGTCAGGCGTCGCGATTTAAACGCGTCGGACACGCCGGACACGTTTCACAGAACCGCCTCTATGATGCGTGGTGTGCGGTTTCTTATTGGCGTCGTACAGGTTGGACGCGTTTAAAGGGGTTAAACACGGCGGCTGTGCACGACGCGATTTTGATTAGAGTGTTAAGTCCATTGTTTCGCCCAGACAGAGCAGAGAATGCTCTGTCCGGCATAGGGGAGATGCTGTGAAGCTTCTCTAGCGAGGATTCCGGCGATTCTAGCTTCCGGTGGCTCATGCGGCGTGGGAACCACGTGAGGATGGTGTCCGGAGCACGGGCGTGCTGGTGGCGAGGAGGTTTTGGCATTCTTTAGATTCTTCCAACCGGTAGGGAGACTTCCTACCTTTGTTTGTTGTTTAAAGGCATGATTGGATTTAGGATTAAGGGTTGGAGCATGTGGGGGTGGTGTGCCATGGTTTGGAATCATGTTTACTATTTTGAATTGTGGACCGAACAGCATGTGTGTGGATTTCTCCCACGGAGGACGTGGGTTCGGCCTGTGAGCTGAACCCACAGTCTTTGTTGAAATGCATCCAAGATAGTTGACGCGTTCATGTTGAACACCTCGCATTGAGCCGACGCATTTCATGTTTGTCTATTGTGCTATGGCTGTGTTGGGTTCGCATTTGCATGACCCAACACGTTCATGTGGAAACGTGTCTATGTTGTCGAATACGATTAAGGTTGACCGAGGTTGCTTTGGTCTAATGGTGTCGGTGTGGCCCGACGCGATTTGCTGTTTGACCGGTTTGGGGTTTGAAGACGGCAGTTCGGGCCGATGTGACTTGGTCGCGTCACTGGGCCCTGTCGCATTAGCATTTTGAATGCCGTCTGAATAGGTGGACACCAAATGTATGGCGTCGCCTATGTCCGACGAGTTTCAGCTTCCGAGGTCGAATTGTGATGGTTGGGCAGTGAAGGTCCTGTGTGGACTTAGCCCTGGTTTTTGTTGTCATGATATTGTGGTTTATGTATGTGTCGGCGTTGGTTGACTTAGAGGTCACATGGTGACCGTTGATAAGCTAAGCCTGACATTTGCATACCATGGTTTTTCAGTGGATCATTGTATAAGTATGTATTGTGGTTTATATACTTGTCGACTCTGGTGGTCCAGCGCCTAATCCGGAATACCTCTTCAGTTGGGTACCCCAGGTTCCTAGGAGAGCCAGGCATGTGTGTTGTGCTCAGGGCGTGTCTCGGTACGTTGTGTACCTTCGAGGTCTTAGTCCTCTTCTTGCACACCCTCACTCCTTTGTTTGAGTTGTACGTCCGGCTTAGGGAAAGACAACTGGGGCAATGACTTGTGTTTGTTGGTGTGCAGTCGCTTGTAACGAGCTCGTGGTTGGGCGACGGACACCGGTAGACGTACTAGTCCCCAGCTAGTCCTGTATTTCCAGTGCCTCACTTTAGGGAGCTCGGGCCAGAGTCCCTAAAGGAGCCAGGCTTGGGACCTGCAGCTGTGTGGTCTGCAGGTGTGGTGTTGGTTGGTCTCCATAGTGGTTTACTTTGAGTGCTTCTGTAACGACCCTCTTCATACCGGTACGATTATACCAATCCTCATCGGTATAAAGGGCGTCATTACAGTGGGATAAAACCCAACACTAGCCGATAGGTTTAAATGTACGTGAATAGCAATTTACTACAGCGGAGTTTAAAATAAACAATTTAACTTGAGATCATCACCATCACATATTCCACAGTCTATATAGCAAAATAAATTGACAGCATCCACATTGCTACATGATAATGAAATTACATTGTCCAAAATGATTGTCCATACAACATATTGTTCAAGCTGAGAAAGAAGAGTACAGCTAAAATCTACTCCTCACGAGCTACTCCTCCAATAGATCGACCTTCGCTATGCCTTCCTCCAAAGTAGCAACACCTGTCTCACCTGTACGCCGAAGCAAGGGTGAGTCCAAAGACTCAGCAAGTAAAACAAAGACTTAAACTCAAACATGCCATATTCACCTTAAGCTATTAAACACTAAAGTATACACACTATCATTCATACTACAAGAATACACATGGAACACACATTCAACTATCAACACGATTTTGAATCATTTAACCATGCTTTATTCTATCACGTGTTTATTCTAAATCATGGATGCTAATGCTATACACTTGTACATACTTTCTAATTACATGTAACATGAGACTTTCATTCACACATTTATCCATTGCATGAAATAATTTTACAATTAGAACATGAAAGTTGACATAAGGAAATGAGCAACCTAGCATGGTGACTATTTACTTTTCACATGTACTCTTCATGTGGAATTTCGCATTTCACTTGATGGTTTTAATGTAAATTAATTCTCACATGCATGGTTTCATAGTTCATAGCATGAATTGTAAAGTCTAGAATGTAGCCAAATTGATTGACAAATCCAACCGATTTAAACATGAGACTCTATGCTAATTACTCATCACTCCTAGCATGGAATCTAAACATCCTTACTTATGTTTGTACATTCCTACCCATACTTTACTTGCTGTTTTTAACATGAATTAAATCTAATTGCATGGAGTTAGATTTATTTGTTCATAACCTCATTCATTAGGTAGCTTCTCATACTTATTGTTCGTATTACACGAATGACATGGTCAAACATGTTTATCTACATGCTCCATCACATGAATGGAAATCATTTACATGACATTACGCTAAACATGATAATTACAATGAGGTTAAACATGATATTGCCACGAAGGTAACCAACACATGAAATTTTCATAAACATATTGCATTAACATATTAGCTTTCACATGCAAGCACATTCTTGTTAATACTAACCTTTCCTTTACTCAACCATTCACATGACCCTCACATTACTTTTTCATTTTTCACGTATCACATATCATGTCGTTTGTACCCATCACATGTCACTTTTGCACATCATTATGCACTTACTCATATTTCACTAATTTAGTGTGTCATGACACATAGTCCTAACTACCGATAGAGGACACAACGAACATCTCATACTCATAACTCATGTCACATAACTCATATCACATGACTTATGTCACATAGCCCATGTCACATAACTCATGTCACATACTCATATCACGTAACTTATGTCACATAACTCATATCACATAACTTAAGTCACATAACTCATAACACATACTCATAACACATACTCACCACCTAGGCAATGTAGTGGTGAATCTTGGTAACTGAGCAAACCGGGAGAAGCACTCTCCACCATGTCTAGTGGTACTTGTCCACCTCCGGGTTTTCCCCAATGCCCTTGGGACAATCTTATATCACATAGAGCCTTCCATAGGGACTTTTCTATGTACAGCTCTCGAGGCCCCTAGGGTAGCAGTGTCATTCTTGGCCCAATTATTACACATTTACTCATTTGCATTTTTCTCTCATTATGCACACACTTTTCATAAATCACTTAATCACTTTACATACACTAGTGATCGATTATACCTAGCTTCAGTTATCCTAATCATGATACTACCAACAGAGTTTAATCATTCAGAAAATTTACACTAATCATGTTGGGAAAACACATTATCAATCAAAATCATAATATCATGCTTTAAGGATTCATTTTCGCATGGAAATTTCATAACCTACTCTACGGTTATCTAAATCACCAAAAAATTTGTGCACACACTGATTACAGGGTCCAGATTTCTCATGCGAATTCTCACATTTTTCTGAATTACAAAATTTTAGCAAGAATTAAAATACTTATTTACATGCCACCCATAACTCAATTTATCATGGGGTTACAACATCAAGGTCATATCTAACAGTTCACTAACCTGCATATAGCATTCTCATCATGATGGAAATTTTCCCTAAATTTATCGGACATCATGTGATTTCTAGAATTTAAACACCCTCAAACATGATTTCTAATTTCGATATAAAAATCATAAAGAAACTCCAGGGTCAAGGAAAAATTCCAAGTTTTACAAAACATGGACTGACAGGTACACACATGGTCTAGACAAATTTGGACATTAAATTTCCTCATGGATCATGTAGATAATATTTTTAACACAACGAAATCTCATCTAGGATGTATTTCATACATGAAACCATTTATACTATTTACATAAATTCACCCTACTTCCACAACACATTCTATTATCTATATAACATAACACATTACATTCACATTATATCCTCATTCGTCAAAATCACATAAAATAATCATATAGGGCAGAACAGTTTTCTGTTCAGTCTAGATGAACTAGACGGCAAGGTCTGGTCGTCCACATGAGTTAACGACAACACCGTTTGCCACCAGACGGAGATCTTAACGGCAAGATCTCTTGCCGTTAAGTTCATGTCTGTGCAGACACACAGACCGAACTCCAAAGATGAGGGAATGGGGGGTTCCAGGACTCGAGGAAAAATCCGCAAAAATACTGGGACTTAAGGGGACATGTGTGGGATCAATTTCTAGGTTTACCTGCCTCTCAAATAAATCTACAAGGATCGGATTAAGCTGATGAAGCCCTTCTCGGCCTTGCCAAAATGGTGTTCAGAAACTCCTTCAATCCTCTTCTCCTATCGATGTAGATGGCACCTCGCAGCTGGGATCTCTTCTTGGATGTATTGGTCGTCCTCCAGACGTTGTAGCTCCTTGGTCTGCACCTCCAGTCGACGGATCAAAGGTCACCAACTCCAGGTCTTCTCTTGTTCTCCCATAGCTAGGGTTTCCTTTTTCAAAGGGCCAAGGGGATCCTTCAGGTTGCAAGTGTGGGTTGCTTATAGGGTGAGGGTTGAGGTATTGCGCATGGCTGCTGGATGGGACGTTGAAGAAACGTCTCCCCAACCAGGGAGGAAGACCATCCCGGAATTCCTGGGCCTGCTGCACACAGAAAACCAGAGAAGTAAACGTCCTCATCACTGGCCATTTACTTAGGCATAGGAATCCATCGACATGGACGTTTACTCATCATGGGCGTCCACCCATGTTGATGCCAACTTCCTCTACGGCTAGAAAACAAAACAATGCAGAAAATCATACTTGCACCCTACATGTACATGCAATGCACTAAGCACAATGTACACATCAACTACACCATGCATAAGTACATCGTTTACACTAATCATACACATGCATACTTAAGTATACCGAGATGTCAGGTGCTTAGAATTAGGTATACTATTATCATATGCATAAGATAATATACATACATATATACACATATAAATCGAGCAACGTTCACAACTAAACATACACATGCATTCACAAGTACACCTAGCTGATATGTACATAGATATCTACATATGCATGCATGATATTTACACACAAGCACAACTCCACACGCACCACAAATAAAGATAAGTCGAGGGCCTTATCAAATTGGATAGGCAAATATCACGTGCGTACGATAACGTACATATACATGCATATATGTATATACATATGTACTTCATATATTCACACACAAAGTCCAAGAAATAAGTAGCACATGATATGCTTCAATATTTAGAAAATACATGCCTAATATTATTCAAATATTCTAAGTCTAAGATACTTAGTATTCATAGTACTTCCTAACTCAGGTAATTGCTCAATTCGTAATGAATTATCTTATACACCTATATATATATATATATTATATATATATATATATATATATATACACACATAAAAGAGGATAAAATTCGGGGTCTAACAGCTTTTGGAGCTATAGCTGGACTGTGTGGTCCGTGGTTACGAGACTGAGAGGCGGTTCTTGTGTTGTGTTGTCCGGGTTGGATACTGGCGTCATGAACCAGTAGTCCATTCTCGTGTGGTGGCGTCGCTCCGTTCTAACTTGTGGTTTGCCACTGGTCATGGCTTGTGTGTTGTGACTCGCCAGTTAAGGTTTGATCGTTGTTGTGTGCCCTGGTGGTGGCACAGTTCTAGTTGTTGTTCTGTGATGGTACCTCGTGGTGATAGGTACCTGTACCCTTTGTGGGTATCTGTGTGTTGTAGTACTTCGTGTGCTAGTCTCCTCACATGTAGAGGTGGACTCGTGTTTCGTGGAGGTCAAGTGGTGTGACCTTCAACACGTTGTGTGCTACCCTGTTTAGGGTAGACCTATGATTGTGGTTTGATGTGTGTGAGGATTGGCAGGTAGATCGTAGTCATGTACCCTACGTGGGTAGGTTGCCTGTGAAGCTTATAGTCGGGCAGCGGTTTGCCGGTGGGGCTTGTAGCTTAGGCGACCAGTTGTTGTCGTGGTTTGCCTGTGAGATTGATAGCCTAGGCAGTGGTCTGCCGATGAGGCTTGTAGTTGAGGCGTGCCAATACTTAGGCTGACTAGTGGTGTCTAGCTAGTCTTGCTGTCTCCTTTCTACTTTCCAAGGATTAGGTTAACTGGTAGATTTATGGTTATTGTTGTTGATTAAGCTTATGTGAGCATATCGTGGTTTGGCTACCGGTGTTTCTAGGGAGACCCCTTTGGGGTTGAGGTATCCTTGTTATTTAGTTGTGGTTTTAGCGAGGTCCCTACTGAGCTAGTGACGTGTTGAGGCTCACTCCCTTACAGCCTTTGCAGGGTATAGCCGATTTTGTGTGGCTCGAGGAGGAGTCGTGGCAGACTTGTACTACCAGCAGTAGAGTTAGCTTAGTAGTGTGAGCTTGTGCTCCCTCGGGGTATGCCCCAGGTAGTAGTACTCTTTTATTTATACATGTGTAAATGTATTGGGACAGTTGTACATTATTGTATACAGATATGAGCACTTGTACTTTCCTGTGCTTTATACTGTAGTTGTTGTCTTTTATATTCGTACTAGACACGTATTAGAGATATCCCTTGCAAGACTTCGGTCCGATAGCGGGAGGCAGACTTAGATATGGACCCATATTGGGTATAAATATCCAGGGCTGTTACAGTTGGTATCAGAGCAATGGTCCAGTTAGAATATGAAAAGACATTAAAGTTACAATGTCCCAAAACATGATTTAATGTCCACTGCTGGTAGTAAGTCTGCAGTTTTATGTGGTTTAAAGTGGATTTCATGTGAGTTTTGTCATGTGAATTGTGTGTTTGTTTTTATATGTTTGGCAGTTATTGGTAGTAGATGAGAGAAGATGTGGTTAGAGAAAACCCAATTTGTGAATGTGTATGATTGTTGCACATCTGGCAGTCGTTAGTAAAGGCAGAGAAATGGAGAGGCAAATGGTATAAGTTGAGTGATTATACCAGTGCAGTGCACCAGGGTGCAGTTAAAGGTTAGTTGTTGCATGGTTTCCCGTTGTGGAAATTGAAAGGGGTTAGTGAATTAAGTTATGGAATTTAGTGAGAATGTTTTAGTGAGGTGCAGAGTTGGCAGAGGCAGGTATAAAGTAATGATGTGATGCAATAGAAGTGAGAATATGGTTGTAATAAGGAATAGAACAGAGTGTGATAAGTATTACTAAATGTGTGAATTGTGGCTGAGAATCTTAGAAGAGGCAACTGTTGCGTTTTGAGATTTGTGTTAATAAGTGTTAAGGAGCAGTTTGGGTAATAAAGTGATTAGTGAAAAGGGAAGGTTTTAAATGATAAGCGCAAGGTGGATTAGCTCCGAATAAGGTATTGGTAAGTAGAGGAGCTGTGAATTGTGGCAATCTGATTAAGAGTGATTTGTGATTAGAGATGGTTGCAGTAAACAGTTTGAGAATAGTGTTGTTGCAAGTAATGAAGATAATGGAAATTTGACATGAAAGACCTATGTAAGAATGTGCCGAGGTGATCACTCGAGTAAAGAGAAAGTAAAGAAGAATCAGTGTGCAATTAGCTTTTCTGAAAGTTTTTTTTTTTAAAATTCACTTGGCAAGTGACAGTTGATGAGGATTTTATAGAATGCTTAGTTAAAGATTGCCGAATTGAAGATAAGATTAGTGTTGTTTAGTAGTTCGGTGCAGTCTGTCAAGAAAGAAAGGTAAAGGATGTGTCCGACAAAGTTTGAGGATGAAATTACGAATGGTGGAAAAGAGTTAGAGTTATGTAAATTAGAATAGAAGGAAATGAATCAGTTGAGAAGCAATTAAAGAATATCAAGCTAAGTGGAATAGTAAGGTAAATTGTGAAAAGAATTCAAGTAAAGGATTGAATGGAAAGGATATTAGTGAATGTACTGTAATAGTCGTACTTCAGTATTTGAAGAACAAAGCAGCAACATGGAATAGTGGAATCAAGCATAGTAAGTTATTGCAATTAAAGATTTCGATTTCAGGTTCTGGCTATGACAGTATTTTAAAGAATTATGATTGTACATTAGCAAGAATTACCGTAGTAATGGTACAAGAGATTAGTCGGATAGCAAAATAATTGAGAGAAATGTTTTGTGGAAATTATATCGTGGTTAGTGCAGTTGGCAGTACAGATTAGTTGAGTATTATTGACCAGAGAAAGAAAGAGTATAGTGGATGAAGAAGCATATATAATCGGATGGTTCAGGAAATGTTCTGCAAAGGCTTGCAAGCCAGTGTACAGAAAGAGATTCCGTTGAGTAGAAGTGTACTCTAATAAAGCTATCCCTGAATTTGATTTGAGAGCAAAAGTAGATCAGTTAAAGAATATTTTGAAAGATCACGAATGTAATGTGATTAGTCAGCCGGGGAAAGTGTTATTTGAAGCCAAGAAGGTATATGGAAGGCAATGTATGTTAGTAGCAGCATGGTGTAAATTTGAAATTGAAGTTTGCGGCACAACCTGATTGAAATATAAAGGAAAGCAGATCTGAAATTCAGATGTTTTCCCAGTGTTAAATGATTGAGCAAGATGAATTCTAAAGTAAATAAGGTTCGAATTGAGTCCAGTTGGAGTCAAAATAATTGTGAAAGTAATTGAAAGTAATGATGAGGGCAAAATTCGAGGAACATTTTGCCGAATGTCCAGTGTGATCAAAGTGGCGCAGCGGAAGTAGGGAATACCATATATTCCAAGATTATCCAAGATCTGCTTGATTGAAAGAAAAGTTTGAGGTTTGTGCACAGTTGAGCAAAGAGGAAGTGGTTCTTGATTAAATATGAGTTGAGGCAGTAAGCGTAGAATGGTATAAAGAGGCGGGAAATTCAAAGATTGTAATGACCCGATGCGGAATATCGCAGAGGAATTATAGTTATTAAATAATACAGAGTGAGAAATAAATAACAAACCATTGCACATTTGTAATAATACCTAATAAACTCCAATAACATTAATAATTGACCAACCATCGTTACAATCGCTAATGTCTTATCAAACTTCATGAACTAACTATTACATCAACGTATCAGAGCCAAAACTAGGGCCCAGAGTACTTTATTGAAACTCAACTAATACACAAGAGCTAACTGACTCATAACTCTACTAACTAACTACTAAAGTAAATGGTTGCTGAAACTGGCCACTCTTGGACGTCGTCCTCGTACCCATCCTCGTGAGTGTGGTCACCATCTGACTCACCTGAACACATGAATAAAATACGAAGGATGAGCGAATAAGGCCCAGTAGGACTTAATATCTCTGAGAACAAGCATGCTTTAAATAGTTAATGTTTTGAATGGTAGGATTCTAGAGAGAATAGTCATGTATAACATGTAACGATAACAAGAGAACTATGGCGCTAGTAAAGGAAAAATAGCACAACGAGAATGATAATAGAGTGGCCATGTAACGATATGAGCATATAACGATAGCACTTGTATTGATTACACTTTGATTGTCATAGATTAATCTAGATAGTATAATGGCACTGGATGCATGTCGTACACATCCTTGATCATTTTAACTCCCATGGGCACTGGCACTTTTCGGGCGCTCCTCCCAGGACCAGATCGGGCCCTATTACGCTGGCATAGTCATTTCTTTATCTTAGACAATCACACAAATGGCCAAGAGAGTACCAAGAAAAGATGAGAGTAATAGACGAACTAGATGAGAGTGTAGAGAGAACATGAACATATGAGAAGATATAGATAGTAGACGAGATAGGGACAATATCGTAAAACAACGTAATACCGATAGTAACAGTTGCGCAGTACCAGGTCGGGTACTAGTATTCTGGTAGAAGTCACAACCGCCCAATAGTCGTGCTGTGAACACGAGCCTGGTGGTCCAGCATGATCACAAGATAAGGAGAGAACACAGTAAGACCATGGATCGTACTGATCCCTAAGGGTGTAACGGGTATTAAGGTACAACCAGCTCGTCAGCTAAGGACGTGTGCCAAAGCTAAGAATACTTATAGAGGCCTTAACAAGGATTCTCTGGTCCAGTCAGGAGTCTTCCCGGTGGAGAGGTGGTCCAAGTCAAGAGAAAAGTGTGTAAAAACTGGTCCGTCATACCTCGAGTGCTCGAAGGCCGAAGGAAACGGTAACAGTGTATAAAACACACGAGTAAAACGAAGACAAGTGTAATTAAAATAGGAAAATTTAGTAATTTATTTTGTTAAATTACCAAATATTATTGAGTAAATTAATAAGGTTTAATGGCAATCATGAATGTTAAGTGTGTGCAAGTGTAAGAAATCAAGAGAACATGTATGGTTGTGCATATAGCTTTTAGATTATTTAATTCCATGTAATAATGTCCATTTATGATTAACAGTTCGAAGTTATTCAAGACAGTACTTAATTAGGTTTAAACAAGGTTTAATAGTCACATATAGCAAGGCTAAAATGGTAAAATTAGGGTTCTGGCCGCCACAGCCTGATCGCGACGCAGGGGTTTGTCGCATTCAGGTCGCGACATAGGGTCGGGTTGCGTTCAGAATCAGGTCGCGACAGGGTCAATGGTCGTATTTAGGTCACGCCACAAGGACCGGTCGCGTTCTGTTGAGTCGGGCGCTGGGGTGAACTGGATGGCAGGTCGCGACCAGTCGACCTGTCGCATTCAGATTGCGACGAGTCCTGGTGTTGCGACCCCCTCTGAGGTCACGGCGGATCAGGCCGTCGCGATCTCAGGGAGTGGCCCGAGCCCCAGAAAAGGGGTTTTGCCTTTTTCCACGTGGGTCTACATGATACAGGGCTATTCAAAATTCAATATAAAATCACTCTGTAATCCAAAAAGCATGAAACCAAATTTAGACGAGAGTAGACATGAAGATCTATCATTGATCATTAATTAGAAAATAGTCATTTATAGGGCATGCTTTGACTAGGTTACATTTCGGTGACCTACACATGCTTAGTCATGGATCATCGAATTAATTAGCGATGGATACATAATAAAAATTAGGGAAACTAGGGACGTTTGAAAGCTAACATGATGTAGTATTTATGATAATTTTCGCATGGTATGGGGTCAAGTATGTACAGGGTTTGAAAGCAAACATGAAGGGTCAGGTACATGGATATGACAGGGCTTCAAGGAATTAATTCTCCCTCATGGGTGAACGAAATAGAGCAAAACAGAGGGCTTTTGAAAGGGATCATGAAGACTATCGAGGGTAATTTTTACACGAATTTAGTTTGAGAGATTTCCTACCTTTCTTTACAGTAAATAAAAACCCTAGTTGGTGACGAAGAGAAGATGAAAATCCAACCTCCAAGCTCCTACGTTCTCCATCCTCTCCCTTCGTCTCCCAAAGTCTCAGCAACGCAAATGAGGGTTGATAGGGTCGGATTAGGGTGTATTGTTGGCTAATAGAGTCCAACCCCTTCTAAGAGTCCTTCCTTTCTTCAAATTCTGAATTTTCCCTAATTATCACCTCCCTTCCTAGTATTTATCTCCTACTTAGGATGGGAAGAGAGCCAATTTCGTGGGTAATGGGTTAGGGAAAGTTTAGGACTCTTTTTACGACAGATATGAGTTGTTTAATATTTATCTTACCCCTTTTTATTAATTATTATTATTTTAAATCCGAATTTGACATAATTACCACCCATCTCATGATGGGCTCTTCACATTTGGGCCTGACAATTCATGTTTGGGCCATTACTATAACCCACTCCTAATTTTGGTTAATGGGTAGTGGTTTAATTCACTTAAGTTCTATTTATTCTCTTTTTATTCTAATCAAATCTATTTATCTCATTTATAAAATTGAAAATTTTATTTTTTTATTGAATTTAAAAATCTAGGTTGCTACAAAGATGGTAATTGATTCTTTGTGAGAAAGCTGACAGTTGAGAATATGAATACAGATGAAGCAGAGTGTTAGTTGGCAGTGACAAGCAAAGAAAGGAAAGGCACAAAGAAATTTGAGAACTTAAAGCAGAGTTTAGAAAGGCAGAGCACCTAAGGGTGGTAGTGTTAAGTGAAAGGTTCTGAGCAAGGGAAGCGGCCTAGAAAGAAATGTTGCAAACACAATCAAGAAAATAAGGAAGCAGATTGAGTCTAAGGAAGTAATGTGCCAACAGCAAGGAAGAATTGCATTCAACTGAAAGATAAAGAAAGAGTAGTTTGTAATAATCAAGCAGAGTAGCTATGAAAGGATATAAAGAAAAAGGAAAACGAAAATTAGCAGATTGAAATGGTTTGAAAGGCAAGTGCAGAGGAAGTGTATCCTACTTGTTCTGTATATGGGTTAGTTTCTTTTTAGGTGTTAGTCTGGCTTGCCGTGGTTTCGTCCTAAATGTCGAGGAAGACATTTCTTTTTAGGTGTTAGTAATGTAACAATACGGTCGTTCGGATTTGGGTTTATCGGGTCTATGCAGGGTGCTCTTGACCAAGAGATGGTCAAAGGGCTATGTTTGTGGTTTCAGCGCACAGTGTGGACAGTGTGGGCCGGATATGCCAGCCTAATTGCACTGTTGGTTCACTGTTCAGAAACACAGTGGAGTCAGGCGACGCGATTTAAACATGTCGGACTCGCCAGACGCGATTCACAGAACCGCCTCTGTGACGCATGGTGTGCGATTTCTTATTGGTGTCGTACAGGTTGGATGCGTTTAAAGGGGTTAAACGTGGCGACTGTGCACGACACAATTTCGATTAGAGTGTTAAGTCCGTTGTTTCGCCCAGACAGAGCAGAGGATGCACTGTCCGGCGCAGGGGAGATGCTGTGAATCTTCTCCGGTGAGGATTCCGGCGATTCTAGCTTCCAATGGCTCGTGCGGCACGGGAACCATGCGAGGATGGTCTCTGGAGCGTGGGCGTGCCGGTGACGAGGAGGTTTTGGCATTCTTTGGCTTCTTCCAACCATTAGGGAGACTTCTTACCTTTGTTTGTTGTTTAAAGGCATGTTTGGATTTAGGATTAAGGGTTGGAGCATGTGGGGGTGGTGTGCCATGGTTTGGAATCATGTTTACTATTTTGAATTGTAGACTGAACAACATGTGTGTGGATTTCTCTCGTGGAGGTGCTGGGTTCGGCCTGTGAGCTGAACCCATAGTCTTCGTTGAAATGTGTCCAGGATAGTCGACGCGTCCATGTTGAACACGTCGCATTGAGCTGATGTGTTTCAGGTTTGTCTGTTGTGCTACGGCGGTGTTGGGTTCGCGTTTGCTTGACCCAATGTGTTCATGTGGAAATGTGTCTGTGTTGTCGGACGTGATTACGGTTGACCGAGGTTGCTTTGGTCAAAAGGTATCGGTGTGGCATGACGTGATTTGGTGTTTGACCGGTTTGGGGTTTGAAGATTGCGGTTCGGGTTGACGCGACTTGGTCGCGTCACTGGGCCCTGTCGCATTAGCATTTTGAATGGCGTCTGAACAAATCGACGCCACATGAATGGTGTCACCTGTGTCCGACGCATTTCAACTTCCGAGGTCGAATTGTGATGGTTGGGCAGTGAAGGTCCTGTGCGGACTTAGCCCTGGTCTTTGTTGTCATGATATTGTGGTTTATGTATGTGTCGGCCTTGGTTGACTTAGAGGTCACATGGTGACCGTTGATAAGCTAAGCTTGACATTTGTATACCATGGTTTGCAGTGGATCATTGTATAAGTATGTATTGCGGTTTATGTGCTTGTCGAGTCTGGTGGTCCGGCGCCTAATCCGGAATACCTCTTCTGTTGGGTACCTCAGGTTCCTAGGAGAGCTAGGCACGTGTGTTGTGCTTGGGGCGTGTCCTGGTACGGTGTGTACCTTCGAGGTCTTAGTCGTCTTCCTGGACACCCTCACTCCCGTTTTTGAGGTGTACGTCCGACCGAGGGAAAGACGACTAGGGGCTGTGGCTTGTGTTTGTGGGTGTGCAGTCGCTTATAGCGTGCTCGTGGTTGGGGGACGGACACTGGTAGATGTACTGGTCCCCAGCTAGTCATGTGTTTCCAGCGCCTCACTCTAGGTAGCTCGGGCCGGGGTCCCTAAAGGTGCCAGGCTTAGGACCTGCAACTGTGTGGTCTGCAGGTGTGGTGTTGGTTGGTCTCCACATTGGTTTACTTTGAGTGCTTGTGGAGCTGTAGCAGGACTGTGTGGTCCGTGGCTACGAGACTGAGAGGTGGTTCTTGTACTGTGTTGTCCGGGTTGAATACTGGTGCCATGAACCAGTAGTCCTTTCCCGTGTGGTGGCATCACTCCGTTTTAACTCATGGTTTGCCACTGGTCATGGCTTGTGTGCTGTGACCCGCCGGTTGAGGTTTGACCATTGTGGTGTGCCCTGGTGGTGGCACAGTTCTGATTGTGGTTCTGTGATGGTACCTCATGGTGATAGGTACCTGTACCCTTTGTGGGTATCTATGTGTTGTAGTACTTCGTGTGCCAATCTCCATATGTGTAGAGGTGGACTCGTGTGTCATGGAGGTCAAGTGGTGTGACCTTCCACACGTTGTGTGCTACCCTGTTTAGGGTAATCCTGTGATTGTGGTTTGATGCGTGTGAGGATTGGCAGGTAGATGATAGTCATGTACCCTACGTGGGTAGGTTGCCTGTGAAGCTTATAGCCGGGCAGTGGTTTGCCTGTGGGGCTTGTAGCTTAGGCGACCAGTTGTTGTCGTGGTTTGCTTGTGAGATTGATAGCCTAGGCAGTGGTCTGCCGATGAGGCTTGTAGTTGAGATGTGCCAATACTTGGGCGGACTAGTGGTGCCGAGCTAGTCTTGCTGTCTCCTTTCTACTTTCCGAGGATTAGGTTAACTAGTAGATTTATGGTTACTGTTGTTAATTATGCTTGTGTGAGCATGTCCTGGTTTGGCCACCGGTGTTGCCAATGAGACACCTTTGGGGTTGAGGTCTCCTTGTTGTTTAGTTGTGGTTTTAGGGAAGTCCCTATTGAGCTAGTGACGTGTTGAGGATCACTCCCTTACAGCCTTTACAGGGTTTAGCCAGTTCCGTACGGCTCGAGGATGAGTCGTAGCATACTTGTACCACCAGCAGTAGATTTAGCTTAGTAGTGTGAGCTTGTGCTCCCTCGGGGTATGCCCCAGGTAGTTGTACTATTTTATTTGGACATGTAAAAATGTATTGGGACAGTTGTACATTGTTGTATACATATATGAGCAGTTGTACTTTCCTGTGTCTTATACTGTAGTTGTTGACTTTTATATTCGTACTGGACACGTGTTAGAGATATCCCTTGCGAGACTTCGGTCCGATCGCGGGAGGCGGACTTGGATATGGACCGATATTGGGTATAAATATCCAGGGCTGTTACAATAGGTGCCTTAGATTTGAATGATTTTCTAGTTTGTTTACCCTATGCACATGCATTACAAAAGCTCAACTCTTTATTCAAGTGAATTTCATGAAGCCCATTTACCAATTTCATTCTCATGATTTTATTCAAAACATTAAAACTTGCATGGCCTAGCCTGCGATGCCATAAAGAAAGTTGATCATTTTTGTTTGCTACAAAACACAAGTTTTTATTGTTTGGTTCATCTAGAACACTAGATAGATGTTGTTGACTCGTTTTCTAGAAAATTTAACTCTACCAAAAT
This sequence comes from Colocasia esculenta, assembly GCA_014218235.1. NCBI lineage: Eukaryota > Viridiplantae > Streptophyta > Magnoliopsida > Alismatales > Araceae > Colocasia > Colocasia esculenta. The sequence continues at coordinate 118,142,331 of CM024760.1, read as the reverse complement.
TTTTATCAATGATTTGACATGCTTCTGAATCAAAAATGACTTTGTGGCCTTTATCACACAATTGACTGATGTTAACCAGATTGTGGTTGAGACCATCAACTAACAACACATTGCCAATGGAGTTGGAAGTATTCTTACCTACCTTACCTGTGCCAATTATTTGGCCTTTATTGTTACCTCTAAAAACAACTTGACCACCATCTTTTCAACTAGTAAACAGAATTTCTCTTTATCTACTGTCATGTGCCTTGAATGGCCACTATCCAAGTATCACTTGTTTTGATTTTGGGCTGTTAGGCATTCCTGCAAGGACAAATCAGAAAAGGAAATTTGGTGCCAAAATTACTTTGGGTCCCATTCTTTCATTCATTCCATAAAGTAAATGCTTAGGAATCCACAATTGTTTACATTTCATCATGCTCAGTTTATTCCAGCATTATAATTCACTATGACCAAGCTTTTTACAACAGTTACATGATGGAGATTGAGTTTTTGAAATTCTTTTGTTGTTGTATTAAATCTGTGAATTCCTTTGTCCTTTATGCAATTTTGATGGTTTGAATCTATCAACAGATTTCCATATCTGTCGACTGTTTAGTTTCTGATTTGAGTATTTGTAGACAGGTGCTTTTGCTTGTTCACCAGTCAAATTCTTTTGTTTGATCTTCTTTTCATTCTGATCTTTGTTTCTAACATGAACTTGTTTTTTTACACTTGGATTGTACTGAACAAAATATGTGATCAATTTTTGTCCATGTTTCTTTTGATTTTCAGTTTGAAATCTAAGTCTATGTCTGGTTATGTTTGATTTTACTTCTAGGACAGCATCAAGGTTTTCTTTTCCCTTAACAAATTTTGACAAATCTTCATTCTTGTTTTTTAATTCCTTTTGAGCTTCTTCCAATTTCTTCTGAATCTTCTGATTTTCATTTTGAATTTTTTCAACAGATTCAGTTAGAATTTGTTTTTCTTTTTCATTCTTTTAAAAAAAATTCTTTCATGCAATCCATTTGAACATGGTGGTTTTCTTTTTCAATTTTTAGTGACTCTATTTCTTTGTTCATAATTGAAACTTGTTCATCATTACTTGGGTTGTGCACAAGATGGTTGATTTTCTTTTTTAACACTTTATTTTCAGATTTATATTCACAGAATTTTTCAAACAACATGGTATATGCCTCTTCCCATTCTTCAGCTGTATAGCATTCAAAAGAAGTGTTTACCTGATTTAAGTCTTCAGTCCTTGCCATCATGCACTTAATTTCTTCATCATTGGAGTTGTCTTGATCACTCTTCATCTTCATCACTCCAAGTTGCCATCATGGCCCTAGGGTTCTTGTATGTAGATTTCTTCTTTATCAGCTTTCTTTTGAGCTCCGGGCATTCACCTCTCATGTGCCCCTGTCTTTTGCATTCATAGAAGAGAACTATATCATTTTTCTTGTTTGAATCGAATTTATTTGAAAAAATCTCTTTTGGGAGGAGTCTTGATGTTACCTGGCCTCTTCTTTCTGAACATGATGAATTTTTTGAATTGTCTAGTCAGCATGGCCATCTCATCATTTTCACTTTCACTAGATGTTTCATCTTCATTATTTTCTTGTTCAATTTCTTTTTTGGAACTTGATGAGGCTTTATTAGAAGCTTTCAATGCAATAGATTTTCTTTGAGTGACCTCAGGTTCTTTTCTTTTTAAATTGATTTCATATGTCATCAATGATCCTATCAATTCATCTAATTGCATTGTGGACAGATCTTTAGAGTCCTCAATGACAGTGGCCTTAGTGTGCCAAGAGGATGGAAGAGATCGAAGTATCTTCCTCACTAAGTCACTCTCACTGTACTCTTTCTTAAGACATTTCAAACCATTAATTATAACCATGAATCGTGCAAACATGTTTGAGATTGTTTCTTCATTGTTCATTTTAAACATTTCATTTTCAGAAACAAGCATACTGGCTTTTGTTTCCCTTACCTGAGACATACCTTCATATATGAGTTCCAATTTGTACCACATCTCCGTTGCAGAAGAGCATGTGAAGACTCTTGAGTATTCCTTTAGATGCACAACACACTGCATCATATTCATGGCGCTCCAATTCAAGGTTACCTTTCGAATTTGCTCCCTTGTCCAGGTATCCTTTGAAGGATCGAATTCAGAGTATGAACAGATCTAGAGGGGGGGTTGAATAGATCTATCACCAAATTATATGGAAGCTTAAGCAATTCAAAGATCACTTCGATTTATAGATCTATTCAGCATAAACTATTACTGATCTAAAGTGTGTATGTGTGAATTGTGTGAATAAGATGTGTGAAGCAGTTGTACAAGTAGTGAAATCAAAATCCTATGCAAGCATCTAGCGCAAGATATAGATCAAACCATTGTACAAAGGATTTTTAGGTGGTTCGGAAATCACACCAGTGATTCCTACATCTACCCCTCACACAGTGAGGCTTCACTACTCAAGCCCGAGTACAACACACACTGGAGCACGACGACTCCAAACTGAGCACGACGGCTCAACAAACAACTGGAGCACGTCGACTCCAAACTGAGCACAACAGCTCAATACACAACTGGAGCATGAAAACCTGAAACTGAGCACGATGGCTCAACCACACAGTGAGTGCGACGACTCACCAACCAGAGCACGATGGCTCACAACATATAGTGAGTACGACGACTCACAAATTAAGCATGACGGCTCAACACAAGCTAAATCAAAAACATAAGAGATCAGATCATCTAGCAATGATATGATTCACAGACTCAATTGTACACAGAAATCTACATAGAACTTCATGTATAGATCTCACAGACGAAAGTGAGATGAACACTCCAAGAAATAGTTAAAATAGATGTGCGTTGGATGTTCCTCGATGAAGAAGTGTTGCAGAAGCTTTTTTTTTTTTTAAATAAAAAGGGGGGTCCTCAAGGATAGCGACTGGGAGAGTGCACCCTACTCCAGGGGAGTAGAATGTTCCCACTCCACCAGTGCGAACACCTGGGCCTGAATAGCAGAAGCTTGAATTGAAGAGCGTTGAAGGATTTCGATGGAGATCCTCTTCAATTCCCAATGCTCTGCTTCAGTGGCATCTGAATTGCCAGAACTTAATCTTCTTCTTCTGCTCTTCAGCTCGATCTGCTCCCTTTCTCAGCACATCACAGCTTGGCCTTGATCACCACGTCCATTTGGATGTAATTGCTGGAAGGCTGAAGGCTTGCGAACTCTAGATTGCTCTCAATGGGGGCTCCTTTTTCAGAACAGAGATAAGAGCTTTTATAGCCTCCGTGCAGTCCCTTTTTACGTGAAGAGAATGTGCACAAAAACCTAGACTTCACCCTGGGTTGCCACGTGTACAAAAAGTCCTCACCACACTTCCAGTTGGATGAGAGGGCAATTTGGTAATTATAGAATCTTCCACAAAGACCTCAGAGTGAAATCAGAACCATCAGATTTTATCCCTTGCACAATTCTGGGTTTGCACAAAAAGAGAGAGTCGACCTCATTCTTTAAGAGAGTCGACCTACTGACCAATTCAGGGATAACTGTCAGAACACTAGTGTCAACCTGACAGACACTTAGTGTCCACCTGATCAACAGGTAGAGTCGACCTGATCAACAGGTATTGTCGACCTTCTGTGAATTCCTCCAAAACTGTTTCAATGGATGGATGCTAGTGTCGACCTCATCTCCAAATAGAGTCAACACTACTAACATTTGTTCTTTAGAAACTGCTGGGCAGCCTTTAAGAGTCGACCTGTCTGTGAACTAGAGTCGACCTAGTTTGACACAGTTGTGTAAACCTATACATATGAAGTGTCAAAGATATGTTAACATGAGGTAATCAATATTTGATCATGAAGCAATCAATTAAAGAACAAAGAACTTGAAGATTAGCCGGACTTCAACTTTCATGGAGTTGATATTCAGAACTCCGACTTCCCAGGAATTGATATTCAAACTCCGACTTCCCAGGAGTTGATATTCAAACATCGACTTCCCTAGAGTTGATATTCAAACTCCGACTTTCCAGAAGTTGATATTCAGAACTCCAACTTCCCTGATTGCACTTATGTTCTTCAACAAGATTAACAAGAGTTATATCATCATCAAAACATGTCATAAACAGTAGGATATGAGATATTAAGTATCAAGAACATGTTGTTTAAGCATTATTGTAATATATTCAATATGTTTAATGTGTCATTATCAATATGAAAGTATGAGTGTTGTTTATTGGTCATCATTAAGAAATTCCAAAACACACTCAACACAACATTCTCCCCCTTTTTGATGATGACAAATTAAATACTCAAACATAGGTCTCTTCATACTCCACTGTCTGTAGTTTCTCCCACAACCTGCACTTTCTCCAATTTCTCATACCAATTTACCAAATTCTCCATATTTCTCCCCCAATATTGCTCCCCCAATTCATATTGATGGCATCAAACCAATTTTATTTTTCTCCCCCTTTTTGACAGCATCAAAAAGATAGTCATGAAAATTAAGAAGGTAGGAGTTCAGGAAATGAAGTGGTAAGAAAAAGATGTTCAAAAATGATCAAAATAAATGTGGCAATGTGATATTGACAAATGAGAGAGATTATTATGTTTTTTATTGTGCATGAAAGTTTAATCACAAGGACATAAGACAAAGTATAGCAAAATATAATGATCTGAATGTAGTTAAAATAATGATGCAAATGTGAATGCAAGTGACCTATGTGAATGAACAAAAGTATTCAACAAGGATGTTAGAAGCTTTAAATGTAACCCAATGTAGAATAGTAGATCTAAACTCAGTATACATGAACTCTAGTATGGTCTTAAGCTTTTCTATCTTATCTTTTTGAATTTCCTTTCAATTTTTACCTAGGAATGAATACAAGAACTAGTTAGTTAAATCTCACTTTTTAGTGCAAGAGATCTCATTTACCAGATGCAAGACCTCCTGATTACTCAGTAGTTTAACTTTCATTATCTTATACAGAGTTGAAATTTTATTTTCCATTTTTTGACTCGAAACAAATCACTTTTTAGGTGAAATGGCCTGGTTACTCAGTGGTTCAAGAATTTGCATTGCTCTGTTTGTATTTTTCCAGATTGTTGTTCATTTTCTTTTAATGTTCTGCAGGATTTTGTTTGCTTTGACTAGAAAAGTCATGGATATGAATGTAGATAAATTATTCTTAACATGTGGTAAAAGTAAAACTTAAACTTGCATATGTTAAATATTAATGCCATTCATGTGCCTATAAGTGCTTTGCAAATCATTTTAAAGACATTCAGTATTAAGATAGCACAGCTTTGATATGAAAATGAATCTTTGAGGGTAAACCAAATGCACAATTTGTTTGTTTTAAATGTATTAAGTTTCTTATATGAAAATAGCACCGAGACTCAAAAATCTGATAAATTGGGGCTCAAGATTGACAACCAGTGTTAGGAATTCTGATACTAGATAAGAGAAGAATTGACAAAGAGCACAATTTCTGATATCAAGTGACTCCCCTTATCATGAATCTCTCCCTTTCAAGGTGAACATGAAAATTACGAAGAAGGAAGAAGACAGTGACGTGAGAGTAGAATCAACAAAAATATTTTATTGAATGACAAATCTCCCCATCAACAATTGCATAAAGAGGCTCTTAATACTTGGCGGAGACATATACTCATGCATAGTGAAAGTGTCTAGACAAGCGTAACTTGCCTTTCTTCAAATCACTATTTGATATACCAAGAAGGCCAATGCAATGTGAGAAGTGGGAGTTTATTTGCAAGGGTAAGAAAACATTTATTTGCTAGAACACAGAAATTTTATTTACAGATAGAAATGAAAGATATCAAAGATGTGGAAGTTTGCACAAACCAAGCTCTCTCCTTAAGGATGAAAATCTATTTTATGGATGAGGCTTAGTGAAGATATCTGCAATTTGTTTTTCTATTTCAATGAAATGAAGCTCAAAAGATTTCATAGCAACCTCATCCTTTAGAAAATGGTGCCTTATTTCAATGTGTTTTGTTCGTGGATGCTGAATTGGGTTTTTAAACAAATTAATAGCACTAGTGTTATCACACAAAATAGGAATACAACCCAATTTGTGATCATAGTCTAGGAGATGATGTTTCACCCAAAGAACTTGAGTGCCGCAATAACCATCCGCAACATATTCATCCTCTGCAGTGGATAGAGCTACTGAATGTTGCTTTTTAGAAGACTAAAAAATTAGGCATCCACCTAGATATAAACACAAACCACTTGTACTTTTTCTATCAAGCTTACAACCAGCATAATTAGCATCACAATAAGCAATTATGTCTAGTTTGCAGCCAGTAGGATACCATATTCCAAGTTCACATGTTACAACAAGATATTTAAAAATTCTTTTGACAGCTAATATGTGACTTTCTTTAGGATTGGCTTGAAACCTAGCACATATGAACACACTAAATTGAATGTCAGGTCTAGAAGTTGTGAGATAAAGTAGAGATCCAATCATACCTTTATAGGTCTTTGGATCTACTGACTTACCAAAAGAATCTTCCTCTAATCTTACATATATCGCCATTGGTGTGCTTGTGTGCTTGAGGTGCTAAAAGTCAAATCTTTTCAAAAGTTCTTTCACATATTTTGTTTGACTTATAAAAATCCCTTCACTCATTTGATGTACCTGCAATCCCAAAAAGAATTTTAAGTCACCCATCAAACTCATTTCAAATTCAGTTTTTTGGTGATCAGCAAATTTAGTGCATTGGGCATTGTTTATGGACGCAAAAATTATGTCATCAACATATATTTGGATAGAATGATTTGATTAATGATATTTCTAGTAAACCAAGTTTGGTCTACACTACCTCTTGTGTATCCTTTATTCAGTAAAAAAGAGCTTAGGCAGTCATACTAAGCTCTTGGAGCTTGCTTAAGACCATAAAGAGCCTTATTGTCACGTCCTAAAAATTACGCAGCAGATAATAATTTAGATAATTTGAGTCGATATTCGGAGACGTGAACAATTGGCAAATAAGCCTCTACCTGGCACGCACTTAATGTATATCAATACAACATCATAATAGGGCCCAACTATTGAACTCAATTGAAATTGTATGCAAATCTCATCTCAATCTATCAAAGGTAACTAATACAAGACTAAGACTCAATAAAAGGCAAAGTACATTATTTCTCACTTCCTACTACATTGAGCTAACACTCAAAGCATGTAACTATAAATAGACTCATAGTTGGAATGCTCACCACTCGGACGCATTCCCATCCTCGACTTGCTCCTCTTCTTGTATTTCATAGTCACCTAGAATGATTAAAAGTAGGGAATGAGCAAACTAGCCTAGTAGGATTTATATCTCAATGTGCGGGCAATGATATAAATGATTAGCAATTTAGATCTAGGTAAGCACGATTGTCAAGATATACATGTACGATTAAAACTCATTAAAACATGATACATGAACAAGATAGGTAGAGCGATCATGATAGAGCATGATCTAGAATGATATAACAAGCAAGAGATTATCAATAGTGAGGCATGTAACAAGCACGCATGATATCACTTTAAATTGTTATAATTGCTGGATGGCCATATCACGCAAGCAAGCAAGCACGCACAAGCATGATCATGTAACACTAATCAGGCATGAAGACACTAATGTACACCAAGGAAAGGTCCACCTTAAAATGCACACTAGGACACGTGTATGTGGTTATTATATCTAGCGTTCAACACGCACGACTCCCAGCACAGATGCAACGTCAGTAATCATTATACCCCATGGTTAACAATATATTTATGACTCTCCATCATTGGGGCTAGATTGGAGCCCTTGGACACTCGTCGTGCCCGGTCAGCATCTCACTTAATTTTAAATGTCGATACCAATAGTCATTAATGGCAAATAAGAGTTTCAAGATGTAAGCATGTGTAAAGTCATGTTCATGATGATGATGAGAACATGTAATAAGAAATGTGAACATGATTCCATGATACAATAGTCAAGAGATAATTTCGGCAGCATAGCGGTGCAATTTATACTTTAGTTCACTCTTTACATTAATGGCTTAAGTCTAGATTATAAATCACACTCACGAGAACAAGATGAGAGAGGAAGTGCACACTATCTCCAGGGAACTTCAATGGTACAACCAACTCGGTCTCCATGAGGGAATCCACGGAGTACAGAGAATTGCGGAGGTCTTAAGAGAAAGATCACTCGACTACCGATACGAAATGACAGGCCATGAGTTTCCAATCCCCAAAGAAAGGGCTGCCTAGATGTGCAAGTGTGTAAAGAACACGTATCTCAATCCACAATCGATCAGTGTCAAACTTGCGGAAAACAATTAACATGATAGCATGAGATGAACGATGCATTTAATTATTCAAAGGTTTGCAGTATTTTAATATAACAATTATCATTATAGAAAGATAGAACAGTGAGAAGAGCAAATCACTAGTTGCATGAATGGTCACGTCATTAACGAATAATTAGAATAACATTCATGTAGTTATAGCTTTTAATGAGTTAATTGCTTTTAAGCCATTAAACAAACCTCATGAAATGACCAGAACCAAGACATGCAAATCATGAACTCAATACCATGTAAAGCAGGTCTCGGGTAGGTCTTGGAATCCGCATCTGACACAGTCGACGCATTTAATAACATTGTGCACAGTCAAAACAACACTAACATGTAAAGATTGAAATCTCGACGGCCCATGTTGTTGCCTTTACAATTGAATATCAACAGTATACCCCGTCGCGTTCATGAAACACGTTTAAAATAGTAATATAAAAATCGCGTGAAATCTTTGAGCGGGAAAATCAGCTAAATTGCGACGGGGGTCCACGTCGCATTTTCATGCATCGCTGAAAACCACGCAGCGCACAGTTTGAGGTGCCAGTGCCGTACGGTTGCACTCTAAATCATGATGTAGGTCACGGTCACGATTTACATGAATGTGTCGGACTCATGCATCACGTTCATGCAAGCCAAAATGCGACGCCTGATCCCGTCGCATTTTGGGTTCTAACTTGAAAACGCAGAAAAAAAGGGGATCGATCCATGTAACACTTATAACTTCTAATATAGAGCTTTTAGGACAAAAGTGTCGACATTAAACTTTTTAGGAACATGGAATAGGATAGAACTATGGTTTTGGAATCATTAAAAATGGTCTTGGAATGTGCGAGAAATCCACATGAACATAAAACACGATTAACATGCGTGACTTTGGAAAAATGCTTAAAACTCGAGATTTACTCAATGAAATTCGATGAAACCACTTGGACATGAAATTAGACTTGATTCTCTACACATTGATATATGATTTATTAAGATTTGGCTTGAGATAACCTACCTTTTGGGTTGAAGAAGTCACGTTTTTCCAGAAAACCTGTGTTCAGACCACTTGAAGAAGAATGCTTACTGCACCCGATCTACTAAATGAAAAATAGGCAAACTAGTGGGATTAGGAACTAGACTTGACTCTCTTTCCAGGGGTGTAAGCCTTGCACGGTTTGGTTGTGGTTTGACTTACCTTAGGTCGACTCCAAGTAGGGCTTTTTGCATAGGTTGATGCAGAACGCAGCTGAGAAGAAGCTCCGATTTGGGGTGGTTTCCTCCTCCTTTGGGTGGTCAAGAACAGCCTCCCACGACCCCAATAATGTGTATTTTCGTCCCCTAGGGTGTTATGGCATGTATATATGCATCTAGTGTGTTTTAGAAGTCCCATTGGGTGAAGCAAAGGCAAGGTGCAATTTTGGCCTTCCACCTTCCATATTTTGGTGATTTCTCACCCCAATAGTGTGTGTGAGGCTTTAGGAAATCTCCCACCATGGTTAGCCACGAAATTGGGTTGCCAAGAAGGTCTAATTGCCTTGGGATTTGCCCTAATTACCTCCATCTAATTTCAGCTCAATTAGGGTCTCAAATTTCTATGTATTTTTCTTGCTCCATGTGTTCTTAGGCCAAAAGTGATCCATTGACCTAATTTCGATAATGGGTCATCAATACATGATGTTGGAAGTCTCTCCAACATGATTATTTAATTTATGATAGTGTTATATTTCCATGTTAACAGTTTTCCAACTTAGTTTCCTAATTTGGATAATTAATCACATTGTGACATATGCTTGGCCAATCGGATTTTTTCATTGCACTAATTTCTTCATGGAACATTTAAGAATAATGTTTGGGGTTGATTTATAATTTTTACGGAATTTTTCGATTTGTTCTCGTACGTACGATAATGGTACTTATGATCTACCATTTCGATAATACAAAAATTGTTTATTTCCATTTATTAAAAATTTTAGTTTACTAAATTTTCTGGGGTGCTACACTTATTAAGTTTGAAAACATGATCAAGATATTTTTTATTTTCAAATCTGGGAGATTGTTCTACAAAAACATTTTCTTTGATGTAGCCAAACAAGAAAGTATTTTTTACATCCATTTGATAAACTTTAAATTTCAAGGATGATGCAAAAGCAAGAAATAATCTCACAGCTTGTAGTCTAGCTATAGGGGCATATGATTCTTCAAAGTTAATACCAAACTCTTGATTGTACCCCTTGGCAACGAGTCTAGCTTTATTCCTAACAACCTGCCCATTTTCATTCAATTTATTTCTGAGTACCCATCTAGTGCCAATCACAGATTGAACACTAGGTCTGGGTATTAATTCTGACACTTGATTTCTGTTAAATTGATGAAGTTCATCATGCATTGCATTAATCCAATCCTCACTAGTTAGAGCTTCATCAATGGACTTAGGTTCAAATTGGGAAATTAGTGCTAGTGGGTCATTATTTATTGCATTCAGAAAAGATGATCTAGTTCTAACTCTATCATGCACATTACCAACTACATTCTCAATTGGATGATCTCTTAAAAGTCTGTTTTCAGGAATTACCTCTTGGGGTTCATTCAGTTCTGGAACAATATTACCTAATCCACTTGTGGTAGGTGATTGATTGTCCAGATTTTCAAATGGATCTCCATTCTCTTCAACAGTTGGTGAAGATTCTACAATGAAGTCATCTTCTTCATTACTTTGAGGAACCCTGCAAGATGTAGAGTCATCAGTTTGTTATGAATTTTCATCAAAAACTACATGTGGAGATTCTTCGATAGTTTTATTCCTGAGAATGTAAACTCTATAAGCTCTAGAAATTTCTGAATAACCAAGGAAAATGGCTTCAAGGCTTTTGGCATCAAATTTGTCAAGATTTTCTTTATTGTTATTATGTACAAAGTACTTGCAACCAAAAAGCTTAAAGTCAGACAAAGTTGGCTTTTTATTTTTCAAAAGTTCATAGGGGGTTTTTCTGATTTTTGGTCTAACCAACGCTCTATTCATGATGTGATTTGTTGTGTTCACAGCTTCATCACAGAAGAATTTGGGAAATTTACTTTCCAGGAGCATGGATAAATCCATTTCCACTAGAGTTCTATTCTTCCTTTCCACAACTTCATTTTGTTCTAGAGTTCTTGGAGAAGATAATCTATGGAAAATGTTCAGTTCAACACACAAATCAGAAAACGCTTTGTTCTCAAATTCTCCCCCATGATCAGTCAAAATGGATTTGATTTTATGTGAAAAACCCATTAAGGCAGTGGTACAGAATTTCCCGAATTCTAGATAAGTGTCACTTTTGTGGGATAGAAAGATGACCCAGGTGTATGTAATAAAATCATCAATGATGACAAATCCATATCTTTTGCCACTATGATTGAGAATTCTTGTTGGCCCAAAAAAGTTCATATGAAGTAATTCTAGTGGCTTAGAAGTGAGTACATCATTCAAATTTTTAAAAGATTTTATGCTTTGTTTTCCTTGAGCACATATCCCACAAAGTTGATTTTCAATATTTGAAAAAGATTCAGAAAGTCCTTCAACCAGATTTAGCTTTAAGAGTTTATTTATTGTGTTGAAACTTGCATGACCAAGTCTCTTGTGTCGTGTCCATGCAATTTCACTTTTATTTTCAACCAAACATATGTTTTCAGCAAAGTTTTTATCCAAATTGATCATGTAGATATTGTTTTCTCTTTTTCCAGAGAATTTTATTTTTTCAGATGAAGAATCAAGTATTTTGCAAAAGTCTGATTCAAAAACAACTTTGTGACCCTTGTCACACAATTGGCTAATGCCCAAAAGATTATAATACAAACCATCAACTAAAAGAACGTTTTCAATTGAGTTTGAGGAGGATTTACCAACCTTTCCAGATCCAATTATTTTTGCTTTGTTTTTACCTCCAAAAGTAACAGATCCTCCTTCCTTTTCAATCAGCAATGAGAACTTTGTTCTGTCTCCAGTTATGTGTCGTGAACACCCACTATCCAGAAACCACACATTGGAGCTGGGTGCAGGACCTTCCTACACAAATTAGATTACAGAAGAAAAAATTTTAGTACCCAAACATTGTTGGAACCATCAGTTTGTTTGAGCAAAAATAATAAGTCTTTTCTAACACATATTTGAGTTGTTTTTGGCTTTTGTTTTGTTTCAGAAATGATTTCCCATTTTTGTATTTTAACATTCTTATTTGGAATGAAAATACTTCATAAGCAGGGAAATTATGCATTTTGAAATGATTGTTCATGTATGGAAATCCAGACAAAGAATTCTGTTGATATCTTGGAAACTTTGGATAGAAAGTTTGTGAATGGTATCAATGAGGATTATGATACCATTGATTCCAAGAATTGATCCAATTGGATTGATATGATGTCCTGGATCTCCAATAATCGTCATGAAAGTGTGTTTTTATAATTTTTCAGATTTTTATTTAAATTTTTGTGAAATCTCCTGTTCTTGTTCAGAAGTGGATAGGTAGACTTATGCTGAGGCAGAGTCGACCTATGTTGAGACAAAGTCAACTCAGTGGCCACAAGTTTGAAGTTATGACTAACTTGTGTCGACCTATCTACAACATGTGTCGACTTGTTTTATTTCTTCTTATTAGACATTTTCTTTTTATTTTGATGTTTGATTGTTTCAGATGTTTTTTTTCTGACATTTGTTTATTTTTGTTTTCTGAACTAGTGCTTTTCACAAATTTATTAAAGGAATTTTTGAAGGTTTTTCTTTCTTTTCAAAAGGTTTATTTTTCACTAATTTTTCTGTGGTGAATCCTAGTCCATGTTTTTCAGCATTCATTCTTAGACCTAACAAGGCATCAAAGTTTTCTTTTCCATTTGTGAAATTTTTTATCACTTAATCTATTTCAGCCAGCAACTTCTTACATTTCTAAATTTCATCAATAGCTTGTTGCTTTTCTTTTTATTGTAATTCTATCCTTTCAGAAAGCTTTTCAAAAACAGTGTTGGCCTTCTGAGATGCAATCGTAAATTCATCCATTTCATTCAGAAGTTCTTCCTTTTCATCATTAAGTTCAGATATTTCATTTTCAACTTCAGATATTCTTCTATTTAAGGAAGTATCATGCATGACATTTTCAATTTTCTTTTTCAGATGTTTATTTTCTTTTCTTATTTAAGAGTATTTTTCTACCAAAGCAGCATATGCATCTTCCCAATCTTTAACATTGTATTGTTCGGAAAAAGAGCTTACCTTTCCAGCACTGTTGTTAGCCATAAAGCATAACTCCTCATTTTTAAGCTTAAGGAGTTCTCTTCTACATCCTCACTTTGGTCTTCATCCGACCAAGTTGCTATCATTGCTTTTGGCTTCTTCATTTTGTTGTTCTTCTTGTATTTGTCCTTCTTGACCTCAGGACACTCACCCTTTATGTGTCCTGCCTTGTTGCACCTGTAGCAAGTAACACCTTCATCAGCTTTTTGATTTCTGCCAGCATTAAATTTTAAAGAAGAAGCATTCTTTTTACCAGAAGAATATTTTTTCTTTGCATTGAATTTTCCTCTTCTTGATTTTAAAAAATTTCTGAATTGCCTAGTCATGAGGCCATGTTCATCCTCATCAGACTCAAGCTCTTCAGAAATTGATTTTTCTTCACTTTTCTCTTTGTTGCTTGATGAAGCCTTAAGTGCTACTAGTTTAGCTTTAAGCATATGTTCTTTTTAGATTTATTTCATATGTCATTAAAGACCCTATGAGTTCATCCAAAGAAATTTTGGATAAATCCTTAGAATGTACAATAACTGTAGCCTTTGTGTGCCAAATTGATGATAGAGAGCACAAGATTTTTCTTACTAGATCAGCATCAGTGTATTCCTTACCTTATGCCTTCAGTCCATTAACAATTGTCATAAACCTAGCAAACATTTTAGAAATTGATTCGTCAAATTTCATCATAAACAATTCATATTCAGAAACAAGTATGTTTACTTTGGTTTCCCTAACTTGAGATGTTCCTTCATACATTAATTCAAGTTTATCCCACATTTCCTTAGCGGCTTATCACATGGATATTCTTAAATATTCTTTAGGGTGAACTGCACACTGAAGCATATTCATGGCATGGTAATTAAGAGTGGCTTTCCTTATTTGCTCTCTAGTCTAATTCTCCTCATCTCCATGGTTTTGGGGACGGCCCTGGATATCTATGCCCAATTAGGCTCCATCTCCAGATCCGCCTCTCGCGAACGGACCGAAGTCTCGCAATGGATAGCTCACACACGTGTCCAGTAAGAATATAAAAGACAACTACACAGTATAAGACACAAGAAAGTAGAAGTGCTCATACCTGGATATAACAATTTACAATTGTCCCATTACATTATTACATGTCTAAATTAAGAAGAGTACAACTACCTGGGGCATACCCCGAGGGAGCACAAGCTCGCACAACTCAACTAACACTACTGCTAGTGGTACAAGTCTGCCACAACGCCTCCGCAAGTCATACCAATGGTAAACCCTGAAAAGAACTGTAGGGGAGTGAGCCTCAACAAGTCACAGGCTCAGTAGGGGACTTGCGACGACCCTCATTATACCGGTACGGTTATACCAACCTGTGTCGGTATAGCAAGCGTCATCACAGTGGGACATTTACCCAACAATGACATTCACATGAGATACACGTGAATATAGAACAGAGTAGCGGAAGTAAAGGAACCACTGTCTTCATTTCATTCATCATCCACATTTAACATACATGTGTCGATAACATTTAAAGAGCTAAATGTCCACATAATTTAAATTGCTGAAAATCAAATACATAGATGTCCATACTTATACATTCTTCCATGATAATGCTCGTACAATGTTCAATTTACATACTATGAAAATCACAAAATGTCACAAGTACTCCAACACTCTAATCTCTACACTTGGAGTCGGTCTCCAACGTCTCCTCCACAAGTGTCTCGTCACCACCTACACCTGTACGCCGAAGCAAGTAGTGAGTCTAAAAGACTCCGCAAGTACTTCTACACATACCGTACATGCACATATCATAGTAGGTTCTACATACACATTCATAAGACACAACATGTAGCATGCTTGACATTAAATTTTACAACCTATCATGGTGAATCTACAATTTAAACACATGGACTATGCTTTCAGATTTCCTAAAATAGAATCACCTATCACATGCTTTCTATTCATTCCTCACATAAAAATCTACCTTCAACCCACTAAGACATGAAAGTCATTAACATGAATTCCCGAGCATGCATGAAAGGAAACATACCTAACATGGAATCTACACATTCCTACGCATATACGTATCCATTTTACATGCTTTAGCTTGCTGGTTTTACATGCTTTAGCAACCATAATCTAACACATGAGAGCTATAACAACGATTAAATCACAACATATGAACACCAGTATCGAAGTTATTTATATATGCTTAACAATTATCCCTAGCATGGATTCTAGGCATTTTGCATACATAAACATGATCATAACATAGTAAAGCTACTGTTTAAGCATGATTTCAGATTGTCATAACATGGATTACAAACTCACATCCTCACATTTTGGTTTCACATTTTTACACAATTTCAAATTCGCATATTCCACACTTTACACATGCACTTTTACACATTGTTCACATTCACATTTTTCACATGAACACATACACATTTAGTGCAGTCACACATAGTCCAAACCACCAAAGAAGGACACAACACATCACATCACATAGACGCCATCTAGGCAATACAATGGCGACTCTTGTACTGCGCAGACCGGGAGAATAAGTCTCCACCTGAACCAGTGGTACTTGTCCACCTCCAGGATTTCCCCCTAATGCCCTTAGGGTCACAACACATTGAACCTTCTCAGGGGGACTTTTCCCTGATACGGTTCCACTGCCCTCTGTGGAAGCAATGTCACACTTGGCACAATTTACACATTACACGTTTTTTTTTTTTTTTCCGATTTAAGCACTTAGTTTAGCACATGCCACTCACATCTCACTCATCCACTCATTCACACACATGGGGCTTTGTTTTCCTGACATGACACTACAATTACAGAAATTTAGTGCTCAGGAAATTTCACTAATCAGTTTGCTATATACAAAATCAAATCATTTTTACAATGGCATGCATTAGTTTCACATTTTTACATGGAAAATTCATATTGCATCATATACTGGTCCAAATGACCTGAAATTGTAACCACAGGCTAATTTCGGGTTTAGGGTTCTTCATGCAAAATTTCAGATTTTTCTAAGCTAAAACGAAATTACAGAAAATCTAACATTAATTCCACATGCTATCCACAATTGAAGTTAGCATGGAGTTGAACACCAATCACAAATTTAACAACTCACTGTCTGAACCCTAGCATGCATAGAGCCACATGATTTATTCCCGAATTTATTGGGCAATACACAATTTACGAAAGATTTATCGTGACCTACACATGATTTCTATTTCCCAAAACATAAATTCAATAAATCATACAAGCATGGAAAATTCCAGAAATTCAGAGCATAGACAGGGTTGTACATACATGGTCTAACAAAATTAGGGCAACATGATTTTACCACGGGTTATCAGGATAATGGTGAGAACATACACATGAACATTCTTCCACATGCTTTCAAATATGTAAATAAGCTCTACCATCCACCAAATAAGTGTACATTCACATTCTCATCCATCACATTAGCTAGTATACATAGCATATAAGAGATTACATTATATCCTCATCGTGAAACATATCGAAATTAATCATATAGAAGGGCAGAACATCTTGTTGTTCTGCTCAGATGAACTTAGCGGCAAGCTATGGCCGCTAATTAATGTTAGCGGCATAATCGCTGGACGCTAAACATGATCTTAGCGGCAAGGGATATTGCCGTTAAGGTCAAGTCTGTGCAAAACATAGACCCGAGCTCCAAAGATGGGGTGAATTTGGGGGTCTAGGACACGAGGGAAAATACATAAAAATGGTAAAACCATCCTAGACACATACATGAACACTATAGGTAGGGTACTTGCCTTTTAGGTATACTCCAAAGGAATCAAAAGGCTTGGTCAAGCTATCCTTGGGCTGTCCCAAGAAGTTCCCAACCAGCCTCCAAGATGGCCTTCCTCCGGGTTCTTGAGCAAGCTCCAGTGCAATCCGAGGTCGGGCATGCCTTCCTCGATGATCCAGCAAGCTCCTTGATGCAGCAGGTGGCCGGATCAAGCTTTAGAACTTCAGATTTTGGGTTGCAAAGGTGAGGGTTTCTCACAGTCCGAAAATAGGGTTTCACTCCTTTCTCTTCTTCCTCTCTTGCAAAGGGGCAAAGAGAAGGCTTAGGGTTGTAAAAATGGGTTTGTATATAGGAGAGGGGGTTCTCCTATCACGCAAGGGTGACAAGATGGCCTTTCAGACCGTTGGGGACAGCTCCCCAATGTTGGGGTGGCTTGCTTCCAGAATTTCAGGTCTGCAACGCATGCAGGTCTGAGAAATTGGCGTCCACATCACTGGACGCTGGACTTAGTGTTGGCATCCATAGGGTTGACGCCGACACAACACCGACGTCTACTGATATTGACGCCAATCTGGCCTTCGGCCAGAACTCTAAAACATGCAGAAACCATGCACATCTTATACCTATATATGTGCCATATGTATACGTTACCATGTACACACTACCATCAAGCAATACATACATTATTTATACCTAAATTATACACATACACACATAAGTATACTAATTAATACATACGTAGATACATACATACGTACATACACAACATGAATTATTTACATGCAATACAATAATGTAATAAAATTCGAGGGCCTTACACCCTCTCCCCCTTAAAAGAAACTTCGTCCTCGAAGTTAGAACAACGCTACTCAAACAAAGGGGATACTTCTTCTTCATCACATCCTCAAGCTCCCAAGTAGCCTCCTCTCGCGAGAAGTTCTGCCAGAGAACTTTCACCGACGCAATACTCTTGTTCCGGAGATAATGAACCTTCCGGTCAAGAATAGCTACTGGTTGCTCGACATACGACAGATCTGGCTGAATCTCCACTGGCTGATGACTAATCACATGAGACGGATCTCGGACATACTTCCTGAGCATCGAAAAGTGGAACACATGATGAACACTAGCCAAAGCTGGGCCAAACGTCTGAGATTCTCATATGGGCCAATGAACCTAGGGCTCAACTTACTATGCCTGCCAAATCTGACAACACCTCGAGTAGGCGATATCTTCAAGAAGACATGATCGCCAACCTCGAACTCAAGATCCTTCCTCCTGTTGTCGTGATAGCTCTTCTGCCTATCCTGTGCCGCAACAAGCCTCTTCCTGATATGCTGGACCTTATCCGAAGTCTCCTGAACTAACTCCGGATCGATCAACTGCCCATCACCAATCTCCTCCCAACATAACGGAGATCTGCAGGGCCTACTATACAACACCTCGAATGGAGCCATACCAATACTTGCATGAAAGTTGTTGTTGTATGCGAACTACACTAGAGGTAGATGGCGCTCTGAATCATCCTTCCAATCCAGCACGCATGCTCTCAGCATATCCTCGAGCGTCTGGATAGTCCTCTCGGACTGTCCATCAGTCTGAGGATGAAACGCCGAACTGAGCTTCAGCTCCGAACCCAAAGCATCCTGAAGACCCTTCCACAACCTCGAAGTAAATCTCAGATCTCGATCCTAAATGATCGACTTCGGCACACCATGCAATCTAATGATACTACTAACATACAATCTAGCTAAACACTCTACTGACTGCTTCTTCTTCATAGGCAAGAAATGAGCAGTCTTCGAGAATCTATCTACAACTACCCAAATCGAGTCATTGCCCCTTCTAGATCGAGGCAAACCCGAAACAAAGTCCATAGTGACAGCTTCCCACTTCCACACTGGGATGTCCATCCTTTGCATAAGGTCGGATGGTCGCTGTCGATCGGCCTTCACTTGCTGGCATACTAAGCACCGGGATACATAATCCGCTACATCCCTCTTCTTGCCAGACCACCAAAAAGATCTCTTCAAATCCTGGTACATCTTAGTGTTACCCGGATGAATAGAGAATCGCGATCTATGAGCCTCCGCTAACACAAGCTCATGGACATCTACTAAATCGGGGACACAAACATGGTGCTGAAATCTAATCACACCGTCCTCATCACGAGCAATGCCTGCCTTGCCCACTAACTCTAAGAGTCTAGGGTCGGCTCCCTGTTGCTCGATCACCTCATCCAAAATCGAGGACCTAAGAGATAACTGAGCTACAAAAGCCTGGCATAGCGATGGCTCTAACTCAGTCAACGCGCAAGCCGCATCTTCCAACATCTTCCAATCCTGCTGGAGAGATGTCCTCTTTCTACTAAGAGCATCCGCTACAACATTCGCCTTTCCAGGGTGATACTGAAGGTCGAAGTCATAGTCCTTCAAGAACTCAATCCATCTTCTCTGCCTCAGGTTTAATTCCTTTTGGGAGAAAAGATACTTGAAGCTCTTGTGGTCGGTAAACACCTCAAATCTGACACCATAAAGATAGTGCCTCCAGATCTTTAGTGCATGAACCACTGCTGCGAGCTCCAAGTCATGAGTCGGATAGTTCTTCTCATGCTCCTTCAACTGACGAGAAGCATAAGCCACTACCCTTTCCTGCTGCATGAGCATACAGCCTAAACCAATCCGAGACGCATCCGTGTAGATAGCAAAACCCTCTACACTGCTCGATAGCACTAACATCGGGGCTGTCGTGAGCTTAGACTTCAACAATTGAAAACTACTCTCACACTTCTCGGACCAAACAAACTTCACTCCCTTTCTGGTAAGCTGAGTCAAAGGGGCGGCGATGGATGAAAATCCCTCAATAAATCGCCGATAGTAACCAGCTAAACCAATAAAACTACAAATCTCCGAAGGGGTCTTGGGAATCTCCCAATCCATAACTGCCTGGACCTTTGTTGGATCCACTGTAACACCAGCACCGGAGATAACATGCCCGAGGAAATGAACCTCGCGCAACCAAAAATCGCACTTGCTGAACCTAGCGTACAGCTTGTGCTCACGAAGAACCTCTAACACTAACCTCAGATGTTGACGGTGTGTGGCCTCATCCGGAGAGTAAACCAACACATCATCAATAAATACCACGACAAAGCTATCTAAATAAGGCCTAAACACCCTGTTCATGAGATCCATGAATGCTGCAGGGGCATTGGTCAATCCGAAAGGAAGGACCAAAAACTCATAATGTCTATAACGGGTTCTAAATGTCGTCTTGGACACATCCCCACTCCGAATCCTCAACTGATCATAACCAGATCGCAAGTCAATCTTAGAAAAGACTGATGCATCTCGCAACTGGTCAAACAAATCATCAATACGAGGTAAGGGATACCTGTTCTTCACAGTCACTTGGTTCAGCTTCCTGTAGTCAATGCATAACCTAAGTGACCCGTCTTTCTTCTTGACGAATAATACAGGTGCACCCAAGGGAAACACTAGGGCGAATAAATCCTTATCAAGCAACTCTTGCAACTGCCTCCTCAACTCGGCTAACTCCGCAGGTGCCATCCGATATGGAGCCTTCGAGATAGGAGAGGTGCCTGGAAGCAACTCTATGGTAAACTCTATCTCTCTATCGGCGGCAAACCAGACAAATCATCAGGAAAGACGTCTGAAAAATCTTGCACTACCTCAATCTTTGCAAGAGTAGGTGACTCATCAGCCTCTGGCACTAGTACCACGCTGGCAAGAAAAGCGTCACAACCCTTGTTCACCATGCGTATCGCCTTCATGGCAGAGATGACTAACTTTCCCGCCAAGTTCCTCGGCAAGGGATGAGAGAACTCGTCCTCACCAGGAATGCGGAAAACAATCCTCTTCCGACGACAATCCACTAACGCATAGTGCTCCTCTAGCTAATCTAGACCAAGAATAGCATCATAGTCCTTCATCATTAGCAAGAAGAAACACCCATCTAGGATTCTATCCTCAATGCACACAGGTAACGACGGAATGCACTTCCTAGTCGATACCGTACCCGCAGGGGTGTGCACAGACAAAGGGACCTCTAAATCCTCAGACTCTACACCTGACTCTAGGGCTAACTGCCTAGCGAACTGCTCGGAAATGAACGAGTGAGTAGCACCCGTATCAAACAAAACCCGAGCATGCACACCTAAAAGCAAAATCGTACCTTCGGTGACATGCTCTGCCTGCTCGGCGTCCTCACGAGCTAAAGCAAACACTCGAGCTGCGGCTCGAGGCCTTCCTGGTCTTCCTATAGCTGGCGCTGCTACCGCTACTGCTGGGGCTGGCGCTCCGCACTGGACTCCCTGCTA
This sequence comes from Colocasia esculenta, assembly GCA_014218235.1. Taxonomy (NCBI): domain Eukaryota; kingdom Viridiplantae; phylum Streptophyta; class Magnoliopsida; order Alismatales; family Araceae; genus Colocasia; species Colocasia esculenta. The sequence goes on along the minus strand of CM024760.1, from coordinate 118,120,600 downwards.
AAGTCTTGGGCAATCCTTGATCTTGTGGTCGCTGCTTCCGCACTTCAAGCACTTGCCCGTAGCCATCCAACATTCGGTACCACCATGTGTCTTCCCACAATGGGGACACTCTTTCTTCACACTAGGGGAACGTACAGAGGGTACCTGATAACTACCGACTGTCACGGATCGCTGCGGTGTCTGGTATACTGCTTTCTTCTTGTCTTGCCGTTGGAATGTCGCTGCTGGCCTCTTCTGCGAAGCTTTCTTTTCTTCTAGGTATTGCTCCATGTCTCCCTCTTGCCTACAAGCAGCACTGAGGGCCTCGTCCAACGTGCGGTGGTCAAATGCCACGAGTCTCGTCCGCAGTGATGGCTTGAGTCCCATCACGAACCTCTTTGTCTTCCTGCGCTCGTCTGCCACGATGTGAGGTGCATATTTAGAGAGTTCAGAAAATCTTGCCTCATATTCCAGCACAGTCATGGAGCCTTGAGCCAAAGATAGGAATTCCTGCTCCATCCGATCTTGCACATGCTCGGGGACGAACTTGGCCCGAAAGAGCCTCACGAACTCATCCCACGCAACATCAACAGCTCTGTCCTCAAACCGAGTACGCTGCAATGAAGCCCACCATACATCAGCTCTTTCCTGCAGTACACCGCTCATAAGCACCATCTAAACAAATCTAGCTTAACAAACATACAAGCATATAATCTAAAGCATACCTATAGCATGTAGGTGGTCAATGTAACCTTATCCTCATCTGCACACCTGATGCTCTGAAGATCTTTTCTATCTCTCTCATCCAGCTTTCTACCAACAACGGGTCGCTCTCCACCTTAAAAGAGGGTGGCAGCATCCTCTTGAATCTCTCCATGGTAGAAGGTCCACCATGGTCCTGAGCTGGTACTTGAGCCTGCTACAGTACACAGCAAGCAATACACAATCAACATAATATCACATAATTAAATAAAATAGACTATTAATCCTTTTATTAGTCTAACCTGAGCCTCCAATTGAGCCTGGAGTGATGCCTATGTATGAGCCTGCGTCTGCATGGCTTGCACCAGACCTTGCATGAATACACCATAATCCACAGGCGGCGGTGGGGGAAGTACAGGATCTTGTGGTGTCGGGGCCTACTGCTCCGCCCGCTCGTCACGTCGCGGCTCATCCTCACAGGCCGGCGCTCCGCCAAGCCCACCTCTCGAAGCCATGGCTGTAATAAATTTTAGCCACCATTAGAGCTAGGTTACTAAGTTTTCTAACCATTTTCTTATCTACTTTTCATTCATTATTAATCAATTCTACATATGTGAACATACTTAGCATGTAATGAAGATGATGACTTATGTATATTCATGTGCAATCTCAACCGATCGCTCTGATACCAATCTCTGCGACGACCCTCATTATACCGGTACGGTTATACCAACCCACGTCGGTATAGCAAGCGTCATCACAGTGGGACATTTACCCAACAATGACATTCAGCTGAGATACACGTGAATATAGAACAGAGTAGCGGAAGTAAAAGAACCACTGTCTTCATTTCATTCATCATCCACATTTAACATACATGTTTCGATAACATTTAAAGAGCTAAAAGTCCACATAATTTAAATTGCTGAAAATCAAATACATAGATGTCCATACTTATACATTCTTCCATGATAATGCTAGTACAATGTTCAATTTACATACTATGAAAATCACAAAATGTCACAAGTACTCCAACACTCTAATCTCCACGCACGGAGTCGGTCTCCAACGTCTCCTCCACAAGTGTCTCATCACCAACTACACCTGTACGCCGAAGCAAGTAGTGAGTCTAAAAGACTCCTCAAGTACTTCTACACATACCGTACATGCACATATCATAGTAGGTTCTACATACACATTCACAAGACACAACATGTAGCATGCTTGACATTAAATTTTACAACCTATCATGGTGAATCTACAATTTAAACACATGGACTATGCTTTCAGATTTCCTAAAATAGAATCACCTATCACATGCTTTCTATTCATTCCTCACATAAAAATCTACCTTCAACCCACTAAGACATGAAAGCCAGTAACATGAATTCCCGAGCATGCATGAAAGGAAACATACCTAACATGGAATCTACACATTCCTACGCATATACGTATCCATTTTACATGCTTTAAGCTTGCTGGTATTACCTACTTTAGCAACCATAATCTAACACATGAGAGCTACAACAACGATTAAATCACAACATATGAACAACCAAGTATGGAAGTTATTTATATATGCTTAACAATTATACCTAGCATGGATTCTAGGCATTTTGCATACATAAACATGATCATAACATAGTAAAGCTACTATTTAAGCATGATTTCAGATTGTCATAACATGGATTACAAACTCACATCCTCACATTTTGGTTTCACATTTTTACACAATTTCAAATTCGCATATTCCACACTTTACACATGCACTTTTACACATTGTTCACATTTTTCACATGAACACATACACATTTACACATTCACATTTAGTGCCGTGGCACATAGTCCAAACCACCAAAGAAGGACACAATACATCACATCACATAGACACCATCTAGGCAATACAATGGCGACTCTTGGACTGCGCAGACCGGGAGAACAAGTCTCCACCCTAACCAGTGGTACTTGTCCACCTCCAGGATTTCCCCCTAATGCCCTTAGGGTCACAACACATTGAAGCTTCTCAGGGGGACTTTTCCCTGATACGGTTCCACTGCCCTCTGTGGAAGCAATGTCACACTTGGCACAATTTACCCATTACACGTTTTGTTTTTTCGATTTAAGCACTTAGTTTAGCACATGCCACTCACATCTCACTCATCCACTCATTCACACACATGGGGCTCTGTTTTCCTGACATGACACTACAATTACAGAAATTTAGTGCTCAGGAAATTTCACTAATCAGGTTGCTATATATAAAATCAAATCATTTTTACAACGACATGCATTAGTTTCACATTTTTACATGGAAAATTTATATTGCATCATATACTGGTCTAAATGACCCGAAATTTGAACCACAAGCTAATTTCGGGTTTAGGGTTCTTCATGCAAAATTTCAGATTTTTCTAAGCTAAAACAAAATTACAGAAAATCTAACATTAATTCCACATGCTATCCACAATTCAAGTTACCATGGAGTTGAACACCAATCACAAATTTAACAACACACTGTCTGAACCCTAGCATGCATAGAGCCACATGATTTATTCCCGAATTTATTGGGCAATACACAATTTACGGAAGATTTATCGTGACCTACGCATGATTTCTATTTCCCAAAACATAAATTCAATAAATCATACAAGCATGGAAAATTCCAGAATTCAGAGCACAGACAGGGTGTACATACATGGTCGAACAAAATTAGGGCAACATGATTTTACCACGGATTATCAGGATAATGGTGAGAACATACACATGAACATTCTTCCACATGCTTTCAAATATGTAAATAAGCTCTACCATCACCAAATAAGTGTACATTCACATTCACATCCATCACATTAGCTAGTATACATAGCATATAAGAGATTACATTATATCCTCATCGTGAAACATATCGAAATTAATCATATAGAAGGGCAGAACAGCTTGTTGTTCTACTCAGATGAACTTAGCGGCATGCTTTGGCCGCTAATTAATGTTAGTGGCATAATCGCTGGACGCTAAACATGATCTTAGCGGCAAGGGATATTGCCGTTAAGGTCAGGTCTGTGCAAAACATAGACCTGAGCTCCAAAGATGGGGTGAATTTGGGGGTCTAGGACACGAGGGAAAATACATAAAAATGGTAAAACCATCCTAGACACATACATGAACACTATAGGTAGGGTACTTGCCTTTTAGGTATACTCCAAAGGAATCAAAAAGCTTGGTGAAGCTCTCCTTGGGCTGTCCCAAGAAGTTCCCAACCAGCCTCCAAGATGGCCTTCCTCCGGGTTCTTGAGCAAGCTCCAGTGCAATCCGAGCTCGGGGATGCCTTCCTCGATGATCCAGCAAGCTCCTTGATGCAGCAGGTGGCCGGATCAAGCTTCAGAACTTCAGATTTTGGGTTGCAAAGGTGAGGGTTTCTCACAGTCCGAAAATAGGGTTTCACTCCTTTCTCTTCTTCCTCTCTTGCAAAGGGGCAAAGAGATGGATTAGGGTTGTAAAAATGGGTTTGTATATAGGAGAGGGGGTTCTCCTATCACGCAGGGGTGACAAGATGGCCTTTCAGACCATTGGGGACAGCTCCCCAATGGTTGGGGTGGCTTGCTTCCGAAATTTTGGGTCTGCAATGCATGCAGGTCAGAGAAATTGGCGTCCACATCGCTGGACGCTGGACTTAGTGTTGGCGTCCATAGGATTGACGCCGACACAACACCGACGTCTACTGATATTGACACCAATCTGGCCTTCGGCCAGAACTCTAAAACATGCAGAAACCATGCACATCTTCTACCTATATATGTGCCATATGTATACGTTACCATGTACACACTACCATCAAGCAATACATACATTATTTATACCTAAATTATACACATACACACATAAGTATACTAATTAAAACATACGTAGATACATACATACGTACATACACAACATTAATTATTTACATGCAATACAATAATGTAACAAAATTCGAGGGCCTTACAGGACCACTCAAAACCACGCACAACACAAGAGAGCCTCAACCCCAACGGGTCACACCAGCATCACCGATAGCCAAACCATATCATGCTCACAATAACACATAATTAACAAATACTAAACATATTTACATCAGCTTATACAAATCCCAAAAAAGAGAAGGAACAACAGGACTAGCAAAGCACCACTAGTCCACTCCACAACTGTAAAGCCTAGGCCACAAGCCTCACGGGCACACTACCTCAACAACTAGTTGCCTAAGCTGTAAGCCGCACAGGCAAACCTCTGCCTAGGCTATAAGCTTCACTGGCGAACCTCAAACACACTGGTAACAGGACTGCTAACCAAGAGCTAATCCTTTATACCCCAAAACCACGATATATCGAATATCACACTTAAGTAACGAGACTGGCTACCACGAGGCCAATCCTTCACACATTAAAGCCTTATTCGGAAGTTTACCCAAAGAAGATTAAAATACAACAAGTGGAAGGTCCCACCGCACGACCTCCACGAAGCACAGCTCAACCACACCACCTGAAAAGGCTGGTACACAATGTACCTCCACAAACCACTACCCACACTGGGTACAGGTACCTACTACCACGAGGTACCACCATGAAAACCACAAGTAAGCTTGTGCCACAACCAGGCACACCACGGCAAGTCGAACCACAGTCTCAACTGTGCCAACACCCGGGCACACCTCAACCAGTGAGTCACACACACACGAGCCACAGCCAATGGCAAAGCATGAGTTGGAAAGGAACGACGCCACCACACGGGAACAGACTACTGGCTCATCAATGCAGTATCCAACCCGGACAACACAGCACAAGAATTACCTCTCAGTCTTGCAGCCACGAACGTAAGGTCCAACTGCCGCTCCACAACCACAAGTAAAGGCAAAGAACTATGGAGACCAACCATACCACCACACCTGCAAGTCACACACCCTGCAGGCCCATGCATGGCACCTTTAGAGACTCTGGCCTGAGCCCTCTAAAGTGAGGCACTGGAACTAGGACTAGCCGAGACGTTGTAAGCCTACTAGTGACCGTAACCCCCCAGCTATGAGCGCGCTACAAGTGACCAAACAACAAACTCTCACAAGTCGCTGCCCTCTGTCGTCTTTCCCTCAGTTGGACGACAACCCTACCCAAGAGCGAGGGTGTACAAGAAGATGACAAGATCTCGATAGTACCACTGTACAAGGACAAGCCCCGAGCACACGCACATTCCTGGCTCCCCTAGGAACCTAGGGCACCCAACTGAAGAGGCATTCCGGAATAGGCGCCAGACCACCACACTCGACAATGCACAAACAACAACATATATATATACTTACATATTCTTTATTACAAACCACGGTACAAGTGTCAGGAATAGCTTGTCCCCAGTCACCCTGTGACCTACAAGCTACCCCACACCAACACACATATAAATCACAATAACCAATCATAAACTGGCCTATCATCGGTCATTAAGTGACCTCCTTGCCAACACACACCACTTAATACATAAATCATTATATTATTCTTTAAAAGATAACAATAGACCAGGGCTAGGTCCGCACATGGCCTTCACTACCCGATTACCTCAAACTAACTATACAAGGTATAATACAACATTCATAACGTTGAACCACTTGCCATGCACACACATGCACGACATTCAAACCATGTAAACGCCACGTGAAAGCATGCTCACTTTGTGAGCATCACCCTTGCCACATAAACAACACACAAACGACACGCTTTACAAGCATTACAAGTGCCAATGCATCACTAGCATTGCCTTGCACAATACTGAAACAATAATTGGATAAAACAAACACCACAAGCTCACTTGGATGTGGTCGCGACAGGGGACAGTGTCGCCTTCTGATCGCGACCCCCCGACATGTTTCTATCAAGAACCTTGTCACGATGGGTCGGCCTGTCACGACCTGGTCGCGATAGCAGGGTCTGTCGCCTTCATAGGTGGCAACCCTAATCTAGAACCCTTCTTCGGATTTTCCATGCAAACCACCCTAAATGGTAAACCAACCAGGTTTTCATGCTCATTTCACCTCCTAAACATGGTATCTATTGTTTTTAAAGCGGTAAACCAGATAACATGCAATCCACATAACAAATCAAGGTAGAACTCCCTACCTTCGTGAGGGACATGCAATCCGGCTACGGCACGACGTCTCCCCCGCTCCATGCAACGTCCTCGCATCGAGAGCATGCCAAAAAACACCATCAACTCGCCAAATCGCCTAGAGAACCGCAACAGCAGCCTCCCCTAGTCGAGCAGAGCTTGTGAAAGATCTTTTCAGCCAACTTCTTTAAAGACTGCATAGTGATTGGGAACACGACGTAGCTCTGCGTCGCGACCTGATCGTGACGTAGGAGGTCGTCGCCTTCCCACTCCCGACATCAGCAAGCCCCGCTCCGCGCACGACACGTAGCACGCATGCGGACGTCGACCCAAATAGTGGCAACAAGAACGCGACCATCAGGGCCGTCGCGTTCAGAACGTGACACACACCCCCGTCGCGTTCACAACCAGTGAACCAATGGGTACTATGGGCCAAACCTGCCAGCCCACTAAGCCTCACACAATGCTCGGAAACCATGACCAAGGCTCAATGACCCCACATTGGTCATGAGCACCACACGAAAGCCAGTAAACGCAGATCCGAACGACCACTAAACGATGATCCATGAGGATCTGAAAAACGCGCTACGTTACATTACTATCACCTAAAAAGGAATGTCGTCCTCGACATTTAGAATGAACCACAATAAACCAAACTATCACCTAAAAAGAAACAAAGGCATATACAAAGCAAGTAGGATACGCTTCCTCCGCATCCTCCTTCCAAATGATTTGTACTAACTAATCCATTGTTTATTTCCATACTTGTTCTACCTTTCCTTTCCTTTTAATTTATTCCATAACTACTTTATTTCTTGGATTCAATTTACCATTCCTTATCTTTCAACTATAAACGATTCTACCCTGCCAATGGTGCCTTATCTCCTTGGACTCAACCTAGTTCCACCTTTTCCTAGTTGTCTTTGCAACATTTCTTTCTGGGCTATTTTTCTTGCTTAAATCCTTTCACTTTACGCTGCTATCTTTGGATACTCTACTGCACTAAACCCTGCTTAAATTTTCAGATTCCTCGGTGCCATTCCATTATCTGCTTATTACTGCCAGCCATTACTTTGCTCTATCTGTATTTACATTTTCAATTACTTATTCTTTGCAAGATTTATATTATCATCTTCAAGTTTCCTGCCTCTTTTAACCATTTTGCACAAACTGCTTTATTTCATACCTGACTAGGAATTTCAGCCTCTCTGCTCAACTGTGCACAAACTTTAGACTTTCTTCTAATCATTTAAACCTCGGATAACTTGTGAATATCAAACCTTCCACACTTCCGCTGCGCTACTCTGATCACATCAGACATTTCGCAAAGTATTTCATAAATTCTGTATTCCATTACTCCATTGGTAACTTATCTTGCTTTAAATCATACTTTCCAGTTAACTTTACATTTCACTTATTCAATAATCACACTGCCTCTCAATTAATTCTGCTTGTATTCAACCTTCAATTATATCTGTACCATATTGAATTCCAATTCTTGTCATATTATTATTGACATACTTTATCCTTTATACAACAACATTCACTAACTACCTCAGCAAACCAAACTTGCAACATATCACAATTTTTTTATTCTCATTGCTATGACATTGTTCTTTTCTTATCAAAAAATAAAACTTATCCAATTAATTCAATACGAAGTCTTTCTCAATTATACAACACCTAATCAAAATATAAAACTGTTCATACTTTTCCTTACTCTATCTGTTCTATTCTGCCATACTTTAATTCACCCGCTATTCTTTAACTAATCTGCTGTTACTTTGGTTTCAAATTCAAAAATATTTCTTGTAATAGAATTCATTTGTTCATCTGGTTCACCTTACTGCATACCATTACAGAAATTCTTACTACACATTTCCTGAACCATCTGACTATTGTTGTTAAATAATCTGCCATATTCTTTTTCCTCATCTGATCATTAATACTAAACTTTATCTTTACTGCCAATAGCACAATACCATCTCTGAAAAATATTTCTCTTAACTACTCTGTTAGCTAACTAATCTCAAGGTATCATTTATGCTGCAATCCTTCTTATTAAAATACTGCCATAGCTATAAACTGAAACTATTCCGTTTAAACACAATAATTTATTTTACCAGATTCCTTTATTCTACATTGCCGAGTTACTACTAAATATAAACAATTTCACTACTACAACTCATTCATAAATATCCATTCACAATTTACCTTGCTATTCCCCATTGCTTCTCAATAGACTTAACTTTTTCTTTTCTGACTTGCATAGCTCCAATTTACTCCAATTACTCAGCCTTAACGTCAATTTGTTTCTAACACAAATTTCACCCCTCCATTCCCACAAACTACACACATATATTGACATCACTGCTTTTATCTTTAACATTGTATCCTTGTACAAGTCTTTCCATGAAATCTTTACCTACTGCCTCTTATGAACCGGCCATTTCTATTATGAAATTCTCAGAAAAGCCTAACTTCACACTATTCTTCTTTTACTCTTTCTTTAGCCAACAAGTCATCTCTACACACATTTACATGGATCTCCATATCAAATTTTCTATTATCCCCCTTATTCATAACATCACTACCCTTAAACTCTTTACTGCAGCTATTTCCAAATCACAAATCATACTTAAGCACCATCTTAATCATTGTTCTTCTGCTTACCAGCTTCTCATCTCAAGCTGAATTGCCTCACTCAATCATTTTAAACCTGACATGCCACTAATCATGTTATTATCCAAACTATTCCTTAACACTTTATTAACATAATTCTCAAATACAATGACTGTCTCTGCTACAGTTCTCAGTCATAATTCACCCACTTAATAGTCCTGATCACACAACTCTATTCGTCTTCATAACATTATTTCCTCTACTACTCCATCACATCACTACCTTATACCTATCTCTACCAACTTTAATTCTCATTAGAACATTCTCACTAGATTTCACAACTAAATTCACTATTCCCTTAAATTTTCTATATTGAGAACTTTTAAATAATTATATTTCAACTACAAAGTGCCACACTAAGGTAACTATACCACTTCTTTATAACTACCCACAACTGCCATCTTCCTTACAACTATACACATTCCTCTGCCATTTCTAACAGTGGCTATTTTAACAAGCAATGACACACATTTCATTTACTAAAAACTCATGTAAAAACAGCACTAGAAATCACATAAAACCACAGACTTACTACCAGCAGTAGACATTAATCCATGTATTGGGACATTGTAACCTTAATATCTTTTCATATTCTAATTGGACCATGCTCTGATACCAACTGTGACGGCCCTGGATATCAATACCCAATAAGGCTCCATATCTACATCTGCCTCCCGCGAACGGACCGAAGTCTCGCAAGAGATAGCTCACACACGTGTCCAGTAAGAATATAAAAGACAACAACACAATATAAGACACAAGAAAGTACAAGTGCTCATACCTGCATATAACAATTTACAATTGTCCCATTACATTATTACATGTCTAAATGAAGAAGAGTACAACTACCTGGGGTATACCCCGAGGGAGCACAAGCTCGCACAACTCAACTAACACTACCGCTGGTGGTACAAGTCTGCCATAATGCCTCCGCAAGTCGTACCAATGGTAAACCCTGAAAAGAACTGTAGGGGAGTGAGCCTCAACAAGTCATAGGCTCAGTAGGGGACCACCCAAAACCACGCACAACACAGGAGAGCCTCAACCCCAACGGGTCACATCGGCATCACCGATAGCCAAACAATATCATGCTCACAACAATGCATAATTAACAAATACTAAACATAATTGCATTAGCTTATACAAATCCCAGAAAAGAGAAGGAACAACAGGACTAGCAAAGCACCACTAGTCCACTCCACAACTGTAAAGCCTAGGCCACAAGCCTCACGGGCACACTACCTTAACAACTAGTCGCCTAAGCTATAAGCCATACAGGCAAACCTCTGCCTAGGATATAAGCTTCACTGGCGAACCTCAAACACACTGGTAACAGGACTGCTGACCAAGAGCTAATCCTCTATACCCCAAAACCACGATATATCAAATATCACACTTAAGTAACAAGACTGGCTACCACAAGGCCAATCCTTCACACATTAAAGCCTTATTCGGAAGTTTACCCAAAGAAGATAAAAAACACAACATGTGGAAGGTCCCACCGCACGACCTCCATGGAGCACAGCTCCACCACACCACCTAAAAAAGCTGGTACACAATGTACCACCACAAACCACTACCCACACTGGGTACAAGTACCTACTACCATGAGATATCACCACGGAAACCACAAGTAAGCTTGTGCCACAACCAGGCACACCACGGCAAGTCGAACCACAGTCTCAACTGTGCCAACACATGGGCACACCTCAACTAGCGAGTCACACACACACGAGCCACAGCCAGTGGCAAAGCATGAGTCGGAAAAGAACGATGCCACCACACGGGAATAGGCTACTGGCTGATCAAACCATTATCCAACCCGGACAACACAGCACAAGAATTACCTCTCAGTCTCGCAGGCACGGACGTAAGGTCCAACTGTCGCTCCACAACCACAAGTAAAGCCAAAGAACTGTGGAGACCAACCAAACCACCACACCTGCAAGTCACACACCCTGCAGGCCCACGCCTGGCACCTTTAGAGACACTGGCCTTAGCCCTCTAAAGTGAGGCACTGGAACTAGGACTAGCCGGGGCCCAGTACGTCTACTGGTGTTCGTAACCCCCCATCTACAAGCAACCAAACAACAAACTCTCACAAGTCGATGCCCCCTGCCGTCTTTCTCTCAGCCGGACGACAACTCTCCCCGAGGGCGAGGGTGTCCGGGAGGACGACAAGACCTCGACGGTACCACTGTACCGGGACAAGCCCAGAGCACACACATGTGCCCGGCTCTCCTAGGAACCTGGGGTACCCAACTGAAGAGGCATTTCAGAATAGGCGTCGGACCCCCACACTCAGCAATGCACAAACCACAACATATATATACTTACATATTCTTTATTACAATCCACAGTACAAGTGTCAGGAATAGCTTGTCCCTGGTCACCTTGTGACCTACAAGCTACCCCACACCAACACACATATAAATCACAATAACCAATCATAAACGGGCTTATTAATGGTCATCATGTGACCTCCTTGCCAACACACACCACTTAATACATAAATCATTATATTATTCTTTAAAAGATAACAATAGACCAGGGCTAGGTCCGCACATGGCCTTCGCTGCCCAATTACCTCAAACTAACTATACAAGGTATAATACAACATTCATAACGTTGAACCACTTGCCATGCACACACATGCACAACATTCAAACCATGTAAATGCAACGTGAAAGCATGCTCACTTCGTCAGCATCATCCATGCCATGTAAACAACACACAAACGACATGCTTTACAAGCGTTACAAGTGCCAATGCATCACTAGCATTGCCATGCACAATAGTTAAACGATAATCGAATAAAACAAACACCACAAGCTCACTCGGCTGTGGTCGCGACAGGGGACAGTGTTGCCTTCTGGTCACGATGCCCCGACATGTCGCTATCAAGAACCTTGTCACAACGGGTCGGCCTGTTGAGACCTGGTCGTGACAGCAAGATCTGTCGCCTTCACAGGCGACAACCCTAATTCGGAACCCTTCTCCAGATTTTCCATGCAAACCACCCTATACGGTAAACCAACCCGGTTTTCATGCTCATTTCACCTCCTAAACATGGTATCTATTGTTTTTAAAGCGGTAAAAAAGCTAACATGCAATCCACATAACAAATCAAGGTAGAACTCCCTACCTTCGCGAAGAACACAGAATCCGGCTACGGCATGACGTCTCCCCCGCTCTATGCAACGTCCTAGCATCGAGAGCGCGTTAAAAAACACCATCAACCCGCAAAATCACCTGGAGAACCGCCGCAGCAGCCTCCTCTGGTCGAGCAGAGCTTGTGAAAGCTCTGTTCGCCCAACTTCTTTAAAAACCACACAGCAGTTGGGAATGCGACGTAGCTCTGCGTCGTGACCTGATCGCAATGTAGGAGGTCGTCGCCTTCCCACTACCGACGTCAGCAAGCCCCGCTCTACGTGCGACACGTGGCGCGATGCGGACGTCGACCCAAATTGCGGCAACAAGAACGAGACCATCAGGGCCGTCGCGTTCAGAACGCGACGCACACCCCCGTCGCGTTCACAACCAGTGAACCAACGGGTACTATGGGCCTAACCTGCTGGCCCACTAAGCCCCACACAACGCTCGAAAACCACGACCAAGGCTCAATGACCCCACATTGGTCATGAGCACCACACCAAAGCCAGTAAACGTAGATCTGAACGACCACTAAACAAAGATCCACGAGGATCCGAAAAACGCGCTACATTATAGTTTTCATAAGGACCCTTTTCAACTATTTTCCAGATTTCATAGTTTTGTGCCCTAAGAAAAACTTGCATGCAATTTTTCCAGTAGGAGTAATTAGACTTATAAAAAAATGGTGGTCTATTAATGCAATGGCCCTTAGCTACAAATCCTCGAGAATCCATGAAATAATGTAAGAGACAGGAAATGAGCAAGCAAATAGATCAAGCAGTCAGAACACACAGATCAAATAGAAGCAATCAAATTAGATCAGAAATAGATATTAACCCGCTCTGATACCAATTGAAGGATCGAATTCAGAGTATGAAGAGATCTAGAAGGGGGGGGGTTGAATAGATCTATCACCAAATTATGCAGAAGCTTAAGCAATTCAAAGATCACTTCGACTTATAGATCTATTCAGCATAAACTATTACTGATCTGAAGTGTGTATGTGTGAATTGTGTGAATAAGATGTGTGAAGCAGTTGTACAAGTAGTGAGATCAAAATCCCATGCAATCATCTAGCACAAGATATAGATCAAACCGTTGCATAAAGGATTTTAAGGTGGTTCGGAAATCACACCAGTGATTCCTACATCCACCCCTCACGTAGTGAGTCTTCACTACTCAAACATAAGTACAACACACACTGGAGCACGACGACTCCAAACTGAGCACGACGGCTCAACACACAACCGGAGCACGATGACTCCAAACTGAGCACGACGGCTCAAAACACAACTGGAGCACGACGACTCCAAACTGAGCACGACGGCTCAACCACACAGTGAGTGTGACGACTCAACAACCAGAACGCGATGTCTCACAACACACATTGAGTACGACGACTCACAAACTGAGTACGACGGCTCAATACAAGCTAGATCAAAAACATAAGAGATCAGATCCTCTAGGAATGATCTAATTCACATACTCAATCGTACACAGAAATCTGCACAAAACTCCATGTATAGATCTCACAAACGAAAGTGAGATGAACACTGCAAGAAATAGTTAAATGAGAAGTGGGTTGGAAGTTCCTCGGTGAAGAAGTCTTGCAGAAGCTTTAATTGAAGATCCTTGAAGGAATTCGATGGAGATCCTCTTCAAGCTCCAGTGGCATCTGAATTGCTAGAACTTATTCTTCTTCTTCTGATCTTCACCTCAATCTGCTCCCTTTCTCAAAACATCACAGCTTGGCCTTGATCACCATGTCTCTTTGGATGTAATTGCTGGAAGGCTGGAGGCTTGCATGCTCTAGATTGCTCTTGTTGGGCGCTCCTTTTTCAGAACAGAGATAAGAGCTTTTATAGCCTCTGTGCAGTCCCTTTTTAAGTGAAGGAAATGTGCACAGAAACCTAGACTTCACCCTGGGCTGCCACGTGTCCAAAAAGTTCTTACCACACTGCCAGTTGGATGAGAGGGCAATTTGGTAATCATAGCATCTTCCACAAAGACCTCAGAGTGAAATCACAACCATCAGATTTTATCATCTGCACAATTTTGAGTTTGCCCAGAAAGAGATAGTCGACCTCATTCTTCAAGAGAGTCGACCTACTGACCAATCTTCAATTCAGGGATTACTGTCAGAACACTAGTGTCAACCTGATCAACGGGTAGAGTCGACCTGATGAACAGGTAGAGTCGACCTCCTGTGAATTCCTCCAAAACTGCTTCACTGCATGGATGCTAGTGTCAACCTCATCTCCAAATAGAGTCGACACTACTGACATTTTCTCTTTAGAAACTGCTGGGCAGCCTTTAAGAATCGACCTGTCTGTGAACTAGAGTCGACCTACTTTGACACAGTTGTGTAAACCTGTACATATGAAGTGTTAAAGATATGTTAAACATGAGGTAATCAATATTTGATCATGAAGCAATCAATTAAAGTACAAAACACATGAAGATTAGCCGAACTTCAACTTTCATGGAGTTGATATTCAGAACTCCGACTTCCCAGGAGTTGATAATCAAACTCTGACTTCCCAAGAGTTGATATTCAAACTTCGACTTCCCTGGAGTTGATATTTGAACTCCGACTTTCCAGAAGTTGATATTCGGAACTCCAACTTCTCAGATTGCACTTATGTTCTTCAACAAGATTAACAAGAGTTATATCATCATCAAAACATGTCATAAACAGTAGAATATGAGATATTAAGTATCAAGAACATGTTGTTTGAGCATTATTGTAATATATTCAATATTTACATTATGTTTAATATGTCATCATCAAAATCAAAGTATGAGTGTTGTTTATTGGTCATCATTAAAAAAATCATCATTAAGAAATTCCAAAACGCACTCAACACAACATCCTCATCATCAGGTAGTACATAGGCTCCCTTACTTACGATCTTCCACAGCTCATAATCTTGTGCTCTCAAGAAAACTTGCATCCTATTTTTCCAATATGAATAATCAGTTCCATCAAAAAATGGAGGTCTAATAACTGATTGACCCTCATCTATAAACCCCTTGGTAATGTCCATAGCTAGATACTCTTGATCGTTAGATCAAACACTTGACAGGTGCAAGGAGAACCTGCTCTGATACCAAATGAAAGTCTGCAAAAAATAGCTATGACGAAATCTAGAAGTGGGGGATGAATATATTTTGACCAAATTAAAAATTAATCACTTATCATATAAGAAACTTATGAGGATTTCAGAATTTTGAAGTGTGCACAAGTTCGAATTAGCTCAGACAGATGAGATGGTGTGTGAATATACAAATTGTTAGATGATGTCATACTGAACAATGAGCGAGCCTATCAAATATGTAACGTTCAGATTGATCAAACCACAATGACACAAAGATTTAGGGTGGTTCATATTACACAACTGTGTATCCTACATCCACCATCCACACACACACACACACAAATCTGCTTATCTAGCAAGTTCAAATAGATTACATAACACACACACTATCTGAGATAATCGAAATCTCAGATAAACACACACATATGAAATTGAGCATAAGAATTGCTCTAATTTCACTCTGCACACAAATTGATTTGGAGTTGAGATAAAGAACCAGATGAATCAAGAGAATTGCAGATCATATAAGACTAGTTCGAATTTCCCCCTGTTATGCTCCCAGTTGAGACTACAGACTTTCAACTTCAGCTTGATGATGTGGACTCAAGAATCAGGGAATTCAACTTGACATTGATGGCTCAGGTCACCTGGATCTCCAATTCTTCAGATTTGGGCTAGAAATACTCCTCAGATGAAGCCTTTCTCTGGTTGCCGCCTTTTGCTTCTTGGAGATGAAGGACTGAGGTGTGTGTCCCCAAAAGGTTAGGGGATGATGGGCATTTATAGTCCCATGTACCCACGTGGTGCCTTAGAGTTTGGGGGCACAAAATTCCTGCTAAAAAATCCTTGTACCAAATCCTTACACGTGTTCACGATTTTAGATCTAGAACAAAAGTCGAAGTGTGTCGACACAACTAAGTTGTGTGTCGACATATGAGCTTGGCCTCTTGTTCAGACAAAACTTGAATGTGACTTGTGTCAACACATACTTCACTTGTGTCGACACAACTGACAATAATCCAAAAATACTGCTTCTGGGAGATACAAGATGTGTCGACACACAATGGACTTATCTTGACACCACTGACTTCTTCTTTTCTGACTATTTTTTAGATAGCATGGGATGTGTCCACACCATTGGACATGTGTTGACACCACTAGCATCTTTTCTCTTTACTGCTTTCTGAATGCAATGGATGTGTTGAAACCACTGGACTTGTGTCGACACCATTAGATTCATTTCTCTTTACTGCTTTCTGAATGCAATGGATTTGTCGACACCACTGGACCTGTGTCGACACCACTAGCTTCATTTCTTGAAGATCTTCACTGGAATTTATCTATGTGTCGATACTATGACAATATTGTGTCGATAGCACTGACATCATAACAACTTTATCTCTGAACTGAACATGAAATATGGTGTTAGATATGACTGATACAAGTTACTTAAACTTGTATGAATTATAGTAAAACATCATCAAAACAAGAGATCCAACACTCCCTTAACGGGTGCACGGAGACAGGGGTCGAGGTAACGATAACAACCTCTAAACGGACAAGCCCTTAAGTGCCGAGCATCGGGCACACAGGGAATAGGAGGGGCAAACTCAACAAGCGAACGACATTGCTGGCTCGCAACCAAGACAAACCCAACATGCACAAGGCACCCATGGCACCCCTCCCAGAAACCCCCAACAAAGGCACACACACCACAGCTAGAAACTCAACAACAAGAACACAACTACAAGGGCGTCGCCTTCAGAAACAGAAGGCGACGAGCAACCCGTCACAACCAGGTCACGACAACAAAGGTGTCGCCTTCTGATCAGAACGCGATGTATCGACCCATCACGTTCAGCATCAGAAGGCTAAACCCCAAGCAGGTCAACAGACTCGCAGCCAAACACCACCAGAGCTAGAAGGCGACAAGCAAACCATCGTGACCCAAAGTAGAATGCGACACAGCTCTAGTCGTGACTAGAAGGCGACAACATGGGTGTCACCTTCAGATGATGAATGCAATGTATTGACCCGTCACATTCACCCTGTGAAGGCAGAGCCCTTGGGGAACACAACCACATGGCTCACACCCACAACTCGATGGTGCATGACCACAAAAGACCAATCTTGTCCCTAAGTTGGGGAAAACACATCCCCTAACCAACTTAGGCACAGACCACCCCCAAATGGTCTAGAAACAAGGAAATAGAGTTGGCAAGGTGAACGCAACGGTTAACCTGTTGCAACCAGAATGCAACAGGATGCCCATCACCTTCTGACTGGTATAGCAACAGCCAACTAGTCGTGATATCAGTGAGAATACTAAAACTAGGGATGGGCCATCCCACAGTCTCCCCAAAGCCACACAATCCACATAAAACAAAGGGGAACGAGGTGCACACACCATGCACGACAAGAAAACAGCTCAAGGGGCACCAACACCACCTCTCCTCACCCACAAACCACAAGGACGAAGCTACACAAAGAGGGAGCACCATCGGCAAGCATCCACCCGTGCAAACCCACAAGAAAACCCATGAGCACGGGGAGGATAGCTCAAAACCAAGCTCCATAACCTGAAGACAGGATGAGAGCAAGAGATCCCTAGTTGCAATTGAAGAGCCAAACCCGTGGGGGCCCTTCAAGACGGAATGGCCACCTCTTCCTCGCTCCACGCCTCTCCAATGGTTTGCCATGAGCACACCGACATCTCCGTCATGCCCAAAATGCTTGAGAAGGGAGAGGGGAAACTCCCCCACCGCTGATAGGAGGAGGGAAGGGAGAAAGGAGAAGGAAGAAGAAGAAAGAGATGTCTTCTAGCCTTAATACCTCGGGACTGAGGTCGCGACAAGGAGCGCGTTGCATTCTCACCAGAATGCGACAACCATCTTGTCACCTTCTCACAAGTTCCGATAGGTCTTCTGACAGGCAGACAACCTCCAGACCATGTGTCACACCTGCACATGCTTCGAGTGAACGCGACAACTGGCATGTTGTCTTTACACACATGAGCACGGACACGTGGCACACCAGCCACAGACAGACCACAGGAACACAACATAGAGGCTGTCCCCTTCTAAACCAGAAGGTGACATAGATCCTGTCATGTTCAAAACGCGACACCTCGATGCGTCGCGGTCTCATGATCAACACCAAGGACACCAAAACTCAGGATATTACATGGTTAATGTATTAGTGAATAGAATTTTAAAGAAGTAATGGAAGGGCAACCGAGTATGATAGTAAACTTGATTATGGGACAAATCAAGGGTAGAAAATTAGCAGATTTCTAATGATTCAAGATGTTGATTGATGACAAACAGTGGGAAAAACATTTCAAAACAGATGCATGTTAGAGGAACATTTATCACAAATAGCCATATTATAAGGATTTTAGAACATATACATGTCAAAGGAGCATTTTTATATGAAGTTTGGGGGTGATTGGGTGCACTTTTTTCCTATTTTGGTGGCTGCGTCATTTTTAGGCATTGAGTGTATTACTTTACTCATTTATTTTGGTAATAAATTGCATTCCTTTGATTGATCGCCTATTGGAGTGAGAACATCCCATCCCTTTGGGGTGCACTCTTCTGGTCACTGACCTATTGAAATTTTCCTCCCTAGGACAAGACAATGTCTTTTATTTGCACAGGCATGGGTCAGTGGCCCATGTTGGATCGAGATGGCATTTTAGATGTCCTAGAGAGGGGTGAATAGGACTTCTTGTACTGTTAAAAATTATCTAAAAGTAAATCACACTAGATACTATCGTTAGTGCTTAGTCTGGTGTCTGTGAAACAAGTGAGAACTTGGCGGAAACAATTACACAAGTGCAGAAAGGATTTATTTTGGTTCAGACCTCTTATCAATCAGAAGTCTTATGTCCAGTCCCCAAGCATCCCTTGGGATTTTCACTAACTTCCAAGGACACTTGGCCTTCTCTCAACCTAAGAGGTATTACAACCCACTTGCACCCAAGCAAGTCTTCCCTTCACAGAGGGGTATTACAACCACCGACAACCGTAGGTCTTCCCTTCACAGAGGGGCACTACGAGAAACAAACCCCCTGCTGGTTTCTTACACAGAAATAAACACTGGTGTGTCTACTGTGAAGGATGAGCAAACACAGACGGTCAGAAAGAGTTGTACAAAAAGGAAAGACTACTCTTACTCTTTTTAACTAAGGGTGGACTGAGAATATTTGGAATAATAGAATGCCACCCTAAAGAAAACTTATGAATTCAAGAGAGCTTGGAAGTCGAAGCTTGATCAAATGGCTCTCTTGAGATCTTGTGCGCTTCTCTCTTTTCTTTCTGAGTGTAGAATGTGGTCGTGTATGCTCATACACTTGTATGTTAAACTCTATGTCTCTTCTTGTTTTCAGTTTCAAACTTCAGCCTTTTATAATATTTAGAGTCTTCAATCTTCCAGTTTGAATGTAGCCATTTGAATTTGAACGTTGGGTCTTGAGACTTGAGACAGCTGAGATGTCCATCATCAGATCTTCAGCCCTTGAGTCTAACAGCTTCAGGCTATGCAGATAGCTTCAAGGCTCCATTTGACAGCTTCAATAAATGTCTACAAGCTCCATGCCCATGACTGAAAGATAGCTAGCATCTTTTTGTAGGCAGCTGAATATCTACATGGTCAAGAGAAAAACATAGATACCTCCATTCTTTCGGAGGTAGGTGAGATACCAAAAAATATATAAAATAGAGAGGATTTTAGACTAACAGATGTACAATGAATTCAAAGACAGACAGGCACTGTATGGCTCAGGCAAAAAAAATTTTCCTCAAAACGTGGAGTCTTGACAGAAAGTGAGATGTGGTAGGTGAGTTCTGACAGATACACCATACTGCTTATACCTACCACTGCATTTTTTATAGACCATCTGTTATTCAAAGTATGAACTATATGTCTGACAATGAGTGAGAGAGCAGATATACAAATCTTTCAAGTTTCAAGATAATGGAAATTAGATTTTAAATTTGAATACATTAGAGTCAATTTTTCCCGCTAAATCATTTGAACTTGATAACAAAAATAATAGAGAAGTACAAAGCACATTGGATAAATTATCGTATAGATAACAACGAGAATGTCACAGTGTACGTCTTGTGTTCATCTGTTGTTCATTAAATAATTCTATAATGATTAGAACATTAATTGTACTAATAATACATTAACAGTTTTATTGTAAAAATAATTATAGTCATTAAAACATCAAAGTACCATCTCAGGAGTCGGAGTGAGATCAACAATATAACAGTAATCGATGTGAGATATAGAAGCAATCAATATTTGATTAAAGGTAATCATTGTAAAAGACAATCGATGTTTAAAGGTAATTGATGTTTATGAAGCAATCGATGTTCAAGTGAAACACAATCGATGTGTGAGACAATCGATGTTCTAAGATAATTGATGTTAAAGACAATCAATGTTTAAAGGTAATCAATGTCTATGAATCGATCAATGTTCAACTGAAATGTAATCGATGTGTGAGACAATCGATGTTCAAAAAGTAATCAATGTTTAAGTGTGACGACCCAACCAACAAATTGACCCAACAACAGTGCTAGTTGGTAGACTTCCCAAGAAGGTCAACCATCCTAGGACTACTTCCAACTGAGCACGCTTAACTTCAGAGTTCTTTTCCTATTCAACCTCTGAAAATGACTTGCTCGAGTTGTTAGTAGCTTGCTAATTTAGTCCATTTAACATATTCTTATATGGGGTGTTACAATCTACCCTTCCCATGTATGGCACTTAGTTCCTACACTTCCATCTAGGCAAGGCTCTGATACCATTTGTGACGACTCAACCAACAATCTGGCCTAACAACAGTGCTAGTTGGTAGACTTCCCAAGAAGGTCACCCATCCTGGGACTACTCCCAACTAAGCACGCTTAACTGCAGAGTTCTTTTCCTGCTCGAGCTCTGAAAATGACTAGTTTGAGTTGTTGGTAGTTTGCTGATTTAGTCCATTTAAGATATTCTTATATGGGGTGTTACATTAAATGTCATCGATGTGAAAGACAACTGATGTGAACTTCGACTGCAAACATCGACTCATGAAGAAACTTCAAATAAAACATGTTATTTCTTATGCATAAATAATCTTGAAAACTGGTAAGAAATATATTCGTGTTATTTGAATTAAGCATTTATTTTGTTTTCACCAAAATAAAAGGATAACATATAGGAGGGGTTCAACAATCTCCCTTTTTTGATGATGACAAAACTTATGTGAATTTTCTGACAATGATACTCAAAACATGGAAGAAACAAAAAATTTAAAAAATTTATAGTTTAAGAATACTCTCCCCCTTTTTGTCAGTAACCAAAAAGGAAGGATCTTACCATTTTGCTTTCACCTCTTTTGTAGAGACTTCTTACCCATGAGCAAAAGGGGTTCAACAATATTTGTCATGAATTATCATTTCCCTTTTGTACTTGCTCCCCCTTGATGTGAGGCTCCCCCTCAGTTGATGCTTGTCAGATCATCAAGGGTTCTTTCTGATCTGTCAACCACTTTGGCATTTATCTGTCGACAGTTGTGTCGACCCGTCTCCTATGTGTGTCAATACAATCTTGAATCTACTGTGGTATTTCCACTTGTTGTTCTGTTGGGAGATCTTTAGAAAGACTTCTTGCAATTGTTCATAAAAAGATACTTTCAAAAAATGTGTTAGTAGTACTATTTTTTGAACCACTCCTATATTTTATCCTTTTATTTTGGTGATAGCAAAACCTCATGATTATCATAAAAAATATGAATATATTTATTACCATTTTTCAAGATTATCTATGCATAAGAAATAAAATGTTTTATCCGAAGCTTCACTTCGTCATGCATGTTTTTATCATGTTCAATCGAAGCTTACTTCGTCATATACGAAGCTAGCTTCGTCACATCTGAAGTCCACTTCATCATATCCGAAGCTGGCACTTTGTCATGCATGTTTTTGGTCGTGATCAGTCAAAGTCTTGCTTCGTCATATACAAAGTTAACTTCCTCATATCCAAAGTTATATACGAAGTTCACTTCGACCAACTGCGGGTTTTAGCTTCAACCAACTGCATTGTTTTTCATTCTATATGAAGTCCACTTCGTCATATATGAAGTTCACTTCGTCATATCTGAAGTTAACTTCGACCAATTGTGTTATATTTTGGCCATCTGAACCTTCACTTTGACTATTTACGTTATATTATTTTCCAATCAATTGTTGATCTATTTCATATCGATTACTATTATAAATCAAACATTGATTATACTTAAACATCGATTGCATAAACAATGATTGCATGAACGCCGATTATACTTTCACATCGATTGCATAAACATAGATTGTCTCAATCATCGATTACTATTATATTCAAACATTGATTGTCTTTCATATCGATTACCTTGGTGCATTGATTATAGTTATTTCTCACACCGACTTCCATACAGTTGAAATCTATAGTTGAGGTTACATACCGATTACCTTCATGAAACATTGATTGCCCTTGTAACATTGATTGCCTTCACATTTCAAAATGCAATTGGTGCCCAATAATAATTCAAATGACTTTATAACTCTTATCATGTCATTTCTCTAACAGATAAAAAGCTCTTACAACAGACTATCAGTAGGAAAACATGGACAGAAGACAAAAAGAGAATTCCTCCTTCCTGTAATAAAAGAAAAGCATCTAACCTTCTATTTCTAGATATATGCAAGAAATACATACATAAGGCAAAAAGAGGTAGGAGCCATTTGACAAAAGACTTCACAAGTCTGATCATCTGCATTGCATTTAATGTCTGTAGGCCCTTTTCTGATCATAGTCAACAAATTGGGACCTGCTATCTGTGCCCTTGGAAATACGCACCAGCTAAAAGAATCCTTTGTTCAAAGGAGCTAGTAGACTCAAGAGGACATGTAGTGCCCTAGATCATTTGCTGGATTGAATTATGCAAATGTGTGTGTGTTTCTACATTTAACAGTGAACTGTGAATTTGATGAACTTGACATCAAGCTTTACTGACGTTGACTACAGTTGACGGCATGATCGATTGCCATCTACTATCTGTTAATGATAGGAGAATGTGTCGTTTATATTTTTCTAGAATATTTGGTTTTTCAGGCAAATAGTTTGATGACAAGATCAATTGTCGTCTACTTCATGGTCGACGACAACATAGGTTGATGTTAACTTGACTTGCCAGTTTTTGTTGTCCCCGTTCTGGGAAGAAAAGATCATCCGTTCATTTAATGGAAGGATCAGGACGTTTTTGGTTCAAGGGTCAGGATTGAAGCTTAGATAATGCATAGGAGTCCTTATAAGACCTCGATTTGTCCTTTTGGAAATGGTTTTTCCACTATTTCGGAGGTGAGAAAAGAGGGCCAAAAGAAGAGTTGTTGTGCAGTGTTTTGTGCGAACTGAAGCAAGCTGGATCATGGGGGAAGTTCAAGGACTGTGAGTAAAGGGTTCTCCAAGCGTGGTTACTATTCTAGAGGGCGGATCAAGTGTTTGAAGACGGTGGAAGGGACTGCCTTATGACCAAGGCGGCGTCTTCAACTCTTTACTCGTGACTCCAGAAGGAGAGTTAGTGGCAAGTAAGATAGGGGAATGGTTTAGGATAGTATGTTCTATAGATTTGTCATTTTTTCAAAATTTTAAACCCGTGAATAAAAGAGTAGGAAGGGGTTAAATTCTGTTATTTCATGTCCGGTTTCTAGGTTTTCTTGTCGGATGAACAAAATGTCAACATCGACCGCCGTTTATTTCATGTAAACGTCAAGTTTTTGGACGTCTATATATATATTAATGGCGCTATGTGACGCCGTCATCTGATAGTAACGACAGGGAATGTTGACATTAACCTGTGTAAATGGCAGCATACCATGTCGTTAAGTTCATCAGTGTTGTTTGCTGTAAAATTCTGGTTCTATGTGTATTCTATGAACTATGCATGTATTAGGTTTCTTGGTTAGGTTCTATTATGCGTAAATTTTACTGTGATGCAGTAGGAAAGTCATGGCAATATTGTATGGGTTTACATAGTTATTTTAGAAGGTTTTCTTTGGTTAATTAATGAGGTAGTGAAATGATTACAAGTTTAATCCCTGTTATGATGTTATAACAGAAACTTTTACTGCTATTAGATGGGACCACAGACCCATTATACTTAGTTTTTACGTAGTAATTGTATGATTCTTTTACTTTTGTATCATGTTAAGTAGTGCAAGTTTATGAGAATAAATCCTAAGAAATGATACAGAACTTAGAAAAATGTGAAAATTTGTATGTGTTATGCATGATTAGGAATAGAGTCTCTGTCAAAATTTCAGAATTTTCAAAACACCATACTTACTGTTATGATTTTCTGAATGGTAAAAATTTGTATGGAAATCAATAGATGGAGAAAAAGGGTATGAATGTTGAATTATGATGAAATAAGTGAAAGTAGTATCATGATAAGTTGTTGTTGTACAGTAAAATTATGATTTCGAAATTGAGAAAATGTGTTGTGTAATCTTGCATTGTAGTCTTGCAAATTATGCATGATTTTATGAAAAAGGCATAATAGAATTTCATGTAGATATTAAATGCATGAAACATGCTTTTAGATTTCTGAAATGATATGGCCAATAAGACATTGCTATTATAGGGATGGCTACGTCGAACTACATCATAGAATGCCCCTATGGTAATGGTTCACCTACATGAAATTGACTACATGAATCCATGGGCAACGGATTGAAATCCTGGAGGTAGACATGTTCTACTGGTTAAAGTGGGAAGGACTTTCCCCGGTATTGCGCAATAACTAAGACTTCATCACTGTTTTTCCTTGGTGATAAGTGAATGTTACACGCTACATGATCTCTATTAATAGTGGGGCTATGTCTTGGCAACTATAACTATATGTTACATGAAATGGACTACATGCTACATGAAATGGACTACATTCTACATGATATGAACTACATGCTACATGATATGGACTACATGCTACATGATATTGACTACATGCTACATGACATTAAATACATGTTATAAGATTTTGGCTATATGCCATGCCACATGAAAATGTTTGAATGCTTTGTTTTATTATGAGATTTAATCCACATGTTATATGAAATTGTCTTATTCTACATGATAAGTAACCATCCTATGTGAGGAATGATTGCTAAATGAATTAGAGCATGTTGATAGGAAGAGCTATATAGTATCAAGGATAAGAAAGGGGTGAGAGTTCGTGTGGGGAAGGTTAGAGCTTTCTCTCTCTAGGTTTTAGAGAGAGAAGCTCTGGTATTTGTTGGTTCTCTTTGGCTGTCCTCACCATCTGTCCCCGGCCCTGGGGGCTGGCAGGGGCATTGGGGTTCCTGCATGGCGCTCCCTGTGGAGGAAGGATTGAGTGGCATAGCTGATGTTGCGGCCTCCTCTAGGAGGAAATCTTATGCTCAGATCATAGCTGCAACCAAGCCTCCGCCGGCTATCAACATTGGGGTTAAACCTCCTTCCTTTACAGACTCTAGTGAACCTGCAGTTTTCTTTTCTCATGTAGAAGTAGGTAAGTCCCTTCAAACGTTCAAGCTGGCTATGATTGTAAGGTGTGCTCATGGCCGATGTTCGATCCCCGAGTTCAAGTCTTGCCTTTCTCAAAGGCTCCTGCTAAAGGGCGACTTTATCACTAGTGTTCTTAACCACCGTCACCTATTGTTGCGTTTCGACGCAGAGGATGATTACCTGAAGGTGATTATGAGAAGAAATCTGTACATCAAAGGCCTTCTCTATAGATTTTTTAAATGGGACCCCCAGTTTGATTTTAATGCTGATCCCACTGTCATCCCCATATGGATTGGCCTTCCTATGCTTCCTGTCAATTACTAATATGATGATTTTCTGAAATCTATAGTGGGGAATCTGGGTCATGTTCTTCGGATCTATAAGCCTACCAAGGCGTTAACGCAAACTAATGAAGCCTTCGTTTGTGTGGAGTTGGATATAGTCAAACCGAGGCTGGAGAGGATTTGGAATGGATGTGGCAAAGATGGGTTTTGGCAGAAGATCAACTACTAAAAAGTTTTGGAGGTGTGTTCCTTTTGCCACAAATTGGGTCATGCTGCTCTGGACTATCACAAGAAGCAAAAACAATTAGACAAGATAGTGGTCTCTCAAAAGGCGACTGATGTGCAAGTCCAGCCGCAACAGGAAGGTTATAAGGTTGTGAAATAATCTTGGCCCCAGAGGGTGCCCCAAGAAGTCCTGGCTACTATGCCATCAGGAAATCGATTCTCCGTGCTGGAGGATAGCCACAATTGTAACGAAAATCGATTACCGCATATTCTGGGGGTGCAGGAGTCTGATCCTATGCTTGTTATGGGGGAGTAGGAGTCTGGGTAGGCCTTCCCGTAGGTTACTACCATGGATCCACAAATTCATGAAGTTCAAGAAGCATCTCTTTCGACGCTACATGGTTTGCTTGGGGTCCCAAGGATGCATGGGGTGCAACTTCACGATGCAGATCCTATGCTTGCTCTAGGGGAGCAGGTGTCTGGGCAGGTATTGCATCAAGTTACTGCCATGGATCCACAAATTCAGGAAGTTCAAGAAGCGTCTCTTTTGACGCTGCATGGTTTGCATGGGGTCCCAAAGATGCCTGAGGAGCAACCACACGAGCTAGTTTGCAAGGAAGGTTTGAGAGAAGATGCAGCGATGGCTGAGTAGTCTTCTCCGACGATGGTGGTTGTGGAGGGAGAGGGAGTAGGGATAGTATCTTTAACAGATTCTGCTAGCGAACTTCCTAAACCCTCAGATGAAGCTTTAGAAACGGTTTCTATCATTTCTGCTAAAGAAAATATATTCATGTCGGACTAGTTCCTTTGGCTGATTTGAGAACTCAAAAAATGGTAGGAGCCAAGATGAGATCTCAGGCTAAGACCGCTGGAGGCTCTGCTAGATACTCTTCCTCATGAATAGCTCCATGCTATTCTGGAACATTAGAGGCGTTTCTAACTCTGCCTCTAGGAGTTCACTTTGTAGGATGGTAAGGAAGTTTATTACTGATTTTGTGGCTATACCTGAGCCAATGGTTCCTTTGAGACGGGCTGCTACCCTGTGCAAGTTTATAAATATGAAGGATTATGCTGGCAACGGGGGTGAGGATTAAAAAATTTGGGTTTTCTGGCGCAATATATCCATGCACATTATTTCTTGTTCCGACCAACAAATCACTCTAGCAATGTGGAAGGGTGACAGTGCCTATATGATGATTACAATTGATTATGCTAGCTGTGATGCTATTAGTAGATGGCTCCTATTTGATAAAACCATCTAACAATCTGAAACTGTTGATGTCCCTTGGATTGTTGTGGGGATTTCAATTGTGTCACCCAGCCTTCTAAGAAGATAGGGGGGGGCGTGTGGGTAACATGAAAGCTATGGTAGACTTCAACACTCTAATTAATGCTTCCTCTCTCTCAGATGCTAGGTACATTGGCTCCCATTTTACTTGGTCCAATAATAGGACTGGGCAGGCTTCTATTAAGGCGCGTCTGAATCGGTTTCTGGTTAACAGTTGCTTAGAGGATAAATTTCCTGGGTTTAGAGTAAGGCATCTCCCTAGAGGCCCATCTGATCATGCCTCTTTACTAGCCTCTTATGAACAGGTCATCCGGTTCCTGACCAGATTCACGTTCTAGGCATTGTGGACCTCTCACGCTTCCTTTCATGAAACTGTTAAAATGGCGTGGAACATGGAGGTAAACTGGCACCCTAATCCTTTCACCACTTTATTCCTTAAGCTGAAGACGGTTAAGAAGGTGTTGCGTGATTGGAACAAAGGTGTGTTTGGAAATGTTGAGGGGAATGCGTGTTATCAGGAGGAAGAAGTCAGAGAGAAATAGCAAAACTTTGATGCTAATCCTACGCCGGAATATAGAAGTGCTCTGGGGGAGGCGTCTGCCAATCTCAGAAGTGCTATTCATTGCATGGATGCTTTTTGGGCTCAAAAGGCCCGTATGGAATGGATGGAAAATGGTGACAGGAACACGACATTTTATCATGCTATAGTCCAAGATAAGAGAAGACGAAATAGCATTCAGCATCTTTAGATAAATGGCACATGGACTGAGGACCAAGAAGAATTGCGCGAAGAGGCAGCTAGGTATTTTAATGAACTTTTGAAACCTACTACTCATTCGGTTGATGAGTCTATCCTTCAGGTTATTCCCTCTCTTATTTCGGAAGATCATAATATCACTCTTTGTACCCCCCCAAGTATGGACGAAGTGAAGAATGCAGTCTGGAGCATGAATGGGAACAGTTCCCCTAGGCCTGATGGGTTCTCCAGTATCTTCTTTACTTCTTGCTGGGACATTGTTCAACATGATGTTTTTGCAGCAGTGAAGGGTTTCTTCCAAGGCCATTCGTTTCCTAGAGGAGTCACTTCTTCATTGATCGCCCTTGTTCTGAAGAAACCTTACCCAGCGACCTTCAATGACTTTAGACCTGTAAGTCTTTGCAATTTTTTCTATAAAATTGTTTCCAGAATAATATGTGATAGGTTGGTTGCAATCCTTCCTGGCATTATTTATGAGGAACAAGGTGCTTTTGTGAAAGGGATGGTCATCCTAGATAATGTGTCTCTATCCAGGCAACTTGTTCATGATATTGGTCGTAGGGTTAGAGGGGGAAAACACTATATTCAAGCATCACATTAGGAAGGCCTATGATAGTGTAGAATGGGATTTTCTATTTGCAGTCCTCAAGAAGTTCGAATTCTCTTCTAGATTTATATCCTATATTGGTATGATGTTATCTAATTGCTGGTTTTCGGTTTTGGTTAACGGCTCCTCAGGTGATTTCTTTAAATCTACAAAAGGCTTACGTCAAGGTGACCCTATTGCTCCTGCTCTTTTCATTATTATGGAAGAAGCTCTGAGTAGAGGCCCGAAGCACAAGGTATCTACTGGCACCCTCATCCCATACGCTGGTCCAAGAGGGTGTCTGCCCCACTCCCACCTCCTCTATGCGGATGATACTCTTGTTTTTCTGAATGGCAGCATACACAATGTTAAGCATCTTGTGCACTTTCTTGGAAAATATGCTCAGTCCTCTGGCCAAATCATCAACTCTAGCAAGAGCTCTTTTATGGTTTCTGGTAAAGCCTCTCTGATTTCTATTCAAAGAATAAAGGAGGTTACAGGTTACATGAGGCAGGTTGGTCCTTTATTTTATCTGGATGTACCGCTGAGATATGGAAGGGTTTTGGCCGCTGATTACAAGAGTCTGATCGATAAATTTAATGCCAAATTGGGAAGCTGGAAATCTAAGTTCATCTCTCAAGCAGGAAGGGTTACCTTGATCAATTTTGTTATATCTTCTATTCCAATTTATCTTGCTGCCTCTTCAAGTATCCCGAAATCTGTTACTTCTTACATTGAGAAGTCTGCTGCTGCTTTTTTCTGGAATGGGTTGGACAGTTCTCGTCGTAGGCATTGGGTTGCATGGCATAATATCCAACGCCCTAAATAGGAAGGTAGTCTTGGAGTCTGAAATATTCAGGATGTCCAAATGGCTCTTGCTGTCAAGCAATTATGGAATATTCGCCATGGTAGTTCCTTATGGTCTTTGTATGCTAGAAGGCGTTTTCAACCTAGCAATTATGAACGGATTCTTGGGATGCCAAAGCATGTTTGCAAGGCTACTAACTCTATTATCCAAAAGAACACTAGATGGATTCATGGTAAGGGAGACAAGATTGATATCTTGAGGGATACTTCGATGGGCGACCATCCCTTGTCTGAGTTGATTCAAGGCTCCATTGAGGGTGCGAAAATCTCTCTGCAGGAGGTGGTTGGTGATGGCTCTCATCCCATGAGGGCAGTTTTACCAGGTGCTATTTTTCATGATCTGCACCTGAATAATGAGGAGGACAGGTGTATTTGAGCTGCTAATCCCAATGGTGACTTCTCTACCAGATCTGCGTACAACTTGGTCAGGGATATTGAGGTCCGCCGTCCTGCTATTCAGAAGATCTGACAGCATTCTTTTAATCCTAGCACTTCTCTATTTTCTTGGAAGGTTCTGAATAGTGTAGTTTCAGTGGACAGTAGAATCATGGACTGTGGTATCCCTTTGGTTTCCCGATGCTATTGTTGTGCTTCTCCTCAGGTTGAGGACCTGAATCACGTTTTCATCCATAGTGTTACTACTGTGAAGCTATGGCATTGGTTTATGCCTCTTATCAGCAATAGAATCCATCTTCATCCTCATATTACTTCAAGAGTTTGCGGATTTATTCTTCACTCCAATATTCACTCCCGTGTTGGATTCATATCCCTTTACTGTCTGATGCTTATGTTATGGGAGCTTTGGAAGAGCATTGCGCAGTAAGGTTCAAAGCCAAGATCATTCGTGTTAATGATATAATCAGAAACATTAAACTCAACATATCCTTTGATCTCACCAAAACCTCCTTCAAAGCTAATCCTATGCCTTTAGAACTGCAGACTCTTCTACATTATGGCTTTGCTCCTCAGGTTATTTCTAAGCAGCTTAAGTTTATTCACTGGATTACTCCTATTGTGAATTTTTGTCTTAATGTTGATGGGGCATCTAAGGGGAATCCTGGGATTTTTGGTGGAGGTTGCTGCATTCGCGATAGCCAGGGGGTCGCCCCTAGTGGCATTTACTCATTTCTATGGGGATGGTAATAGTCTGATAGCTGAAACCCGGGCTCTTTGTGATGTTCTTCGTCTGGAAAAACACTTAGGAGTTCGCCTTTCTACCATCCACTCGGACTCACTTATTCTTGTTAACTCCCTAAGGATGAACAAATCCATATCTTGGCAAACCTACAGATGGTGGCATATGGTAAGGGACATGCTTCATGAAAATTCCTACCTTATCTCTCATGTCTTTAGGGAAGCAAATCAGGTGGCAGACCAGCTTGCCAACCATGCAATCTTATCCAAGTATAATGACGTCTTTTGGGGGGCTAACAGTCTCCCTTTCTCTTGTAAGGAGCCAATTGTTCTGGACAGATCCGGTCTTATGAATGTTAGGCTGGTCTGACAGGGGTATGCCCCTTTGCAGTTGTACTCCTTCCTTTGCTATATATATTTTTGGCCTAGGTATCCTTGCTGGTGGAGTGGGATCATTCTCCCCCCTTGGGGGAGGGTGCACTCTTCTAGTTTGAGGCCCTGAGGACCTTATTAAAAAAAAAATATAAGAAAGGGGATATGTTATCATGTTTTAAAATTAAGTATATGATAAATATTGAATTCTCTTTCCTTGCTGCTTGCTGGGTCTAGTAGACTCACACATGATTAACATTTCAAGAGAAGCTAAGGATACCGATGAGTTAGTACATTCTGACTCTGAGCGTGAGGACATGGAGGCTTAGTTCTTTTCATTGAGAGTGTATTTGAGAGACTATGTATGTGAGAATATGTTGTAAATTGAATATTATGTTATTTTAGACTTATGAACTGTTATTACTTTGGACTATTGTAGTTCTTCTCTTATGCTTTAGACTTGGCATTTGGATACAATGTTGATTAAAAATTAAATTTCATATTCTGTTGCAACTTGTTGGAATTTAATTGTCATTTATGTATATCTCAATCTGAACCGATTAATGTTTGATATTTCCATTGTAATACCACTATTGGATCCGACGTGAGTTGGTACAATTGTATCGGTCTAAGAGGGGCGTTACAGAGATTGGTATTAGAGCATTCCAAGTTGAGCATGTACATAAATGAAATATCAACAACATGTTCATATCCTTAAATTTGCATAAAGAATTAGTCCAAGATTTATGCAGAATAATAGGTTATCATAACAAATGCTTGTTTTGCAGACTATGGGTACCCGTGGTCATAGAGGAGCAGGCTTGGCCCGAGGCGATGAGCCAACTGGAGGAAGTTTGCATGCTCCAGCTCAACAGACGCCAGATCATGAAGGTGTACCTTTACCACCCCCACCACCACTTGTGAACTATGGAGCATTGATGCAAGGACTAGTGCACGCGATGCAAACCCAGGCACAGACAGGAGCTGCCTTGCGAGCGCAAGTGCAGGCTCAGGTTGGTACTTAAGAAGTATTACCAAGTTGTTGATTTGAAGGATCCAAATAAGGACTCGACTTGGATGTAGGCACAGGCACTTGCCTATAAGGCAGGCATTGGAGGTGTATCGATGAAGGAGCGGTTTAGGCGGATGACTCCACCTTTCTTTAAGGGGGAGAGTGATCCAATCATGGTAGAGAGTTGGCTGCATAAGACAGAGAAGTTCTTTCATGCTATATGATGCACGGAAGAGGGGTGGGTGACACTAGCCACCTATATGCTGCAAGTAATGAAGATTCTAGAAGTGTTATGTGTTGTTTCTAGTGCACCTTTAGATTCATCTACCTTCTTTTACAGGAGCGTGCCGACGTATGGTGGTCGTCAATACTATGCACACAGTTTGAGGATGGAGCTGTTGAGGTTGCATAGACCTAGTTTGTTCGCCTATTCAGAGCGAAGTATATTCTAGAGCATGTGCAGGATCGCATGGAGCAGGAGTTCTTGACGTTGACCCAAGGGTCAATAAGTATGCATGAGTATGAGACTAGATTTGCAGAGCTGTCAAAGTATGGAGCTCACATAGTGGCTGATGAGTGGAGGAAAGTGAAGAAATTTTTCGTGGGACTGAAGTCATCCTTAAGGACTAGACTTGTAGCCTTCGGGCATCGTTCGATGGAGGAGGCATTGTCAGAAGCATGCATGCATGAAGCGGAGATGGAGGTGTATCTGGAGGAGAAGAGGGCTTCTTTGAAGAAGCCAGGATCAGCATTTCAGTGGCAGGACAAGAGAAAGAAAACTCCAGTATTTCCGCCCAGGGTAGTGGTACCAGCGAGAGTGGCTGCACCGACTACGAGCAGTGGCATAGTTGCGGAGAAGACTTTATGTTCTCAGTGTGGGAAGCGTCACAGAGGAGACGTTTATTTGGTGACATCTAGTAGGTTCTTGAGGTGTGGTGACAAGAACCACAAGATCCGTCATTGTCTGAAGATGGCATAGCAGACTGCAGCGGCACCAGCAGCAGCTAGACCACCACCGAGAGCAGTAGGGAGACTGAGAGCTCAGGCTCGAGTTTTTGCTTTGGCGAGAGATGAGGCTGAGTTGGCGGAGCACGTCACAGAAGGTACGGTTTCGATTATGGGTATGCATGCTCGTGTTTTATTTGATATTGGTGCTATGCATAGCTTTATCACTGAGAAATTTGCAAAGGTCTTGCTGAAGGAGAGTGATTTAGTTCCAGAGGTATTGGTGGTTCCGTTATCTGTTCATACCCCAGCTGGAACCATGTTGACTGGGCAGTGTTTTTCTTCCCTTCATGTGAGTATTGAAGAGCAAGATTTGCCTGGTAGCTTTTATCTGTTGAAGATGAAGGACTACGATGCCATTTTGAGCTTAGACTGGCTCGAGGAGCATTACGCCCTTATGGATTGTAGGAAGAAGATCATTATTTTTTGGATTCCTGATGAAGATGAATTTTTTCATCTGTTACCCAAGAATATGACGGGTAAGTTTGTGTTCTCAGCTCTGAAAGCAACCCGGATGTTGAACAAGGGTTGTAGTGGTTTTCTTGATAGTGTGGTGATGTTTGTGGATTTGAAGAAGGCACTGACTGTGGAAGATATTGAGGTTGTCCGTGATTTCAGTGATGTTTTTCCCGAGGACTTGTCTGGTTTGCCACTTGATAGGGAGATTGAGTTCGGTATTCAGTTCGTACATGGTACTTCACCTATATCAATTGCACCTTACCGTATTGCACCAACAGAATTGGCGGAATTGCAGAAGCAGCTTCAGGAATTACTAGACAAGGGTTTTATTTGGCCAAGCATATCACCTTGGAGAGCACCTATACTTTTTGTCAAGAAGAAGGATGGGTCGATGAGGCTGTGCATTGACTATCGTAAGCTGAATTAGGTGACTATCAAGAACAAGTATCCTTTGCCTCGTATTGATGACTTGTTCAACCAATTGCGTGGAGCTTCTGTGTTTTCTAAGATTGATCTTCGTTCTGGCTATCATCAACTCCGAATCAAGCCAGAGGATTCTTCTAAAACGGCTTTTAGGATGAGATATGGTCAATATGAATTCCTGGTTTTACCATTTGGTTTGACGAATGCTCCAGCTGTTTTCATGGATTTGATGAACATGGTTTTCCGGCTGTATCTTGATTCTTTTGAAGTGGTTTTCATTGATCATGTGTTGATCTACTCACCTGACGAGGAGTTTCACTGGGAGCATTTTTAGATTGTGCTTGAAGTCTTGAGAACGCACAAACTGTATGCCAAATTCAGTAAGTGCAATTTATGGATGAAGGAGGTTCATTTCTTGGGGCATGTTATTTCTGGAGATGGTGGTTCTGTGGATCTGGCGAAGGTGGAAGCTGTCATAGATTGGGAGACACCCAGATCATCTGTCGATATCAGGAGTTTCCTTAGTTTGGCAGGTTATTATAGAAGGTTCATTGAAGGGTTTTCTTCTATTGTGACTGTGTTGACAAGGCTGATGAGGAAGGGAGTTAAGTTCGAGTGGACTGAAGCTTGTGAAAGAAGTTTTCTAGGAGCTGAAGACTCGGTTGACTACAACGCCAGTGCTTGTGTTGCCCAATGGTGTGGCTTCTTTCTCTATCTACATGGATGCTTCGATGATTGGGCTTGGTTGTGTTATAATGCAGGGAGGAAGGGTTGATGCATATGCTTCTAGGTAACTTAAGGAGCATGAGCGCAATTATCCGACTCATGATTTGGAACTTGCGGCGGTGGTCTTTGCTTTGAAAATCTGGAGGTACTATCTGTATAGAGTAAGGTTTGAACTTTTCTCTGACCACAAGAGTCTTATGTTTTTGTTCTCTCAGAAGGGGTTGAATTTGAGGCAACAAAGGTGGATTGAATTCTTAAAGGACTATGATTTTGAGCTTACCTACCACCCAGGAAAAGCCAATGTAGTGGCAGATGTCTTATGCAAGAAGAGGCAAATGTTGCGCTAGGACTGGAAGATGTTGGAAGATGAAACGAGTTCATTGGACGTTTTGGAGCCACAATTGTATATCATGTTCTTGGTGCAATTGACCATTAGATCATCTATGTATGATAAAGTTCTTACTTTGCAAAAGGATGATCCACTGTTGCAGGAATTGGTTGGGAAATCTGGCATTGTAAGAGATGAAGATGGTGTGATTCGTCTGAATCATCGGGTATGTGTCCCTAATGATGTGGATCTACGAAAGGAGATTCTGGAGGAAGCACATAGATTGCAGTTTTCTATTCACCCAAGCAGTGGAAAGATGTATCAGGATCTGAAGCGTTCATTTTGGTGGTCCAGCATGAAGCGAGATGTTGCAGATTTTGTAGCTAGATGTTTGATATGTCAGCAGATAAAGGCAGAGCGTCAGTGACCTTCAGGTTTGATGTAGAAACTAGATATTCCTTAGTGGAAATGAGAGCAGATAACTATGGACTTTGCGACTGGATTGCCAAGATCAGCTAGAGGGAATGGCTCTATATGGGTAATTGTTGATAGATTCTCGAAGTGTGCTCATTTTCTTGCTATGAAAAAGAAGTAGTCCATAGAGAGTTTGACTAGGCTGTACATTGATGGTATTGTGATGTTGCATGGTATTCCGAAGTCGATCATCTAATATCCCAAGATTTACATCTAGATTTTGGCAGAGTTTGCAGCAAGCTTTTGGCAGTCAATTGAAGTTGAGTTCAGCATTTCATCCACAAATGGATGGACAGTCTGAGAGGACTAATCTGACATTGGAAGATATGCTTAGTACTTGTGTTCTTGATTGGAGAGGAATTGGGAACGCCACCTAGCTCTTGTGGAATTTGCATACAATAATAGTTTCCATTCTAGTATAGGTATGGCGCCATTTGAGGCTTTATATGGGAGGCCTTTTAGATCCCTATTGTGTTGGGAGGAAGCAGAAGATCGACATCTTGTGGGACCAGAAGTGGTGCAAGAAACTTCGGCGAAGATCCAGTTGATTGTACAAAGATTGAAGGCAGTGCAAGATCGTCAAAAGAGTTATGCGGATTCGAGGAGAAATGACTTGAATTTTGAGATGGGAGATCATGTATTTCTCAAAGTGTCACCAACCAACAGTGTAGTGAGATTTGAGAAGAGGGGTAAGTTGAATCCTAGATTCATTGGTCCTTTTGAGGTATTGAAGAAGATGGGGAATGTGGCATACCAACTATCTTTGCCACCATCCTTGGAGGGAGTACACCAAGTTTTTCATGTATCCATGTTGAGGAGGTATGTTCGAGATCCGGCACATGTGATTAGCTATGAACCGGTACAGTTTCAGCCAGATTTGTCATATGCGGAACAGTCTATAGAGATTCTAGATCGGAAGGTTCAAGAATTGAGATCTAAGTCTATTCCTTTCGTGAAAGTATTGTGGAGGAATTTCTCGCGTGAAGAAGCAACTTGGGAACTTGAAGAGATGATGAATAAGCAATATCTGTCATTGTTCGGTAAGTGTTCTAACTTAATCTTCGAGGACGAAGATTATTTTAAGAGGGAGAGGGTGTAGTGCCCTAGATCTTTTGCTGGATTGAATTATGCAATTGTATGTGTGTTTATACATTTAACAGTGAACTGTGAATTTGATGAACTTGACGTCAAGCTTTACTAACGTTGACTACAGGCGACGACATGATCGATTGTCGTCTACCGTTTATTAATGACAGGAGAATGTGCCATTTATATTTTTCTAGAATATTTGATTTTTCGGGCAAATAGGTTGACGACATAACCGATTGCCGTCTACTTCATGGTCGACGACAACATAGGTTGACGTTAACCTGACTTGGCAGTTTTTGTTGTTACCATTCCGGGGAGAAAAGATCGACCGTTTCCAAGGCATTTAATGGAAGGATCGGCACATTTTTGGTTCAAGGGTCAGGATTGAAGCTTAGATAATCCATAGGAGTCCTTATAAGACCTCGATTTGTCCTTTGGGAAAGGGTTTTTCCACTGTTTCGGAGGTGAGAAAAGAGGGTCGAAGGAAGAGTTGCTGTGCAGTGTTTCGTGCGAACTAAAGTAAGCTGGACCGTGGGGGAACTTCAAGGATCGTGAGCAGAGGGTTCTCAAAGCGTGGTTGCTGTTCTGGAGGGCGGATCGAGCGTTTGAAGACGGTGGAAGGGACTGACTTGTAACCAAGGCGGGCGTCTTCAACTCTTTACTCGTGACTCCATAAGGAGGGTTAGATGCAAGTAACATGGGAGAATGGTTTAGCATAGTATGTTCTATAGATTTATCATTTTTACAGATTTTTAAGCCCATGAATAAAAGAGTAGGAAGGGGTTAAAGTTCTATTATTTCATGTGCAGTTTCTAGGTTTTCTAGTCGGATGAACTAAACGTCAACATTGACCACTATTTATTTCATGTAAACGTCAAGTTTTTAGACGTCTATATATATATTAATGGCACTATGTGCCGTCGTCAACTGATAGTAACGACAGGGAA
Source organism: Colocasia esculenta (assembly GCA_014218235.1). Taxonomy (NCBI): domain Eukaryota; kingdom Viridiplantae; phylum Streptophyta; class Magnoliopsida; order Alismatales; family Araceae; genus Colocasia; species Colocasia esculenta. The sequence continues at coordinate 118,082,312 of CM024760.1, read as the reverse complement.
TGCTGACATTAACCTGTGTAAATGGCAGCATACCCTGCCGTTAAGTTCATCAGTGTTGTTTGTTGTAAAATTCTGATTTTGTGTGTATTCTATGAACTATGCATGTGTAAGGTGTTTCGGGTTTTTGTTTTTTGCGAAAAGATGGTCCTCAGGGTCTAAGTCTGAGAGAGTGCACCCTCCCCTAGAGGGGGAGAATTGTCCCACTCCACCAGCGTGATCACCTGGGCCAAAATATAGAATTAATATAACATGATACAAAATGAAGGAGGCACACCCCCATTAAACCAGTCTAACATGCATAAGACTAGTTTTATCAATAACCATTGGTCCCTTACAAATGTGAGGAAGACTATGAGCACACCAAAAGATCTCATTTCGCATGGATACAAGAGCAAGGTTGGCCAGCCGATCAGCCACCTGGTTAGACTCCGTAAAAACATGATAAATAGTCATGTAGTCATCATGCAGCAGATTTCTCACATCTGACCACCCCCTATAAGTGTACCAAGAGATACACTTGTTTTGCTGGAGAGAGTTGACAAGAGATAGCGAATCAGAATAGATAACAGTAAGACTGCAGCCTATGAACTTTGCCAGGCGAAGACCATCACATAGCGCACGAGTTTCAGCGATAAGATTGTTTCCAACCCCATAGAAATTTGCAAAGGCCACCAAGACATTACCATGAGTGTCACAAATATACCCTCCACCACTACAGTCCCCTGGGTTACCTTTAGAAGCCCCATCAACATTTAAGGAAAAGTGCACAATAGGAGGGATCCAGCGAACCAATTTCAGCTGCTTAGGCAAAGCAAGGGGAGCGAAACCATAGCTGTGAAGAATTTGTTGCTCCTCCTATGTGGGAGCAATCTTGAACATACAATTTTGAAGAGAAAATCTGATATAAAGGTTGATGTTTCTAATAATATCATTAGTCTGAATTTTCTTTGTATCAAATCTAGCCGAACATCTGCATTTCAATAACTCCCATAACATAAGCAATAGGCAATAAAGCGATATGAAACTAAAAGGAGAGCTAATATTAGAACATTGAATAAAACTCCAGATCCTGGCTGTGATATGATAATGAAGATGGATTTTGTTACTAGTCAAAGGGAGGAACCATATCCACAACACCACTGCAATGTCACTATGGATGAAAACATGGTTGAGGTCCTCATACTGAGGGAATTTGCAGCAATTACACCTTGAGACCATGGGGATACCAATGTCTGAAATTCTACTGTCAACAGACACCGCTCTATTGAGGATCTTCCAGCAAAACAAGGAGGCCCTTGGATAAAAAGAATTATGCCAAATTTTCATAATAGCAGGGTGACAAACTCCAACATCTCTAATTAAATTATAGGCTGATCTGGTAGTAAAATTACCACTGGAATCTGCTGCCCAAATACACTTGTCCTCTTCATCTGTCAGCTGTAATGTATGAAAAAGCTCATCCGGTATATACGCTCTAAATGGATGTGAAGCATTTCCAACCACCTCCTGCAAAGTAATACCCTCACCCTGAAGAGGCTCTTGAAGCATCGAAGACAACGTTTGATTTCCCAGCCAGTTATCATGAAGAAAATTTATTCTATCCCCCTTACTGTGGATCCATTTTGTATTTCGTTGGATAATGCTATTAGCATCCATGCAGACACGTTTAGGAAGACCAGGAGTAAGGGTGTAATGGTTTGCATGATACCGCTTCCTAGCATACTTGGGCCATAACGTACTGCCATAACGAATATGCCAAATATTCTTCATAGCCAAGGCTAGTTGAACACTGTGCATATTGCGAACCCCTAAGCCACCTTCAGCTTTTGGATGTTGGATAGTAGGACAAGAAATCTAGTGGTGACGACGAGATGCATCAGTGCCGTTCCAAAAAAGGAAGCTGAGACTTTCTCGAGGTAATTTATAATAGACTTGGGGAGACAGGACGCAGCAGCAAGATAAATCGGGAGGGAAGATAACACAGAGTTCATCAAAACGACTCTACCAGCTTGTGAGATGAGCTTGGATTTCCAACTACCATTGAGAAGCTAATAACAGCTTTTCTTTAGAACAAGTCTTACCATAACTATGTTAATGATATAACATGAAGTATTTACAGCCTTTGCCTAAAACCTTCTTGGAAGTTTACTTGCAACTAGCAAGGTGCGGCCATTTCAACCAATGTCTTATTTTTTCGCTCAACTACTCCATTCTATTTTGGAGATTTTAGTGAGGCAAACTTGTGCTCAATTCCCTTGCTTTTGCAAAATTCAAAAAACAAATTGTTGTCAAATTCTTCTCCATGGTCAGTGAGTATGGAGTAAACTTTATTTGTGTTCCCATGTTAAAGTTTATTGAAGAAATTCTGAAAAATTTTAAATGTCTCACTTTTGTGAGATAGGAAAAACACCCAAGAGAATTTAGAGAAATCATCAACAATGACAAAGCCAAAATGATGGCGACTAAGACTGAGTGTCTGAGTGGGTCCAAAAAGATTCATATGCAGTAACTCAAAAGGCTTTGTGGTTATTAAAGATGCAAGAGAATTAAATGATTTTCTAGTTTGTTTTCCTTGAGCACATGTAAGACAAAAACTAGTATTTTTCTTTTTCATTATTTTAGGAAGTCCATTTACATGATTAAGCCTTATCAATTTTTTTCAAAACATTTTCACTAGTATAACCCAACCTACGATGCCACAAAAAAAGGTCATGCTGATTTGCAACCACACAAATTTTCATTCTTCTGCTCGTTTAAGTCAACTAGATAGACATTGTTTATTCTTTGACCAACAAATTTGATTTTTCCAGTTTCCTTTTCGATGATTTCACATGCATCAGAATAAAAAATTACTTTAAGACCCTTATCATGCAATTGACTAATGCTTAGCAAATGGTGATCTAGCCCTTTGACTAGCAATACATTTTCAATGGAGTTTGAGAGGTTCTTACCTACTTTATCTATGCCAATAATTTGGCCTTCGTTTTTACCTCCAAAGATTACCTGACCTACATCCTTTTCACCGAGAGAATAGAATTTCCCTTTGTCACCTGTCATATGCCTTGAACAGCGACTATCGAGATACCATTTATCTTTTTCGTGGGCTATAAGACATTCCTACAATGGGATTTAGAGAGAAGATTTTGGTACCCAAATTATTTTAGGTCCCATCAAAATTTTCAACTCACAAGCAATATGCTCTGGAATCAAAACCTGCTTGATTCTACACATGTTCATGTTGTGCCTACAATTGAAATCAAGTTGACCAAATTTTCCACAGACTTTGCATGACATGAATTTATGAGATATGAACTTTTTGTCAATTTTTTTATAATAAGTAGATCTGTTGACATGCTCGAGATTCTGTTGACCACTATGATGAAATTTTTTATGCTGGATTTTTCTTTGGGGTTTTCTAATTTGATTTTGGATTTGATACTTAGAATTCATGGATTGTTTTACTTGTGCTTTTCTCCTAGATTCATGGTGAGGAGATGTTTCTTTAACAAAGGATGTTATCAATGTCTGTCAAAAAAACATTTTCAGTTTGGAATCCTAGTCCATGCTTAGTGGTCTTCATACGAGCCCCTAAGATGGCATCTAGATTATGTTTCCCTTTAAAAAATTTCAACGATGTGTCTTATCATGCAATTCCTTTTCAGTACTTTTCAATTCTCCTTGAAGCATTTCTTTTTCTTTCTTAAGTTTTTCAATAATTTCAATCAAAGTCTATTTTTTTCAACATTTTGATATTTCTCCTTAACATCATCAAGTTGTTCATGGAGAATTTTCTTTTCATTGTTCAGGTTAATTACTTCATTGTTCAGAAGATTAATTTGTTAAGAATTTGAGGAATCATGCAAGATACTGTTGACTTTCCTTTTGAGAGATTTATTTTCATATTTTTACACACAGAAATTTTCAAACAGGGGAGTATAAGCCTCTTCCTATTCATAAATAAAAAAGTCCTCAAATGAAGAGCTTACTTTAATGTTTTCTTCACTCCTTGCCATGAGCAAGTGACCTCCTCATCATCAGATTCATTCTCTTCGTGCATGTCCTCATCCTCGTTACTCTAAGAGGCCAACATGGCTCTTGTCTTTTTGAACATTTACTTCTTTAATTTCCTCTTCAAGTCTAGGCATTCTCCTCTCATATGCCCTTGCTTCCTACATTCATAACATATGATGTTAGTCTTTTTATTTAGCTCAGTTTTCTTATTGAACTCTGGTTTCTTGGAAAAATCTTTCTCGGTAAAAGGTTTGAATTTACCTTTTCCTTTCATCTTCAGAAATTTCTTGAATTTCCTTGTTAGTAAGACCATTTCACTATCATTCTCATTGTCAAAAGATTCATCACTTTCACCAACAGTTTTAGAGCTAGACATTGCTTTCAATGCTAATGGTTTCTTTTGAGTCATTTCAGATGCATTTCTTTTCAAATTGATTTCATAAGTCATCAAAGATCCTATGAGCTCATCTAATTTAATAGTAGAGAGATTTTTGGAATCTTCAATAACAATAACCTTTGTGTGCCAAGTAGATGGAAGCGACCTTAGTACCTTCCTCACAAGGTCACTGTTAGAATATTCTTTTTCAAGACCTTTAAGTCCGTTTACAATTAGCATGAACCTTGAAAAAATTTCAGATATGGTGTCATCATTCTTCATCCTAAGCAATTCATAATCAGATACTAACATGCTTGCTTTAGTCTTTCTTACCTTGGAGGTTCCTTCATAAATGTGTTGCAATTTTTCCAACATCTCTTTTGTAGACTTACAAGAAGACACTCTGGAATATTCCTTAGGATGGATAGCACACTGCATCATGTTCATTGCGCTCCAATTGAGTGTGGCTTTATGGATTTGTTCTCTAGTCCACGTGTCCTTATTTCCAAGCAACTCAATAGGGCCTTTGTCCACAGTTCTCCATAGCTCATAGTCCTGAGCTCTCAGGAATACTTGCATCATGTTTTTCCAATATGAATACTCAGTTCCATCGAAGAATGGTAGTCTAGTGACTGAGTGTCCCTCAGCCACAAAGCCCTTGTTCATATTCATAATGGATCACTCTTGATTGTTAAATCAAACACCTAGCAGGCAAAATGAGAACCTACTCTGATACCAATTGAAAGATTGCGGAAATAGCCATAAAGAAAGAAATCTAGAAGTCGGGGGTGGGGTTTGAATAGATTTCAAACAGTTTAAGCCAAACACTTGGCAAACTTGAGATTCACATATATTATAGAATTCTAGAGTGAGCATAGATCAGAATATAGTCAGATTGTGTGTGTATAGTGGGAATTCAGGGATAACTAGATGATAGTAGTAGAGATTAATGTACGTGCCTATCAATCATCTAGAGTTGAATGAAGTTAAACCACAAGAACTATAACACCCCATATAAGAATATATTAAATAGACTAAATCAGTAGACTACTAAAACTCGAACTAGTCATTTTCAGAGTTCGAGCAGGAAAAAAACTCTAAAGTTAAGCGTACTCAGTTGGGAGTAGTCCGAGGATGGGTGACCTTCCTAGGAAGTCTGCCAACTAGTATGGTTGTTGGGTCAATTTGCTGGTTGGGTCATCACAAATAGTATCAGAGCCTTACCCATTCGAAAGTGCAAGAACTAAGTGCTACACAAGGCAAAGTGCTACGCTATTAGAGCCACCTCTTGAGGCCATAATGGTGCAAAGTGCTACATAGTGGGAGCAACCTCTTGAGCTTGCGGGGGCCACATCTAGAATCCTGCCTTCCTAGGGTTTGACTCTTTAATATATATGAACATCGATGAGGACATCGCTTATATAAGAGGGCTAGATTGTAACACCCCATATAAGAATATGTTAAATGGACTAAATTAGTAGACTACTAATAACTTGGATCATTTTCAGAGCTCAACTAAGAAAACAACTCTGAAGTTAAGCGTGCTCAGTTGGGAGTAGTCCCAGGATGGGTGACCTTTCTGGGAAGTCTACCAACTAGTATGGTTGTTAGGTCAGTTTGCTGGTTGCGTCGTCACAAGAACATAGGTATTTAAGGTAGTTCGGACTAGGGCTGTTCATAATTCGGTTCAAACTGAAAAACCGAACCGAACCGGAGAGTTCGGTCCGGTTCGATTCGATTTGAGCTCATACCTAGTTCGGTTCGGTTTCACATTCTGAAACTGAGTAAACCGAATATATATTTAACATATATAAAAATTACTCAAACAGAGTCTAGCGTATGCATATAAAGATTTTGGTAGCGGAGCGGGTTCAAAACTCCCATCTTACATGTGAGTTATTGTGATAAAAGAGTGAAAACCGAGTTTTTTTGTCAAATATCCTGACCCAACCTGAGATTCGAACCCTTCACCTCAAAGGTGAGGTGCTAGCGCCTTAGCCACCAAGCCAAACATGTGCTTGTGACAATAAAAGTACTAGACTTCGGTTTAAACTGAACCGAACCGGTTTAGTTCGGTTCGCTACAGTACTTCGGTTCAATTCGGTTTGTAAAAAATAAGGGGTGAACCAGACTGAACCGACTCGTGTTCACCCCTAGTTCGGACTACACAACTTGTGTATCCTACGTCCACCATCCACACACACATAATCAGCTTATCAAGCAAGTATGAAAACACACATACTGTAACAACCTAGATTTTTAAATCCCAAATAAATGGGGATAAATTTGTGGAGAAGTTTGATTAAGGTCTCAATTAGGATAATTAAAGTAAAGGAGCTGATGAAGGAAGTCTTGTAATGTGTGGGATGTTTGTGAAAAGGGAACACTGGTACCCCCAACTAGTTACAACTCACCAACCCTTCGACTGATCAAAATATAATATTATCAGTCGAAGCAACACTTGTTATATGACGAAGTACCAATCAATTTCATTCAGTAATCGATGTTCAAATGAACAATCGATGATTTTACATCAATAATCGTTGTTCAAAGGAATAATCGATGTTTTCCTTTAGTAATCAATATTCAAATGAACAATCAATGATTTTCCTTCAGTAATAGATGTTCAAAGGAACAATCGATGTTTTTCTTCAGTAATCGATGTTTAAATGAACAATCGATATTTAAGGACAATCGATGTTGGTCCGCAATCAATGTTTAAGAACAATCAATGTTGGTCCGCAATCGATGTTTCCTTTAGCGATCGATTGCTTTCTATGCAATTCATGTTTCCTTCAGCGATCGATTTTCTATGCAATCATGGTTTACTTCAGCGATTGATTTCCTCTTTATGACAATCGATTGCCTCATTATGATAATTGATTCCTTGTTATTTGACAATCGATTACCTTGTTAGTTCGCAATCGATATGGCTTTGTAACACCAATCGATGGAGGATTTTGTTCTCCAATCGATGTGAGCCCTGCCACAGCCAATAGGTGTCTTCATCAGTAATCGATGTGGCTCTTGAACACAATCGATGGGGGCCTTGTCCTCCCATCATGACAAGACTACCTAGAGACTTAAATATGGAAAATTTTGAATAACATGAACTTGGAACTGACCCTTAGGCACATCACTTTAAGAGTTGATAAAAAGGCATGGCCCAGGCATGATGGGTCTTTCCTTTTCCAGATCAAGTCAAGGATATATATGACAAGGGTATGGACTAAAGTATGATAGATCTTGGTTGTATGTTCTTCTTGCAAACCAAGTCAATGTTAGGTATGGTTTGAGCATGGCGTATGTATAGCCAGACTTTTAGTCCCCTTTTATCCCCTCTATAGGAATCAAGAAAGGGTCCTAAATGGGACCAAATACCGCTTAAATAAGCCATATGGCCCTTCTAGGTCAAACCTTATGATCTTCCTGTCCTAAAGGTAGTCTGAAGCAATTTTCCCTCTAACACCCACTGCCTTGACCAGAGAAGAGCCGAAGATGATCTTGGAATTCAAGAGCTGGAGGGATGATCCTGCAACTTGGAGCTTAAAGTTTGGAGAGCTTGAAGGTTCTTCAATCCTTGGACCACTGCATTGACCTGTTGGAACTGGACTTCAAGAAGTTCTTCTTCCTCTAAAGCATGCATCAAACAATAGGAGTGGATCTGAAGAGCAACCCAAAAGGTAGGTTTTCTCGGGCACAAACTAAATTGCTTGTTCTTATTTTAAGCATCCTTGATTTTTCTATGTTAAAAACTTAGTGAAATATCTTTGATTTTCCTAAATGTTTGATCAGCAGAGTGTTGGGATTTTTCCTGACCCTCGCACCCTCGCAAGACTCACCTTGTTTCAGCTTGTCCCTGAGGAACATGACCTTGTTCCTAGAAAGTATGTCTAGAGTTCTTGATCTTTCCCAGAATAGGAACCCATTTGATCTGTCTATTGGTCCATGCATTTCTGGAACCCTTAGACTAGAAGTGCAACCTTCGAGTTTGCTCATGTGATGGTTTCAACAACCTCCTTGTTAGACTCCTTGTCTAAGTCTCTTGTCAACTTTGAATGTTCTTGTCACGTCCCGACATTTAATATATCTATAAATGCCGGAACATGAACAAATAAGAAATCAAGAGTAAAATTTGAACTATTCGAGCAGAAAATTGCTCGGGCTTCACTAAATAAAAATATATTAACTGTTGTTCTATAGGGATTACATGATTCTCAATTTACAAATTAAAGGTAAATGCCGCAAAGGTTGATCTCTCAGCCCACAAATCCCGATGTCCCCCCTTCTAGAACTGTAGATTACCTGAGAAAAAGTAGGATTTGATGAGCTAACTAGCCCAGTATGATTTATCCTCCAAATCAAGGAATATAAAGGTTTACATGAATCAAAGATAATCGGGGTACAAGAAGGTAATAAGGACTGAGTACAAGTAATGGAAAAATGATATAAATCAGATCATAGATGTCATGCCCTGCCAATTTAGCAGCGGAATAAATCGGGGAGATGTGAGCAAAGTACATAGTAGAGTAAAATGTGCAATAATTGAATGATTCAGAGCATCTAATGATCAATAATTGGAATAAACTCTTCATTTCATTGAAATTCACTAAGACTATTACAGCACTAATTCGGAGCCACTACATTGAGCTCACTGACATCATTACATTGGAAAAGAAATCTAAAGCAACAACTACTAGACTCCATTGTACTAGGGCAACTTCCTCAACTGACTCCAGGTTGCTCATCACTCTGGTCTCGTCTCATTGGTGTATGTGACGTCATCTAGCTTACCTGAGACACAATAACAAATAACGAAGGGTGAGCGATAACGCCCAGTAGGACTTAAATCTCGTCAACCAAGTAGGCTTTAAATAATTAGTGCTTTAAAAGGCAGAGTAATTAATAATAGAGCAAGTCATGTAAAGTCGTGAAAGTAATACCTCAAGTAATACGGTTCAGATAGCAGATGAATCAAGTATAGCATGATGATTAAAGTCAAGTCACGATAGAAACGATAACAACACGATGGCAAATAATGTCAACGTCAAGCAATAGCAAGCAACATGTATAGCAAGAAGAGAAAAAGTAGTTGGCCATATAGAGAGTAAATTGCACTTTGATTGATTTTCTTATCAATCGAAATAGTATAGCACTTTTGATTAACTTTCGTCAATCGAGATAGTAATGGCACTTTGGTTATCCATAGATAGCCGAGAGAGAGTATAGCACTTTGTTTATTAATAGACAACGAGAGAATATAGCACTCTCTTTGATTTTTTTAGATTAATATTGATAGTATGGCACTTGGATGTAATGCCGACATCCTGATCATTTAACTCCTGTGGGCAAATGGCACTTTCGAGCGCTCTCCCTAGGACGAGATCGGGCCCTATTGCACTGTCATTGGTTATGTTATTTATCTTTAGACAATCAATTAATGGCCAATAGAGAGTACAAAGAAATAGATAACAGCACTAGATGAATAGACGAGATAGTAGAGTAAACGTGAATAGATGAGCCAGTAGAGTATAGATGAGAGCTAAGGGACAATGCACGTAACACATCGAGTAGCAGGCAATAGTAACAGTTGCACAATACACGCTATTCGTGTTGGCAGTCAGTTGGAATTCACTACCTTTCCACTGGCCATGTTACGCACAGGTCCAGAGGTGCGACATGATTCAAGATAAGAGTGATATTCTAATAGTTGTTTGGATCATGTTGATCCCTAAAGGGTATCATAAGTGTTAGGGTACAATCGTCGACTATGTGGGAATCCATGGACAGAGGAGACTTACGGAGGCCTTAAACAAAGACTCACTAGTCCGGCAGAAGGAATATCCGACGGAGAGTTCGTCCAAGTCAATAGAGAGAGTGTATATAGAAACAAGTGCTCGACGTTCTAGAGGAATTCTATAATAGTGGAGCGTCGATAACGGTATTCCCAAAACATCACGAGAAAATGTAGACAAGTCTATTAAATATATGGCAATTTAATTACGTAAATTACCAAATGTATTATGAGTTAATTACATGCCAAGTTAAGCCATATTTAGATGGTTCAAGGTGTGTGCACATCTGACAAGAAATCATAGATATGACATGATCAAGTGTATGCCTTTTAAGCAATTAAACCATGATGACTTATATCAGTTTTATTTACTGCGTTGGTTACTGTTAACAGGAAGTATAGGCACTTGGATAGCTAGAATATCACCAATTATGGGTTTTCATACAAAAACCTGAGATCGTGATGCACCCCAGTAAGGGTCGCAATGGGGTCAACTAAGAACGTGACATGGCCTTGTACAGATCGCGACGGCCTTGTCAGTTCGGGCAGGCAAATCGCGACAGGGTACCCTGTCGCGATCAGATCGTGACGGGAGATGCTGTCATGACAGCCCTGAGAATGCAGCCTATCGGGTTGTCACGTTCTCACGTCCTACGCCTGAGTCCAACAGGGAAAAGACATGCCTTGGATTGTAGATCAAACTTAGCCTATTTTGACACAGGGTCGTTCAGAAAATCATAACTAATTATGTAGTCAATGAAAAATCCTGAAACTAGTTGCAAATTGATCTAGACTTACATGGGTACTTACAATAATTAGGAATTTGAAAACAAACATGGTTTCGATGGGTTTTAATCAAGTCAAACATGGAGAATAGAATACTGTGAACAATTGAGATGCAAGAATTAATTCGCAAGACATGGTGGATGAAATTTAGGGCTTTTAGGGGCAAAAGACGCCTAACATGCATTAGTATCCCCACCAAAAATTTCATGGTATGGGGTTGAGCATACAAGAAGATCAAGAATTTAGAAGAGGGTTCGGGGTCATGAAGTTCACAGAACTTTGAAAATTAAGAACAAAAGATTGAGTGAATGAAAAATTATGAAACAAAAGGGGTTTTGTTCCTGATGCTTAGAACAACCTACACTCGAAATTTCATTAATTTGGCTCGTGAGAATGCCTACCTTTAATCATTTTCCTCTTCCAGGGCTAGAACTTGAACAACGAGAGAGAGAGCTTGACAAAGGCTTCTTCCCATGAAATCTCCTCCTCCTTGGCCTCTCCTCCTGGTCCAGCAAGCCTTGGGTATGAGCTAGGGCCGGCCATGGGGGATTTAGGAGAGTATTTATGTCTCTTATGTTTCTAATTCCTAATAGGACTCTAACTCCTATTTAATTCCAAAATTTCCTATTTAATTCCACCTTCCATGCTTGCCATGTCGAATTTGGGTCAGGTTGGGATCCAAATTCGTGGTCAACCTATTACGGTAGGTTTAGGAATCCAAATCTAACCCAAACTTCCTATTTAATGCACTAAATACCTCTTTTCTATTTAAGTAATAATTAAGTTACAAATTTAGGTTATTTTTCAATTACTCCCCTTTGAAAAATACCTATTTTTGCCCACTAATTTATAATGGGTCCATTTAACAAAACCGATTACTTAATGGAATTTATCTTGTGGAAATTTCCCCTTTTTAATTAGGAATTTTTAGATTTTATTATATTTTTCTTACTTGAATTTATTCATGGGCTATGAGATGTCCATTGGTCCAATTTCGATAATGGGTAATCGTTACATGACGTTGGAAGTCTCTCTGACAGGTTCATTTAATTTATTGGCGCATTGTCTTTCCGTGTTAACGATTTTCAGATTTAGTTTCCTAATTTGGATAATTAGTCACGCTGTGACGTATACTTGGCCAATTGGATTTTTCGTTGCACGAATTTCTTCGTGGAACACTTAGGGATAATATTTGGGTTGATTTATAATTTTAACGAAATTTTTAGATGTGTTCTTGCACATACGATAATGGTATGTATGTTTCTAATATTCCGTTTTTATAGAAGTTTATTATTTCAAAATTTTTAAATACTGAATTTTTCGGGCTGCTACAATAGATGAAGTGAATCATGATTATCAAACACTAACAAGCAAGAAGTAATACACCAATGAACTGACATAAGGTGACCATCAATGAAATAGCAAAGCACAAGTGTATATAATCAATACTTCAAAGGGAATTAAAGAAAGTGTATGTATAGAGATGCCCTGTCCACTCCTTCACGCAAGCAATAAACAATCATGTTTCAACATATTTCATGGAAATGTCGACCAATCTAGCTTGTAGTGGTGTCATGCCAACACCCTAGAGATCCATACCGCTCTGCGTAGATTAAATGTATTCAGGTGCTCCACCCAGGACTGAATCTGTCCCATTTGCACTGGCATTAAATCAAGAGAGAGTCCGAAGACCCAAAAGTCTGTCATCCCATTTCCACTTATGATATACATACATGGGACTTGGGCACTCATCAAGAGTACAACTATATCAAAGGAAGCAGGGTTCTAGAAGTTAATGCTCAAAGATATCCAGAAGGTACAAGAATCAAAATATTTTAGGATGTCCAAGAATAATCCAAAGATGGATGTAGATGATGATTAATGATTCATCTCAGTGGTATAATAGTTTAGAATCCAAGAAAATTGGAAAGGCAACTTGTTTGGACAATATAACAGTGTGTCAACTTTGATTGAGGATGAAATGGTTCTATTTGTCAACATAAACTGGTGGTTTCACCGGAACTTGGATTCTACAAGGTTTATTTGAATTATGAGACTTTCAGGTAGGCCAATTTATGAGATATTAGAAAGACACTATTTTGCTGGAATCGTCAAAATCATGTTTTTCTTCTTCAGTGGGAGAGTTGACTTTTTATTGGTAAGAGACATAATTTTTTTGATATTTTTATTAGATTCAAATGGGGGGTACTTCCTTATTTACATGTAATATCTTTACTTAAATGATATGGAATGTAAATAAGGTATGAGTTTCAGTTTTACAGGGTTCCTGCTGACACCTCTGCCTAGAGAAGGAATGGTTCAGGTTAACATCACAGACTAGTGTATGTCGACAGCCATTAGGTGGCTATCGACAGCTATTGTCTTCCCAGAACAAATTTCTTGAATCTGAACACTACCTGTCGACAGATCAGGGTCGACTGTCGACAGGTGAAGATCATCTGTCGACAGATGGAAGCTATCTGTCGACAGCTACTGGTGGATTTGTACTATCTGGGTTCAGGAAGCAGAAACCCTGTCGACAGGTGATTGTTGGCTGTCAACAGGTGTAATCTAAACCTCGAGGAATGTTGAAAAACTACCACAGAAAACTCTACCAAGTGTTTCTATGAATCCTTACATGATTGACAACATCAAAAGGGTCTTGTTTCCAGTTCTAAACACCACTTTTCATGAGGGAAACAAGTAGAACAATAGAGATATACTATGACATGGAAATCTAAGGCAAGATGACAAGTAGATGTCCAGCACCTCCTGACAACATTTTCTTGCTTCTAATGGGATGAGTTTCATAATATGCTTGAGTCATAACACAAACTTTAGCTAAAACATGATTACAAGGAATAGAACAACACTTCTATGGTTGTTTCCAGAATTAGAGTCTAGTGTGTGTACAAGGTAAACATTTAAACATGAGGTTCTTGAGCAGGAATAAGAAGCAAGAATGAAGGAAAGAAGGAAGAAGGAATCCTACAGAACATGGAACAAAAAGGAAATATGGATCAAGTAGGAATCATGAGTTTATACGGATGAAAAGACTACATGCATGTAAATTGAAATCTAGAAAGGAATAGTAGGGAGGAACCTACCTGACTGGGAAAGGATGATGGTTCTTCTTCTCCTCAACGAAGGAGTCACAGCAGTAGGGAAGAAGAAGACATGTTGTGGCAGCCCCCCGTCTAGTACAATAAATGAAATAACAGCAACAACAGCTACAGCTCCAGCAGCAATAACAAGAGCAGCAGCAGCAGCAGGAAGAAGCAAGAGTAACAGCAGGAGCAAGAGGCAGGAGTAGCAGGATTAGGAGCTGGAAGTGGAAAAAAAAAACTCCCACGAAGGGTAAGGGGAGGCTTATATAAGCTCTCAACCCCCTTGCATGCATGGCACGTCGGCCATCCATGTGTTGCGGTGCAAGCCTCTCCTCTCCACCCAAAACCACATATGCCATGCAGCCCCCCATGATCTACACGTAGGGTGAAACGTGTAGCCATTCTAACCCAAGTGAAGAGGGCCTTACGTAGCCAAGGCTACGTAAGCAATTTTATTTAAATAAATTGTTACCGTAAATGGTTAATTAGAAATTCAGTTGGCCCATTTGACCCCAAATTTTTATACCCAAATGGTGTCCATTCAATGTGAAATTTCAACTATAAGCTAATAAGAAGGTTTTACAAATTATGGTGAATTTAGTTTAATTTTTAGAATTTATCTTTCACCCAGCAAAAATTGCCCGAAAAATAGTTGCGTCAGCTTAATCTTGAAATCCGCACGTCAACAATTCCGGATATTTACATTTCTGATATCAACACATTTTTCTAGAAATTATGGTGTTCTCGGATTTGAATTTCGTTACAAAATTCCGGTGTCACCTTGTCGGAGTGTGCACCTCAGAGTATGACACTGGAATAACATTTACCAGTACAAATTAATCCTAAATTAAAGTTAATTACATCTCATGATAGTAGTTATGTTTAAAAACCAAAATCTTCACATTTTTCTAAATTTTTAAATAAATAATTTTTTGGGGTGTTACAACTCTCCCCCACTAAGAAAAAAGATTGGTCCTCCAAACTCCATGACTAGTTTGTATGGATCACAAAGATTAAGTTTTCAATCTTTTAAATTTTATTTAGTCTAGATTAGTCTTACCGATATTGTAATGATTATTATGCCATACGATTTATACACCCTTTATATAACATGTTATCATGACATCGTCAGTTGATGGGGATCTGAATATTAGCATTTTTAGATATTAAATATCCATGTTGTGATCATAGGTTCAATTACATGTAACCTTAACTATGTTCTTTATTTCTGGTAGTAGTGTATTAATTATTGAATAGATCCTTGTTAATAACATATTACACTTAAAGTCTCCCCCACTAAGGAATAACTTTAATCCTCAAAGAATTATATGAATACATATTCCCTTGGAAAGGGTAATAAAGCATGATGAGAATGATGAGTATTGAGAATATGAAGATAAACAGCAAGATTATATTTATCACATAAGGTTTCTAGTACAGAACTCCATAATCAGCCTTACAAAATTACATTGGTTGGCAAGACTTACTAAACTTTGACATACTATAACAACTAAACTTAAGCATCTCTCACTATACTCTACTCCTACTGACTTATACATAAAAATTACTTATAATAGCCTCAGTCAATTCTCCTTGTATCTTAAATTCTTCCTGAACTCTTGTCATTCTTCTAAGATAGTACAAGACATTTTGAGATCCGATGATTTAGACTCCCGCACTTCAAACATGCTCCTTGCTTCTGCCAACAGTTTTCTTTGACATGGCCCGGTATGTGACAACATGCACAAGCTTCCTTAGGTTGTGCATTAACATTTTCTTGCTTGTTGGCCTTCTTGATCTTTTTTCTCTTCTTGTTCCTCTTTACCATCTTATTGCCAATTGTTTCTCTATTGTTGAAGGGAACTGTTCTCATCCTTATAGATATTGTAATACTCACTATTTCTTGGGGGTTTGTACTACTAATATTCTTATGCAGCTCCATTTTCCCTTGATCACTGACTAGAACTATTCGCTCCATGGACTAAGCAAGGTTGTTCATTGCATATTGAACCTCTCTCCAATGTGTTTCTTCTCCCATCCCATTGGCTGAGCAAACAAATTTAAGTTTAGTTAATCAGTCATGCAGTTTAAAACTCAACTTTTCTAACTAATACTATTAATACAACGGTTACTGTGTGCATCTAGTTACTTGATACATTATGTAACACCCCAAAAATTTAGTGATTTAAAAATTTTAGAAATAAAGGGGAATAAATAAATTCCACAATTATCGGAATGATAAAACTTACGTACTATTATCATACGAGATAAAACACATTGAAAAATTCTGTAAAAATTATAAATCAACCCCAAATATTGTCCCTAAGTGTTCCACAAAGGAATTCGTGCAACGAAAAATCTGATTGATCGAGTGTACGTCACACGTGACCAAGTTACCCGAATTATGAAACTAAGTTGGAAAATTGTTAACATGGGAAAATAACCCAACCATAAATTGAATAAACATGTTGGAGAGACTTACAACATTATGTATTAATAACCCATTAACAAGATGGGGCCAATGGAGCACATTTGGCCCAAGGATAAAAATTGGGACAAGAAAAATACCCAGAAATTCATGTATGTAATTATGCAATAATTAGGGATGGCAATTTAGGGTTAAAATTAGGGGGATTAGTCATGTAAGGTAAGCCAAAACCGGACCCAACCCTAAGAGGTGGTTTTCTAAACCTTTGCTACCTCCTTTGGGTGAGAGAATCCCAGATTTTGGAAAGTAGGAAGCAGAATTCGCAGCCCCCTTTCCTAGTTCCATTGGGACATGAATTAGAACCCTAACACTATAAGAACTCCTCACAAAACATTTAGGGAAGGGTTAACAACAAGTTGGGGTCATGAGCAGCAAGTTTGGAGTGCTGGAGGGGTGGAGAACGGCTGGGGAAAACGTGGTCTTCCTCAACCTCGCTCTGCATCAACCCAGAAATCTGCAGAGAGTTATTAGCATTCAAAGGTAAGTGTTCTCGGGCTAAGATTAAAGAAAACCAACACCATCATGTAGTTCTTCTATTCTAGGTTCATTTTCACTTGGTTTGACTAATTTTCATGGAGTATACATTGTGTATTCGTAGTTGTCCCTAAGTCTCGCACAGTTAGGGCTTTTCCCGTTCTTCTTATTATGCACACGATTTGATACCAAATTGGACTAAACTTCCTTCATGAAAGTTCTTCTACTTGTAGTCACTATCATCTTTTATGTTGGACGTTTTATCCAAAAGTCTTTCGTTAGAGAGTTATGAGCATGGTAAGGGAGTCGCTGCATGATACTACGATTTCGGGCTGCACTTAGCTTTATGTTCTTCATATATTTTTTGGGATTCGAGACCGAATTAGATCAAACCCCAACATCACAGTTGTCCTACTAGTTATCCTCATCATTTTTCGTGTTGAACGCTTTATCTTAATGTCATTCATTAGAGAGTTATAAGCAAGGTAAGTAAATCGCTACATGAGATGTGTTTTCGGGTTACACTTGACCTATATGTTATCAGAGAAGGCCTCTAGTGTCGACACTACTTGATCTAGTGTATCCCAGATTGGCACAAAAGGTTTTCTGGGAAGTTCTCTAGTGTCGACACTACTTGATCCTGTGTCGACACCCTGTACAGACCTGTTGACTGGGTTTTCTGGGAGCTGGGTCTAGTGTCGACACTACTAGATCCTTGTGTCAACACTACTTGACCATTTCTTCATATTTTGCCTTGTGTTTGAAGTATTGTGTCAACACCAGTAAGGGGTGTGTCGACACTACCCTTGCAAAAAAAAAATTGCATGTCGTGGGTCTGATCATTACATGATGTCTACTAGCATGTGCATGATGTTATATAGTATGCATGGACCTAAAAGAAATCAACCCATTGAAAAATGGTAATGATATGAATATGATTCTAATGTGTAACTGTGATTGACCTTATGTTCATTGGATTATCTTGTGATCTTACTTATTATCAATTGATATGATAAGAATATGATATGAATGTGGGGATGAATACATGTTAGTATGGACTTGTTAGTGGAGTTAATATCATGATTTGCATACGAGTTTCAATAGCACTATGTTTTCCAATGTTCAATCAATTATTTGTCAATTGCATACATGTTAGGAAAGATTCGTGACACGTCACTTACACATTTGCACGAATAGGCACACCCTTCTTGGGGAATTGAGAGTTCTCTACCAGTCATTCCGAATCGGCAAGACTAGTGATCTTTTCCTTAAGACCTCCGTAAGTCTCCGCTCTCTATGGATTCCCACATAGAGGCCGAGCTGGTTGTACCATGAAGTACCCTAGAGATAGAGAGCACATGTTCTGCATACGATCTGTCATTAGTCATCCTCATGTCAAGACATTAATGAATTATGAAACATAAGATACGTCATTATACTGCCTTTGTTCTCTTGAGCTATTTGTCATACCTTGACGCTATGAATGATCATGTTCCTTTTACTATGAGCTTGTCATTGAAACTCTATGGCCATAATATGAAATGTTTGTTCGGCACAATATGGGACTTCAGTCCATTTGACCAATGCCTGTGCAATAGGGGCCCTGTCTGGTCCTGGGGAGGAGCACCCCAACGTACTTATTAACCGCGGGAGCATGGACTTGTGGTGCGTGGCATGGCACTGATACTATATGCAAGAGTTGTGAAAGTTGTGCCTTTGTTTGATATGATATGATAAGATTTGATATGATACGTCTGATCATGTGAACGCATGATGTCTGTTTGAATATGGCCAATTTTGATACGATTCTACTCTTGAAATATTTGTCCATTGTATATGCAACTCGACATTTGATCTGAAATGATATCTATTCTACTCTGCTATTCAATCTGTTAGTATTGCATGCATTGTCATCATATACATGTTCATATCTTGCCTAATTGAAATGTTAATCACGTATATTAGTGCCCGCACAATATTGAGATGTAAATCCTACTGAGCTAGTTCGCTCACCCTATCATCTTGCCCTTTTCAGGTAGTGATGAGGAACTAGTGGAGTCCGATGGGGCAGGGCAAGAGTGATGAGCACCCGCCATATGACAGTTGATAGTCTAGGAATAGTTGTTTGAGTAGTCGATGTATTAGAGAAACATTTTCATTTGAATAATGAACTCTTTTCAGTGAGTCCTCCTTATGTAAGGTTGTAACTAGTGGCTTGAAATGGAATAAAGAGTACCTTTGATGACATTATTATGGTCTGAAATGTGTGGTTATATGTAATTGTTACTCTGCGTTACTCAACTGTGATACGCCTATTTGTATCGTTCACATCTCCCGCTATTTATTCCGCTGCTAAATATCGGGGCGTGACAGTTGGTATCAAAGCCCTAAACTTTAGGGTCCAAGGGAATAGGAACATAGGATGAAACTAGATCACACGAGTCAAAATCTGTCGTACCTAATGTGAGCTTGGGTAGAACCATGGGAATAGAAGTCACATGTGATATATTTAGATGATTGACTTATATTATTATCTTGAAGGTACTTATTACCTCAATGGCCGCTGAACGTGCCCAGGCTAGGAACATGCAACAAACAATACATAACTTGACTCAGGCTATCCTGCAAGCCACCCAGTGTAAGGCCCATGATTTTTTGGGTAATTGCTTGTGTGAATATTTTTATTATGCGTAGTACTTATTTATATGTATTGCATGAATTAGTGTTATGATAATGTATACATTGTATATATGTATATATCTATATGTGTGAGGTGTATATAGTTCTGCATGTTTTAAGTCTGTTCCGTCAACTAGTGGGTGTCAACATCAATTGACGTTGATTGTGAATCGACGACAATATCGATGGACGCCTATTCTGAATCGACGGCCAGAAATGTTGATGTTAATATCCCAGATCAGTTACATTTTCAGATCCGGAAACACCTCCGAAAACTCAGCCTTTTGTTTTAGAAACCGACCCCAACGGCTCTATGCCTTACCCAAACACATCTCCGACCCTTGCCCCTATAAAAACACCCTCGTGGGCCGATCTGACTCCTTTTGACTCTTTGTCAAAAACCCTAATATTTTATCTTTGAAACCCCAACTTGGACCTCTGAAATCCGGCGACTGGCGACTTCATCCGGCGTTCTAGAACGACTGGAGAGGAGTCAATACATCTGGGAACGACTTCCCCACACTGGTGTGCTGAGGAGATCAACACAGAAACCGGGTAAAGGTGGATTTGAGGACTCTTTGGTTCAGACCGAGGAGGGCTTCTTCGACTCAAATCATCGATTGAGAAATTTTCTACCAGCAAGTACCCCATCCACATAATCCCTACATGTGTCTAGTAGGTCCCAGGAATTTTTACAGATTTTTCTCGTGTCCTGGAACCCCATTCACATAATCTTTTGGGTGTTCAGTCTGTGTTTTCACAGATAGGAACTTAACGGCAGGATCTCTTGCCGTTAAGATCCTGAGCTGGCGGCACTCTATGTCGCCGTTAACATGAGTAAACATCCATACCTTTGCCGTTGAGTTCTTCAGGCAAGAGCAGTGGACTGTCTGCCTTTGTAAGCTATTTTTCTGGATTTCTGCGCATCAGGATATATGGTAAATTTTATATGTTGTGTAATATGTGTAGTGGAAATTGACATATGCTTAGAAATGTCATTTTTCATGTATAGAATGTATTTTGAGTCCAAATAATGATATTCCATTCTAGTTTGACTATTTTAATCTTATGTAATACCACTGTTAGGATTTTCAGAAACTGTGTGTAACTCAGAAAAATGCAAAATTTGGTATGCATGATGATTAACCTGTAATAAATTTTTGGTTAAAATTTAGTAATGAAACGATGACAGTGACTATATATTTCGGTTTCATGTGACCTATTGATAGATTAAAACATGTTAATGTGGTAGATATTAAAAATCTGAAATTTTTAGAATGATTAGACTTATTTTGAAAATTTTGAATTCTGAAAACAGTAGTGCCATGCTAGGTAATACTAAAGTATGTGAAAATGTGAACATAGTATAAATATGATAAATTGTGCATTGTGTGTTAAAAGTTTGGAAAATGTGTAATTGTGCCAATGGGTGACACTGCTACCTTAGAGGGCTGTGGAACTGTACTGTGGTAAAGTCCCCACGGGAAGTTCAAAGTGTGTGATGTCCCACGGGCATTGGGATTAAATCCTGGAGGCGAACAAGTATCGCTGGTTAGGGTGGAGAGTGCTTCTCTCGGTTCTGCGCAGTAACTAAGATTTATCACTAAAATGCCTAGGTGATAGATATGTGATGTGATTAGTGTGTGTCCTTCTAAAAGGTGGTTTGGGCTATGTGTCACGGCATTTAATAAATGTGAACTTGTGTTTAAGTGGAAGTGAATGTGTAAATTGTGAAATTGTGTAAGTGATCATGTATTAATATGAATTCTTGTGACAATATGTAAATTGATAACTTCTTAAATGATTATAATATGTACATAGCAAAACAGCAAATTTTTCAAGAGTATAAATGTGTTGTCCATATGGAAATGATTATAGAATCCATACCAGAATTGTCTCTTAGTTATGTGTACAAACTCCATGTTTAAAATGACTAATGTTTAGCTTGTAAGTGTGTGAATGTGGCTAAATGAGTTTAGTTTAATATATTGAAAAGTATGTAGAAAGCATGTGATAGGCTTTAAGTTATTGAAAATTTTGTATAAGATAATTTCCATGTGTAACTTGTGTAGAAATTATGTTTAGGATTTTTACTTTAGTTAATTGTTAAATCCAAGTTTATATGTTATTGTGTAGTATGACAATGTGAAAGTTATGTGATGCATGTAAGTTTAGTGTGTTGGTGTTACTTGTTGAGTTCTTTTGAACTCATTCTTGCTTCGGCGTACAGGTGCAGAGATTACTACTTCTTCGAGGAGATCGTTAGGAGCGACTCGTGTGATTCAGCATTTCATTTTTATTTTCATAACTATGTATAAAGACTCTGCGTAGTCTTATGTGGACATTTTATTTATTCTACTTCTAAATTATGAAAGGTTTGGTTTGTTTTCTTCTATATGGACTGTGAATAGAATGTGGATGATGGAATAAGAGTTACTTTTCAGTCATATTCAATTCCGATGTTATGTGAATGTATTTATGTATATTCCAGCCTATTATACAATTGTTGGGTAAATGTCCCACTGTAGCGGCGTTCATTATATCAATGAGGGTTGGTATAACCGTACCGGTATAAGGAGGGTCGTTACACCCAGGGTGGAGGTAACCGCCGAGCCGGTGATCTCCATCAAAATTTTTGGAATATGGATCCGCCTAGGTTTGAAGGGAGTACTGACCCAGATGTTGCTGAACACTGGGTTAAGGAAATTGAAAGGATATTCAGGCTCATGCAATGCACGGACCAGAACAAAGTACTACTAGCGACCTTCCAATTGGAAAAGGATGCCAGGGCATGGTGGGAGTCGGTAGAAGCAACACTGAATGGCCAGCAACCAACATGGGCTCAGTTCATTGAGCAATTCAACACCAAGTACTTTTCTGAGAGGGTCCAGGAACGGAAAGTAGTCGAATTTGCAGCTTTGAAGCAGAGAGGGCTCAATGTGGCCGAGTATGAGGCCCAATTCTCCCATCTGTCCCGATATGCTGTTCACTTGATTGGGACAGAAAGGATGAAGGCAAAACACTTTCTGAATGGCTTGAGGCCCCAGGTCATCACTCAACTGGTGCCAATGGACATTCAAACCTATGCTGACATGGTAAAGAAGGCTTAGTTACTGGAAGATGCCATGGAGACCGTCGAAAGAATTAAGGGAAAATCTGTGAAAAGGGAGCAAGTGTCTTCTACAGGAAGGTATCAGCCGACCATTGGGAAGAAAAGGCCCAGTGGTGGAGTAAATGAACCAGCCGATAAAAAGCCAAAGGCGTTAGGTAAGAAGATAGTAGTGACAACGGGAGAAAGGTGCAAACACTATGACAAAGCTAGTCACCGGTCTGAACAATGCTGGAGAGCGCAAGGGAGATGCCTGCGCTGTGGGAGTCGTGGCCACAGGATCTCGGACTGCCCAATGCTGAAAGAACAAGCCCCTCAGGACAGGCATCTGAATGGACGGAAGAGGCTAGGCCGCTTGCATGCTATTCAAGAACCTGAAGCTGCTGAAGAAGGAGGTATCGTGGAAGGTACAGTTACTATTCTTTCCCGACCCGCATATGTTCTCTTTGATACGGGAGCTACGCATTCCTTTATATCTCAAACATTTGTTGATACCCTACCTGTGAAACCCGTCCCAATGAAATCCGCAATAGTTGTGTCAACCCCGATTGGTCCTGGCACCGATCTTACAAACCATATGCCATCTAGTGAAGTGTTGATTGAAACCCAAAACCTACCAGAAAATTTAATATGTATTGATATGGAGAGGTATGATGTAATACTGGGAGCAGACTGGTTGTCTGAATATGGGGCTAGTATCAACTGCAGGAGAAGTCGGGTAACCTTTAGCCATTACCCAAAACTAGTGTTCACAAGGGATAGAAACCGCAGGAGATTGTCACTTATCTCTGCACTACAAGCCAAAAGGATGATGAGGAAAGGTTGTATGGCCTTTCTTGCTGCTGTTGTCATCACAAAGAAGGAAGTGAAAGTTGAGGACATCCATGTTGTCAGCGAATACACTGAGGTTTTTCCCGAAGACTTGCCAGGAGTTCCCCCTCAGCGAGAGGTCGATTTTACCATCGAATTGGTCCCTGGAGCAGCACCAGTATCTAGGGCACCATATAGAATGTCCCCCGCAGAACTAAAGGAATTAAAAGAGCAATTCATCGAACTGTTAGAGAAGGGATTCATCCGACTAAGTACATCACCATGGGGTGCACCTGTCCTCTTTGTCAAGAAGAAAGATGCGTTGATGAGGCTGTGTATAGACTACAAGCAACTAAACCAGTTAACCATCAAGAACAAATATCCCCTGCCAAGAATTGATGAGTTGTTTGATCAATTATCTGGAGCTAAATACTTCTCTAAAATAGATCTCAGATCCGGCTATCACCAATTGAGGATCAAAGGAGAAGACATTCACAAGACAGCCTTCCGAAGCAGGTATGGGCATTATGAATTTATTGTTATGCCTTTCGGACTAACAAATGCCCCTGCAGTTTTCATGCAGTTGATGAATAGCATTTATCGCCCATATCTTGGTAAATTTGTGGTGGTATTCATCAATGATATATTGATCTATTCCAAGACAAAGGAAGAGCATGAGGAGCATTTGAGGATTTCATTACAGATTTTAAGGGAGAATAAACTATATGCCAAGCAAAGTAAATGTGAATTTTGGCTTGAGGAGCTATCCTTTTTAGGGCATGTGGTAACCAAGGATGGTATCGTTGTTGATCCATCAAAGGTTGAGGTTGTACTGAAATGGGAAAGACCGAGAAGCGTCACAGAGATCAGGAGCTTTCTAGGATTAGCAGGATATTATCGAAGGTTTATAAAGGATTTCTCAAAGATTGCAGTGCCATTAACCAAGCTGACCGGAAGGAAAATCTGTTTGTATGGACCGATGAATGTGAAGAAAGCTTTAACAACTTGAAGAAGTGTCTGACTACTGCTCCTGTCCTCGCCCTACCCACTGAAGAGGGAGGATTGAAATTTATTCAGATGCTTCTGGAACAGGTCTGGATGCGTCTTAATGCAACAAGGGAAAGTAATAGCGTATGCCTCAAGACAGTTGAAGATCCACGAAGTGAACTACCCGGTTCATGACCTGGAGTTAGCAGCTGTAGTATTCACCTTGAAGATTTGGAGGCACTATATCTATGGTGAGCAATTTAAAGTCTTTTCTGACCACAAGAGTTTGAAATACTTATTCTCATAGAAGGAGCTTAACATGAGACAAAGATGGTGGTTAGAGTACCTTAAGGACTTTGACTTTTCCATTAATATCACCCTGGGAAAGCCAATGTAGTGGCAGACGCTCTAAGTAGACAACCAGGAGCTATGCTAGCTAGTATGATGCTGGGCGAATGGAAGTTACTAGAGCAATTTGCAAGCTTGAACTTAGACGGAAAGAAGGAAAAACAAGTAATGATTTCCAATCTCCAGATACAATCCGATCTACTGACCGAAATCAAGGAGAAACAGGGAGAGGATCCATTCTTAGTTGAGATCAGGGAGAAGCTAGAACAAAGACCTGACTTTACTCTATCAGCTGAGGGAAGATTACTATTCCGAGGTAGAACATGTGTCCCTGATCATGGAGAACTCAAGAAGAGGTTATTAAATGAAGCTCACCAGTCCAAGTACACGATTCATCCTGGATCAACAAAGATGTACCAAGACTTGAAATGGTCATACTGGTGGCCAAACATGAAGAGGGATGTAGCCGATCATGTGTCATACTGTTTAACATGCATGAAAGTCAAGGCCGAGCATTTCCGTACAGCTGGTGGACTGCTACCACTAGAAATCCCGGAATGGAAGTGGGATAGCATCGGTATGGACTTTATCATGGGATTGCCCAAGACTAGAGGTGGTATGGATGCAATTAGGGTAATAGTTGATCGATTGACTAAGGCAGCTCACTTCTTGCTGATTAAGAGTACCTGGTCAGTGGATGTATTGGCTGTACTATATGTTAAGGAAGTAGTTAGATTGCATGGGGTTCCATCTAACATAATATCAGATCGGGACCCTAGATTTACTTCACACTTCTGGAAGGGTTTACAAGTAGCAATGGGTACTAAACTAAACATTAGTACTGCCTTCCATCCTCAAACTGATGGACAAACCGAAAGGACCAATCAAATTATGGAAGATATGCTTCGTGCTCTGGTGCTAGATTTTAGAGGCTGATGGGATGATCAGTTGTACCTGATGGAGTTTGCGTATAACAACAGCTATCAGGCAAGTATCAAGATGGCACCGTTTGAAGCCTTATATGGCAAGAGTTGCAAATCACACCTTTGTTGGGAAGAGGTTGGGGAGAATCAATGGGTTGGACCCGACTTAATTGAGGCAGCTGTCAGAAAGGTTCAAATTGTCAGGGAACGTCTAAAGATAGCACAATCTAGGCAGATGAGTTATGCAGACAAGAGAAGGAGAGAACTAGAATTTTAGGTTGGCGAACATGTTTTCTTGTAGGTTTCACCTTCAAGGGGAATTCAAAGATTTGGGATCAAAGAAAAGCTGAGCCCCAGATTCATCAGACCATTTGAAATTCTAGAAAGGATTGGTCCGGTGGCGTATAGACTTGCACTACCTCCACAGCTGGCGAACGTGCATAATGTGTTCCACATATCCATGCTGAGGAAGTACTTATTCAATGTCGACCATGTAATCAACTTGGAGATTCGGAGGACCTGACTTATGAAGAGAAGCCGATCAAACTGTTGGATCGGAAGATTCAACGACTCAGGAATCGTACCATACCTATGGTGAAGGTCCAATGGAGTCGAGACGGAGTTACTAATGCTACCTGGGAAACAGAGGAAAGAATGAAGAAAAACCACCCAGAACTATTCTCAGGTACGAACTACACCATTATTTGTAAATTTGGGGATCATATTTCTTAAGTGGGGGAGGATATAACACCCTGAAAATTTAGTGATTTAAAAATTTTAGAAATAAAGGGGAATAAATAAATTCTGTAATTATCGGAATGATAAAACTTACGTACTATTATCGTACGAGAGAAAACACATCGGAAAATTCCGTAAAAAATATAAATCAACCCCAAATATTGTCCCTAAGTGTTCCACGAAGGAATTCTTGCAACGAAAAATCTGATTGGTCGAGTGTACGTCACACAAGACCAAGTTACCCGAATTAGGAAACTAAGTCGGAAAATTGTTAACACGCAAAAATAACCCAACCATAAATTAAATAAACATTGGAGAGAATACAACATTTTGTATTAAAAACCCATAACAAGATTGGGCCAATGGAGCACATTGGCCCAAGGATAAAAATTGGGACAAGAAAAATACCCAGAAATTCGTGTATGTAATTATGCAATAATTAGGGAGGGCAATTTTGGGTTAAAATTAGGGTGATTAGTCATGTAAGGTAAGCTAAAACCGGACCCAACCCTAAGAGGTGGTTTCCTAAACCTTTGCTACCTCCTTTGGGTGAGAGAATCCCAGATTTTGGAAAGTATAGAAAATTGGCCTTTTGGGGCATTTAATAAATGCCTCTATATACAGTAGCAAATGCCTCTATAAATATTTGGGGCATTTCTAATATATTTAGGGGCACTTCTCAAAGTGCTTCAAGAAGCCGTGTCCCAAAAGACTTTTGGGGCACTTCCTTGTAAATGCCCCCAAAAGTTCTTATAGGGACATTTTTAAGTGCCACTGATTATTATTAATAGAGGCACTTCATTAGTAAAATGCCCCTATAATTTTGACTATAGAAGCATTTGATGGTCTATAAATGCCACAAATATGAAACATTAGGGGCACTTCTTCCCAAATAACAAATACAAATGGAGGCATTTTTCACATACAATTTGTTCTCAATAAAGGCATTTATTTGATTGAAGTGCCTCTATATATAGGTCTTGGGGCATTTTTTGCTCATTTTTTAGTGATAACAAATGCCCCTAAACTTCAGATAAAGAGTAAATTATATTTCATTTGATAACAGCCCAAAACCTATTTTAAAACAAACATCCACAGTTGCCATACCCTTTGACATTTTAGCTTGGAACATGGCACAAAAATTAACCAATATATGTCAAACTTTATTTATACAAATGTGTCCATACATTCACTTGACCTACTAGATAATAATGTGCATATACAAGTCATATACAAAAAAGATTGTCAGGCACTATATACATCACCCATGCTAGGTGATTCTGAGTCATCCTCAAAAGAAGAGCTTTTCTCATTGCCTCCTGTAGCTACTTCTTCTACTCCTTATATCCATGAACGCCATACATCAATGGTCGCTTACAATGACACATCAGTTTTAAATGTTATTTCCTGCATCATATTTTAAAGACAACATTGATCACTAAATATGCTTCAATTAGACATCTAGACTTGAATGTGATGAAACAACTAGTGAGCTATTAAATAGAAGTAGATAACAAAAAAAGTCTCCCAAACACCTTCTGTGTCTTAACACATTGTCAGAACTCAAAGTGTAGCTGACCATGCTACAATTCACATAAACTTTCAAACTTCCATAGATGCTTGCTGAATCTGTCAAAAGAACATAAAAGATCTGTCTTTTTAGGATGGAAATCCAGGGACATCACTAGGGAATTGTGTCCATCAATCAGGTGATCGGAAAAATGTGGCTGCAAAAAAAAGTACATCAATCAGGTGATCAAAAAAATGGTGTTCAGTTTCCCTTCCTCATGGTACCATGCATTGAAACAAACTAAACATTAATTCTGGCCATGTACAAGAACAGTAAAATCTGAAACATATAAGATGACAAACGATGCATAGCCAAAACAGCATGCTCAGAGATTACATCAAGGCAATAAAAAGATTGTGATTCATCATTATTGAGCTTTTAATGGAAGCACATCATAGTACAATTATTAAATATATTATACAATGACAAAAAAGATAAAATACAAGTAATTTTTTTATTAATGAAATCACAACATTCATGAGGATGAATATAGAGCAAGATATTGATAACCTATGTTATGCTACTATTTCAGACATGCCAGGTCCACATGCAAAACAGCTGTCATTTTCAATGACATTGTTTCCACACTATTGTCATTATTGTTTGCCTTCTTATCATTATGACCGTTATGCCATTGTTTCCACACTATTGTCATTATTGTTTGCCTTCTTATCATTATGACCGTTATGCCATTGTTTCCAGTTAGGAATCTATGCATACTCCAACCAAACTAATTACCCAACCAAGAACGATTTTAGATCAATGTGCATTGATCATGCATAATGGAAAATGTGCTCCAAGAAACAGGCCATACAAACAGAAAGCTTCCACAGAATAAACATTTAGGCCTTGTATATCAAACATAGAAAGAAGTGCCAGATCAATAAACAGCCATAAAGACAGTTCAGAAAACTGAATATAATCAAGTCAAAGGCAGAAAAAATAAGAGAAAGAAACAATGCAAAAACAACGGAACCTATGTCAAAAATTATTCCAAAAAAATTTCTGAAATCACAGATTTTAGATTTGCAAGCTCTGAGATATTCCATCTTCTTCTTCATCTTTCCTTAACGGATCTCAATAATTTGTTAAAGGCAACAGTGATAAGGGTATATGTGTTAATTCATGCATGAAGGGTACATGCAAATGAAAATCCAGGACACATTCTAATGCAATTCAATTTTTAACAGAAGTATATATGGAATAAAATAACAAGTTGCACATCTCCTCTAACAAACTGTGACAAAACATACACAACTACACCATGCCCATTCAAAAACTTCTCATGATAGCTCAAAGCAAACACATTATATGGCAATTAAGGAAAGAAAAAGATCAAAAGCCTTTGACAACCAACAGCTACCATGTGCATGGCAATTCTGCAGGTAACTCCAGTATAAAGTTGGTTAAAATTGTTTAAAACAGTAAACAATGGCAGTTGAGGAACCTGAGCTTTGGGAAGAAAATAACTTGACAGGATAAAAAAATCAAAGATATAAGAAGAGGTATAAGATGTAAGGATACCTGAGTTGCATTCCACAGTCTCACAGTTCTATCAAATGAAGATGTCACCAACTGAGTTGAATTTGGCCTAAAGCGAATGTCAGTAATGAGAAGACTGTGCTCTTCAGGAGAGCTTTGAGTTTGCAATGTGTCCGTGTTCCAAATAATAGCCTGCAACATGAATGATAATTGAGATCTAAAAACAAAATCTCTAAGAAGTAACTCCTAATGCATTATTTGAACTGCAGCACTATCATGAACATCAAGTCATTAAAAAGCATCAGATGCCTTTCACATGGGTATAAACCAAGTTACTCTGCGTAAAAAAAGACATCTGAAGAAAAATGGCAGCATACAACCTTGCTATTTCTCATGCGGATGCAACTAACATCATTAAAGGTAAAATCTGAAAAAAACTGTCAGCATGATTATGTTATCTTCAAAAGAAATATCATTATTTAGTAGGTCATCGAAGATTGTCAATCACCCTTTGCTGACTCTGTGTTATGATCTGGTGGACTTCTCTTCAGTGCAGCAAATATGTCCCGCCCATCTCCATCATCATGAGATAGAAAGGATTCCACATTATCATCCAAGGAAGTAACATCTCCAAAATGCTCCATGTCATCCTACAGAACAGATAAAAGAGAAAATATCACTGGTGTTAGATCATGTGAATGACTACACCAATCTCCACATTCAAAATAAATAAAATTTAAATGAAAAGAATGGAGTAGTACGAGTTGATTTGAGGATGAAGCAAGTCCACCTGTTCCATCTGCACCATACATCATTAAACTTTTTGGCATATTATTGACAGGTAGCAAGTTCCCAGTCATTGGTGCTCCATCAGTAGGTGTGTGTGTAGATGGAGTTGAGGAAGGGGAAGTAGAAGGACCCACTGTTTTTCTAGTGCCAGTACTGTTTGCAGCTCCAGTGGGTTGTTTCCTTTTTCTGCCATTCTGGTAGGAAACAACCACAACAAATTAAGACCACAAGGCCACTTTATAATGAGAGAAGCTAAGCTAAAGGGCAAACATAGGAGAAGAAATGTATCTTGTGCACTCATACCTGTTGTAACTGTGTTGTTGCTGCTGTAGCAGCTGGTCCTGTGATGGTTGTGGAGAGGGTTGTTGCATTTGAGCAGCCATCTTCATCTAATTCAGAAAGACAAGAATGGCATAATTTATTATCACAAAAGGTACTTACATACTGACCAAGTTTTGCAAAGAAGGGCATAATTACTTTTCCTTTTTCTAGGGGAGTGGTCTGATCCACAAAGATCTAGAGAATCTCACACATAATTAACTAACTATCTTCAACCTTCAAAAGATCTTCAACTTCATTTAATCCGGCTTTTGGTGAACTTGAATGGAGTTGGAAACCTATTGGCCATCATTTCCAACACGCTGTCTATCCTTTCTGTTCACACTTCCATGAGACAAAGCCCCAAATTGGGAAGGACTGTATCAACTAGATTAGTTGAAAAATACATGGGCAGGTTTTCCTTATTCTTTTGCATGTGTTGTGGGTGAGTGGATTGGGGGTGGATATGCAGAGTTCAGTGGTCCACTGTCAAATCACACAGACGAAACAAATTGTTGGACCATGTAACAACACGCGATGGAAAGCCAACTGAGTGATTCAAATTACATAAGAGTCTGAGAATGTGAGTGTTTGAATTTCAAATAGCACATACATCCAGTGATGTGGGACAGAGAGAGAAAGGGGTTAACAAAGAGGGGGAAAGGGGAAGGTCACAGGATAGAGGGATAGGAGGTGGGAGTGTAGGCTTCACACCTCCCTTTCACAGGGAACACCTTGGGGCTTCTCACCTAGGGGCATTACACCCAACACAAACTCCATCGTTGGATGCACTCAACTCAAAATTTTTTTTCTTCTTCTCTATTCCTCATCTTTGGTTACAAGACTCTATATATAGAGTTGAAAACAAAGAGACTCTTCGTACGAAAAGACACTTAATAAAGACCTTATTTATAACTTAGGAAACCCAAAGGACTTAAACTTACTTATTTTAATGACCCTAGAAATTTGTAAAGCCAAACAAGATTACAACCATTGGGTTTTAATAGGCCAAATAGAACATAATAAATACTTTGATTTAGCCATCCTTCATTTCCCATCATACAGGTTCCCATGATTGAGCTTATAAACAATCACCAAAAAAAAAAAAGAATGGACAACATTTCTCTGGTCTCCAGATTACTAGGAGAAAGGATGCATAATCTTCTCCATCAATAACCATTTCCAGTTTTCCACAAAGAAAGCAGATTACTTTAATTTGTTACTATATATTGGAACATGGTTAATCTGTGAGAGACATCAGAAGCAAACTTCATAAGGTACTCAGCTTGATCCGGTCTAACCTTTGGTGAGCTTGATTGCATTGGGGAACCTATTGATCCATCATTACCAGTAGGCTGACCATCTTTGCCATTCACGCTTCCATGTGGCAAAACTCTAAATCTTCGAGGATCCATATCTCCAGAATTAGGTGTATTTCCAATGCTGCCTTGAGCCTGGGTCTGAGCAAGAAATTGTTGTTGTTGCTGTGGTGTCAAAAGCTGAAATTGGTTTTGTGATGGTAGGAATGGCTTCTGGACCTGTGGCCCTAAACTTGGTCGTAGCTGGTCAATTCCTTGTACATCAATCAAATCTCAAAATTGATAAAAAGGCTTTTGAAGTGCAAGGAGATAGTATAGACACAGTTATGTACAATGACTATCTTACAGTTAAAGGTCAGCCTTTCAAAGGAAGACTACTGACACCTTGGTTTAGCCCTGCAAGCATGGGAGGAAAGGAAGTATCAGCAAAATGCTAAATCATAAACCTGACAGCACAACTTTTGACCTCTCAAAGTTCACAAAGCAATTTTTTTTAATAAAAATACACCCTAATTAAAAGCCTTAACCCACATGGGTCATATGTTGACCAGATTGTATGGGGATGCTAATCTATCATGACAATGAAATGAATCTTACGAACAAAAAAAGTACCTGTAAAAGATTTAGGCCCATAACAATCGCCAAACCAGTATTGTTGATATGAGGTACCAATATTGTTGCTGATCCTTCTTAGATGTAACCTAACAACAGAAGATAAAGGAAAATAAAAACATGCCAGATAGCAATATATATGCCAAGTAATTAATAAAAACAGATAATATTCACTTCTTACAGAAAATCAGCAACATTTTTCCATTCAGGGCACCTGAAGCCCATCGTTTCAAAGAAATCCAGAGTAGCTTCACGAGGTCCCTAGTATACAATCTGTCCCTCACAGATAAAAATAATGTCATCAAAAAGTTCATGAGTTTCAAGAGCTGGTTGCAATAGAGATATGATTGTTGTTCCATCAAGTGCATGAGTCGAGTGCCTAAGATACTTGATGATCTGGTATGTTGTTGAACTGTCAATGTCGGTTGATATCTCATCCATGAATAGCACTCTAGCAGGGCCAACTAGTAATTCACTTGAAACCACACACATGTTGCATGTTTAAGAACTCCAACGAAATAGTGAAATGTGAAAATAGACAATATATGATTTCACCGATGAACCTGTACTAAGGCGCTTCTTCTGCCCTCCAGAGATCCCTTTAATCATCTCATCCCCCACTGGGTGTTAGCACAAATATCCAACCCTAAAATCTTTGCTAGTGAAATATTCACCAGTTAGAAGCCATTAAAATCTTAATGAAGAGTTGTTATGAGACTTACAAAAAGCTACATTGGCAATATTAAGAGAATAAGAATATTCAGAAAGTGGAATAAATGGTCATGATCACATATTCTTCTTTCACTGAAATTCACCATGTTGTGTTCCCTAGCCATGATTAATTCATCTAACCAAACCCCTGAAATCATGCTCAGTGAAAGGTAGCATCTTCTTCTTCATTCTTCATTCAATACAAGGCAAAATGTGAATGACTACTACATGTAATATTTTATCAAGGAAAGTGATGCGCTGAGTTGCATTAAAATATTGGTGATACCATAAAACAACTATCTTTATGAAATAACTCTAAAATTTCTTAAATTTTCTGGATATTATGAGAGCAAACTACCTTCAATATAAACTCCACAACCAGGCTTGTCTTCTGGCCCCCCAAGGCTAAGCCCTACAAGGAAAGTAGGATTTATTAGGATTAAGATGGAATAACAACAACCCTGGGAAGTAAATCCCCTATCTTGGTTATAGCATGGTTACCTTCATAAATGAACATATGCCCGGGTGACTTTGCATCTATCCTCATTTATATTCTTACCATAGCTAATTTATGGGACACATCTGGTCTACAAAAGGCAAATTTTTTTAGCATTTACTCGATCAATGCTCACAAATCACCCAATGAAAAGAGCTTCACTAGCTACCAAAAGATCACAGGTCAATTATTAATTGACATTACACCCCACAGTGTCTACCAGTTTTGTAGACCAGATGTGTCATGTTATCCATTTTGGTCATTCTCCCAAAAGTGATCTCTTTTTGATCCCGATCAACCCCAGTTGCAGAAACGAAATTTTTCAGGGGAATATGTATAGAACTGATTCGACCTATATGAAAACACATTCATCAGCTTCATATGTAAAAGTTTACAAAGCACTGGTCATGACAAATGTAGCATCTATCTATGGATTAACTCAATGAACATGTTTTAAATTGAAACTGTGTAGATAAAGACAAATTAATTTGCAATTTGTTCTGTCTATAGAGACCCTTTGCAAAAGAAAGAAGGGGATCCAAGAGGTTCGGCTCTACCTATGCCCACATGAGTGGTGCTCGATTCAAAGCAAATGCCCAGGTAGATCTGCATGGTTACCTTCATAAATAAATCAAGATCTCCATCAGGCTTTATTCCAGCAATTTTTTCTCTTCTAGCAAGCTCTAGAAGCATATCTATAGGAGCAAGACTCTGTCAGTAATAGAATACAAAATGAATTTCTACTAATTCACATGCTTTACCATAATTGAATCCAACTCCTTGGCATTGCCTGGCAACTCAAGAGTCTCCCTTACAGTCAACTCTCCTACATGTGAGTCTTGCTGGCTAACATAGGCTTCCGTCCTTTGAGGAACAAACTCATTCAATCTGTGTCCATTGTTGGTAATGCTCTCTGACATCTGCAAACTCATGCAAATGAATAATAGCATGTGTTAGAGTTTGCCAACCAGTATAGAACTTAGTCCCCCCCCACCCCCCACCCTCAACACATACAGGCACAAAACACAAGAAATATGACACAAGTGACAAATGGGATCATAAAAGAGATGCAGACATTTTTTTTGGGGTAGGCAATAATGTATGCATTGATATCAAAAAGGATATTTACAAGAGTAGCTTATGCTGCAAAACATTTCATTTTTCTTCTATGTAATACAATAATTATCCAAGTAACATTGCAACATTTTAACCTATAGTTCTGCCTTTTAATCTTCCACAATTTGGGACTAAAGCTATAGGGATGTTTATAATAGGAGTAGCCTCCTAGAAGGGGTTGATCAACTATTAATAGTTCATTGGAAACTGAGAAGGAACAGGGGCAGTGATGAAAAATTGAACAGGTGAAGAAGAGGAATGTTTTCTTATAGCAGCCGCATTCATCCATTCCTCTTTATCCAGGGACTGAATTCAGTTAATTGGAGGATACTCGAAGCCTCAAACGTTAGTAAGGGGTCCACGGTCAATTTGGAATATGCTCTGACCCAAACCAAATAGTTGGAAAAATTTTAGTACATTTTCCGCCCAAACCAAATATTTTCCAGGAATTTAAGTGGTAAGAAAAATCACATGATGAGATGTTACCTCCTCAAACTACATATTCCCATTCTAAATTAACTTTCCACAAGGTATTAATTCAAAGACTAAGACAAGAACAAGAGGCTTACTTTCCTTACACCTTCCCAATCAACAAGCTTTGAGTATATATTCTAATTCCTGGAGAAGGTAGAACCCCAAAGTTTACTTTCATGTAAGTGTTGATAAGTCATAAAAGCAGTTGCATAAAGAGAGAGAGAGAGAGAGAGAGAGAGAGAGCTAAAGATACTCATGAATTTGTTCAGAAGATTTTTATTATATTGATCACTAACATAATGTTGGACTTTTAGGTAAGGACTTGAGACTCACAATTTAGCATAATCTTTAAGAGCGATTGCAAGAGCTCTGTCATAAATTTTCTGCACAGGACTGCGGTTGAGGAATCTGTCACAGATCTGCAGGAGGGAGGCATAATGTCCTTAGTAACTACTGTTAACAATAGCGGTAATTCATATTGGAATAGGATAGCTAAACTAAAGTGATTGACTTATGAACCAGGAAACTGAAAATAAAAAATAAATGCAGGTGTATGCTGCATGGCTATACATACTTGTTTGCTTCCCTGAATCCTAAAATTAAATAAATGAAATACATAAGGTATAATTTAAAACAATATAGATTGGATTTATCTGTTTTCAATTATTAACATAGATTATTCAAAAGACAGGAAAGCACAAAGCTTACCAAAAGTCCCAAGGAGAGCAAATAGATGCAGCCCCAGCAACAGGAGTGCTTTCTCCATCTTCCCCAAGATACTTGACCTGAAACAAGTGATCCACCCAAACCTCGGTGGTTGGAGACAACCACATTCCAGCCCCTTTTAGCAATCTTGTAGACAAGGTGTCAAACATACTATCGCCATGAGGGAGGGAGGAAGCGAGGGGCCGGAGATGATGCGGCCTCGACGGAGGCTTGAAGGAGGTTGGAGGAGTCCACGCGAGAAACAGACCTCCCGCGATGTGTACAGCCGCTGGTTCTTCGTCTTCTCCGATGCCTCCGTGAGGGAAGGAGGACATAAGGGGCCGGAGATGATGCGACGTCGACGGTGGCTCGAAGGAGGTTAGAGGAGTCCACACGAGAAACATACCTCCCACGATGTGTACAGCCGCTGGTTCTTCAGCTTCTCCGATGCCGCCGTGAGGGAGGGAGAAAGCAAGGGGCCGTAGATGATGCGGCGTCGACAGAGGCTTGAAGGAGGTTGGAGGAGTCCATGCGAGAAATAGACCCCCGTGTACAGCCGCTGGTTCTTCGTCTTCTCCGATGCCGCCGTGAGGGAGGGAGGAAGCAAGGGGCTGGATATGATGCGGCGTCGATGGAGGCTTGAAGGAGTCCACATGAGAAACATGGATCAATTGGGAGGCAAGGAGGCAGTTAGACAGCCTTCTCTGTCGCGGGAACCAAAATTCCCCTCCCCCCGCGAAATTTAGGAACAGTTTTAGGGGCACTTTTAGAAAACTAAAAAATAAAGAAAAATATGATCAATCATATAAGGACATTTTATTAAATGCCTCGAGAAAAAGTGTCCCTATTTATGAAATAATTGAGGCATTTTCATGAAATGTCTCCAAAAAAGGCCCCTATTATTAGTTTTCTTGTAGTGTCGTAGGAAGCAGAATTCGCAGCCCCCTTCCTAGTTCCATTGGGACATGAATTAGAACCCTAACACTATAAGAACTCTTCACAAAATGTTTGGGGAAGGGTTAGCAACAAGTTGGGGTCGTGAGCAGCAAGTTTGGAGCGCTGGAGGTGTGGAGAATGGCTGGGGAAAACGTGGTCTTCCTCAACCTCGCTTGCATCAACCTAGAAATCTGCAGAGAGTTATTAGTATTCAAAGGTAGGTGTTCTCGGGCTAAGATTAAAAGAAAACCAACACCATCATGTAGTTCTTCGAGTCTAGCTGCATTTGCACTTGGCACTACAAGAATAATACAGTTTAGCTACGGAATTTAGCTACAGAAATAGTTGTAGCTAATCCGTAGCTAATTTGCTACTGCTTAGCTACGGACGCATAGTCGTCGCAAAAATTATAATTTAGCTACAGAATTGCGATGAAAATAATCTGTCGCTAATCCGTAGCTACTTAGCTGCGGATTAGCTACACACCAATTCCATAGCTAAATTCGTAGCTAAGTGGCTGCGGATTAGCTACGCACCAATTCCATAGCGAAATCTGTAGCTAATTAGCTATAAATTAGAAATAAAATAAATCTATCGCTAATCTGTAACTAATGAGCTACGGACTTAACTATGAAAAGTTTTTGTAGCTAAATAGATATATATATAAATATATATTATTGTATATACTTATACATACTTATATATTTGTACGTTTAAATAAGTATGTACTTTCATATAAATACTATTATATATAAATTGATGTTGGATTAATAAATATTAGCCAATAATATAATTTTTATCACTAATAAAATATTCTAATTGAATTAATATAGCTGAAAATCAATATAAATAAAAAAGACTTTTTAGTAATGTTAAATATATAAATATACATAAGTATGTACTTATAAGTATATATGATGTAAAGTATTGTTTGTATTTATATATATATTTAAATAAGAATATACTTCCAAACATGTATAAAATACATATTTATTATATTTTAGATTGATATTGACCTAATAAGTATTAGCCATTAATATTTTTTTGCACTATGAAACTTACTTAATTGAATATAATTGATAACAAATATAAATAATTTTTTTAGTAACATTAAATGTATAAATCTATATAAATATGTACTTATCTATACATTTAAATAAGTATGTACTTTTATACAATTATAAATTACATATCTAAATGATATCTAACATATCTAATAGATATAAAATACACATATATACATATCTCAAATATATAGTATGTATTTCTATATATTTTATAAGATTAATTAATTTATTAAAAAACTAATTTTCTACCTAATTACATATCTCAACTCATATCTATGCGACTATGCTTTTTTATACAGAGTTTTCTTTCCCTCCCCCTCCGTTTTCTTTCCCCCCTCCCTCCGTTTTCTTGCCCTAGTTTCACACCGCCGCGTAGCCGAAGCTAGGCCTCCACCGCGACCGCCCCCGGCCTCCACCGCGACCAAGCCGGCTCCACCGCGAACCGCGACCAAGGCGGGCCTCCACCGCGGCCACCACCAACTGCAGCCGGGCCTCGCTACCTCTGCCGAAGCTGGGCCTCCACTGCGACCGCCCCCGGCCTCCACCGCGACCAAGCCCGGCTCCACCGCGACCGCGACCAAGGCGGGCCTCCACCGCGGCCACCACCAACTGCAGCCGGGCCTCCACCGTGGCCACCAACTGTAGCGAGAGGGGAACAAGCAGAGGGAGGAAGACAGAGAGAGGTAAGTAGTCGGTTCTATCCCCGCTCCACCTGCATCTCGTCCAGCTCCTTCCCGCCGCTTCGTCCAAAGAGGTGGGCGTCGAGGCTGCCGTTGGGCATGTGCTCGTACACCAGGAGGAGCTCCCCTTCGATCTCATGGCACCACCCGACGAGCTGCACAGGTTGCGGTGCCTGAGACAGGTAATGATCTTCACCTCGGAGACGTATTGATGGCCACCTCCATCGACCTCGGAGGGTCGTTCAGCACTCCTCTGTAGACATCTCTGAACCCTCCTCTCCCGAGCTCCATATGATGACATCTTCACTGGGAGCTTCCTGAGGGAGAAATCCCCTATTGTCCTTGATGACATCTTCACTGGGACTCTTCCTTTTGCTGATACTGCCCTCTCCCTGGACATTACATGTTAGTTTTCATCTAGGTTTTCAGGCTGCTATGTCCATTGGGGACCAACTTTGGTTCTTTTGATGCCACTCGGTTGTGTGTAAAATTTTAGTTATTTAAGTTCAAATTTTATACCTCCATCACTATAGTCATGTTTTCTTCTTCAAAATTATCTAACTCTGAATGAATTTACATCTCTCGGAGATTAAATATAAGCTAAATAAGGACCTCCCTACTAGTGAGACATGGTCTTTACACCATCTCTTGGAGTAGATGTCCTCTGCTACTTATTTTTTTATGAATTGTCAAAAGTACTCTAGATATGTATATATGAATATTTGCCTTTATACCCATCTCTTGGAGTAGATGTCCTCTGCTGCTTATCTTGCTGCGTTCTTAGGGAACATCGGTGGCCATCCTACTTAAATGCTACACAGGAAATGGAGGGGGGGCGGTCACACATGTACATCTTTTTTTTAAAGAAGGCCCATTGGAGCACAACACATGACATGACAACAAATGCTTGGGGGGGGGGGGGGGGGGTGGATAAAACTTGGTGGAGGGGCGGCTAGAAAGCTAGAGTAAAGTAGAAAACAGCACTCCCATCTTTCTCCATTGGGGACCAACTTTTGTTCCAGTCTTTGGAAGATTGAGGGTCCCCAACTTTGACAGTGGTGCTTCCTCCTCCCTCTGTTGTTCATTTGAACAGTACATGTTATAGCAACGAAGTACAGTTTTATATCTTCATTTTTCATCTTCTGATTGACCTGATATTAATGCTTGGTGTTTCCAAAGTTAGAATTGACATTTGCCGAACAAGTAATATATACAAGTTACCCAACCTCTGAAACAATGTTTTGCAAACCAAGAACAAAAGGGCCTAATTTAATAAGTTTACTTCTTCTAGCAAATAATCTGTGTGAGGAAATCCCTTTCAAGTGGCCTCTTAATTCTTGGCAGCCATTTGATCTTGCTGTGTGTGCCTTTCTATTCTCCAACATTCTTGTGTCAAATCTCAAGTGTGGAAGAGTCATATATGTGGACTTGGTTCGATGATGAATCTCGCTTACGGTTTTCTCAAACATTCAGGTTGAAAAAGTAGGTAGAACAAGCGATGTGTCCTGCAGTCCTATTTGAAGCTTGTCTTGCATCAACCATGTATGTAATGTGGATTGCTGCACCTATACTTGAACCACATAGCATGGCTTTATAGGAAAAGGCCTAGTTTCTATCTGACAACATTAAGCAATTACGACTTCATTGGGCATTACTTTTCAAAAAAAAAAAAACAACCTCATTGGGCATTAACATTCCTCCACCCACTCTGAACAATCAGTCATTTGGTATCACCGCCACATTTTTTTTGTTTGAACAAAAGGACGAAGCCTAATGCGTTACACTTAGGAGGACAGCCTGCATACAGATGGGATTTTATACAATTTTGCTATCATATGACGATGTGGTGTTTTATTTATTAGCATTTTATGTTTTTGTCTGTCAAATGATGATGTGGTATTCTTTTGGTGTCAATTTTGTGTCATGAATTAGTATTAGTAAACCAGTTACTTATGTTTTAGATCCTTGTTCATGTGATGCATGTTATGTATTTTCATTTAATTTACAGGAAGAATGTCTGCAAATCGTGAGTGGATGTATCATAGGATAGTGACAAAGAAATATCGAGGGAATTTAGAGATGGTGTTGATGGATTCATTGAATTTGCACTTCAAAATGTAAACACAGTAGACCCAGAAGGCCGTATTCGTTGCCCTTGTGCAGTATGTCAGAATAATCGCTTCCATGATCCATATGATGTGACTCATCATCTATATACAAGGGGCTTTGTTGGTGGTTATATGAACTGGACTGTGCATGGTGAACCGTTCTGGGAAAGTACAAGAATAATAGGTGAGGAGGTCGAAGACAATCCTTATGTTAATATGATTTCTGATGCTGCTAGCCTTGGAGTTAATATGGATATGAACTTCGATGCTACGGGAGTTGCCAATGAGGAAGCACCAAATGAATCAGCTAGTAAATTTTACAACTTACTCAGGGATGCTGATAATCCATTGTGGGATGGATGTGAGAGCCATACAGTTTTATCTGCAGTACTGCAATTATTGAATCTAAAGTCTGAATATAACATGAGTGAATCTTGTTTTGATCGTATGTGCTCAATCATGAAGGGTATGTTGCCAAAAACAGAGAAGTTACCGGAAAATTATATCGTGCAAGGCGGATGGTCAAAGAACTGGGATTGGGTTATGAAAGAATAGATGCATGTCCAAACCACTGCATGTTATATTATAAGGATGAGATTAATAGCAGATCATGTTCAATTTGTGGTCATCCTCGTTTTAAGCCAAAGAGAGGTGGGGCTGCTGGTACGAAGGCAAAAGAAGTTCCATACAAGTCACTTCGCTACTTTCCCATTTCACCAAGACTGCAACGGCTATATATGTCATCTAAGACCGCTAGACATATGAGGTGGCATGCAAATAGAGTTCACCGTGATGAAGATAAAATCATACATCCTGCAGATGCTGAAGCTTGGATCCATTTTGATCGTAATCA
Source organism: Colocasia esculenta (assembly GCA_014218235.1). NCBI lineage: Eukaryota > Viridiplantae > Streptophyta > Magnoliopsida > Alismatales > Araceae > Colocasia > Colocasia esculenta. Next base: position 118,040,446 of record CM024760.1, on the reverse strand, counting down.
CTCGAGTTTTGCAAAGGAGGTGAGAAATGTGAGACTTGGGCTTTGTACAGATGGATTCAACCCATTTGGGAACAGAACAAGCCCTTACTCTTGTTGGCCGGTGTTTGTGACCCCATACAACCTTCCACCAAGTATGTGTATGAAGCGTCCTCATCTTTTTTTGTCTTTACTCATTCCAGGGCCAAAGTCACCAAGCCAAAATTTGGATGTATATTTAAGGCGTTGGTTGATGAATTGAAGATGTTGTGGAACGTAGGAGTCCTCACCTATGATGCATATGAAAAACAAAATTTCAATATGAGGGCAGTTGTGATTTGGACGATCAGTGACTTTCCGGCATATGGTATGTTGTCTGGTTGGAGTACACATGGAAAGTTGGCATGTCCATACTGTATGGAGGATACAAAGTCGTTTAGATTGACTCATAGTAGGAAGCCATGCTGGTTTGATTGCCACCGTCGTTTTTTACCCAATGACCATCCATTTCGACGTCAAAGGAATGCATTTCGAAAGGGCATAGTCGAGAGAGAGAATCCACCCGTACGATTGAGTGGCATCGAGATACAAAGACGACTGCAGCACTTTCCAGATGGGGTGAAAGATGGACGGAGTTCTCAACCATTTTTTGGATTTGGAAAGGATCACAATTGGGTGAAGAAATCTATATTTTGGGAACTGCCATACTGGTCAACACTATTAATTCGACACAATTTTGATGTCATGCATGTAGAGAAAAATGTGTTTGATAATGTGTTTAATACTATTATGAATGTAAAAGGAAAATCAAAGGACACTGTGAAGGCTAGAATGTACTTACAATTGATTTGTAGAAGGGCAGAGTTGGAGCTACAAGAGCTTAATGGCAAAGTGTTCAAACCAAGAGCAGCTTATGTCCTTGGAGCAGAGCAAATTAAGGAGATATGTCAGTGGTTGCAACGTTTGAGATTTCCAGATGGATATGTGTCTAACATTGCTCGTTGTTAATGTAGATGACGGACGATTGTATGGTATGAAGAGCCACACTGTCACATATTCATGCAACGCTTGATTCCCATAGCATTCCGTGACTTGCTTGACAAACCTATATGGGCTGCCCTGACTAAGCTAAGTCGATTCTTCAGAACATTGTGTGCATCAGAAGTACTTGTGGATGAGGTGCAGAGTTTGGAGGAGTCTGTGGCCAATACAATATGTCAGCTAGAGAAGATATTCCCACCAGCGTCTTTTGACTCCATGGAACACTTAATAATACATTTACCCTACGAAGTTCGAGTTGGTGGTCCTGTGCAATATCGTTGGATGTATCCTTTTGAAAGGTATATATATTTGTTGTATTTTTTATTACATATCTCTTTCAGAGTAATTAATGTAATCTACTTTGACAAATGTATGTTTGATCTTAAGAAGAAGGTTCGAAAAAAAAGCGGCGTGGAGGGTTCATTTGTGAGGCGTACATCTTAGAAGAGATCTCAAATTTTTCTTCCGTGTATTTTGAGCCTCATGTTCAAACTCGACATACTCGGCCACCTCGTAATGATGATGGGGGACAAGTTGGTGCAGCGGATCAGTTTTCCATATTTCGACATTCAGGACGTGCATTTGGTAGTCATACATCACAGTTTTTGGATGATCGGGAGCAAGATGCCGTAGAGATATATGTCTTTTAAATTGTCCTGAGATAGAACCATACATTGAGTAAGTGCAATTAGTTGTTTATATATAGCTCAATTTTAATTGTGAATCATTAATTTTAAATCATTTGTAGACAATTTGATATAGAGATGAAACTACAATTTCCCAACCTTAATGATGCACAGTATGATAATGAACGTGAGAAGAATTTTTCTACTTGGTTGAAGACATTGGTAAGCATGGTGGCAATTTGTATATTATAAACCTTCTATAATATTATCTAAATTACTAACTCATTGTTATAGGTTCGAGAAGGAGATGTGTCTAACACACGAGTACGTGAATTAAGCTATGGTCCGACAAAGGTTGTAGAATGTTACGGTGGTTATATGGTTAATGGTTATCGATTTCACACAAAAGATTATGGACTACATAAGTCGACCATGAACAATGGGGTGTGTGTGAAAGGTAGTACCTATGTTGAGAGTGAACTTGACTATTATGGAATCCTTGAGGAGGTATTGAAGGTAACCTATCTGGGCATAGATAACACAGTCACATTATTTAAGTGCCATTGGTTTGATCCCACAACCACAAAAATAGATAAGATGTCTGGCATCGTAGATATAAAGCATAAGTCAAAGTTGGGGACATATGAGCCATTATAATGGCAGCACAAGCTCAACAAGTATATTTTACAGCATATCCCAATACAAGAACAACAACCAGGTCTGAATTGTGGGCAGTTTGCAAGGTTAAACCTAGGTTGTTTCCTGATTACGAGGTAGAAGAGGATCATGGACATTGCAATGATGAATTCTTCCAATTAGATGATATAGATGACTTCAGTCATGGTCACGGGGGTATGATTGAACTGCAAGATGATATTCGACTGTGTAATGACATGGAAATGGAAGAAGTCGAGGTAAATGACATAACAAGTGGACCCGAAGTTTATCAACAAGAAGAGGAGGAAGATGAGGAAGAAGAGGAAGAAGAATTTCTAAGCAAAAGTACAACTGATGAGGACAATGATGAAAATGAATTAGATTTTTGTACATCTGAAAATGAGGATGAGATGGCCACTTCTGAGTAATTGCCTTCTTGTACGTTGCTTCTTTTTATACAATCAACTATTTTTTATGCAATAATTTCTTTTGTGTAATCAACTTCTTTTAGCACTTTACTCTGTCTAAATCAACAATTGAATTATTCAACAGAATATGGTTCGTGGACGTCGAGGTAGTCGAGGCATCTTAGGTACCAGGACAGGTACATGTATATGTTGTCTACTATATATTAACTTCTTAGTTAATTTAATGTAACAAGTGATTTTAACCATTTTCTCTACAGGGTCTCAGACTATTGGTCAAGGCAATATAGGTAGAGGGACAGGTAGAAATATATGTTGTATACTTCTTCATTAATATAATGTAATAAACAACTGTAATTTTATTTATCGACAATTATAGGATCTCAGTCCGATAATCAACCTCCACCACCACTTCCGCCTTCAGCACAACCTTCGCCTTCACCTTCACCTATGTCTCCGGCTACAGTTGTGCCTTCAGGTAAACAATTTAATTTTATTTATTGTAATTATCGATGTGTAATAAAATCACTTGCAGGATCCCAATCAGAGTCTCTACCTTCGCCTTTGCCTCCAGTTGTGCCTTCAGGTATGCATTTTAATTTATTCATTTGAATATAGATGTATAATTAAATCACTTGCAGGTGCCCAACCTTTGCCTTCGCCTTCAGCACAGCCTTCATCTTCGCCTCCAGTTGTGCCTTCAGGTATATCAATTAACTATATTTGTTGCAGATATACATATCTAATCATATTATTTGCAGGATCCCATCCCCCGTAGTCGACCATCTTGACAGTGGTCCCTCAGAGAGTAATGGTAGACGGTTGATTGCACTTATCTATAGTGATGGTAGACCGTAAGTATTTAGTTTAATTTATTCATTTCTATCTCATATATGCATTTGATTATTTTTTTATCAAAATGAAAATTGTCTATTATGCAGGATGAAGTTTGAGCCACAAGACGTGACTCGAAGCATTACAAAGGCATTACTTCAGTATCTCCCCGGGCCAATTGCACAATGGAAGGAGTACCCAAGGGAGGTCTTGGACAACTTATTCCAGACATTTTTGGTAGAGTCTATTATGTGAAGTTATTGTCATGTACTTTACTACTTTTTTTGAATGGCATGATCTTTTGTAACATAACTTTGTTCAATTGTATACAGACTTCTCACCATTTTGCGACTGAGAGGGAGGTGGCAAATGCAAGGACTACATGGAATAAAATTGCTGCCAATCGGTTCACTGATTATCTTAATAAGCATAAGGCAGCAGCAAAGAAAGCATCTGGAAATATTGATGATCCCCTAATGTGGAAAGGTCGCGGCCCACCCGCTATCAGGAGAGATTACTGGGACGCCATGTGTGACAAGTGGGCGACGGAGGACTTTCGACATCGCTCCAGGGTTGCTACAGAAAATCGGACTAAAATGCCTGAAGCGACTTTGCATACCAGTGGCTCTATAAGTTTTGGGAGACAAAAAAGGAAAATGGTAAAACCTCATATGTTTAATCTTTATTATATTCATACTATTTAAACTAATATTCTTGTTATATTTAAAATTGTAGGAGAAAGAAAAAGGCGGCCCTGTGTCTTACAAGGAGTTATTTGAGCACACACATCGAAAGAAAAATACAAGTGATTTTGTTTCAGAAAAAGCGAAAGAGGTGATGGTATGTATTTAATCTACAACTTATATATTGAACATTCTTCAATGTCTATGTATATTTTAGATTATTAATTAATTAAAATTTTAATATTTTGTAGGAGACGTATGCAGAACATATGGCAGACAGACATGGCAGTGACTCCACTCAACATCCTGAGTTTGATGCCATGGCTTGGTTGGCCGCAACTGGCCAACCCAAGAAAGGTCGAGTATTGGATTTGGGAGCGGTTTAGATGCCGGTTGAGTCATCAGCTCCTCTCAGGACTCACATGACTCCACTATCGCGACGACTCCACCTCATAGTAGCACACTACCCAACGACCAAGTTCGTGAGGTCGTTTTTGATGCATTAAATACTTGGTTAACACAGACCTTGGTCCCCACTTTACAAACTATGGGTGTTAGTCTTAGATCGCCTGCTAGTGTGGCTTCTTCTGGTGCTAGCCATGTATGTATATATTTATTTTTCTTTATCTTATTATGAGTATTTACATGTTTTGTAATAACTATTGTTTCTTTTTTATTTACAGGTTCCTCCTCTTCGTGATCCTACTATTGAGCAGGTTGAGAGGGTCGTGAGAGACGATGATGAGGATCTTCGTATTCATGATGACTAGGAGCGTGTTGTTATTATCATTTATAGTTTAGAAAACAATTACTTTTGTTGTTAACTTTCTAATGAGACATTAGATGTAAGTGTGGATTTATGTTTTTATTTGTGTGATATATCTATGAGCAGGTTTACGAGTACTATTGAATGAATGAGTAGGTTTGGTATTATTGATTGAATGAGCAGGTTTATACTATTGAATGAATGAGCATGTTTACAAGTACTATTGATTGAATGAGCAGGTTTATACTATTGAATGAATGAGCAGGTTTACAAGTACTATTGATTGAATGGAATGTTTACAAGTACTTGATTGAATGAGCAGGTTTATACTATTGAATGAATGAGCAGGTTATAAATACTATTGATTGAATGAGCAGGTTTATACTATTGAATGAATGAGTAGATTTATAGGTACTTGTACAAAATTTGTGAGAAAAGTCATTTTTAGAATTAAATTTTTTTTTCCTGTGATTTTGGTTTAGCTATGGATTTGCTACAGAAATTGTTGTAGCTAAGTTGTAGCTAATTAGCTACGGATTTGCTACGGAATTTTTTGTAGCTAAGTCATAGCTAATTAGCTACGGCTTAGCTACAAAACATTTCGTTCATCAGTTGTAACATTTTTTGTAGCTAATCGGTAGCTAATTAGCTGCGGATTAGCTATGGATAATTGAACATTTAAGCCGTCGCTAAATTTAACTACGGATTAACTATGGAATTATCCATAGCTAATCTGTAGCTAATTAACGACAGATTAGCTACAGCTATATCTGCAGCTAATCCGTAGCAATTTAGCTACGGATTAGCTAGCGAAATCAGTTGTAGCGAATTAGCGGCCAGAAATTAGCTACAGACACAATCTATAGCTAATCCGTAGCTAATCCGTAGCTAAATCCATTAGCTACGGATTAGCTACGGAATAGCTACAATTTGTGTCCGTAGCTAAACTGTTTTATTCTTGTAGTGTGATTTGACTAATTTTCATGGAGTATACATTGTGTATTCATAGTTGTCCCTAAGTCTCACACAGTTAGGGCTTTTCCCGTTCTTCTTATTATGCATGTGATTTGATACTGAATTAGACTAATCTTCCTTCATTAAAGTTCTTCTACTTGTAGTCAAGATCATCTTTTATGTTGGACGTTTTGTCCAAAAGTTTTTCGTTAGAGAGTTATGAGCATGGTAAGGGAGTCGCGCTGCATGATACTACGATTTCGGGCTGCACTTAGCATTATATTCTTCTTATATTTCTCGGGATTCGAGACCGAATTAGATCAAACCCCAAACATCAAAGTTCTCCTACTAGTTGTCCTTGTCATTTTTGTTGAACATTTTATGCAACGACCCACTTCCACCCGGTACGGTTATACCAACCCACGTCGGATGAGAGCAAGCCGCTACAGGGGAGAATACCCCAACAAGTAACAAATGAGCTGAGATATACACAAATAGAATTAAGTAATTGCAACAAAATTTAAATCTTATTCCATCAACTTTAAAATCCACATACCACAGTCTGTATAGTTCAACAAGAGGTAACATAAGTGCAAAATGTCCCAAATACATAGCCGACTCCAAGTACATTTGAACAAAACTCAAATTTCAATTGTAGCTTTACATACTATGAAAGATAAATTACAAGTCTTCAATCACTTAATCCAACTCCACTTCAAATCTTGCTAGCTCCTCCGCTGCTAATTTCCTGAAATAATTAGCAAGAGTGAGTCTATGCAATAAACTCAGCAAGTAACTTAAGATTCAATACAAACATATTTTCTAACAATTTAACACAATAGAATTTTAGCAATTAAATCATACGTGCTTATGCTATAACAAAATAATTTCACATGGAATTGTATTAAACAACTATTCTAACATATGTAAAACTGTAGTCTAAACAAGGTTACTAATAACATGGCGTCATTAACATGAGTACAAATACACATTTACATACCTTCATACTTTACTCACATCATTGTAAAACTTCACAACTAAACCATGGAAACATATACAAGATAGGTAGCACTCCTAGCATGATTTCTAACTCACTTTGCATGCGATCATAACAATTTACTTCGCATTTAGCTTGCTGATTTTATACAAATTTTATGACATTCATGCTACCCTTGCATAGGGATCATTTTTAACTACACAACATAATACTAAACACATGTGCATCCAATAATTCAAATTCCATGAATATGAAAGCATGTACTTACATTTTGGTACTAATAGTAACATCACTTTTAGCATTTGACAATTAATACACCACACATACACACACAAGCTTTCATACACATCAATAAACAAAATATCAATTAACACTATTGTCATTTACACTTATACTACTTTCTCATTTCATACAACCATATGATTAACCTTGGCTTTCACATACACTCACTTTGTTCTTTCACACAATACTTATACACATTTTCCATTTTATTTCTCTTTCACATTCACACACTTCTTATCATTTCACTTTTGCACATAACATGTGCCACATTTACACATATCTTGCACATACCTTGTGCTATGAACATATATCACTTTTCTCATTCACACTTATACTTATTTTCACTTAATGCCAAGACACAGCCCAAACCACCACATAGACGATCACATGACACATACACATTCACATTCACTTACTTAATCACCAGCACAGTGATAAGTCTTAGTTCCTGCAGAAACCGGGGAAAGCCCTTCCCACCATTACCAGTGGAACTTGTCCACCTCCAGGATTTTACAAGACCCTTTGCCAGGGTATACACTTAATCAAGACCCTTTGCCTAGGGTATCACATAACGCATTGAGCTTTCCCGTAGGGGCATTACTACGGTACAGCTCCAAGCATCTAGGGTGGCAGTGTCTTATGGGCATACTTGTTTATCTTGTCACATTAACCGTTTACACACAACACCACTTATTCTCTCACATTCCATACACATACTCATACATAATTCATACACACATAAGTCCTCATTTATTGTTTTAGCCTCACTGTTACAACTATCATAATACAGATATAATCATACTGAAATTTACTGGAACCACATCAAGTCACAACTAACATGTTCACATAGTCATTTTTCTCATTTAAAATTTCATAACAATACTTACTGTCATCAAAATAACATGAGATTTCAACCACAGACACATTTCAGGTTTATAATCACACATGCAAATTTTTATATTTTTTGGAATCATATTACATTTACAGAAATTAAAACATGCAATCTCATGCCGTTCATAATTTGATTTATCATGGAACATAACATGAATATCAAATTTGACAGTTCACAGTCCTGAACCTAACATATTCATCATCACAGAAGTTTTCTCCAGATTTATTTTCAAAACACATAATTTACTGTAATTTATACAAATCTTATGCATGTCTTCTATTTCCAAAACAGAAATTACAGTAAATCCCACAGTCATGGAAAAATTCTCAAAATCTCAGGGCATGGACTGATACATATACACATGGTATAGAAAAATCTAGGGCATTTAATTCATCAGGAATCATGTAGACAGTAGGTGAACATGCATAATCCATTTTTTTTCAACATGTATTTCAATAATCTAAAAATTTATACCATTCACCAAAATCACAGAAAATATCACATGCATCCCATGGTCTATTTTACATAACATATATGATTACATTATCCTCATTCGAAAACACTTCAGAAATTAATCATATAGAAGGGAGAACAGCTCACTGTTCTGCCCTAAAGAGATTAACGACATAGTCCAGACGCTAATAATATTTAACGGCAATATCGTTGGCCGCCAATATAGGATCTCGACGGCCATGGATCATGCCGTCAAGTTCAGGTCTGTGCAAAACACAGACCCGAGCTCCAATACAAGGAGAATAGGGGGATCCAGGACGCGAGGAAAAATCCAGAAAAATGCTGGGACCTAGGGCACATGTATAGGATTGAGATCTATAGGTTACTTGCCTCTCAATTAAATCTACAAGATCGGAATAAGCTGATGAAGCCCTTCTCGGCCTTGCCAAAAAGGTGTTCAGAAACTCCTTCGATCCTCTTCTCCTGTCGATGTAGATGGCACCTCGGACCTGGGATCTCTTCTTGGATGTATTGGCTGTATCCCAGACGTGGCAGCTCCTTGGTTTCCTCCTCCAATCGACGGATTAGAGCTACTTAAGTTCAGCTTTTCTGCATCTCGGGTCCAAGGGTTCACCAATGTCAAAGCTTCCTCCTCGATCTAGGCTGGGTATTTCATAGGTTTAGGGTCTGGGGATGCTTCTTGGGTAGCTGTACTACGCTCCCATCTTCATGGATCTCTCAGAAGGTCTCCCAATCGCCGGATTAAAGCTTGGGGAGATCAGGTTTTCTTCTAGGTTTCTCACAGCTAGGGTTTTTTTCCTGGCCAAGAGACAAAGCAATCACCTCCAGCTGCTAAGGGTGTTTCTATATAGATCTAGGCTTGGGGCATGCGTGTGCAGGGTTTGATGTGAGTTGAGAGCCGTTGGGAGACATCTCCCCAACCAGTGAGCTTGCTTGCCCCGGAAATTCTGGGTCTGCAGCGCACAGAAACTTAGGGATATTGACGTCCACATACATGGACGGCTACAATAGGGTTGGCGTCAGTGGATATGGACGCTGACATATCATGGGCGTCCATCCATGTTGACGCCAAGACATTCTTCTGTCAGAACATAAAATCATGCAGAACCATGGTTAAACCACACATATATGCACATGAAACCCATGTGGTATAGTGTATACACCATTACACCCGATAACCATCCAATATTTACTATTAATCCTATACATACATACATAGGTACATCAAGATAATAATAATACGCACATAATTATCTACACATGCATACAACGTCTAAGGTATAACATGTATCTTACTACACCTATGAAATCAATAACATTTACACCTAGGCATGCCCATGCATACATAAGCACACTAAGATAAGATGTACGTAGGTGCCTACCTATGCGTACATGAGGTTTATAGAATTACAATATACATTACTAAACACCTATCATACTTGCACTTGATATATATATATACATGCAATGTACAAAGTACAATGTACACATTAACTACACCATGCAAATGAACAACGTTTACAACTAACATACATATGCATACATAAGTATACCAAGGTGTTATGTATGTAGAATTAGGTATACAATTATTGCCCACATAGATAACCTACATACGTACATACACATATGCATTTCTTATGTTCGCACACAACATCCATGAAAGGGGTGATATAAGGTATACTTCAATATTTAGATAGTACATGCATAATATTTGAATAGATACCTTATACACAAAATTGGCCATTTACTTATATTCACATATAATAATACACATCCACGCATATACACATGTAAAATTTACAATTATAATATGCACCATTTTCATGTACGCCATTTCAAGAACAAGCAAACAACATATACATAAAGTATAAGCGGAAAGAAAATTCGGGGCCTTACACCCTCTCCCCCTTAAAGAGATCTTCGTCCTCGAAGATCGGATCACGTACCCTTGATGACATCATGTTGCCGCTTCTAGTCCATTTAGACCGGTGCCTAAATTCCTACCGGTGGCTTCCTCACTACTTGAACATCTCGGGGAACAAACCTCTTCTTCTGATTCGGACAGTCTTTAATCCGATGGTTCTTGCTACCGCACTTGAGACATCTACCCAACCTCGTCCAACATACGTCTCAGCCGTGGCACTTGCCACAATGCACACATACGGGCTTCTCGTTACCGGCCAAAACTACTGACTGAAAGGTCGATTTTATTGGTACCATAGATGGTTGTTGTCTTTTCATGAGTTTCTTCATCTTCCTCTTTTGCCGCTGAAATGGCTCTGGCAACATTTCTAATTTTGCTTTCTTCTCTACCAAGTACAACTCCATTTCACTCTCTTGTTTGCACGCCGTGCTAAGAGCTACATCCATAGTTCCAAGGTCAAACGCCACCAGTCTGGCGCTCATTGACGGTCTAAGCCCCATTACAAACTTCCTTACCTTGCGCCTCTCATCAACAACTATGTGTGGTGCATATCTAGACAACTCTGCAAATCTAGCCTCATACTCCACAACTGTCATCGATCCCTGAGTCAATGCTAAGAATTCCTGCTCCATTTTGTCCTGTATATGCTCAGGAACATACTTGGCCTGAAACATCTTTACGAAGTCTTCCCAAGAAATCTCTAGCTCCACTCCCTCAAACTGCGTGCGAAGAACGGAAGACCACCACACATCCGCTCTCTCCTGAAGCATGTATGTCGCCAGACTGATCTTGTCATCCTCTGCACACCTGATAGCTCGGAATATCTTTTCGATTTCCCTGAGCCAGCTTTCTGCAACTAACAGCTCACTCTCCCCCTTAAAAGAGAGTGGAGCCATCCTCTTGAACCTTTCCATGACTGATACACCTCCTAAACCACGGTCCTACTGAGCTGGTGCTGGAACCTGAGCCTGAAACTGAGTTTGGAGAGCCGCTTGTGTTTGCGCTTGAGTCTGTATTGCTTGTACAATCCCTTGCATGACTGTACCATAATCAGCCAACGGTGGTGGGGGTGATCTTTGAGGTGCTGGTACTTCATGCTGCTCTTCGTCAGTCCTACTTAACTCTTCATCCCGAATAGGTAAGCTCGAACGTCGAACCTCTCCAGCCATTGCTACAATACAAACAACAAGTTAAACTCCATTTATCTCTATACCTTACATGTTATCACGTATTCATCTTACTAGTTTTCTAGTACTATCTTAATTATTCCTTGGATCGGGCTATCCACTACAAAGACTTAGAGATGTGATTAGTTGATGGCTATTTATGTATAATCTCAACCCAACCTCTCTGATACCATCTCTGCAACGACCCACTTCCACCCGGTACGGTTATACCAACCCACGTCGGATGAGAGCAAGCCGCTACAGGGGAGAATACCCCAACAAGTAACAAATGAGCTGAGATATACACAAATAGAATTAAGTAATTGCAACGGAATTTAAATGAATCTTATTCCATCAACTTAAAATCCACATACCACAGTCTGTATAGTTCAACAAGAGGTAACATAAGTGCAAAATGTCCCAAAACATAGCCGACTCCAAGTACATTTGAACAAAACTCAAATTTCAATTGTAGCTTTACATACTATGAAAGATAAATTACAAGTCTTCAATCACTTAATCCAACTCCACTTCAAATCTTGCTAGCTCCTCCGCTGCTAATTTCCTGAAATATTAGCAAGAGTGAGTCTATGCAATAGACTCAGCAAGTAACTTAAGATTCAATACATACATATTTTCTAACAATTTAACACAATAGAATTTTAGCAATTAAATCATACGTGCTTATGCTATAACAAAATAATTTCACATGGAATTGTATTAAACAACTATTCTAACACATGTAAAACCGTAGTCTAAACAAGGTTACTAATAACATGGTGTCATTAACATGAGTACAAATACACATTTACATACCTTCATACTTTACTCACATCATTGTAAAACTTCACAACTAAACCATGGAAACATATACAAGATAGGTAGCACTCCTAGCATGATTTCTAACTCACTTTGCATGCGATCATAACAATTTACTTCGCATTTAGCTTGCTGATTTTATACAAATTTTATAACATTCATACTACCCTTGCATAGGGATCATTTTTAACTACACAACATAATACTAAACACATGTGCATCCAATAATTCAAATTCCATGAATATGAAAGCATATACTTACATTTTGGTACTAATAGTAACATCACTTTTAGCATTTGACAATTAATACACCAACACATACACACACAAGCTTTCATACACATCAATAAACAAATATCAATTAACACTATTGTCATTTACACTTATACTACTATCTCATTTCATACAACCATATGATTAACCTTGGCTTTCACATACACTCACTTTGTTCTTTCACACACATACTTATACACATTTTCCATTTTATTTCTCTTTCACATTCACACACTTCTTATCATTTCACTTTTGCACATAACATGTGCCACATTTACACATATCTTGCACATACCTTGTGCTATGAACACATATCACTTTTCTCATTCACACTTATACTTATTTTCACTTAATGCCAAGACACAGCCCAAACCACCACATAGACGATCACATGACACATACACATTCACATTCACTTACTTAATCACGGCACAGTGATAAGTCTTAGTTCCTGCAGAAACCGGGGAAAGCCCTTCCCACCATTACCAGTGGAACTTGTCCACCTCCAGGATTTTACAAGACCCTTTGCCAGGGTATACACTTAATCAAGACCCTTTGCCTAGGGTATCACATAACGCATTGAGCTTTCCCGTAGGGGCATTACTACGGTACAGCTCCAAGCATCTAGGGTGGCAGTGTCTTATGGGCATACTTGTTTATCTTGTCACATTAACCGTTTACACACACCACTTGTTCTCTCACATTCCATACACACACTCATACATAATTCATACACACATAAGTCCTCATTTATTGGTTTTAGCCTCACTGTTACAACTATCATACTACAGATATAATCATACTGAAATTTACTGGAATCACATCAAGTCACAACTAACATGTTCACATAGTCATTTTTCTCATTTAAAATTTCATAACAATACTTACTGTCATCAAAATAACATGAGATTTCAACCACAGACACATTTCAGGTTTATAATCACACATGCAAATTTTTATATTTTTCTGAATCATATTACATTTACAGAAATTAAAACATGCAATCTCTTGCCGTTCATAATTTGATTTATCATGGAACATAACATGAATATCAAATTTGACAGTTCACAGCCCTGAACCTAACATATTCATCATCACAGAAGTTTTCTCCAGATTTATTTGCAAAACACATAATTTACTGTAATTTATACAAATCCTATGCATGTCTTCTATTTCTAAAACAGAAATTATAGTAAATCCCACAGTCATGGAAAAATTCTCAAAATCTCAGGGCATGGACTAATACATATACACATGGTATAGAAAAATCTAGGGCATTTAATTCATCAAGAATCATGTAGACAGTAGGTGAACATGCATAATCCATTTTTTTTCAACATGTATTTCAATAATCTAAAAATTTATACCATTCACCAAAATCACAGAAAATATCACATGCATCCCATGGTCTATTTTACATAACATATATGATTACATTATATCCTCATTCGAAAACACTTCGGAAATTAATCATATAGAAGGGAGAACAGCTCACTGTTCTGCCCTAAAGAGATTAATGGCATAGTCCGGACGCTAATAATAATTTAACGGCAATATCGTTGGCCGCCAATATAGGATCTCGACGGCCATGGATCATGCCGTCAAGTTCAGGTCTGTGCAAAACACAGACCCGAGCTCCAAATACAAGGAGAATAGGGGGATCCAGGATGCGAGGAAAAATCCAAAAAAATGCTGGGACCTAGGGCACATGTATAGGATTGAGATCTATAGGTTACTTGCCTCTCAATTAAATCTACAAGATCGGAATAAGCTGATGAAGCCCTTCTCGGCCTTGCCAAAAAGGTGTTCAGAAACTCCTTCGATCCTCTTCTCCTGTCGATGTAGATGGCACCTCGGAGCTGGGATCTCTTCTTGGATGTATTGGCCGTCTCCCAGACGTGGCAGCTCCTTGGTTTCCTCCTCCAATCGACGGATTAGAGCTCCTTAAGTTCATTTTTTCTGCATCTTGGGTCTAAGGGTTCACCAATGTCAAAGCTTCCTCCTCGATCTAGGCTGGGTATTTCATAGGTTTAGGGTCTGGGGATGCTTCTTGGGTAGCTGTACTACGCTCCCATCTTCATGGATCTCTCAGAAGGTCTCCCAATCGCCGGATTAAAGCTTGGGGAGATCAGGTTTTCTTCTTGTTTTCTCACAGCTAGGGTTTTTTTCCTGGCCAAGAGACAAAGCAATCACCTCCAGCTTCTAAGGGTGTTTCTATATAGATCTAGGCTTGGGGCATGCGTGGGCAGGGTCTGATGTGAGTTGAGAGCCGTTGGGAGACATCTCCCCAACCAGTGAGCTTGCTTGCCCCGAAATTCTGGGACTGCAGCGCACAGAAACTTAGGATATTGACGTCCACATACATGGACGGCTACAATAGGGTTGGCATCAGTCGATATGGACGCTGACATATCATGGGCGTCATCCATGTTGACGCCAAGACATTCTTCTGCCAGAACTTAAAATCATGCAGAACCATGCTTAAACCACACATATATGCACATGAAACCCATGTGGTATAGTGTATACACCATTACACCCGATAACCATCCAATATTACTATTAATCCTATACATACATACATAGGTACATCAAGATAATAATAATACGCACATAATTATCTACACATGCATACAACGTCTAAGGTATAACATGTCTTACTACACCTATGAAATCAATAACATTTACACCTAGGCATGCCCATGCATACATAAGCACACTAAGATAAGATGTACGTAGGTGCCTACCTATGCGTACATGAGGTTTATAGAATTACAATATACATTACTAAACACACCTATCATACTTGCACTTGATATATATATATACATGCAATGTACAAAGTACAATGTACACATTAACTACACCATGCAAATGAACAACGTTTACAACTAACATACATATGCATACATAAGTATACCAAGGTGGTTATGTATGTAGAATTAGGTATACAATTATTGCCCACATAAGATAACCTACATACGTACATACACATATGCATTTCTTATGTTCGCACACAACATCCATGAAAGGGGTGATATAAGGTATACTTCAATATTTAGATAGTACATGCATAATATTTGAATAGATACCTTATACACAAAATTGACCATTTACTTATATTCACAAATAATAATACACATCCACGCATATACACATGTAAAATTTACAATTATAATATGCACCATTTTCATGTACGCCATTTATGCAAGAACAAGCAAACAACATATACATAAAGTATAAGCGGGAAAGAAAAATCGGGGCCTTACATTTTACCTAAATGTCATTCGTTCGAGATTTATAAGCGGGATAAGTAAATCACAGCATGAGATGTGTTTTCGGGTTACACTTGACCTATATGTTTTCTGGGAAGGTCTCTAGTGTCGACACTACTTGATCTATTGTCGACACACTGTCCCAGATTGGCACAAAAGGTTTTCTGGGAAGGTCTCTAGTGTCGACACTACTTGATCCTTTGTCGACACTACTTGATCCTGTGTCGACAATTGTACAGACCTGTTGACTGGGTTTTCTGGGAGCTGGGTCTAGTGTCGACACTACTTGACCATTTCTTCATATTTTGCCTTGTGTTAGAAGCATTGTGTCGACACCAGTAAGGGGTGTGTCGACACTACCCTTGCAAAAAAAAAAATTTCCATGTCTTGGGTCTGATCATTACATGATCTCTACTAGCATGTGCATGATGTTTATATATATGCATGGACCTAAAAGAAATCAACCTATTGAAAAATGGTAATGATATGAATATGATTCTAATGTGTAATTGTGATTGACCTTATGTTCAACGGATTATCTTGTGATCTTACTTATTGTCAATTGATATGATATGAATATGATATGATGTGGGGATGAATACATGTTAGTATGGACTTGTTAGTGGAGTTAATATCATGATTTGCATACGAGTTTCAATAGCTATATGTTTTCGATGTTCAATAAATTATTGTCAATTGCATACATGTTAGGAAAGATCTGTGACATGTCACTTACACCTTTGCACGAATAGGCACACCCTTCTTGGGGAATTGAGAGTTCTCTACCGGTCATTCCAAATCGGCATGACTAGCGTTCTTTTCCTTAAGACCTCTGTAAGTCTCTGCTCTCTATGGATTCCCACATAGAGGCCGAGCTGGTTGTACCATGAAGTACCCTGGAGATAGAGAGCACATGTTCTACATACGATCTGTCGTTAGTCATCCTCATGTCAAGGCATTAATGAATTATGAAACATAAGATACGTCGTTATACTGCCTTTGTTCTCTTGAGCTATTTGTCATACCTTGACTCTATGAATGATCATGTTCCTTTTACTATGAGCTTGTCATTGAAACTCTATGGCCATAATATGAATATGTTTGTTCGGCACAATATGGGACTTCGGTCCATTTGACCAATGCCTATGCAATAGGGGCCCTGTCTGGTCCTGGGGAGGAGCACCCCAACGTACTTATTAACCGCGGAAGTTTGGACTTGTGGTGCGTGGCATGGCACTGATACTATATGCAAGAGTTGTGAAAATTGTGCCTTTGTTTGATATGATAAGTTTGATTTGATATGATATGATACGTCTGATCATGTGAACGCATGATATCTGTTTGAATATGGCCAATCTCTTTTGATACGATTCTACTCTTGAAATATTTGTCCATTGTATATGTAACTCGACATTTGATCAAAAATGATATCTGTTCTACTCTGCTATTCAATCTGTTAGTATTGCATGCATTGTCATCATATACATGTTCATATCTTGCCTAATTAAAATGTTAATCACGTATATTAGTGCCCGCACAATATTGAGATGTAAATCCTACTGAGCTAGTTCGCTCACCCTATCATCCTGCCCTTTTCAGGTAGTGATGAGGAACCACTGGAGTCCGATGGGGCAGGGCAAGAGTGATGAGCACCCGCCATATGACAGGTTATAGTCTAGGAATAGTTGTTTGAGTAGTCGATGTATTAGAGAAACATTTTCATTTGAATAATGAACTCTTTTCAGTGAGTCCTCCTTATGTAAGGTTGTAACTAGTGTCTTGAAATGGAATAAAGAGTACCTTTGATGACATTATTATGGTCTGAAATGTGTGGTTATATGTAATTGTTACTCTGCGTTACTCAACTGTGATACGCCTATTTGTATCATTCACGTCTCCCGGTATTTATTCCGCTTCTAAATATCGGGGCGTGACACATTAACCTTCGTGATTAAATGATATCTCTTCCTTATAGGATTTTATGATATGACAGATGGTTTATGTTATGTCCCTGGTTTTGATGATGTTATAAGTCAAGCAAAATGTAATAAATATCTAACACAAGTCTTTTATATCATAAGAAAATTCATAAAGTCAAAAGGTCTTTTAAGTGTGTTGACCCTAATTACTTTATAGGTCGACACACAAGTAATACTGAGTGAGCTACTAAAGTTTGGTGATGCATATGAGTCAACTCTATTCAAAGGATAGGTCGACGCTTGATGGATTCCTTATAGCTTAGTAGTTCAAAGTGTCACCTTAGGTCGACACTACATGGAGATCAGGTCGACACTACTAGTCTATCAGGTAGACTCTAGATGAAGGTTAGGTCGACTCTTTCAGTATGTGAGGTCGACACTAAGATGCTACAAGGTCAACCCTACATGATGGACAGTTAGTCAGAACTACAATCACTTGGATGAGGTTGACTCTAGAAGACATGGAGTTGACTCTACTAAAACTTTCCCTACTGATCCAAGTCAAGTTGTTTGTGTAAGTTGACACACCATGCTGCTGATCAGTCAAAGCAAAGCTTTGGAATTTAACTCAACTCAGAGACAATTGATCCTTGAGTTACAGTCAGAAGAGGAATTTGATGAGCTCAAGCCTGAAGAAGATGCAATTGGAATTTTAAGGAATCATCTGACCAGATCCAAACTCTAGTGCAGAGTGTTTGCATATTCTTGCATTTCTTCAGAAATCTCCCTAGTTTGATATTTTCCTATTTCTTTTCTTCACCAATTTGTTTGGTTGTCTACTCCAGTAGAACTAAACAGATTCAATCCTACACTGTATGTATAAGGTTTGTAAGATTTAAAACAATCTTGAAACTTTGAATCATCAATTGTGTGAGTGTTTCACACATTTGAGTTATTAGAGAGCCTCACTTGGTTTAGTGAGGGGTGGATGTAGGTCTCCACATAGGAATTGAACTATCTTAAAAGTTTTGCTTGCATTATGTGGTTTGAAGTACACCAACTACATTGTTTCATCTGATTTGATCATAGTCTTAACCTCTTAAATTGTAATTGATCAATATTTATTCACCCATCTCTAAATACTCATTTCATACATAACACAATCTATATCCAACTTTGCTTATCTAGCTTAACCTCAGACTTTCTACCCATTTTCACAGGTCACTACAGGATGTTGAAGACCAATAACTCTAAAGTATTTGGATCCTCAACCGACGCTCTGATACCATTCTGTGATGTCCCGACATTTATTATACCTATAAATGCCAGAACGTGAACGAATATGAAATCAAGAGTAAAATTTGAACTATTCGAGCAGAAAATTGTTCGGACTTCACTAAATAAAAATTTATTAACTGTCATTCTACAGGGATTACATGATTCTCAATTTACAAATTAAAGGTAAACGCCGCAAAGGTTGATCTCTCAGCCCACAAAACCCGATGTCTCGCCTTCTAGAACTGTAGATTACCTGAGAAAAAGTAGGATTTGATGAGCTAACTAGCCCAGTATGATTTATCCTCCAAATCAAGGAATATAAAGGTTTACATGAATCAAACATAATCGGGGTACAAGAAGATAATAAGGACTAAGTGTAAGTAATGGAAAAATGATACAAATCAGATCATAGATGAAGTGAACCATGATTATCAAACACTAAGAAGCAGGAAGTAATACGCCAATGAACTGACATAAGGTGACCATCAATGAAATAACAAAGCACGAGTGTATATAATCAATAATTCATAAGGAAATAAAGAAAATGTATGCGTAGAGATGCCTTGTCCACTCCTTCAAGCAAGCAATAAACAATCATGTTTCAACATAGTTCATGGAAATGTCGACCAATCTAGCTTGTAGTGATGTCAAGCCAACACCCTACAGATCCATACCGCGTTGCGCAGATTAAACGTATTCGGGTGCTCCTCTCGGGACTGGATCTGCCCCATTTGCACTGGCATTAAATCAAGAGAGAGTCCGAAGACCCAAAAGTCCATCATTCCATTTCCAATTTTGATATACATACATGGTACTTGGGCACACATCAGGAGTACAACTATATATCAAAGGAAGCAGGGTTCTAGAAGTTAATGCTCAAAGATATCTAGAAGGTACAAGAATAAAAATATTTTAGGATGTCAAAGAATAATCCAAAGATGGATGTAGATGATGATGAAATGATTCATCTCAGTGGTATAATACTTTAGAATCCAAGAAAATGGGAAAGGCAACTTGTTTGGACAATATAAGTGTGTGTCAACTTTGATTAAGGATGAAATGGTTCTATTTGTCAACATAAACTGGTGGTTTCACCAGAACTTAGATTTTACAAGGTTTATTTGAATTATGAGACTTTCAAGTAGGCCAATTTGTGAGAGATTAGAAAGACACTATTTTGATGGAATCGCCAAAATCGTGTTTTTCTTCTTCGGTGGGGGAGTTGACTTTTTATTGGTAAGAGATATATTTTCTTTGATATTTTTATTGGATTCAAATGGGGGGTACTTCCTTATTTACATGTAATATGTTTACTTAAATGATATAGAATGTAAATAAACTATGAGTTTCAGTTTTACAGGGTTCCTGTTGACATCTCTGCCTGAAGAAGGAATGGTTCAGTTAACATCACAGATTGGTGTATGTCTGTCGACAGCTACTATCTTCCCAGAACCAATTTTTGGAATCTGAACACTGTCTGTCGACAGACCAGGGTCGGCTGTCGATAGGTGAAAACCATCTGTCGACAGATGGAAGCTATCTGTCGACAGCTACTGGTGGATTTGCACTATCTGGGTTCTAGAAGCAGAAACCCTGTCGACAGGTGATTGTTGGCTGTCGACAGGTGTAATCTAAACCTCCAAGAATGTTGAAAAACTACCATAGAAAATTCTACTAAGTGTTTCTATGAATCCTTACATGATTGACAACATCAAAAGGGTCTTGTTTCCAGTTCTAAATACCACTTTTCATGAGGGAAACAAGTAGAACAACATGGATATACTATGACATGGAAATCTAAGGCAAGATGAAAACTAGAAGTGCAACACCTCCTGTCAACATTTTCTTGCTTCTAATGGGATGAGTTTCATAATATGCTTGAGTCATAACACAAACTTTAGCTAAAACATGATTACAAGGAATAGAACAACACTTCTATGGTTGTTTCCAGAATTAGAGTCAAGTGTGTGTACAAGGTAAACACTTAAACATGAGGTTCTTGAGCATGAATAAGAAGCAAGAATGAAGGAAAGAAGGAAGAAGGAATCCTACAGAACATTGAACAAAAAGGAAATATGGATCAAATAGGAAACATGAGTTTATACGGATGAAAAGACTACAAGCATGTAAATAGAAATCTGGAAAGGAATCATAGGGTGGAACCTACCTGACTGGGAAAGGATGTGTTGGGTTCACATGTGTGATGCGACAACCCTCATTATACCGGTACGGTTATACCAACCCACGTCGGTATAGCGAGCGTCATCACAGTGGGACATTTACCCAACAATAACATTCAGCTGAGATACACGTGAATATAAGAACATAGTAGCGGAAGTAAAAGAACCATTGTCTTCATTTCATTCATCATCCACATTTAACATACATGATTCGATAACATTTAGAGAATTAAAAGTCCACATAATTAAATTTCTAAAAATCAAATACATGATTGTCCACACTTAACATTTCTTTCCATGATAGTGCTAATACAATGTTTCAATTACATACATCAAAATGCCAAAATGTCACAACTATGCTCCACCAAGTAGCTACTCCCCGCGCTCGGAGTCGCTTTCCACGGTCTCCTCCAAAGGTGTGTCACCTACTACACCTGTACGCCGAAGCAAGTAATGAGTCTAAAAGAACTCAATCCATCTTCTCTGCCTCAGGTTTAGTTCCTTTTGGGAGAAAAGATACTTCAAGCTCTTGTGGTCGGTAAACACCTCAAATCTGACACCATAAAGGTAGTGCATCCAGATCTTTAGTGCATGAACCACTGCTGTGAGCTCCAAGTCACGAGTTCGATAGTTCTTCTCATGCTCCTTCAACTAACAAGAAGCATAAGCCACTACCCTTTCCTGCTGCATTAGCACACAGCCTAACCCAATCCGAGATGCATCCGTGTAGATAGCAAAACCCTCTACACCGCTCGGTAATACTAACACCCGGGCTGTCGTGAGCTTAGTCTTCAGCAATTGAAAACTACTCTCACACTTCTCGGACCAAACAAACTTCACTCCCTTTCTGGTAAGCTGAGTCAAAGGGGCGGCGATGGATGAAAATCTCTCAATAAATCGCCGATAGTAACCAGCTAAACCAATAAAACTACAAATCTCCGAAGGGGTCTTGGGAACCTCCCAATCCATAACTGCCTGGACCTTTGCTGGATCCACTGCAACACCAGCACCGGAGATAACATCCCGAGGAAATGAACCTCGCGCAACCAGAAATCGTACTTGCTGAACTTAGCATACAGCTTGTGCTCACGAAGAACCTCTAACACTATCCTCAAATGCTGACGGTGTGTGGCCTCGTCCGGAGAGTAAACCAGTACATCATCAATAAACACTACGACAAAGCTATCTGGATAAGGCCTAAACACCCTGTTCATGAGATCCATAAACGCTGCAGGGGCATTGGTCAATCCAAAAGGAAGGATCAAAAACTCATAATGTCCATAACGGGTTCTAAATGACGTCTTGGACACATCCTCACTCCGAATCCTCAACTGATGATAACCAGATCGCAAATCAATCTTAGAAAAGATTGATGCCTCTCGCAACTAATCAAACAAATCATCAATACGAGGTAAGGGATACCTGTTCTTCACAGTCACTTGGTTCAAC
The DNA here is from genome assembly GCA_014218235.1 of Colocasia esculenta. Lineage (NCBI taxonomy): Eukaryota > Viridiplantae > Streptophyta > Magnoliopsida > Alismatales > Araceae > Colocasia > Colocasia esculenta. The sequence goes on along the minus strand of CM024760.1, from coordinate 118,017,556 downwards.
TTCCTATAGTCAATGCATAACCTAAGTGACCCGTCTTTCTTCATGACGAACAATACAGGTGCGCCCCAAGGGGAAACACTAGGTCGAATAAATCCCTTATCAAGCAATTCTTGCAACTGCCTCCTCAACTCGGCTAACTCCGCAGGTGCCATCCGATATGGAGCCTTCGATATAGGAGAGGTGCTCGGAAGCAACTCTATGGTAAACTCTATCTCTCTATCCGGTGGCAATCCAGTCAATTCATCAGGAAAGACATCTGGAAAATCCTGCACTACCTCAATCTCCGCAAGAGTAGGTGACTGATCAGCCTTTGGCACTAACACCACGCTAGCAAGAAAAGCGTCACAACCCTTGTTTACCATGCGCATCGCCTTCATGGCAGAGATGACTAACTTTCCCGCCGAGTTCCTTGGCAAGGGATGAGAGAACTCATCCTCACCAGGAATGCGGAAAACAATCCTCTTCCGACGACAATCCACTAATGCATAGTGCTCCTCTAGCCAATCCAGACCAAGAATAGCATCATAGTCCTTCATCTTTAGCAAGAAGAAACACCCATCTAGGATTCTATCCTCAATGCACACAGGTAACGACGGAATGCACTTCCTAGTCGATACCGTACCCGCAGGGGTGTGCACAGACAAAGGGACCTCTAAATCCTCAGACTCTATGCCTGACTCTAGAGCTAACTGCCTAGCGAACCGCTTGGAAATGAACGAGTGAGTAGCACCCTTATCAAACAAAACCCGAGCGTGCACACCTAAAAGCAAAACCGTACCTTCGGTGACATGCTCCGCCTACTCGGCGTCCTCGCGAGCTAAAGCAAACACTCGAGTTGGGGCTCGAGGCCTTCCTAGTCTTCCTGTAGCTGGCACCGCTACCGCTACTGCTACTGGGGCTGGCGCCCCGCACTGGACTCCCTGCTGAAGTCTTGGGCAATCCTTGATCTTGTGGTCGCTGCTTCCGCACTTCAAGCACTTGCCCGTAATCATCCAACACTCGGAACCACCATGTGTCCTCCCACAGTGGGGACACTCTTTCTTCACAGTAGGGGAATGTACAGAAGGTACCTGAGTACTGCCGACTGCTACTGGTCGCTGCTGTGTCGGGTACACCACTTTCTTCTTGTCCTGTCGCTGGAACGTGGCTGCAAATCTCTTCTGTGAAGCTTTCTTTTCTTCCAGGTATTGCTCCATCTTTCCCTCCTGCCTACAAGCAGCACTGAGGGCCTCATCCAACGTGCGGTGGTCAAATGCCACGAGTCTCACCCGCAGTGATGGCTTGAGTCCCATCATGAACTTCTTTGTCTTTCTGCGCTCGTCTGTCACGATATGAGGTGCATATTTAGATAGTTCAGAAAATCTTACCTCATATTCCAGCACGGTCATGGAGCCTTGAGCCAAAGATAGGAATTCCTGCTCCATCCGATCTTGCACATGCTCGGGGACGAACTTGGCCCGAAAGAGCCTCACGAACTCGTCCCAAGAAACATCGATAGCTCCGTCCTCAAACCGGGTACGCAGCAATGAAGCCCACCATACATCAACTCTTTCCTGCAGTACACCGTTCATAAGCACCATCTAAACAAATCTAACTTAATAAAACATACAAGCATATAACTAAGGCATACCTGTAGCATGTAGGTGGCTAATGTAACCTTATCCTCATCTGCACACCTGATGGCTCGGAAGATCTTTTCTATCTCCCTCATCCAGCTTTCTGCCAATAATGGATCGCTCTCCCCCTTAAAAGAGGGTGGCAGCATCCTCTTGAATCTTTCCATGGTAGAAGGTCCACCATGGTCCTGAGCTGGTACCTGAGCCTGCTACAGTACAAAGCAAGCAATACACAATCTACATAATATCGCATAATTAAATAAAACAGACTATTAATTCACTTATTAGTCTAACCTGAGCCTCCAACTGTGCCTGGAGTGCTGCCTGGGTATGAGCCTGCGTCTGCAAGGCTTGCACCAGACCTTGCATGAATACTCCATAATCCACAGGCGGCGGTGGGGGAAGTACAGGACCTTGCGGTGCCGGGGCCTGCTGCTCCGCACGCTCGTCACGTCTCGGCTCGTCCTCACGGGCCGACGCTCCGCCACGCCTACCTCTCGAAGCCATGGCTGTAATAAATTTCAGCCACCATTAGAGCTAGGTTACTAAGTTTTCTAACCATCTTCTTATCTATTTTTCCACTCGTTATTAGTGATTTCTCCACATGTGGACATTCCTATGTAGACTTAGCATGTAATGAAGAAGATGACTTATGTATATTCATGTGCAATCTCAACTGGTTGCTCTGATACCAGTCTCTGCGACGACCCTCATTATACCGGTACGGTTATACCAACCCACATCGGTATAGCGAGCATCATCACAGTGGGACATTTACCCAACAATAACATTCAGCTGAGATACACGTGAATATAAGAACAGAGTAGCGGAAGTAAAAGAACCATTGTCTTCATTTCATTCATCATCCACATTTAACATACATGATTCGATAAAATTTAGAGAATTAAAAGTCCACATAATTAAATTGCTGAAAATCAAATACATGATTGTCCACACTTAACAATTCGTTCCATGATAGTGCTAATACAATGTTTCAATTACATACATCAAAATGCCAAAGTGTCACAACTATGCTCCACCAACTAGCTACTCCCCGCGCTCGGAGTCGCTTTCCACGGTCTCCTCCAAAGGTGTGTCACCTACTACACCTGTACGCCGAAGCAAGTAATGAGTCTAAAAGACTCAGCAAATAACTCTACACATACCATACATGTACATATCATAGCAGGTTTTATATACACATTCACAAGACACAACATATAGCGTGCGTGACACTAAAATTGACAACCTTATCTTGGAAATTCTACTAATGAACACATGATTCATGCTTTCAGATTTTTTAAATCAAAATCTCCTACCACATGCTCTCTAATCATTCCTGCACATGACGGTTCTACTTTCAATTTAAACTAAAACATGAGAGCAATCTAGCATGACTAGCTTACATGCATGAAAGAACACATTGCTAGCATGGTTACTACTCATTCGTATACATGCATAGGGGTGTTCATAATTTGGCGAACCGAACCGACCAGTTCGGTTCGGTTCGGTTCGGGTTGGGCATCTAACTGGTTCAGTTCGGTTCCACATTGTGGAACCGAAATAAACCGAATATATATATAATATGTATTTTAATTACTCAAAAAATTATTAGGCCAGTTGGTAAGTAAGGCCGCAGGTCAGCGCGGCGAGAGGAGTTCGATTCCCCTCTTCCTCCAACAGGTTTTTTATATGAAAATATGTTTAAAAGTGAGACTTTTTTGACCAAAACAAGATTCGAACCCCTAACCAATGGGTATAAGGGCGAATGTCTTTGCCACCACGCCAAACATGCGCTTGTGTCATATATGGAATTAAACTTTGGTTTAAACCAAACCGAACCGGTTCGGTTCGGTTCGGTTTGAACAGTATTTCGGTTCGATTGCGGTTCACCCAAAAAATGGGGTGAACCTAACCGAACCGGACCATGTTCACCCCTATGTAACATGCACATAACCATTTCACATGCTTTATGCTTGCTGTTTTGATGTGGCTTAACACTTTACAATCTAACACATAAAGACACATGAAAGCTACGTTCTCATTCAAACCACAACGTGAGAGTATACACACATGGAATGGTTTACACATAAGTAAGGATTGTCCCTAGCATGGGTTCTACGCATTGTACATATGTAGCACAAAATCATGACCACATTTATGTTGCTGTTCTAACATGATTTCAGATCATCATATCATGGTTTTCAATTTCACATCCTCACATTTTTGGTTTCACATTTTTACACAATTTCTAATTAACATATTTCACACTTTACACATTGCACATTTACACATTGTTCACATTACACAATTTGCACAAGATCACTATCACATTTCAAATTTCACATTTCACATTTTACACTTAGTGTCGTGACACATAGTCCAAACCACCATAAGAAGGACACATCACATCACATACACATAGACGCCACCTTGGCAACACAGTGACGACTCTTGGACTGCGCAGACCGGGAGAACAAGTCTCCACCCTAACCAGTGGTACTTGTCCACCTCCAGGATTTCATCCTAATGCCCTTAGGATCACAACACATTGAACCTTCTCAGGGGAACTTTTCCCTGATACGGTTCCACTGCCCTCTATGGAAGCAGTGTCACACTTGGCACAATTTACATATTTACCGATTTTTAACACATATCTTTACACATGACACTTGCCTCTCATTCATTTTCTCACTCACACAAGAGCTCTGTTTTCCTAACATGATTCTACAGTTAATAGGGATTACATGTTCAGAATTTGCACAAATCAGATCACACACACATATCACATTATTCCCACATTAGCATGCATTTTTCTTTTCACATTTCTCACATGGAAAATTCATATTTCACTATATAGTTTCCAAAATGACTTGAAAATTTAACCACATGCTGATATCAAGTTTATGATTCCACATGAAAATTTTCAGATTTTTCTGACTCAAAATGAAGTTACAGAAAATTTAACATCGATTTCACATCATTATTCATAATGCAATTTAACATGGAGTTGAACATAATCACAAATCTAACAACTCACTGTCTACACCCTAGCATGCACAGGGTTACAAAATTTATTCTTGGATTTATCAAGCAACACGCAATTTGCTGGAAATTTAACACAACCTACGCATGATTTCTATTTCCCAAAACAGAAATTTCAATAATTATACAAGCATGGGGAAAAATATCAGAAACTCAGAGCACAGATAAGATCATGCATAATGGTCTAAAAAATTGGGCAACAAAAATTTGCCACTGATCATTAGGATCATGGTGAATACACATGGCCATTCTTTTCGCATACATATTAGATAGACAAATAAACTCAACCACCCACAAAATAGATGTACATTCATTCTCCCATTCATCACATTAGCTAGTATACATAGCATATAAGAGTTACATTATATCCTCATCGCAAAACACGTCGAAATTAGTCATATAGGAGGGCAGAACAGTTCACTATTCTGTCCATACGAACTTGGCGGCGGTCTCTGGCCGTTCCAGGAGTGGACGGCAAGATCGCTGGACGCACACCAGGGATCTCGGCGTCAAGGGCATTGACACCAAGTTCCTATCTGTGCAAAAACATAGACCGAACTCAAATGCAAAGGTGAAAGGGGGATCTAGGACTCGAGGAAAAATACATAAAATTTATAAAACCCTACTTGGCATCTACATGGATGGAGGGTGAGGGTTACTTGCCTCTTGTAAAAACTCCAAAGGGATCTAAATGGACGGAGAAGCTCTCCTTGGGCAGTCCCAAGAAGCCTCCACAAATGCTCTCCTCTGGGTTCTATGTCGATGCAGAACCCAAACCACGGTTGGGGAAGCCTTCCCCGATGTTCCAGCTACCTCCTTGTTGCAATAGAACGTCGGAAACACCTTCACACTGCTGGATCCGAGCTTGCAAAGTCCAGCTTTTCTCACAGCTTGCTAGGGTTTTCTCTCCTCTTTGCAAAGAGCCAAAGAGAGCTCCTTCTGGTGCAGGAGGAGTTGGTTTAAAGCAGAGGGGTTTGGGGACCCTGGAGTGGTGATGGGAAAAGCTCAGAGCCGTTGGGGATAGCTCCCCATGGGTGAGCTAGCTTGCTCCCAGAATTCTGGGCTCTGCAATGCATGCAGGTCAGAGAAGTTGGCGTCCACATCGCTGGACGCTGGACTTAGTGTTGGCGTCCATAGAGTTCACGCCGACACAACATCGACGTCTACTGATATTGACGCCAATCTGGCCTTCGGCCAGAACTCTAAAACATGCAGAAACCATGCACATCCTATACCTATATATGTGCCATATGTATACATTATCATGTACACACTACCATCATACCATTCATACATTATTTACATCTAGTTTATACACATACATGCAATAGTATACTAACTAGTACTTACGTGGATATTTACATACGTACATACACAACATGAATTATTTACATGCAATACAATAATGCAACAAAATTCGAGGGCCTTACATGTGATGTTTGTGATTACATGTTTTTGATGATGAACAATATAAATTGATGTTGGGTGAATGGTTGGAACATAATGACATTGACAAAATCAAGCAAGATACAATCATAGCAAACCATGCTTCAAATTGATCATCTACATATTCATTATATCTCACTAACATTGTTCTTTAATGTAGGTGAGAAAGTGTGCAAGTCAAAGTACCAAAGTCAAGAGAAAAAGATCAAGAGAAACACAAAAGGCAAGTGCCTGTCGACAGCCCCAAAGAAGCCTGTCGATAACTAGGCACAGACAGCTTCAGAAATCTCAGTGTGAAGTGTGCCTGTCGACAGCTCCACAGGTGTCTGTCGACAGCCTAGCACAGGGACGTGAAACAGACTTCAGGACAGGAGTACCTGTCGACAGACTCAGATCCTCTGTCGACAGACGAACATAGGAAACTACTTCCCGGAAGTCCAGTCTTCTGGATTCCATAAATCTGTCACCATTTGTCGACAGATGAACATTCTGCTGTCGACAGACGAAGAGAAACATCGGTTCCGAGATTTCTATACGTTTCCTATGTGGGTGTTCCTTTTACCACGACTCTCCATACTTAAACACCCATATATAAGGATTGTTTTGAAGTTATTTTCGCACAGAAGCAGCCACCATACAAAAACCCTAGCATACTCTCATGAGAAAGGTTCTTTCTGCTACTTTACTTCAACCCTCCGTTCAGGGAAAGAAAGAACCATCTTCCGAATGGAGTTGAAGCTGGTTTGTCTATCTTTCAAAGCTTCTCCATTAACTAATACCTATAAAGATGGAGCTTGAAGTTCATCTGGACGACCATCTTGAAGAGTTCCATCTCAGGATTTGATTCTACAACTCTGAACTCTTCTCTGCTTCTACTTTTTCATAATCTGTGTGTGTGAAAGTAGTTTGAGCGTCCCTTGTGCTTGATCCACGTGTGTGTGGTTGTTCTGATTGTGTGTTTGCATCAAACAATTTGCGCGTGTGTGTTTGTAGGGCTGAACTCGCTTAATAAGCAGTTTTTATGTGTGTGTGGTGTGTTGGTCAGATCAAGGCTAGAGGATCTGATCTTTTGTGTACTTGATCTAGCGTATGTGTGTGTGGTTGAATCGTTGTGCTCGTGTGTGTGTTGTACTCAGTTCTTGAGTAGTGTGTCCTCACTGTGTGAGGGGTGGATGTAGGCGTCACGTGGTGTGATCTCCGAACCACCTAAAAATCCCTTGTGCACTGTGGTTTGATTTGTGGTTTGATCTGTATTGCGCTAGATGCATGCATAGGGATTTCATCTACACACTAACTGTTAGTTTGCTCACACACATTGCATCATATCAGAAGGGTTTTAATTGAGTAGATCTTTTAATCCGAAGTAATTTGTAAATTGCTTAAGTTTCCGCTGCAAATCTATTCAACCCCCCCCCCTTCTAGCTTTGCCATAACCGAATATCCGATCCTAACAATTGGTATCAGAGCAGGTTCTCTGTTGTTTGGTTGTGTTTTTGGAGATTTATATCTGATTCTAATCTGATTTGATTTCTGTTGATTGATCTAATCATCTTAAACATACTCAGAAATATGGCTAAGTTCTCAAGTATCATAAATAGACCTATGATTTTTTAGTTTGATGACAATGTTGATAAAATGCAGGACTCCTCTATGATAGAAAGCAAGATAGGATATAAAGCCAATGACAAATGCTTCATGGCTCATGGCAGCTCAAAAGGTTCTTCCCGTTCAGACAAATCTAAAGAATCATATATGTCAGAGAATTCAAGAAACTCTCAAAGGTCAGGTAAATCCAATTCAGACCCATTTGATGTATCTATATCTAACTCTGATTCAGAGGAAGATATATCCTATGATGAATTGATAGAATGCTATGAGCACTTGTCAAATCAATTTAAGAAGGTAAAATCTCAAAACAAGAAGCTAAAAGAAAAATTGGAGAAGAATGAAATGAGAATTGATAATGCTCAAGCATTCTATGAAGAAAATGAAAAACTAAAAGTAGATATTGAAGGGCTGAAGGAAGAAGTCAAAAACTGTGAAAACAGGGTATCCAAATTAAAAGAAGATCATGATCAGGTGGAAATCTGAAATTTTGGATTTGAAAAATCAAAATATAAAATTGATTGAACATAATGAAAATCTCAAATTTGATAATGATCAATTGAACAAATAAATCTCCAACTTGGCTCATGATCATCAAATAAAAGAAAATTGCAACTAATTAGTTGAGGAAAATAATTATTTGAAAAAGAAGAATGAATGCTTGTATCATGACAGACCATTAATGATGAATGGAACAATTCTAAGAAGAAAATTGTTGACTTGGAAAATCAAATGTTCAAATTGAAATTGAAAAGAACAAAATGAGAAATGATCTGGATGTCATGACTAACCAACTTCAAACTTCTGAAAAAGAAATTGATGCATTAAAAGCTGATAAAGAAAAATTGACAAATGAACTTGAAGTGGCTATCAACAAAGTCAAAACTCTACTAAAGTTCATGTTCAGAAAAATGTTCAAAAAGAATGTAAAAAATTGAACAAAAATGCTGCAATTAGAAAGAGTCTTGGTTCAACTATAAATCAGAAAAAGGAATTGGAAAAGAAAACATGATTCTACAAGGTTTCAACATCTCCTCCATCAGCTCAAAAATCTCCATGGCAATCTCCATCTCCACATCATGTCAAGAGCTACCAAAGGGTACCACCTCCATCCTTTCAACCCAAGGGTGATCGAAGGTATTCTAGAGGATCTCAGGAATTTCAGCAAATGCATTCAAACTATGGTAAGCACTAGGTAATTGCTCAACCCATTTGTTTTAAATGCAATAGATCTGGTCATCTTGCTAAATACTGCTGGAAGAAAAATCTACACTCTCACAAATATGCTAAAACAGTTCAATGCTATACATGTCATCAACATGGACATTTGTCTAAGAACTATTGGCATAAGAATCATGATTTTGTGCATGTTCCCAGGACCAATGCTTATACACAATCCCATGTACACGAGAACATGATTATTGAACAAAAGAAGTGCTCTGTTCTTCATACAAAAAAATCCTAAAACAAGAAAATCTCATGAAAACAAAGATGTATTGAACCAGTCCAAAGAAAAAAGTGGAACTAATGCTGCTCATTATTCCATTAATGAAAGAAACACATCTATTTCAAAAATGAAATCAATTTGGATTTTGAAATCATTGTTGTATCCTAACATTGATGTCAATGCAGGACCCAAGCAAGTGTGGGTTCCAAAACCAGCTTGATCAACAAGATGAGATTTCTTGCAGCCAAACATTATAAATGGATTCATGACATTGTTGTGCAAGGCAAGAAATAAATGGAGAAAACAGGTAAAATCTTTGAAAACCAAGTGAAGATTGTTCAGGTAAAATCTCTCTATCATTTCAATTTTGTACTGCAAGAATTGTACTGCAAGAATTGACTTTATCTGAGCAATGAAAAATGAGCCTTAATGCAACCCCCACATGACAATGCCTCTTAGCAATTGGAATCATGCTATGCAATCTTGCTTGCATAACTATGCCCATGACCTCTTAAGCACACCATTTACTTTGACCTCTTGGTATATCAAATGATGATATGTGGAAAAACAAGTCATGCTTGTTTGGAAACTATCATTATGCGTGAGTAAAAATACTCCGCCAAGTACCAAAAATCATGTTATGCATAAGGCTAATAGTGTGCTTGATAACGTGTGAATTGCTTGCTATTGTCTTTATTCTATGCATGTGTTATGGGGGAGTAAATTTGAAAGTGCACAAAAATGCTTGAAAAATTCATTGAATATCATGTTTGTACTAATTCTGTGCAAATTAATTGATATGCAAATGCTTGAATTGCTTGAATGTTGAATCATCACATGCACACATTATGGGGGAGTGAGTTAAGGCTTTGTGAGTGAAATTCATGAGGGAAAATCTCTATTCTTGATATGTCCAAATTCCCCAAGCATGTAGCTCAAATTTCTCTCCATTCTCAGCCTTAAAACTGATTTGTCAAGCACCTGTCGACAGATCTCAACCTATCTGTCGACAGACAATCTCAGTTTGTGTCCTCCCGAACTCCATTCTTTCAGTCTGTATGCATCTGTCGACAGGAATAATTCCATCTGTCGACAGACATGTTCTCCCTGAAGCAAGCTTTTCAACAACTGTTTGCATCTTTCGACAGGCCCATTCTTGTTGTCGACAGATACACATTTTCTGTAAATTGTTCATCCTTTTTCATCCTTTCTTCATGAGTGCGTTCATATTATTGATACAAGGGGAGAATTTGGTTTTAATATTCATTATAATCTTTCATACTCACATAGTATCAAGACATCCGTTTAATTACAATGATTTTGAAATAATATTTTGTGCTTGAGTCTAAGTTGTATCATCTAGAAAACATTGAACAAATCTAATGATTTTAACCTAACTCACTTGAATAACTCCCTTATGGATGATCATGTTCCTATATGGATTGACAAGTAAGAAGGTTTTTTGAACTTCATGTCTTAACATTGACCTTTGACCTTAATTAACCTTTTGAACTTGATTTTCTAACTTCAAAAAAAAGGAGAAAAGCTACCTATTTCTAAACTCAAAAGTTCAAACAAAAATTATTTGAAACGGGCAAAAGGCAGAGAAATGATGAGCATTACTGAGTAACCGGGGACATGTGCATCACAAATATCTGTCTTCGCATCAAAAAGTCCTTTCATTATCTCTGCATAATGGTATGATGGTCACTCACACTGAGTAACTGGGGGTACGGGCATCACAAATGTCTACCTTCACGTCAAAAGGTGAAAGTGATCCTAATTACCACTTCTCCCACTTTCACTTGATAAAAGAAAATGTTCAATGCTTGAAATAGAGTGAAGCCTCCATGTTTTTAAATTAAGGGCAATGGGTTGTCTATTGTCAATTGTTCATGTAGACATTGCCTTCATTTACCAACTGAACATCACCCACTAAGGTATATGATTTTCTTCAATGTTTTTATTCAAAGGGGTTATCTTATTTTCATATGTTTTTAAACGATGTATTCTAAATGCTATAACTAGAGATTCCAGAGTATTATCTCTTAACCATTGTAGAATTTTTTATGTGTCTTAATACTAGTGTTTATGACACTTTGTGGTAGGTATCAACCTATTCTCAACCTTGCAATCCCATTTGAACACTCATATCTTTCACAATTCAGTTCTGGGGTCCAGTAGTTCTTTGCTTCATTCTTATCCCTGCGTGCCTAATTTGTCTTTTTGAATGTTTCCAAAAGAGGGAGAAACATCAATTGTGCATAAATTGAAATTTTTGTCATCATCAAAAAGGCGGAGAATGTTGGGTTCACATATGTGATGTTTGTGATTACATGTTTTTGATGATGAACAATATAAATTGATGTTGGGTGAATGGTTGGAACATGATGACATTGACAAAATCAAGCAAGATACAATCATATCAAACCATGCTTCAAATTGATCGTCTACATATTCATTATATCTCACTAACATTGTTCTTTAATGTAGGTGAGAAAGTGTGCAAGTCAAAGTACCAAAGTCAAGAGCAAAAGATCAAGAGAAACACAAAAGGCAAGTGCCTGTCGACAGCCCCAAAGAGGCCTGTCGACAACTAGACACAGACAGCTTCAGAAATCTCAGTGTGAAGTGTGCCTGTCGACAGCTCCACAGGTGCCTGTCGACAGCCAAGCACAGGGAGGTGAAATAGACTTCAGGATAGGAGTACTTGTCAATAGACTTGGATCACCTGTCGACAGATGAACGCAGGAAACTGCCTCCCGAAAGTCCAATCTTCTAGATTCCATAAATCTGTCACCATCTGTCCACAGATGACCATTCTGTTGTCGACAGACGAAGAGAAACTTCGGTTCTGAGATTTCTATATGTTTCCTATGTGGATGTTTCCTTTTACCACGACTCTCCATACATAAACACCCATATATAAGGATTGTTTTGAAGGTATTTTCACACAGAAGCAGCCACCATACAAAAACCCTAGCATACTCTCAAGAGAAAAGATCTTTCTGCTGCTCTGCTTCAACCCTCCGTCTAGGGAAAGAAAGAACCATCTTCCAAATGAAGTTGAAGCTGGTTTGTCTGTCTTTCAAAGCTTCTCCATCAATTGATACCTATGAAGACGGAGCTTGAAGTTCATCTGGACGACCATCATGAAGAGTTCCATCTCAGGATTTGATTCTACAACTCTGAACTCTTCTCTGCTTCTACTTTTTCATACTGTGTGTGTGTGGAAGTGGTTTGAGCTTCCCTTGTACTTGATCCACGTGTGTGTGGTTGTTCTGGTTGCGTGTTTGCATCTGACAACGTGTGCGTGTGTGTTTGCAGGGCTGAACTCGCTTAATAAGCAGTTTTTATGTGTGTGTGGTGTGTTGGTCAGATCAAGGCTAGAGGATCTAATCTTTTGTGTACTTGATCTAGCGTGTGTGTGTGTGGTTGAGCCGGTGTGCTCGTGTGTGTGTTGTACTCAGTTCTTGAGTAGTGTGTCCTTACTGTGTGAGGGGTGGACGTAGGAGTCACGTGGTGTGATCTCCGAACCACCTAAAAATCCCTTGTGCACTGTGGTTTGATCTGTATTGCGCTAGTTGCATGCATAGGGATTTCATCTACACACAAACTGTTTGTTTGCTCACACACATTGCATCAGATCAGAAGGGTTTTAATTGAGTAGATCTTTTAATCCGAAGTAATTTGTAAATTGCTTAAGTTTCCGCTGCAAATCTATTCAACCCCCCCCCCCCTCTAGCTTTGCCATAACTGAATATCCGATGCTAATAGGATGATGGTTCTTCTTCTCCTCAACAAAGGAGTAACAGCAGTAGGGAAGAAGAAGACTTGTTGTGGCAGCCCCTCATCTAGTACAAGAAATGAAATAGCAGCAACAACATCTACAGTTCTAGTAGTAATAACAAGTGCAGCTGCAGCAGCAGGAAGAAGCAAGAGTAAGAGCAGGAGCAAGAGGTAGGAGTAGCAGGATCAGGAGCTGGAAGCGGAAGAAAAAACTCCCACGAAGGGTAAGGGAAGGCTTATATAAGCTCTCAACCCCCTTGCATGCATGGCACGTCGGCCATCCATATGTTGCGGTGCAAGCCTCTCCTCTCCACCCAAAGCCACATATGCCATACAGCCCCCCATAATCTACATGTAGGGTGAAACGTGTAGCCATTCTAACCCAAGTGATGTGGGCCATACGTAGCCAAAGGTACGTAAGCAATTTTATTTAAATAAATTGTTACCGTAAATGGTTAGAAATTCAGTTGGCCCATTTGACCCCAAATTTTTAAACCCAAATAGTGTCCATTCAAGTTGAAATTTTACCTATAAGCTAATAAGAACGTTTTCCAAATAATGGTTATTTTAGTTTAATTTTTAGAATTTATTTTTCACCCAGCAAAAATTGCCCGGAAAATACTTGCGTCAGCTTAATCTTGAAATCCGCACGTCAACAATTACGAATATTTACAATTCTGATATCAGCACATTTTTCTGGAAATTATGCTATTCTCGGATTTTAATTTCGTTACAAAATTCCAGTGTCGTCCTGTCGGAGTGTGCACCTCTGAGTATGACACTGGAATACCATTTACTAATACAAATTAATTCTAAATTAAAGTTAATTACATCTCATGATAGTATTTATGTTTAACAACCAAAATCTTCACATTTTTCTAATTTTTTTTAAAAAAAATTAGAGTGTTACAGTTCTCTTATAGCAACTCGGAAAATTCAGTATTTAAAAATTTGAAATAATAAATTTCTGTAAAAACGAAATAATAGAAACATACATACTATTATCGTATGTGCAAGAACAATCTAAAAATTCTGTAAAAATTATAAATCAATCCCCAATATTATCCCTAAGTGTTCCACGAAGAAATTCATGCAACGAAAAATTTGATTGCCCAAGCGTACATCACAACGTGACTAATTATCCAAATTTGAAAACTAAGTCGAAAAACTATTAACACAGAAATATAACAGGCTCGTATATTAAATGAACATGTCAGAGAGACCTCCAACATCGGGTATTGATGACCCATTATCGAAATTGGAACAATGGACCTCTCATAGTCCATGAATAATCAAGTAAGAAAAATATAATAAAATCTATAACGCTATTATTCCCTAATTAAAAAAGAAAATCCCATAAGATAAATTTCAATAAATAATGGGCTTTGTCAAATGGACCATATAAAATTTATTGGGCCAAAATACGGATTTTTAAAAGAGGATTAATAGGAAAATATCTTAAATTCGTAACTTAAATATTACCTAAATAGAAAAGGGGGATGAAAATATTAAAATAACTAGTTTTGTGTTGGATTTGGATTCCTAAACCTACCCTAATAGGTTGGCCACGAATTTGGATCCCAACCTAACCCAAATTGGACATGGCAAGCTTGGAAGGTGGAATTAAATAGGAAATCTCGAAATTAAATAGGAGTTAGAGTTCTATTAGGAATTAGAAACATAAGAGACATAAATACTCTCCTAAACCCCCCTGGTCGGCCCTAGCTCATTGCAATTAGTTGCTGGACCAGGAGGAGAGGCCAAGGAGGGGGAGAAATCGTGGGAAGGAGGCTTCATCAAAGCTTCAACCTGAGTTCTTCAAGTTCTAGCCCTAGAAGAGGAAAACGATTAAAGGTAGGCATTCTCACGAGCAAAACTAAATCAATTTCGTCTGTAGGTTGATCTAACCCTCAGGAATCAAAGCCCTCTTGTCTCATATTTTTCCATCGAGCAAATCTTTTGTTCTTAATTTTTGATGTTCTATAAACACCATCACCCCGAACCCTCTTTTTAATTTTTGATCTCCATGTAAACTAAACCCCATGCTACGAATTTTTATGGGAAATACTGATGATAGTTGGGCTTCTTTTGCCTCTGAAAGCCCTAATTTTCATCCATCCTATCTAGTGAATTAATTTGTTGATCTCATCTGTGTACTGTTCCATGTTCTTCATGAATACATATGACCAAACCATGTCGAAACCCTGTTTGTTTTCCAATCCATATTTATTGTAAGTACCCATGCATGTCTAGATCAATTCGCAATTGGTTTCATGATTTTTCATCAATTGTACAATTAGTTATGATTTTTTGAATCACCCTGTGTCAAATAGGGTAAGTCTGGTCTGCAATCGAATACATTGTTCTTTTCCTGTCGGACTCGGGCGCATACCCTGTGAACGCAACGGCCCGATAGGCCACGTTCTCAGGGCCATTGCGACAGTGCCTTCCATCATGATCTGATCACAACAGGGCCTGTCATCGCGATCTGCCTGCCCGATCTGAAGAGCCCGTTGCGACCCTCATGTGACCCCGTCGCGATCTGCCTGTCCGAATTGGCAAGGCCGTCGTGATCCTTACAAGGCCCTGTCGCGATCTCAGTTGACCCCATCGCGACCCTTACAAGGGTGCATCACGTTCTGGATTTTTGCATGAAAACCCCAAATTTTTTATACTCTGACTCTCTACCGTGCTTGTACACTTTGTTAACAGCCATACACACAGAAAATTACACTTGTCATAAATTAAACATTTATGTGTGATTAAAATACATGCACTTGATCTTTCTCTATCTATAATTTCTCTTAACACATGCACACACTTGAACCCTCCAATATGGCTTAACTTGTCATCAAAATATTTCATAATGTATTTGGTAATTTATGAAATTAAATTGTCATATCTTAAATAGACTTGTCTACGTTTTCTCGCGATGTTTTGAGAACACCGATACTGACACTCCACTATTCTAGAATTCCTCTAGAACGTCGAGCACTTGTTTCTATATACACTTGCACAAACTCTCCGTCCGATATTCCTTCTGTCGGACTAGTGAGTCTTTGTTCAATGCCTCTGTAAGTCTCCTCTATCCATGGATTCCCACATAGTCGACGAGCTAGTTGTACCCTAACACCTATGATACCCTTTAGGGATCAACATGATCTAAACGTCTATTAGAAGTTCGCTCTTATCTTGAATCATGTCAGACCTCTGGACCTGTGCTTAACATGGCCAGTGGAAGGGTCGTGAGTTCCACCTGACTGCCAACACCAAGTGCGCGTGTTGTGCAACTGTTACTATCGCCTGTTTACTCGACGTGTTACGTGCATTGTCCCTTAGCTCTCATCTATACTCTACTCGCTCATCTATTCACGTTCACTCTACTATCTCGTCTATTCATCTAGTGCTCTTATCTATTTCTTGGTACTCTCTATTGGCCATTAATTGATTGTCTAAAAATAAATAACATAACCAATGCCCGCGCAATAGGGCCCGATCTAGTCCTGAGGAGAGTGCCCAAAAGTGCCATTTGCCCACGGGAGTTAAATGATCAGGATGTCGGTATTACATCCAAGTGCCATACTATCAAGATTAATCTAAGACAATCAACACAAGGTGTTATATTCTCTCGATGTCTTTGACAAAACAAAGTGCTATATTATCTCGTTGTCTATTGATGACAAAAGTGCTATATTCTCTCTCGGCTATCTACGGATAACCAAAATGCCATTACTATCTCAATTGACAGAAGTTAATCAAAAGTGCTATACTATTTTGATTGATAAGAAAATCAATCAAAGTACAATTTACTCTTTATATGGCCAACTACTCTCTCTCACCTTGCTATACATGTTGCTTGCTATTGCTTGACGTTGACGTTATTTGCTATCGTGTTGTTATCATTTCCATCGTGACTTGACTTTAGTTATCGTGCTATACTTGATTCATCTGCTATTTGAACCATGTTACTTGTGCTATTACTTTCTCGACTTTACATGACTCGCTCTATCATTAGTGACTCTGTCATTTAAAGTACTAATTATTTAAAGCATGCTTGACTATTGAGATTTAAGTCCTATTGGGCGTTATCGCTCATCCTTCGTTATTTGTTTTTGTGTCTCAGGTAAGATAGACGATGATGTTGTACATACCAATGGGAAAGGACCCAAGTGATGAGCAACCCGGAGTCAAATGACGAAGTTACCCTAGCACAATTGGAGTCTAGTAGTTATTACTTTAGATTTTCTATTCGTATGTAATGATGTCATTGAGCCCTACGTATTGGCTCCGAATTAGTGGTTGTAATAGTCTTAGTGATTTTATAATGAAGTTAAGAGTTTATTTTAATTAGATGCTCTGAATCACTCAACTGTTGAACATTTTACTCTACTATGTACTTTGCTCACGTCTCCTTGATTTATTCCGCTGATAAATTGGCGGGGCATGACATCTCTCTTGTCAATTGCGACTGGCCCTT
The DNA here is from genome assembly GCA_014218235.1 of Colocasia esculenta. Lineage (NCBI taxonomy): Eukaryota > Viridiplantae > Streptophyta > Magnoliopsida > Alismatales > Araceae > Colocasia > Colocasia esculenta. Next base: position 118,000,131 of record CM024760.1, on the reverse strand, counting down.
AGTGGCACTTAGATTGGCCTTTGTGCCACTTTGACTGTTCTCCCTTGTACACTTCGACTGCCACTTCGGCTAGCCCTCATGGCCACTTTCATTGTCAATTTGACTAGCCCTTGTGGCACTTGACCACATTGTGATCTGTCCCATAGAAGAGCAACCAACATGACAGTAACCTAAGTATCTTGCACATGTTAAAAGTGGTAAGAACATGAAGATTATTCTAATCTCCTAATTACTTGATTTCTATCCCCTCTATGATTCAACTGAAATTCCAGCTTTGAATCTGCTTGTCTCAAATCTGAAATCAAAAGAAATGTATAGGAACCCCCTTGAGCTTACTACATGACTTGTTCCATCATGCCTCCTTGAACTCTGCCAACTCCTTGATCTGAGCCTATGTTGTTGGCTTCTATGAAATACTATAGTTCTGTCCTTCTTGACTTTAATGGCCATCTTGTTCTTGAAATCGACACTATTATTGGGATGATATCCCAGATCAAATACCTATGCAATAAGGACCTGATTCGGCCATGGGGAGGAGCGCCCCGACATACTTATTAACCTGTGGAGTATGGAACAACAAATTTAAGCAGTGCTTGGCATTGGCATCCATATGTATACAAGATTGGAAAGTATCTTTTGTTATATGATATGAATGTAGCACGATGTGCTTATTTGATATGATATGTTTGATTCATTCATTTGACTTGATATGTTTGATTCGTTTGAAATGGCCAATCTCTTGTTCTTTTTACATGCTTGATTTGGATCATTGTTCTCATGACACGATAGATAGCATAATTTGCCTTGAATTCCTACGATATGCAACTCTTGCCCACTATAAGCATGCTTCCTGTTTGTCTTGATCTTCTGCTGGTTATCCTTAAATTTCAGCCTGTTAAAATGTTAATTAAGTATATTTTGCCCGCACCATGAGATATAAATCCTAATGGCCTAGTTTTCTCATAAACCTACTAACATTTTCAAGTATTTTTGGAGCATGATTAGCATGTAACCGAACCACTATGTGGAGAGCATGGAAGCGCCTTTGTGGAGTTTTAGTTTAGATTTTTAGATGTTTGAGCAAATCATGTATCATGCTTGTAACCCACCATGCATGGATCTGTTACGAGGAGTGTTTTCTTTTGAAATTAGTGATTACACAAACCATGCATTGAATGAAAGAAATAGTTAATGATTTGTCTAAGTGTGGATCATGGATCAAGCATATTGTTTTTATGTGTTGGGATTATATGGTTATCATAGCAAATCTTATTGCAATAGAGTGTGCCAATTCCTAAAATTTAAAAGTGAACCTTGTTTTGGAAGAACCTTATTCTAGTTGAAAAAAAATATTTTTTGTGGACCCAAATTATGGTTAAGGCTTGGCCTTTCATTGTCATTTGATTTGATTGTCACGCTTGGATGTGATTTGGGGTGTTTGGTTATGGTTCATGTTGATGGATGAAATTGGATTCCATTTTAGATAATCGACTTTTGAATTTCCACTACAATTTTTGAAACCCAAATTTTAGGGGTGTGACACACACAATTACACATGATCTGAGAGGATCGAGATCTCAAATCAAAGCACACAAATGTGTGAGATTGAGCACAAGGATTGCTCAGTTCCCACAACACAGTGAAGAAGATGAAATTCTAGTGCATAGACCAGTTTGGACTTTGAAGAATAGCAAAATAGAGAAACTGGTTTTGATTCCCCCTTTTAAGCCTAAATCCAAATTCTCTGACTTCCAACTTCAAGCAATTGATGTGAAACCATGAGCATTGGTGTTATATTTGATCTACAACCAACCTCTACAGTTGGATCTTGAAGTCTGCAGCTCTGGAACTCGAATAGGACTCTGATGAGCTTTCTCTGGCTGCCACAGGTTCTTTTTGGAATGTGTGTATTCGCTCTCTCCAATAGCACACTAGTGAGAGGTATTTATAGCCTCTTGTACCCACATCGTACCTTGGAGTACATGGGCACAAAATTCCAAGTTAATTCAATCATTCAAGGAGTTGGCATGTGGTCATGTGATTCTTGTTTTTAATTTTCCAGTCGAAGTGTGTCAACACATGCAAAATGTGTGTTGACATAGGTAACTTGAATTCTGTGACAATGTCACTGAAACTCAACATGCATGTGTCGACACATGATTAAGACATGTTGACACACTTGACCTAAAAGCACATAATTGCTCACTGGAAGAGCTTTTGTGTCGACACCCTGACAAAGATGTGTCGACACCATAGACTTTAGTCTTCAATATTTGCTTTCTGGAAGGACATGGTGTCTTGACACACTAACAAGGTTGTGTTGACACCACTCACTAATCTTCAGTTGCTGCTTACAAAAGAGGCAGGATGTGTCGATGCTCTAACAAGGCTGTGTCGACACCACTGACTGTAATTTATTTTCTACTGGATTAAATAAGAGAATATGAGTTAGATATTATTTGAGATATGTATTTTAGCTTATATGGATCATAGTCAAACATCATCAAAACAACAGATACAACATGCCTTTGCTTCGACCTGTAGAAAACCTATGCTTTCGAGAGTAATTTAAGGTAGGTATTCTCGGGCACCAACATAACATGCCATTTACCATCTTAAAGTTCATCAAGTCTACCTTCTTTTGCTTCTATTTTGAACCAACTTGTGGTGTGTATAAGGAGTGTTAAACATCCTCTAACCTTCACGTAGAGTATGCTTTCCACTTCATCTCTTGATTTCTTTCTCCATATTTATTCGATACAGATTTCAGCTATAGAGTCATCTACTTGAAATTTCAACAATTCTTATTGCCAATTTTGTCTATCTATACTCCAAAAAACATTTTCTTCTGCTACACTCATGAACAGATATTGACTGTCCACGAAGGCAATTTAAGCCTTCCAGAACCATTTCTTGTTCTAGTCAATCTAGAAAGTGTTAGGCCAAGGTTTGTCCAGTATCCTAAAAACTATCGAACCAAATAAGAAAGCTTTAAGTACATGAAGTTTATTCCAATTACTCTCAATTATCTTGATTGATCTTCTTATCATGTGATTATGGAAATTCTATCTTCATAATCTTGCTTACCTTGAAATACTAAAACTCATGTCCTAAATATGAATGAACTCATGCTAATATTGTCATGGTTATCTGGCCACAATTCATGATTTCAATCATTGCTTTCTTTTAAGTTTTATCTCCACTTCTAGAACCCCAAAACACTAATGTAACTATAAAACTGAATTAAAAGTATGCCAATCTACTACCTGTCTGTCCCCTTGACAATCTTGTTTGTGGTATCTTGCTTTGAGTCTTATTCTTGACCTGATCATGCCACTATATCTGTTATGACATTCTTGAACTCTTGAAAGCACACAAATGGCAACCATTGAACTGTTACTGCTCACATTGTCCTGTCCTATCCTATCTAGCACTAAATGGGTCTTGCAACTCTACTGGACTAAAATGCATACTATTTCGGACACAGAGAGTGTCCAAAGGGCTCCAATCTAGTCTTGGAGGCAGAGAGCCACCTAAAAATACTTGCAAGAGATAATGACGGTGTTGGCATTTCACACTGGTTCTAAACTGTTCTGATTTGGCCATACATTTGTTCTGTTTTTATTTGATACTCTTAGTTTGTTAATTAAAACCTTCTATTCTTTTACTATTAAATCTTCTATTGTTAAATTTGTTAACTGTAATTCTTTGACTGAAATAATGTACATGTTAGTCTTCTGAAAAGCACAATCTTGATTCATATCTAATATGACTGTTTCATGTTCATACATTGTTAGTTGGTCCTTGAAATTCTAAATCCATGGTCCTGCTACGATCATGTTATCATGACATCCGGCTAGCACCTTCTTATCGGTCTTTTGTGCTTGTGTTTTAGTTTGTTGATATTCCTGCCTGCCTGAGTAAAACGTTAATCATCTATATCCTTGCCTACACAATACGATATAAATCCTACTAGGTGTAAGCTCATTAAGTTACCTAATATTCTTAGATAGTGATGAAAAGGACTGAATCTTAAGAAAAGTTGATCTATGCGTCGAGCGGGAGTACACTATAGACGGTCAATTTCTTTCTAGTTAGTCAATGTGAAAGCAGGCCTCATGGTAATGGTACCTTTCCTTAAGAGGTAGCAAGATTGATTAGTAAGTTGAAAGTGTTTGTATTTTGGCAATTGAGATTGTAATAGTCACTTATGATGATTAATTGAAAAGTTTCGAGTATTGAATTTGTGGTCTTCTTGAATAATTTATTGTTTATGACTTCTATATATGAACGACATCACGTCCCTTGATTTAATTCTACTACTTAAGTCCGGGGGCGTGACACCACCAGCCTCGCAAAAACACTAGGAAGAACCCACATTATAGTTACTCATATTCCTAAATAAGCCAGGACATTGTTGACTTAATATCCTGAATGTGGTGCACATAAAATTGATGCATTTAGGATTCTGTGGCTAAGACGTGTGATACACAATCGATGCATTCTAAACGTGCCTTCAAACTATTAATTAAACAGTGTCTAATCACTTGTCCAAAACACAGACACTTGTTAGACTCCAAACAATGTCCTCTATAGAAAACCCTACAAATGTCTCTGGTTACAGTTCCACATTTAGAATGTGACGATTGATCCCACCGTGTTCTCACATAGAACGTAGGCCACTTCCAGCCTTCACAGAACTCGACCCCTCAAGATCAGAGAACTTTGTAAAAACATTCCAAATCAAGAGAAAAGAAAGAAGAGGCCAAATCATAGCTTAAACAACATAAATTCTCGCATTTACAACACTAAAATAGCAAGAAATAATGTGCACCTCTCTCATCCACATCACATGTTTTTTTTTTTTTAAGTTTCAACTTATGCGGCTATACATTTTGAGAAGTTGATGCGGCCTCCAGTCACGGGCTTGATCGTTACCTGGCACCTCAAGACACAGCCCACATCACCAGGTCTACAAGCCAATCTGTGGGCCTCAATGCTTCATCAGACTAGGACACTGGCCCCCTTCTTATATGCTAAATGGGCCTTCATTGGTCTTCGCTGAAAATTCCCTCTTCACTTCTCACTAGAATAAATACTATAAAAACCACATATTAGTTAAATCAATAATTTTCGTTCTTTAATTTTTGGAGCATAAAACATTATATAAAGAGCTTAACATTTATACTTCCTTTTTCACTTTTTCGACCATATATACACATTAGATATCAAAGCCAGACAAGGAAATACAAGAAAACCAACATAATGTTTCCCAATTTAATGGTCATTCAAATGAAATACTATCAAATTTTAGACTAAAAAAAAAATTCTGAAAACTGGTAATCTTACAACCGAAGGATCACATATTTAGTAGTAAATAGGCATCACATCATGTCGGTTTGATGCCCTCATACTAGGAAATACTGAAATTTACGTCATTAATGTTGGCCATCTTGTGACAGTCTAGGTGCAATGAGTCCTCTAAGGATGACAATAAAAAAATGTAGATTGTCTTCGAAATAATTCTATTGAATGAAAATTTGACAAGATTTTTTTCGTTTTTTTTTTTTCTTCTTTTTCAACTAATAAAATTATTTAGAAGACAATTCGTATCATCTTTATTATCTTGTTTGATGGGCAATAAATATTTCTCCAAACAATAAAAGTTAACATCATAGTATTTCTCTTGGAAGCCGCGTGACTAGTGTGTTGAGTTTGGTTTTGAGCTTTCAAAGATAAAAATTTCTCACATATCACATGATTCCTTTCCTACTCTGAGTTTGTAGCTTCCTCCCTCAATCGATAGATGAATAAAGGCTAGTTAGGGAATCAGGAGGAGCTGAGCCTGTCTAGTACAACTAAAGTGTAAGTAACTATGATGCTAATAACTATTTTGAGGTCATTTGAAGCCCTAATGGCCATAGTGCAGCTGCCGTTGTATGATTGCACACGAAACCTGCAATCTCCAAGACTGCTGATTGAACAAAGGTTTACATGAAATCCAGAATTCTGTGACATGACGCGCCGTTGCCTTGCCCGTCGTCCTCATATGATAGTTGCCCTTTCTCTCCATGGGAAGGGTCAATAAGCTGTGAATTAAGTTTATAGGGTAAGACAATATTTGTACATGTTTCTCAAGACGCGAGCTCCAAAGCCCAACCAAATTGGATGGGGGAGGAAAACTTGCGATGGTGAAAGGATCGAGGAACTGCAAAACCAACCAGAGGTCCACATGGCATTTCTATTTCATGTGACATCATGCGGGTTGAGAACTTCCAAACCAGAAGGATTAGATTGATATTATAATCAGAGGCACAGGATTGGAGAGTCTAGGAGAAGCCCACCAGTTGACAAAGAGGAGAGGCAACCAGTGGGTACCCTTTCCCTTTCACAATGAGAAAGGCTTCACTAGGGAGGTTGCAGAAAGGGCCCTCTAAATCTAATAGAATAGAGCATTCATGGTACCCCAATGGACAGAAAACGCACGCAAAGTTCTATTGACCGAACAACGCAACGAATAGGAATCAAGTCCTCTTGTGTTCTTTCAGTTTGTTTACTTCCTGTTCATCATCTTCTGCCGCAACTTCATATGAAGGGGGATGGCGTCGATCTAGATTCAGTAGCAGAACCTAGATCTGAATGAATGCCTCGTTGTTCAAGTACTACTGCAATCTATCATAGTTGTTCCTCTACTTACGAAACTAATCTATTGTTTTTTATGATCCCACTTTTTTTTTCTTGTGTTTTTTTTTTGGGGAAAAAGTTCTATGCACACCCTCTCTGTTATCTTGATGTGACTACCATTTTAAACATACCCCGGGATATTTCCAAAAGCTGACACTGTTCATCAAATCTTTCTGGCGGAATCGGTTCGGATCCGCAATATTCCCATCGAAAGAGAATAATATGTGATTTCTTTGTGGAATGCATGGACAGGTTGATCTGAGCCATAAATATGAGGGAATTTAGTGTATATTCCCCTCCCCCCCCAAAAAAAAACATTAAAATTGAAATCTATTATTTTTTTCAATAGAACAACGATAATTTTTTATTTTTATTTTTTTTTGGGGGGGGGGAGGGGGTGGAGAGAGGAGGGGAGCTTCGAGTTTAAAGAGAGCTTATAAGACCAATGAATTCTATTTAGGCTCATTTTCTAATAGTATTGTCCGATTTGTTACATGCATGTTTGTATTACTTACCAAAATGCACACACCACATTGCAATCTTAAAATCAAGTGCAGTAACATAAGTTCTAACTACATTTCTACATTCTCATTGATCTATCTCACGCAGCTTATTACACTGCAGTACATCATTTTATTTTAGATTTTAAGAGTCTAATTTTATTATTTTGACATCTAAATTTAACTCACTGTATCATATCATGTCAAAAGAGAAATTTAGATGTCAAAATTAAAATTTAGATATCAAAATAGAAAATTAGATTCTAATATATATATGTGTGTGTGTGTGTGTGTATAATGTGTGCGGTTCAATGAATCCTGCGAGATAGATTAATGAGCATCCAGAAGCGAAGTTAGACGTGATCTATACTTATACGAATACTATAAATTTTTCTCAATTGCAATTTTTACTTGGTTTCTCCGTGACAACAGTTGAGGGCTATTAAAAAATAGAATTAAGTGGTACCTGCCATCTCCCGTCTAGCTTCTTCCTTCCAATGGAGATGCTAAGCTGATGTGAGTCCCCTCCTCAACAAACACCGCCACCCCCCCCCCCCCCCCCCCCACAACCCCAACCTGGTGGTGCCAAGTGCAATAGGACAACATGCTTTGCTGGGCCATTTTATTTACCACTACTTTTGCTCACATACAAACTCCCCTTCCCCACCCGAACAAACAAAAAAGGAGAGCAAAAAGAGACTAAACTTGATTAAGGAAGTGTCCTTCTCTGCCCGAAGCTGCTCCACCACTCAGCACTAATAGCTTAAAACCTTAACTTTTGCAAACATGAAATCTTATTCATTCAAGTGTTGCTGTTGCTCATCCCATAAGACCAAACTACATCCCTTATTTTTAGTCATGATTAAGGGTGTAGACAAAGATTAGATGGCTAATTTAAAGCTTTTGTACATCATCAACACGTGGGATTGAGGACGAGAGAGAACTAGACAACTGCCGATGTGGCCTTGGGCATATAGTATCAGGCACATTGGAAAGAAAAAGGGGGGCAAAAGGAGTAGGGGAGCACTGAAATGTGATGCCTGCCACTTTCCCACCATATATATCTGCAAAGCATCCTTTCATGGGATTATGCCCCATTTCTTTTAGCCATATCCACACATCACAATTGGAATTTAAGTTCAGTTTTGCTTTCTCCATAGGAAAAAGGCAAACTTTTCAACCACCAATGAGCCAAAAGATACCACATAAACCATAGCAGCCATGTAAAAGATATTTCTTGTGCTTGGAACCTTGTTAGAGAACAATTTCACTTTGGGGGCACAAGGAATATATGCGCACACGCATAAAACTTCCGTTAGATTTTGTAGTTAATTGTTTCTAGGGCAAGGGAGGTGTATGAGCATCTATTCTCACTGCGTTAAAACATCTGCAATTAATGTGACTCCTAATCTCTCTTGATTAAATTTCGTGAGAGCGACCCAAATCACCCGTTATTATGATAGTTACGGCTATATGTTAGGCTTTTTGAAGTTAATTTTTTATTCTTTGTCATCTCAACGGAAATGATGGATATAAGGGTGTAAAAGATGTAATATAAAAGAAAGGTAAAACTCAATGTTGATAAAGTAAAAGGTACCTCAAAAATTATGCTATGTTGTCCTTATGTGTGAAGTATTTAGTCCCACATGGGATACTCCTAAGGAGTTAAGGGCTTCATAACCCCTAGAGCCCATGAGACTATGTCTTATAGACAAGGGTGGGGTTATGCTAGATCATATCACACACGCACGCCACCGGGCCGGGCTGGGTGGGCGCGTGCATGTGATGACGTGGTCCAGCCGGCTTGACTTGACACCTTTTTACTTCTTCTTTTTGCGTTTTGGGCTTTTCTTGGGGAGATTAGAGCTATTTTGGGCCACCATCTTCTCGACTCTCGCAAGGAGGAACCGCTTGCCATCTGGTTGCTCGCTCTCTCGTTCCCTTCTAGTGACTGCACCGCTCCGCTCCAGTGTCCCCGACTGCGTCTCCGGCCTTCGCCGCTACATCATCCTTCGCCGGTGATCGGTGCATGTTCTCTGTCCCCGATTTCCATTCTCTGTAGACGAGGATTAGGTTTAGCATAGCATTGTTTTACGAAATTACGATAGGTATGATTCTTAATTTCGTGGTGGTAGTCGTATCCTGGGAGGAGATCGCCTTACCCGACGCACTACTTCTGTGGGGGTGATATCTTCTCTAAGGGGAGTCTCCTTAGAGGCGCTTCCACTGCATACGTTTCATCATTATTTAAGCATGATCATTACTGCAATCCATCTCATGTATTTTCCTTTTTGGTTGTTGTTATTTGGACTATTTCCATATACATGTTTGCTATGGTTCTGCATAAATATGTGTGTATCCGATTTTTGCCATGATTGTGCCATACTCCACGTTATTTTAACAACAGTCGTAGAGAATATATCATTCATGGCAACTTCATCAGTGGGTTTTAGAGCGAGGGTGGACCTGTCTATAGGATGCCCAAAAAGTTTTTCGGGCAGCACTTCGAGCGTTGGCAACAACGCATGAAATTCTGGTTCTCCATGGTCGGTCTAATCTCACTGATTGAATCAGATCCCCCTGTTTTGGATGAGAAAGATCCTGATAGTGCTAAGAAGGTTGAAGAGTGGAAGGAAAAGGACAGGTTAGGGTATGGGTGTATACTCACTACACTGTTCGATGTCCTCTTTGATGTTTATAGTTCCTCCACCTTCAAAACCATTAAAGCACTTTGGGATGAACTTGACCGCAAGTATAACACTAAGGACCAAGGTCTGGAAAAATACTCTGTGGGCAAGTTTCTCAAATTCCGAATGGTTGAAAACAAACCTGTGGGGGAGCAGGCACATGAACTTCTTCTTATGCTCCAAGGTTTAGCTGAGGCAGATATGAAAATACGTGAAAAGCTCCAAGTCATGTGTATCATAGAGAAATTGCCTAGATCCTGGGAGGATTTTGGGATGTCCCTTAAACACCGTAAGGAGTCTATTTCTCTTAATGATCTGATGAGGGCTATTGCTATAGAAGAAGAGCATAAAAAGGAGAAGCCTTATATGCTTGTTGATGCAAGTGCAAACCTAGTAATGAGGCATAAGGGGAAAGAATCTAAAGGCAAAACCAAAGTTGATTCCACTTCACAGATGAAACCCAAAGGAAAGATAAAGACGAAGAAGGTACTAGGAGAGTGCTGGACTTGTGGTTAGAAGGGTCATGTGCACAACGACTGTCCCAAAAGGAAAGAGAAGTTGCTGAACAAAACCCAACAGACCAATCAAAATCCAGCACAGGTCAATGTTGTGACTGCTGGACCTTCTTCTGGTGATGAGTATGTTACTCTTAATCCTTAATTATTTACTATATATGAACCAAATGAATGGTTGGTAGACACTGGGGCCAATGTACATTTTGTTGGGCGGCATGCTGCGAGGCAGGTGCGCGTGCCAGCGTCTCACCATGGGGCGACCTGAGAATGAGGGTGTGGCAGAGGCCGGGTTGGCCAAGTCATGCCTAGGTCCAGGTGTGGACCTGCCTGCGGGTATTGCTGAGTTTTCTAGTAGGGGGACTGTACCCTATGGTGGGTTATAAGGAAGGATGGTATCCTTACACAACAACTCAAGTTTTGGCGTAACGACAATGCTTGAGATCCTATATACCTGGTATATATCAGAGCAGGTCGTGGGTTCGATTCCCAGGGGTGTCCCTGGGGGGGAGTTTGTTGGGCGGCATGCTACGAGGCAGGTGCGCGTGCCAGCATCTCACCCTGGGGTGACCTGAGAATGAGGGTGTGGCGAAGGCCGGGTTGGCCAAGTCATGCATAGGTCCGGGTGTGGACCTGCCTGCGGGTGTTGCGGAGATGATCAGTTTATCCCCATGTAATTTAAATAAATTGCATATCTAATTTTGTGATTAACAAAACTATGATAAAGGTTACTAACATACTTTCTATGAAGTCTAAACATAGGAAATAAACCAAGGGAAAACAAGCCAATTAAGTAAGTATTCATCACACTACAACAGTGAGAGTTCTAAGCATCAATATTTGTCTAAGTCCACATCAATTCTCTGTAAGTCATAATGATATTATCAAAGCTACATCGATTCGATAAGTGATCGCAACGATTTGCCCTCACAACGATTCGTTAAGTGATCGCAACGATTTGCCGTCACAAAGATTCGATATATGATCGCAATGATTTGCCCTCACATCCATTTGTTAAGTATTTGTAACGATTTGCCCTCGTAACGATTTCTTTAGTGATTGTAACGATTTGCTATCATAACGATTTCTTTAGTGGTCATAACGATTTGCTATCACAACGATTTCTTTAGTAGACATAACGATTTCTCTAGTGATCACATCGATTTGCTTATCACATCGATTTCGTTAAGTGATCACAACGATTTGGTCTCATATCAATTTCTTAAGTGATCATCACGATTTGTGAAGTGATCATAACGATTTGGTCTCATATCGATTTCTTAAGTGATTATAACGATTTGGTCTCACATCGATTTCGTTAAGTGATCATAATGATTTGGTCTCATATTGATTTCTTAAGTGATCATAATGATTTGTTAAGTGATCACAACGATTTGCTCTCATAACGATTCGCTAAGTTACATAACGACTCTGTCACTGTAACGATTCATCAAGTTACATAACGACTTGGTCGCTGTAACGATTCGATACATTTCACAACGATTCACTTACAACGATTGGATTATTAATATATATATAATTTTGTGTATATATCTGTTTACTTATGATTGCATAATGATTCACTCATTTGCTCAACGATTTCATAAGTCATGCATATAACGATTTCGTGAAATATAACGATTTGATTTTCGAGCTAATTTTTGAATACGTTGAAAAGTCAAAGTCTTCACGCATATCTTTCTGACAGCTATGCATTTATTACGATAGTACATATCATTGCATGCATGCAGACAGTATCTTCCATTGTCATGCTTATTCAGTAAACATCTATTTAGAAGAACAGAATGGAACTTCTATTTCTATATAAAATCAATCTAACGTTGACTGACAACAAGAGACAGCTTAGCTGTGTATTGTTCAAGCTTTAAATATGTGCAGGTCTCTGACAGCATCTGTAATACAACGTTGGACAAAATGGAAGCCAAAGAAGATTACAGAAGATCTTCTCTCTCTTTGCGTGCATGAAAGGATAGAGGACTGTTGATAGGAAGCTTACAAGGGTCAAGCAGTCTAACGTACACTTATGCATAGAGACAACAGGCACTTCAACATTCAAATTTCCAAACAGAAGATATATATAGAAGACTGAAGCTCTAGAAGAAAAGATCCAGAGTTTCAAAATGAAAAACCTTGACAAGCTTTCTGTGAGCATTATGAAGAGCAAAGCCTCACTCCCTTCTGTTCAAGCTCTTAGCTCTCTGCATTCAGTGTGTTAGTCTTGAGAGCTTCTGTAAACTGAGAGTGTCCCTCACTGTAGATCTTCCTCTCAGTTAGCTTCAGATCTAGCATTGTATAAGCTTGATCTAGGGGCTTATCTAATTTCACTTCTCCTGTTTTGTTCCCTTTGGTTGTGAAGGAAAACCTGGTGGGGTATCCAGAGTGTTGTTCCCTTCGGGTGAAGGAAGACCAGCTGGGGTGCTGGGTACTGTAGTGTCCTTAAGGGAGACTGTACCCTTGTTAGTGAAATCCTGAGATATTGCTCAGGGACTGGACGTAGGACTCCTAAGGAGAGGAGATCCGAACTAGGATAATTCTCTGTGTCGTGTGATTATTTTTGTGTGTTCGATTTTTTCCTTCACTAACACTAACAATCTGTGAAGTGTGGTTTTGTGACTTTTCTGTGAACAGGTTTTAAGTACTAATTAATTTTAATATCCCATTCACCCCCCTCTAGGGTAGCTAGCTGGGCAAGAAGTGGTATCAGAGCTAGTCTCTTCGACAAAGAAGAAGATCCAACGATCTGAAGAGAAAAGATCAAATGGCAGCCCAAGGTCACTCCGAAGGCCAGTCAGTCAATAGGCCACCTCTATTCGATGGAGAAGATTACACATATTGGAAAACAAGAATGGAATACTTCCTACAAGGCTTCGACTTTCAAATCTGGTCAATTTTTGAAGAAGGAGACCTTCTAGTCACCAACGAAAAGGACAAATGGACAGAAGATGATAGAAAGAAGATATCTCTCAACTGCAAAGCTAAGAGCATATTATGCTGTGCACTTAGCAAGAAAGAATTCAATAGAGTTTTAGCCTGCAAATCAGCGATGGAGATGTGGGAGAAGCTAAGAATCATATACGAAGGTACTGACAAAGTAAAAGAAACCAGAATAGATATTCTGGTAACACAGTACGAGAGATTTCAGATGCAGTCTGGAGAATCTATTACACAAATGTTCAGCAGATTTACCGACATCACCAGCGGGTTAGGTGGATTAGGAAAAAGCTATGAGATGGGAGACATGGTAAGGAAAATCATCGAATCCCTACCATCCTCCTGGACTCCCAAAGTGACAGCAATAGAGGAAGCAAATGATTTGAAGAGAATGTCTTTAGAGAAACTCATTGGATCCCTTATGGCCCATGAGATTAACATGGAAAGGTTAGGAGAATCTTCTAGCAAAAAGAAGCACTCCAATGCTCTCAAGGCTGAAGAGGACGGATTAGAAGAATCGTCAGATGAAAATGAAAGCCTAAGCAATAGTGAAGATGAAGAAGCAATGTTGTCTAGAAGACTACAACGTATATTAGCCAAGAAGAAGAAAATGTATCAGTCTTGGAGGAGGTACCTCAAGAAAAATAAGGATTTTAAGAAGATAGAAGGAAAGACTCAAAGAAAGGTGAGCCCATATGCTACTAGTGTAAGAAGCCCAGACACATCAAGACAGAGTGTTCGAAGCTCAAGAAATCAGAATACAGAAAGAAGGGAAGTTCAAGAAAAACAAGAAGATTCAAGAAGAAAGCTATGGCAGCGGCTTGGGATAATAGTAGCGACTCGGACAACGAGTCAAGCTAGAGTAGCGAGGAAAAAGAAGAAGCTAACTTGGCTTTCATGGCCAACATAGAAGAAAAGGTAATTTTTGATTCATCTTTCGATTCATGTAATGATTCTGCTGATTTAGAAGAAGCTTTCAACGAGCTTTATAGAAAATATAGAGAAGTATCTAAATTACTAAAAGCTAGTAAGAAAAATCATACTTGTCTAGAAAATACAAATTCAGACTTAAAATCTAAAAATGAACAACTAGAAAAACAAATCAATGAACTTAAAAGAAGCACGATCTGTTATGCGAGGATCTGAAAGATAAAAATAAATAAATAACAAAATTAGAAAAACAAGAAACCTTAGAAGAATTAAAAAGTGAAGTTAAAACTCTAACAGAAGAAAATGAAAAACTATCTAGTATATTAGAAAAATTCACCAATGGGAAAAATTCCTTAATACTAAAAGGTGCTAGACGGTCAGGAAAAAGAAAACAAGGATTAGGCTATACACCCCCAGATAATGAAGACACAATAGTATATCCTAAAATATATCCTACTCCTATATTTGTAGCTGAACAAGATACTTCATATAAATCAAACCTTAAGTATGTTCCATATGAAAGGGTAACTAAAACAACATGTTGTAGCCATTGCAACAAACTAGGTCACAATAAAATAACTTGTCCAACCAAACACAAAAATGGATAATTAAAAGAAAAATTAATGACACTGATTATCCAGGACCCAAAAGAACTTGGGTACCTAAATCTTGATGTTTTCATTTCAGGGAAACCTTCGAGCATCCAAATGGTATTTGGATAGTGGATGCTCAAGGCATATGTCAGGTAATAGAAAGCTATTCTCTCACCTCGAAGCTGAAGAAGGCACAGTAATATATGGAGATAATGGAAAAGGGACTGTGATAGGCAGCGGATCAGTGAGCAGCAAAGGCAACTCAGTTATTGAAGATGTCCTATGTGTTAGAGGACTGAAGCACAACCTCATCAGCATCAGCCAACTATGCGACAAGGGACATCATATCATATTTCAAGAATCCAAGTGTAGTATCATGAAGGATGGAGCAGTCATCTTTGAAGCCAACAGAGAAAAGAACCTATATGTGCTTTACCTTGAAGAACTGAAAGATCAAGATATCTGCTTAGTAGCAAGCAAAGAACAGTCAATCGAGCCGTGGCACAGAAGATTGGGGCACTGCAATTTGGATGGCATGAGAAAGCTAATCAAGAGAAGCCTGGTGGAAGGTCTACCAAAAGTAAGCACAAAAATAAATGGTGTCTGCAGACCATGTGCGAAAGGAAAGCATACTAAGAGTTCCTTCAAGTCGAAGACTATGGTAACCACCTCTAAACCCTTAGAACTCCTTCACATGGACTTATTCGGGCCAATGAGGACCACCAGTCTATGAGGAAAGCAATATGGTTTTGTTATAGTAGATGATTACTCAAGATTCACATGGGTATCATTCCTGGAGCATAAAGATGACACTTTTGAGAACTTTGTAAGCTTTAGTAAAAAGATACAGAAAGATGAGAACTTTAGCATTATTGGAATCCGATCAGACCATAAAGGAGAATTCCAAAATGAAAGATTTGCACATTTCTGTGATGATCAAGGCATAGAGCATAATTTCTCAGCACCAAGGATGCCACAGCAAAATGGAGTTGCTGAGAGGAAGAACAGAACCCTGTTGGACATGGCAAGAATAATGCTGTCAGAATATGATCTGCCAAGATACTTTTGGGCTGAAGTAGTTAACAAAGCAAGTTACATTATTAACAGAGTAATGATCAGGCCCATACTAAAGAAGATAGCCTATGAATTGTACAAGGGAAAGAAGCCGAAGGTCAGTCACTTCAAGACATTCGGATGTCCATGCTTCATCCACAACAACGGCAAAAGAGACATTGGTAAGCTAGATGGCAAATCAGATGAAGGCATCTTCATGGGGTATGCTTCTAAACCTAAAGGATTTAGAGTTTTTAACAAGCGCATTTTATTAATTGAGCAGTCAGTACACATTATTTTTGATGTAACTAACCCTTCCTTGAGAAAGGAAGAAGATAGTGACAATGATGATGTAGACGAATTGTCCAAGAAACTAAAGAACTCATCAATTGAGGATAAAGAAGAAGATCCACCTCTGGAAGATCTGCAACAAAAGGATATATAACATGAGAATCTTCCAAAGGAATGGAGATACAAGAGAGATCACCCTCCTGAAAACATCATTGGTGATCCATCTGTAGGGTAAGAAGAAGAGGTAACATAATTCCATGTGATTATTTAACTTTTGTTTCTCAAATAGAGCCTAGGATAGTCAATGAAGCTCTTACTGATGAATCTTGGATTTTAGCTATGCAAGATGAACTGAATTAGTTCAAGAGAACCAAGTATGGTCACTTGTTCGTAGACCATCAAATCATTCAGTGATTGGTACCAAATGGGTGTTCAGAAATAAATTGGATAAAGCTGGTGTGATCTTAAGAAACAAGGCCAGATTGGTAGCTCAAGACTATTCCCAAGAGGAAGACATAGATTTCGATAAAACCTATGCGCCCGTGGCTAGACTTGAGGCTATTAGGATTCTACTTGCTTATGCATCTGCATTAGATTTAAAATTATTTCAAATGGATGTGAAATCTGCTTTTCTAAACGGTTTTATTAAGGAGGAAGTTTATGTAGGACAACCTCCAGGTTTTGATGACATTGATTTTCCCAACCATGTTTTTAAGTTGCACAAAGCTTTATATGATTTAAAACAAGCACCTAGGGCCTGGTATGAAAGGCTTAGCACATTTCTACTAGACCATGGTTTTACTAGAGGTCAAGTAATAGTACATTATTTGTCAAATCTAAGGTCAAACATATTCTGCTTGTTCAAATATATGTTGATGATATAATATTTGGTTCTTCTGATGAATCTCTTTGCAAGTATTTTGAGAAGCTCATGTAGGGAGAATTCAAAATGAGCATGATGGGGACCTTAACTACTTCCTTGGACTACAAATCAAACAAGGAAAGGATGGCATCCACATCTGTCAAGCTAAGTACACCAAAGTACTCTTGAAGAAGTTTGGATTCGATAATGCCAAGCCACTGTCAACACCTATGAGCACATCAACAAGGATGGACAGTGACAAGGATGGTAAGAAAGTAGATCAAAAGATCTACAGAGGTATGATAGGTTCATTACTTTACTTAACGGCAAGCAGACCTGATATTTTATTTAGTGTATGCATGTGTGCTAGATACCAAGCAGATCCTAAAGAGTCTCATTTAATTAGTGTTAAAAGAATTTTTAGGTACTTAGTTAGAACTCATGATTTAGGTCTTTGGTATCCAAAATCATGTGAAATTAATTTAGTAGGATACTCTGATGCTGACTACGCTGGATGCAAAATAGATAGAAAAAGCACCAGTGCTTGTTGTCAATTTCTTGCAGGATGTTTGATATCATGGTCCTCAAAGAAGCAAAATTCAGCAGCACTGTCTACAGCTGAAGCTGAGTATGTGGCTGCTGGAAGCTGCTATACACAACTTCTATGGATCAAACAACAACTTGAGGATTATGGGCTACATATCAAGACAATTCCCCTGTTGTGCGATAACACTAACGCTATAAATCTCACAAAGAATCCAGTACATCATTCAAGGACAAAACACATTGAGGTTAGATATCATTTTATTCGTGATCATGTAGCTAATAGGAACATAGATATTTGCTTTATTGATACAAACAATCAGTTAGCAAATATCTTCACAAAGGCCTTACCTGAAGAGAGGTTTACATGTCTTAGAAGGGAATTAGGCATATGTAAAGTGTGAAAGATTCATCTGTATAAAACTGAAATATAAATTATCAAAATGTTAATTATTTTTCCTCCCCAGATTTTAGCAAATTTCCACAGAATATTTTGTGTTAAGCCACTCCTATCAATTCGCTATTTTATATAAGCCCTTTATTCCTATTAAACTGGTCACTTTGTCGTTTTCCGTCATAATGGCGGCTCTGGTTTAGGAAAAAGGTCTATTCCTTCCATATATCCTGAAATATGTGTGAGAACGATTCACCTCCTATCTTTATCTCTCTCTCGTTCACCTGCCTGAGGCAATACCCTAACGACTCTGGCATCGACTCTCTGGGATTTCAAGCTTCAAACCACATTCCACCAGAAATTTCTTGAGGCTTCTTTTCCATCCCTCTTCCCAGTCCTCCAGAAACTTTCTCCATTCAAATCCATGGCCTCTTCTGGTGTTTCCGACAGCATCGGGGGCTACAGAGCCGAATTTCTTATCGCCGAGCAACAAGTAAGGTTTGCATCTGTGAAAATCAAGCTATGTGGTCACAAAGCAGTGGATGTGGCAGATTTGCAGAAGAACAGAATGGGGAGCATCGTCGAAGCTTTGGACAGAATGAAGTGGATGAAGATGGCTACTATCTCTGAAGTAAGTTTTTCGGACCTGGTAAATGCCTTTTATGTGCTTGATGTCAGAGGCAGACAGGACCTTGACTTCCATGGTCAAGGGAACCCAGATTAGGGTCACACGAGACTTATTAGCATCTCTCTTTGGTGTGACTATGTCCGGACACAGTGGAGTTCACACTGTGAATATCCAAGAAAAGGGTTTAGGGATAGTTGGTCCCGAGTTCAGACTGAAAGATGACAAGATTGATGTAAACTAGTTGAATGCATTTAATCGTATATTACACTTTGTAGTTTGTCAGATTGTGGTTCCCAGAAGTGCTACTTTTTCCATTTGCACTAGGGCTGATTCAGATTTGATGTTTTGGGCCATCAAGAACCAAGAAATCAACACGTCAGAGCTCATGATTGAAAGGATGAAGTTTGCAAGCGCATAGGTATGGGACACAAAGAGCAAGCTAAATGTTTCTCTACCTTATGCCCATCTCCTGACGAATAATTTTCAGCACTATGGCATAAGTGTAGTAGGAGATGTGTCTGAGAAGATGGGCCTAGCTATCCGGTCCAGAAATTTAAGGAAGAGCGGTTTTTCAGTTGTCAATGGGGTTTGGACGAAGACTTCGGTAACTGAGGGTGAAGCCAACATTGGCGAAGCCCAAGAGGTTCAAGAAGCAGAACCAGCAGCAGCATCAGTCGTAGTTCAAGAAGAGCTAGCAGTAGCACCATCAGCAGCAGTAGCAGTATCAAGCAGCAGGATTGAGGATATCCCTCCTAAGAACATTGAGCCTGTTGGGCGTAGTTCAGAGGATCCTCTTCCCTCTTCTCGAGTAGGCTCAGTACTTAGAGATGTACTGGAATCCAACCAAAGCTCTCTAAGGGATTCAGTAGTTAATGAAGTTCAAATTGCAGAAGTTATGGCGTCAGGCCACATTGATGCGATTGTTATAGAAGATGCTCCTAGTCAGGGGGAGAAATCATTTGAGCAAGAAGGAGCACCTCAGGGGGATCACACATAAAATACTTCTATGAATGATCAATTCTCTGAGGAACATGCTGATTTTGTGGAGCCCATTGCAAGGGCAGGCCAAAAAGGGAAACGAGCAGCTCATCGAAGGTCAAAGAAGAAACAGATGAAGGTCAATTTCAAGCCTGCTATCAGAAGGTTGAATGATCAAGGCAAAGCCATCTCATCTATGCAATCGGATATTCAGTCCATCTCTATCAATCAGACTTCTGCAGCTAATGAAATTGGAACCTTGTCCACTGAAGTACACAGCTTAAGAGATGATTTTAAAATGTTCAAACAATTATGCCGATGGATGAATTGTGAGTTCGACAGTGTCAAGAAGCTCATCTCCTCATGGGAGCAATCCTCCTCTGCCCCTCCTATTCCCCCTCCTGCTGATCTAGTTAGCAGTTCAGGGCCTTCTTAGGCAAGGCAGCAAGAAGAAGAGGTCGGGCCATCAGGGCCATCTGGTATAGCAGAAGCTCGGCCATCAGGGAAAATTATGGTAGAACCAACAAGGCCATCTGGGCCACAGGCAGTTCAGAAGGAACCAGCAGGTCCATCAGGGCCAGTCAAGGTTGTTTCAGGGCCAATAGGGCCAGTGGTCTCCAAGGATGTGCAGTCAAGTGTAAAAGAGCTAGTTGTTGCTCCTGAAGCCCCTGAGCCTTCATCTCTTGCAACACCAGCCCCTTCTTCACCACCATCTTCTTCCACAGCACCTCCAGCTCCACCTACCTTCAAACAACCTGTACCAAGAACCATCTCATCTCCAGCACCTTTTCCCTCTGAACCTCATTCGTCTCCTATCATGCCTACTACCCTTTCCACATCCATTTCTCCTTCTCCTCCTGTCATTGATCCTACAGTTGGTATATATGATCTCAGGCATTGTTGTTACGCCAAAACTCGAGTTGTTGTGTAAGGATACCATCCTTCCTTATAACCCACCACAGAGGGACTGTACCCTGTGGTGGTTTATAAGGAAGGATGGTGTCCTTACACAACAACTAGAGTTTTGGCTTAATGGCAATGCCTCGATCCTATATACCAGTTTCTTCATCAACTGGAGCCTCTTCCTCCTCTGGTCCCTCATCAGCCGGGGCATCCACTATTCTTTCTCCTAGATCATTCCTTCATCCTCCTACTCCACCTACTTCTGTTACAATTTCTCCTACTAATCCACAACATGCCAATGTTTTCCAAAATAAATTTGAGGATGAGTTGGAACGCACCACACTCATCTCAATTCTGGCAGTTGCATCACATGTTCACATGACTGATTCTTCTAGTCTTGTTTCTAAAAAGAGGAAAATTTCAAAAACTCTTGCTCTTTCCTCTGAACCCATGTTTCCTCCTCTTTGGTACTCCCTCTCAGTTGAAAATCGAAGGAGATCAATTTTCTGTGAATATCTCTAAAAATGTATTCTCACCAACCTTTTTGGCATTCCCTTTCTCAATCTTTCTGATCACCTTTGCATTGTACTTCCCTTCTGCCACCTTTCCAAAGTCGATCAACTCAAAATCTTCCAATCGGCTGAATGCAAGACTGAAGATCAGTGGGCTAAAGGGCATAAGTCTCTCTACAGCAAGTATCTTCTTGCCAGATCAGACAACACCTCTCGACAGGATCATCCTCTCACCCTTTCTGAATGGTTTGTATTTCATCATCAAGCACTTTGGGGCCCTTTCATTCTCAAAGAAATCAGAATCACCAGGTGCTTCCAGCTTTTCAATGATTTTTGTTATTTACGCAAGCAACCCGAAGTTCAGTTTGACCAATTCCATGGGGCTCTTGCTACTCTTCGAACTGAAGGTCCCATTAATTGCCCCTTCACAGTGGTCTTTACCACTCTGAAGATGCCTGAAGTAGTATTTCTTCCGAAATTACATTCCTTGGTTTTGGATTCCACCGTTGGCTCTCATGCCTTTGAATGATTTGCACGAGTCATGGGGAGAATCTCAGCTCAGCAGGGCTGCCTTCCCTCCTTTCAGAGGTTTATCTTTCGTGAATATCATCTGGGCCACATTACTTCTGCAGTGCTTGCTCCTTTGATATCTGAATGTAAAAGGCTCTCTCCCACAGAATGGGAGAAGCACTAAAATCAATCTGTTCTCCAGTTGGAATCCTTGAACAACTCCTTAGTCTGAGCTGGCAAGCCACCTCTCTCTGCTGAAGCTTTTCTGGACTTAAATTCCATCAATCCAGTTCAGGAACTGTTTGTGCAATGGGTTGCGCGCTACTCAGCTTTTATTTCCTTGCTAAAAGACCTGAAGGATCATCAGCTCTTCTATCTTGTCAACATTGCTCACTTTCTTCAGCATGCCAGTTTTGGGAAGTCCAGCCATTTCAGGTTCACCCTTGATAAGGATCTGTATGTGCGTTTCTTAGAAGATCAATAAAAGCTTTACATTGAGCGCATACGTCCTAAGATGGGTGTATCCTTCACTATAGATTCTGGCATCTTCCAACAATTTTTTGAAGAATAGGAGATTAAGGCTTGGGAACTTATTTCCCAGCATGCCTCTCTTCTTTCTCCCACTTTCTATCTCCCTATACCCCTTCAAGAGTAATACAATCATTTATCTTTTCTCTTCATCTTTGTCGCAAGCATTTGATCTTTTTGCTTAAATGACAAAAAAGGTGAGAAAATATTGCATTTCTGAAATACATTATATTTATGTTATTTCCTCAATTATGCTAAGACTTATTTCAAATCATCTTTGCTAATTGTTAACTTTTGTCATCACCAAAAAGGGGGAGATTGATGATCTGTTTATCCCCATGTAATTAAATAAATTACATATCTATTTTGATGATTAACAAAACTATGATAAAGGTTACTAACATACTTTCTATGAAGTCTAAACACAGAAAATAAACCAAGGGAAAACAAGCCAATCAAGTAAGTATTCATCACACTACAACACTAAGAGTTCTAAGCATCAATATTTGTCTAAGTCCGCATCGATTCTCTGTAAGTCATAACGATTTCATCAAAGCTACATTGATTCGATAAGTGATCGCAATGATTTGCCCTCACAACGATTCGTTAAGTGATCGCAACGATTTGCCCTCACAACGATTCGAAAAGTGATCGCAATGATTTGCCCTCACATCGATTTGTTAAGTATTCGTAATGATTTACCCTCATAACGATTTCTTTAGTGATCGTAACATTTGCTATCATAACGATTTCTTTAGTGGTCATAACGATTTGCTATCCCAACGATTTCTTTAGTAGACATAACGATTTGCTATCATAACGATTTCTCTTGTGATCACATCTATTTGCTTATCACATCGATTTCGTTAAGTGATCATAACGATTTGGTCTCATATCAAATTCTTAAGTGATCATAACGATTTGATCTCATATCGATTTCTTAAGTGATCATAACGATTTGGTCTCACATCGATTTCGTGAAGTGATCATAACAATTTGGTCTCATATCGATTTCTTAAGTGATCATAACAATTTGGTCTCACATCGATTTCGTTAAGTGATCATAATGATTTGGTCTCATATCGATTTCGTAAGTAATCATAACGATTTGTTAAGTGATCACAACGATTCGCTCTCATAACGATTCACTAAGTTACATAACGACTCTGTCACTGTAACGATTCATCAAGTTACATAACGACTCTGTCACTGTAACGATTCGATACATTTCATAATGATTCGCTTATAACGATTGGATTATTAATATATATAACAATTTGTGTATACATCTATTTATTTATGATTGCATAATGATTCACTCATTTGCACAACAATTTCATAAGTCATGCATATAACGTTTCGTGAAATATAACGATTTGATTTTCGAGCTAATTTTTGAATATGTTGAAAAGTCAAAGTCTTCACGCATATCTTTCTGATAGCTATGCATTTATTACGATAGTACGTATCACTGCATGCATGTAGACAATATCTTCCATTCTCATGCTTATTCAGTAAACATCCTTTCAGAAGAACAGAATGGAACTTCTACTTCTGTATAAAATCAATCTAACGTTGACTGACAACAAGAGACAGCTTAGCTGTCTATTGTTCAAACTTTAAATATGTGCAGGTCTCTGACAGCATCCGTAATACAACGTTGGACAAAATGGAAGCTAAAGAAGATTACAGAAGATCCTCTCTCTCTTTGCGTGCATGAAAGGATAAAGGACTGTTGACAGGAAGCTTCCAAGGGTCAAGCAGTCTAACATACACTTATGCATAGAGACAAAGGGCACTTCAACGTTCAAATTTTCAAACAGAAGATATATATAGAAGACTGAAGCTCCAGAAGAAAAGATCCAGAGTTTCAAAACGAAAAACCTTGACAAGCTTTCAGCGAGCATTCTGAAGAGCAAAGCCTCACTCCCTTCTGTTCAAGCTCTTAGCTCTCTGCATTCAGTGTGTTAGTCTTGAGAGCTTCTGTAAACTGAGACTGTCCCTCATTGTAGATCTTCCTCTCAGTTAGCTTCAGATCTAGCATTGTATAAGCTTGATCTTATTTCACTTCTCCTGTTTTGTTCCCTTCGGTTGTGAAGGAAGACCTGGTGGGGTATCTAGGGTGTTGTTCCCTTCGGTTGTGAAGGAAGACCTAGTGGGGTATCTAGAGTGTTGTTCCCTTTGGTTGTAAAGGAAGACCAGGTGGGGTATCCAGGGTGTTGTTCCCTTCGGGTGAAGGAAGCCTAGCCGGGGTGCTGGGTGCTGTAGTGTCCTTGAGGGGGACTGTACCCTTGTTAGTGAAATCCTGAGATATTGCTCAGGGACTGGACGTAGGACTCCTAAGGAGAGGTGATCCGAACCAGGATAATTCTCTGTGTCGTGTGATTGCTTTTGTGTGTTCGATTTTTTCCTTCACTAACACTAACAATCTGCGAAGTGTGTTTTTGTGACTTTTCTGTGAACATGTTTTAAGTGCTCATTATTTTTAATATCCCATTCACCCCCCTCCCCCCTCTAGGCTAGCTAGCTGGGCAACACATTTATGTGCTGACAAGTCTAACTTTGTGTCTTATTAGGCCACCCATGATCGTTCTGTGACGATGGGGAATGAGACCATTGCTAGGGTGCTTGGAGTTGGACGAGTAGATCTGAAGTTTTCTTTAGGACGTGTTCTTTCTCTTTCCCTAGTGCACCATGTTCCTGGTGCTAGAAGGAACATTTTATCTGGTTCTGTTTTAGTGAGAGAGGGTTATGAACTCAGCTTTAAATGTAATCAAGTTGTGATACTTTATTTGAAGTCTTTTATTAGTAAAGGCTATCTTTCTGATGGATTGTTTAAACTTTATGTAGATCATGTGTTAAATATTAAATTAGATGATATTGCTTTTAGTTCTGTTTTTGTTCCTGTTGCTTATAATGTTTCAAATTCATCTAATTTATGGCATGGACGTTTAGGTCATCTTAATTTCAATTCCTTGAAATGCATGATGAACCTGAAATTGATTCCTGAGCATGCTATTCATAAAACAAAGAAATGTGATATCTGTGTAAAGGCCAAACTACCTAGAAAACTATTTCATTCTGTAGTTAGAGATTCAGAGATTCTGGATCTGGTGCATTCAGATATCTGTGAGTTTAATGGCGTGCTAACTAGGGATCATAAGAAGTATTTTAACACCCTTATAGATGACTATAGTTGTCATGCCCCGCTAATTTAGCAGTGGAATAAATCAGGGAGGCATGAACAACGAGTATGGTAACGTCACGTACGCATACAATCGCAAGTATCAAAGCATCTATTGAATAACAATTGCAATAAACTCCTTATTTATTGACAAATCACCTAAACTATTACAGCCACTAATTATGAGCCAAAACATAGGGCTTAATAACATCATTTCATTTGAAAAGGATAACTAAACAAATAGCTAACTAAACTCCAAGGTACTGAAGACCCTCCATCGCTATGACTCCTGGTCGCTCATCACTCCAGTCCATTCCCGTTGGTATGTGTAAGGTCATCATCCGACTTACTTGAAAACACAATAACGAATAACGAAGGGTGAGCAATAACTCTCAGTAGGACTTAATATCTCATGTAAACAAGCAAGGTTTAAATTATTAATGTCTTGTAAAGCAGGTTAACTAGAGAGATTGATCAAATCTAGTCAAGAGAGTAATAGCACGTGATAACGAGAGAATGATAGCACACGAAAGAATGATAGCACATTCAAAAGTAATTGCAACTAGCATGATTGAGGATTGTCCATATAGTGAAAGAATATGAAACGTCTGCACCAAGGTGCAATAGCACTTCCCCGGTCGAGCATCATGTCAATTGAGAGATATAGTAAAACGATTGTTTGATTGTCATAGGGAATTGTATTTGTTGTTAAATGGCGCTGGATGCATGTCGTACACATCCTGAACATGTTACCCTCGCGAGGAAATAGCACTCTTCGGGCGCTCCTTCCAGGACCAGACGGGCCCTATTGCTTTGGCATATAGCACTATTTTGTTATTTTGTTTAGACAATCAATTGTATCGCCAAATAGAGTACCAAGAAGAGATGAGAGTAATAGACGAAATAGATGAGAGTTATAGAATGAAAGTGAACAGATGAGAGAGACGAGATAGTAGACGAGATAGGCGTACAAACGTAAAACAACGTGAAACATCGTTAGTAATAGTTGCATAGCACCAGGTCGGGTGTCGGCAGTCTGGTAGAAGTCACAACCGCCCACTAGCCGTGCTATGAACACAGGCTAAATGGTCCAAGGTGATCACAAGGTAAGAAAGAGAACACACTAAGGCTGTTTGGATCGTACTGATCCCTAGGGGTGTATCGGGTTTTAAGGGTACAACCAGCTCATCGGCTAAGGATGTGCGCCAAAGCCAAGAAGACTTACGGAGGTCTTGACAAAGAGTCCCTGGCCCAGTTGAGTGTATTCCCGATGGAGAGGTGGTCCAAGTCAAGAGAAATTGTATAACTAAACGATGTCCGTCTTGCCTCGAGTGCTCGAAGGTAGAGGGACGCGATAACGATGTACAAATCACATGAATAAAATGAAGACACGTGACATTTAAATAATAGGGAAATTATGTAATTAATTTCACTTAATTACCAGATACATTATTGAATAATTTAATAGGGTCAAATGGCAAACAATAATGTTATGTGTGTGCAATTGTAAAGAAATCATGAGAATATGATAAATCATGCAAATAGCTTTTAAATAATTAAATATATATAATTATTGTCCATTTTTAATTTACCAGGTCGAAATAATTATAATAAGTTTTAATCATGGCTAAATAAGGGGTAAATAGCACAATCAGCAGGGGCATGAGCACAAATATTAATTCTGATAGAAATTCCAAAAAGGCGACGGGCGTGCCCGTCGCGATGAAGTCGCGACGAGGGTCCGGGTGCGACAACGGGCATAACGCGACGGGGGTTCCCGTCGCGATTCAGGTCGCGACGGGGCAGCCTAGCTCGACGGCCGAACAGACCGACCTGGCCCGGTTCGGGGGTCGGGAATGCGACGGCGCCGGCCGTCGTATTCATGTCGTGACGGTCCGACCGACCGCAACTCCTCTGAGGTCGCGACGGGTCGGGCCGTCGTGACTTCAGAGGCGTGGGTCGACCCAGAAAAGGGGATTTTCCCTTTTTGGGTTTGGTCCTTCCCTCCAAAGTGTGATATAGGGCTCTTCAAATATCAATATAAAATGATACGATGATCCAAAAATCATGAAACTAGTTTTAAATGAAAGTAGACTCATAGATCTATCAACATGCATGATTAATTCGAAAATAGATAAGATTTAAGCATGCTTTGATTAGGTTACATTTCAGTGACCTAAACATGCATAGTCATGGATCAACGAAATAATTACCAATGGATACATGATGAAAATTAGGGAAAATAGGGGCGTTTGAAAGCTAACATGATGTAGTATTTATGAGAATTTTCGCATGGCATGGGATCAAGTATGCACGGAGCTTAAAAGCAAACATGAAGGGTCAGGTACATGAATATGGTAGGGCTTCAAAGAATTAATTCTCCCTCGTGGGAGAACAAAATAGAGCGAAACTAGAGGGCTTTTGAAAGGGATCATGAAGACTACCTAGGGTAATTTTTACAAAATTTAGGTTGAGAGATTGCCTATCTTTTTTGTGGTGAAATAAAATCCCTTGTTTGGTGATGAAGAAAAGAGAAGAAAGCCCTAGCTCCAAGCCTTCCTTTCCTTGCTCCTCGTCCCTAGCCTCCCTCCTTCATCCTCCAAAGCTCCAGCAACGTAATGGGGCTTGGTAGACACGAATTAGAGGTCTATTAGGTTGTGTAAGAGTCCTTTCTTAAAACTCCTCTTTCCCTTCAAACTCTTAATTTTCTACATTATCACCCAATTTCTTGCATTTATCTACCTAATAGGCTTGGGGAGAAGTCTAAATTCATGGGTAATAGTTTAGGATAGGACTAGGACTCTTTTTAGTATATTTATAACCCTTTCTATTATTTATCTTACTCTTATTTAATTTATTTATTAATTAACTCCGAATTTCCACATTTATCTCTCCCTATTCTAGCATTTATCCTCTAATTGGCTTTAAAAAAGATATAGTTTTGTGGCTAATGGGTTAGGATGGGATGAGGACTCCTTTTTAGGATAATTATGGGTCATTTAATGATTTTCTTAACCCTTTCCATTTATTATTAATTTATGTGCGAATTTAGCTTAATTAATTCCCATCCCAAGATGGGCTCTTCTCATTTGGGCCCATCAATCCATGCTTGGGCCCTTAGGATAACCCATTACTAATTTTACTTAATGGGTTTTAGTTTAATTCTATTTATTCACCCTTTATTCTAATTTAAATCTATTTATCACATTTATTCAATTAATTTTTTATTTTATTTCAATTAACAATTATTTAGGCCAATATTTTTAATCTTCATCATTTGGGCTCTTACTCTCGGCTCAATTGCTTATGTGAGCTTAATTGTACAACCCATGTTCTTGATGGGTTTAAATTATCTTCTTATTAAAGAATTTATTCATGGGCCAAGATTGTCTATTGGTCCAATTATCATAATGGGCTATCAACCCATATTGTTTAAAGTCTATTCATATGTTTATTTTAATTTATAATTTACTTTGGCTCATATAATATTGGGTTCTTCGACTTATTCCTTACTTGCGATAATAAGTCACATAAATTCTTAAACATAGTCCAAATGATTTTTCTATACCCAAATTTCTTAATGGATCATTAGAGAACATTATTGAAGGTGCAATGTTTTTTTTTTATGAAATTTTTGTATGAGTTTTTATCCATGCAATAACGATGCGTACCTTTGTATCTAGTTTATTTTTATTAATTGATAAATTTCAATTTATCATAAATTTTAAATTAACTGATTTTTCGGGGTACTACATCCTCCCCCTCTTAAAAAGAATTTGGTCCCCAAATTCCACAACTACTTTGATTAAATATAAATCATCATTTCATGCTAAATAGGTATTAATTGTTGTAAGTTTAGAGTTACCTTCCACGATTCCACTCTCGTTGATGGTTTCAACTCACTGTACAGCTGGTAGTCTGCGGCTTCTCTTGCTCTGTCGAGTGTTTCTCTTTCTCCTGCTTCTCAAGTATAGGGCACTCGAAAATACGATGATTGCGATTTCCGCAGCGTAGGCAAGCACCTGCTTTCCTCCAACAGTCCTCCAATTTGTGACCTATCTTATTGTAGTGCTCGCATTGTCCTTTACGAATAAGGGCTAATTGTATGCATTATTCTTATCGTTCTCTTATCATCGTTTGGCTGATGCTCTACTATCATAGAGTTGAGATCTTTGGTGTTAGTGGGTGGTTCCTTTAGAATAGGACAGTCTTGTATCTGATGCTCCAAACTACCACAACGTAGACAAGCACCCACTCTTCGCCAGCACTCGTTAGCCACATGTCCCAGTTTACCACAATGAAGGCAGCGATCTTGCTACGTTTCTTTTGGGTGTTTGCCTTCTTGTCTTCATTGTGTCTTCTCGTCTTGTTCTTTTTGGTCACTTTTCTAGTCTCTTTAGTTGTCCTCAAGGCTCCTTCCAATAGTTGGGCAGCTTGTTGACATGCCAGAACTAGCCTCTGGATGGATCTTAGGTCGGCGTCCATTTAAAGTTCCTTCAAGAATGAGGTTGACATTAGGATGCTAAAGTAATATTAAGTTGATACACATATATAGATAAATGCATTCTGGTCTTAACCATGATTCTACCCAATCCTCACATAGGTATGGTTGTTAACTTAGACACTGTAAGGGCAGTTCACCTAGAACATCTTAGACCTAAATATCCTACTAAGGACATCCTAGGCTCTAATACCAACTGTCATGCCCCGCTAATTTAGCAGCAGAATAAATCAGGGAGGCATGAACAACAGGTATGGTAATGTCACGTGCGCATACAATCGCAAGTATCAGAGCATCTATTGAACAACAATTGCAATAAACTCCTTATTTATTGATAAATCTCCTAAACTATTACAACCACTAATTATGAGCCAAAACATAGGGCTTAATAACATCATTTCATTTGAAAAGGATAACTAAACAAATAGCTAATTAAACTCTAAGGTACTGAAGACCCTCCATTGCTATGACTCCTGGTCGCTCATCACTCCAGTCCATTCTCGTTGGGATGTGTAAGGTCATCATCCGACTTACCTGAAAACACAATAACGAATAATGAAGGGTGAGCAATAACGCTCAGTAGGACTTAATATCTCATGTAAACAAGTAGGCTTTAAATGATTAATGTCTTGTAAAGTAGGTTAACTAGAGAGATCGATCAAGTGTAGTCAAGAGAGTGATAGTACGTGATAACGAGAGAATGATAGCACACGAGAGAATGATAGCACAATCAAAAGTAATTGCAACTAGCATGATTGAGGATTGGCCGTATAGTGAAAGAATATGTAACGTCTGCACCAAGGTGCAATAGCACTTCCCCGGTCGAGCATCATGTCAACCCAGAGATATAGTAAAACGATTGTTTGAATGTCATAGATTGAATTGTATTTGTTGTTAAATGGCGCTAGATGCATGCCGTACACATCCTGATCATGTTACCCTCGCAAAGAAATAGCACTCTTCGGGCGCTCCTCCTAGGACCAGACCGGGCCCTATTGCTTTGGCATATAGCACTGTTTTGTTATTTTGTTCAGACAATCAATTGTATGGCGAAATAGAGTACCAGAAGAGATGAGAGTAATAGATGAAATAGATCAGAGTTATAGAATGAAAGTGAACAGATGAGAGAGACGAGATAGTAGACGAGATAGGGGTACAATCGTAAAACAACGTGAAATCGATAGTAACAGTTGCATAGCACCAGGTCGGGTGTCGGCAGTCTCGTAGAAGTCACATCCGCCCACTAACCGTGCAATGAACACAGGCTAAATGGTCCGGGGTGATCACAAGGTAAGAGAGAGAACACACTAAGGCCGTTTGGATCGTACTGATCCTTAGGGGTGTATCGAGTTTTGAGGGTACAACCAGCTCGTCGGCTAAGGACGTGCGCCAAAGCCAAGAAGACTTATGGAGGCCTTGACAATGAGTCCCTGGCCCAGTTGAGAGTATTCCCGATGGAGAGGTGGTCCAAGTCAGGAGAAAGTGTGTAACGAAACGATGTTCGTCTTGCCTCGAGTGCTCGAAGGTAGAGGGACGCGATAACTGTGTACAAATCACATGAATAAAATGAAGACATGTGTCATTTAAATAATAGGGAAATTAGGTAATTAATTTCACTTAATTACCAGATACATTATTGAATAATTTAATAGGATCAAATGGCAAACAATAATGTTATGTGTGTGCAAGTGTAAAGAATCATGAGAATATGATAAATCGTGCAAATAGATTTTAAATAATTAAATTTATATAATTATTGTCCATTTTTAATTTACCAGGTAGAAATAGTTATAACAAGGTTTAATCATGGCTAAATAAAGGGTAAATAGCACAATCAGCAGGGGCATGAGCACAAATATTAATTCTGACAGAAATTCCGAAAAGGCGACGGGGTGCCCGTTGCGATCAAGTCACGACGGGGATCCAGGCGCGACAGCAGGCATAACGCGACGGGGGTTCCCCTCGTGATTCAGGTCGCGACGGGGCAGCCTGGCGCGACGGCCGAACTGGCCGGCCTGGCCCAGTTCGGGGGTCGGGAACGCGACGGCGCGGGCCGTCGCATTAAAGTGTGATAAAGGGCTCTTCAAAAATCAACATAAAATCGCACGATAATCCAAAAATCATGAAACTAGTTTTAAATGAAAGTAGACTCATAGATCTATCAACATGGATGATTAATTTAAAAATAGATAAGATTTAAGTATGCTTTCATTAGGTTACATTTCAGTGACCTA
Organism: Colocasia esculenta; assembly: GCA_014218235.1. Classification (NCBI taxonomy): domain Eukaryota; kingdom Viridiplantae; phylum Streptophyta; class Magnoliopsida; order Alismatales; family Araceae; genus Colocasia; species Colocasia esculenta. The sequence continues at coordinate 117,968,152 of CM024760.1, read as the reverse complement.
AACATGCCTAGTCATGGATCAACGAATTAATTAGCAATGGATACATGATAAAAATTAGGGAAAACAGGGGCGTTTGAAAGCTAACATGATGTAGTATTTATGAGAATTTTCGCATGGCATGGGATCAAGTATGCACGGGGCTTGAAAGCAAACATGAAGGGTTAGGTACATGAATATGACAGGGCTTTAAAGAATTAATTCTCCCTCATGGGAGAACAAAATAGAGCGAAACTAGCGGGCTTTTAAAAGGGATTATGAAGACTACCTAGGGTAATTTTTATATGAACTTAGCTTGAGAGATTACCTACCTTTTTCATGGTGAAATAAAATCCCTTGTTTGGTGACGAAGAAAAGAGAAGAAAGCCCTAGCTCCAAGCCTTCCTCTCCTTGCTCCTCGTCTCTAGCCTCCCTCCTTCATCCTCCAATGCTCCAGCAACGTAATGGGGCTTGGTAGACATGAATTAGAGGTCTATTAGGTTGTGTAAGAGTTCTTCTTTCTTAAAACTCCTCTTTCCTTTCAAACTCTTAATTTTCTACATTTATCACCCAATTTCTTGCCTTTATCTACCAAATAGGCTTGGGGAGAAGTCTAAATTCATAGGCAATAGTTTAGGATAGGATTAGGACTCTTTTAGGATATTATAACCCTTTCTAGTATTTATCTTACCCTTATTTAATTTATTTATTAATTAACTCCGAATTTCCACATTTATCACTCCATATTCTAGCATTTATCCTCTAATTGGCTTTAGGGAAGATATAATTTCATGGCTAATGGGTTAGGATGGGATGAGGACTCCTTTTTAGGATAATTACGGGTTATTTAATGATTTTCTTAACCCTTTTTCCATTTATTATTAATTTAAGTGCGAATTTAGCTTAATTAATTCCCATCCCAAAATGGGCTATGCTCATTTGGGCCCATCATTCCATGCTTGGGCCCTTAGGATAACCCATTACTAATTTTACTTAATGGGTTTTAGTTTAATTCATTTATTCACCCTTTATTCTAATTTAAATCTATTATCACACTTTTTTAATTAATTTCTTATTTTAATTCAATTAACCATTATTTATGCCAATATTTCTAATCTTCATTATTTGGGCTCTTACTCTCGGCCCAATGCTTATGTGAGCTTAATTGTACAACCTATGTTCTTGATAGTTTAAATTATCTTCTTATTAAAGAATTTATTCATGAGCCATGATTGTCTATTGGTCCAATTATCATATTGGCTATCAACCCATATTGTTTAAAGTATATTCATATGTTTATTTAATTTATAATTCACTTGGCTCATATAATACTGGGTTCTTCGACTTATTCCTTACTTACGACAATAAGTCACATAAATTCTAAACTTAGTCCAAATGGTTTTTCTATACCCAAATTTCATGATGGGTCATTAGAGAACATTATAGAAAGTGCAATTTTTATTTTTATGAGTTTTTACGCATGCAATAACGATGCGTACCTTTTTATCTAGTTTATTTTTATTAATTGATACATTTCAATTTATCATAAATTTTTAAATTAACGGATTTTCTGGTGTACTACAGTAGTAGATACTGTTCTGTGTATCTGCTTAAGTCTAAAGATGAGGCTTTACAAAAGTTCATCATCTTTAAGAAGGAAGTAGAAACATAAACCAGTCGGGTTCTTAAGAGGATGAGGTCTAATAGAGGAGGAGAGTATACCTCTAGTTTGTTTGTAGAATTTTGCCAAGAACATGGCATTGTTCATGAAACAATTGTCCCATACTCTTCAATTGACTATGGTCCACTCTCTCTTGCAGAGTTCAGGACTACCTAAGTATATGCGGGGGGAAGCATTGAATACATCTTGTCTTATTCTGAATCATGTTCTCCTAAAACATAAAGATAGCACACTACAAGAGATAGAGGGATTACCGACGGATTTTTCCGACGGAAACAATCCGTCGGAAAAATTGTCGGTATTTTTGACGGTGATATTTTCCCTGAAAATATCAGTCGGGTTTTCCGATGGAACAAATTCTGTCGGAAAGTTCGTCGGCATTTCTGACGTTAATTTTTGGTCGGAAATTTCCGTCTGAAATACCAACGGGTTTTCCGACGAATTGTTTCCGTCGAAAACCCGCAATTCCCCCCCCCCCCCCCCCCGCCCCGCTTTCCTCGCGCCCGCGCTCTCTTCTCTCTCTCTCTCTCTCGCTCCGCATCTCTCTCTCTCTCTCTCTCTCCGCTCTCTCTCTCCTTCTCTTGTCTTCGCGCGTCTCTCTCTCATCTCTGGCGTCGTCGTGCCCTCCGCTGCCACCGCCCCGAGCCGTCGTCGCATCCCCCCGTGCCGCCGCCGCTACCCGCGACGCCCTACTGTCACCTCTGGCTTGCCGTCCTGCCGCCGCCTCTAGCTCGCCGCCCCCCGCCGCCGGTATGTCTCCTCCCCCTCCCTACAATCCTCCCTCCCCCTCCCCCCTCCGTCCCCTCCTCCCCCACTATCCCCCACTCCCCCACACAGTTCCCCCCTCCCCCACATTCCCCCCCTCCGTCCCCCCCTCCCCACATCCCCTCCTCCCACCGTTCCCCCTCCCTCCATAGTCCACCCCTCCCCCCCTTCCCCCCCCCCATAGTCCACCCCTCCCCCACATTCCCCGCCTCCGTCCCCGGCCCCCTCCCCATAGTCCCCCCTCCCCCACATTCCCACCTCCGTCTCCCCCTCCCCCACAGTCCCCTCCTCCCCCCACCCTCCCACCCCCTCCCGCACCCCCTCCCCCCCTAGCGCCCCCCACCTGGCCCCCCCCCCCTCTTGGCAGCCCCCCTCCCCCTCCCTCCCCACCCCCTGCCACCCCCTCCCCTACCAAGTAACCCCCACCCCCTCCAACCCCGACCGGCCCCCCTCCCCCTCCTTGCAGCCCCCGTCCCCCTCCTGTCGGCCCCCCTTCCCCTCCCTCCCTCCCCACCATTCTATATTGTTTTCATGGCTATGTGTATTTTTATTATGTCTCTTTTGTTCTCTATATTCTCTCAATTTGCTATTTGAGTTGTTGATTAGTTTGTTGTACTATGTAAACCGTATCTAATTCGTGATGGGTTGGATCAATGAATAAGATTGGATCGGAGAGGTTTATGTATGATGTGATTCAAAACATACAACATCCATTTGGTCCAATTTATATTTAAATTTTAATAAAAAAATTTTTTAAAAAAAGGCTTTTCAATCGAAAAAATGATACAATTCGTCCAACCATGATTTGATTAGCATAATAGATTCGAGCTCTTAGCTTCTCCCTTTGCCACCCCCCCCCCCCCCCCAAAAAAAAAAAAATCCTCCCACAAAAAAAAATGACTTGAACATATTTGAATAGAAAATTATCCATTGACAGGCCTTAATATATTTATAAAACTATGTCTCATTCTAACATATTTATAAAACTATGTCTGAACAAATTACACAAATATACTATAATTTATATAATTTACGTAAGTTATATTATATTATATAATTTACATAATATGTTGTCGAGGTCCCCCCCCCCCCTAAAATCACCCTAGTGCCTTTAGTTATCTTGGTTCATAAATCTTAATTTTTGAAAAAAAAAACTATCTGCAACATCTGGAAAATGATATTAGGAGAGGCCTAATCTCGAGTACACCCCCGAGAGAAAAGATGTCTCTGAATGTAACTTGAGTGAAATTCTTCCAATGTTCAAGTCAAGTGAGTGAAAAAACAGTGGGGAGGGAGAGAGAGAGACAACCTAAACAGCCTTTCCAACTAGCTTACATCTATGTAGGAGATGGAGCTTCAAATCAGAGAGAGAGAGAACCGAAACAGCCTTTCCAACTAGCTTACATCTATGTAGGAGATGGAGCTTCAAATCGCTTCAAGGGTGAGCCTCGAATGTCCTTAGGTCGTCTAGGTAGCTGCCATCAAGATTTGGGGTGTTCGTTCAAATTGAATCGATTGATTCAGTTTGATTTGGTTCAGTTTGAAAAGAGAAAAAATCCAGTTTGATCTTAAATCGAACCAAAAAAGGAAAATTAGTTTGGTTTAATTTTCAAATTTTGTAAATCAAATTAAATCGATTAAATTGAGTTATAGTAATAAGTTATTAATTTATATATATTTATCAAATTTGTTCAATATATATACGTAAGTATATATATCATGGATGGTAAAATCATCATTAGTATTTACTGTTTCATTTAAGTGATTAAAATCTTATTTTAGATTAATGGATTCTAAAGATCTATTTATTTTTACAATTTAAACTGTTTGATTTGATTTTAAGAGATTTTGATTTGATTTGATTTGAGTTAATTTCAAATTTGATTTGATTTAATTTCTTAAAAATTTTGTCTAAAATCAATCATCAATCACAAACACCTCCAATCAAGACCGTCAAAAGGAACCATCATTTTGAAGCAGTTTAGGTTGATCAAACCCTTGTTTATGCATGAGTAGAAAAATAGCATGGCAGTTGAAAGCTTTAATCACGTGTCAAGTGTAACGAAGAACGATAGGTGACTTAATGGAGCGACTATGTTTGAGATCTCTTTCGACCATACGAACGTAAACCCAAGAGAGGCAGAGACTTCCTAAAGACCAAGGATCATATATAGCATTACCAGTGTCCTAAGACGCTTTTTGATTTGAGCTGATGTGGCGCGTTCCAAGTTAGAGATAGATTACCGCACTGTGGACTGCACTTTTACACACCTAGCTTATTCTCTATTTCACCTTCTAGTTATCTTTAAACAATTGAACAAACTAGACTGGCTTAAATTAACAAATATTTATTGTACATCTTGATCATGTGCTATAATTAAATATATCTCTATATTTAGAATATTTAGAAGTTAGAACGAACCCAATAAGAATAGGAGTTCCAACTGCAATAGAGAGGGGTTAAAAGTTGTAAGGCATGGTGGTAGTTTGTGTTCTTGATTGATATGGGTTGGAGTTCTATTACCCAATCCGAGTTGTCTTATGTGAATAGGGCTATCGATTAGTATTACACATCTTATTTTAATGTATTTGTTTAGTATTGCACTTGTTTATATGTAATTCATTTACATGTATGTGTGATTTGTTTTAATATGCACTTATTCACATGACATATTTTGTTTTCATATTCCTTTCATATTTTATGTGTTTTAAATTTGATCTATGCATGTATAGCAATTTATCACTGCACACACCTCACGAGAGCGTGTTAAGTCTGTGTCAATGAACCTTCCCGTTCAAGACTTTGGGATTGATGTGCACGAGTCTTATTTTCAATGATGAGAACGTGTATATCTAACTCAAAGTCTTGTATTGTTCTATTTTGGACAGTCTGTGAATGTTTAATCACAGTTAGGTGGTCATTTACTATGTGTTTGTATTATTTGTTGAAATTTTTGGGTGCTTCTACTCACTCCTCTCTGATATACCTTTATTGATTTAGAATATTTTTTTAACCACTTATTAGTAAGTGTTTAAGAAAATATCTTAATCAATAAATATTTTTGGCATATCGGAGAGGTGTGGGGAGATACTGTCGAAATTTTTAGAAAATAGTACAAACACATAGTAAATGGTCATCTGAGTGCGATCAAACATTCACAGATGGGTAAAAAGTGATAATCTAAATAATATGTCCTACCAATTCATTTTGACTTGAACAATGTGAGGGTGTGTTGGATTTTAACTCGTGATATGACATTTAATCTGTGTAGGAAAAATGTCTTATGAGAATCGGTCATGGATGTACCGTGGATTAGTTAATGGAGTTGTCGCATAGGAGTTTAAAGATGGAGTTGACAGTTTCATTCAGTTTGCATTGAGTAATTCATCAGTAGCAGTTGATCCGATGGGTAACATCCGATGTCCGTGTTCGGCTTGTAAGAATAGAAAGTGGATATCGACATGGGATGTGCAGCATCATTTGTATACGAGAGGATTTGTTGCCCATTATGAGTCATGGTCGTCTCATGGTCAGTTGAATATTCAGTCGTCTGAACCAGCTAACTTTGCCTCCATAAGTATGTACGTAGACATGGTTGTCGATGCTACTGGTCCGGAGTTCAATATTCATGATGACCAAACAAATGAAGAAGTGCCGAATGATACAGCTCTGAGATTTTATCAGTTACTTTGAGATGCTGATGAGCCATTATGGGATGGTTCTAAGAAGCATACACGGTTGTCTGCAGTGTCGCAGCTACTGAATTTGAAGTCTGAATTTCATATGAGCGAGAGTTGTTTTGATCGGCTTCTCTTACTCATCAAGAGTATGCTTCCTCAATCAGAGAGGTTACCTGATGATTTTTACCGTGCGAAGAAGATGGTGAATGATCTGGGGCTTGGTTTTATGAAAATTGATGCATGTCCGAATCACTGTATGTTGTACTACAAAGATGATGCAGATAAGACATCATGTTGTATTTGTAAGCATGATAGATTCAAGCCTAAGAGAGGAGACAAGTCCAAAAAGTCCAGGAAAAAATATAGACATATATCTCAGACCGTTGATTGATGAGCTGAAATTGTTATGGTCAGATGACGTTCTCTCTTATGATGCATCCAGAAAATAGAATTTCAATTTGAAGGCTGCATTAATGTGGACAATAAGTGACTTTCCAGTGTACGACATGTTATCTGGCTGGAGCACACATGGGAGGTTGGCATGTCCTTATTGCATTGAGGATTCTAAATCATTCGTGTTAAAATCTGGGGGAAAATCATGTTGGTTCGATTGTCATTTTCGGTTTCTACCGAGTGACCATCCTTTCTGAAAGCAAAAGGATTCTTTTATGAAAAATACAACTGTGATAGAGGAGGTAGATATGGAACGGGTGTCTGGTGGAAAGATGGAGAGGCAGGTCCAAAACTTACCGACTATAACACAACTGGCTGGTAGTACCCGACATATCCCCAGCTTTGGGAAGGATCACAATTGGGTGAAGCAAAGCATCTTTGGGAATTGCCTTATTGGTCAACACTTTGATATGACATAACCTAGACGTCATGCATATAGAGAAGAATGTTTTTGATAATGTGTTCAACACAGTTATGGACGTCAAAGGCAAAATGAAGGATAACGTCAAGGCACGAATGGATTTGAAAGTACTTTGCAGACGTCCAGTACTAGAGCTGCACCATGTTAGTGGAAAAGTGGTGCAACCTAAAGCTTCATATGTGCTTGGGGCCAGACAGATTAAGGAAGTGTTGCAATGGTTGAAGCAATTGAGTTTTCCGGATGGATATGTCTCGAATATTGCCAGTTGTGTTAATGTCAACGAGGGAAAATATACGGAATGAAGAGTCATGACTGCCATGTTTTCATCTAAAGACTGATGCCAATTGCTTTTCATGAGTTGTTGCCAAAGCAAATATGGGGAGCAATGACTGAGCTGAGTCAATTCTTCAGGATTTTATCTGCATAAGAACTCAGACTTCATGACTTGCAACATATGGAGCAAAATATAATACAGACAGTCTGCAAATTAGAGAAGATATTTCCTCCAGCATTCTTTGATTCAATGGAGCACCTGATCATCCATTTGCCATATGAGGCTAGGGTCGGAGGACCAGTACAATTTCGGTGGATGTATCCGTTTGAGAGGTATATTCCTATGTCTCATTTATTCACATTACGACGATCTTTTTATTTTCATATGTATTCATTTGAATTATTGTCATAGGTGCATGCACGATCTTAAGATGATAGTCCTCAACAAAGCACAAGTTGAGGGCTCCATTACCCAGGCGTATCTTATTGAGGAGATATCGAACTTTTATTCGATGTACTTTGACACGGAATACGAACCCGACACACTCAACCTCCACGTAATGATGATGGTGGAGATTCTAATGTGTCTGACCACCTCTCGGTATTCAAGTGTCCCGGATGAGCGTTCGGATATTCTTCTAATCGCGCACTCAAAGACAGAGAGTTGGTAGCTGCGGAGATCTACATATTCATGAATTGCACAGAACTAGACCCCTATATTGAGTAAGCTCTCAACACTTATGATGTACATCCTTTGCGTGCAATACTGTAGAACTTAGAGGTTGTGTGACATTTACATTGCAAAGAGTTTAACTCGGTCATACTGCAACAGAATCCACATTTGACTGACGTGCAGGTTGAAAAGGAACGGGAGAAGTCTTTTCCTACTTAGTTAAGATCTCGAGTATGTGCCTAAATATTTTGAAACATAAGTGTTATGTTCTTATTCATACTTAGTTGTTGTAATTTGTCATTGTCTATCCATTTTTTTAATAATAGTTTGAACAAGGTTTGATTACTGATTCAAGAGTACAAGAGATCAGTTATGGGCCCTCGAAGATTGTACGTGTCTATCCAGGGTACATTGTGAATGGATATCGATTTCACACGAGAGATTATGGACGGAATAAGTCTACGATGAACAACGGCGTATGTGTGAAGGGAAGTGCCTACAATGAAAATGAAATTGACTATTATGGCATTCTTGAAGAAGTCATTGAACTGTATTTTTTGTGACAAGACAACAATGTATTTAAGTTCAAGTGTCATTGGTTTGATCCGACATCTATTCGTCATGACACAACATATGGGATTGTCGATGTCAAGCATAAGTCCAAGTTGAGTACATATGAGCCATTCATTCTGGAAGCACAAGCCCAACAAGTTTATTATTCAAATTATTCGTCCCTCAAATTGAGAGATTGGTGGGCTGCATGTAGAGTGAAATCAAGGCTATTCCCTGAGCATGAGCTTGTCCTGGCTGATGATGAGTTAGAAGGTGTTAATGACAATTTTTTCTAATCAGATCAGAGTGAGGCATGAGAGTTGGCGGCTTCTACGCAGTTCAGTGTTGATGATATAAATGAACCAATTTGCTTATATAAGGATAACGAATAGGAAGAAGTTGACCCAAATGCCGTTGAGGTGGAGTCTGATGATGAGGATGAATTCGAGGAGGATGACGAAGATGACGCTGAATTAAACATATCTTCAGCATCTGATGATGAATATAGATAATATTATAAAATTTTGTAAGAACTGACTGTTGTTGCTAATTATAAGTTATTCAATAGCTACTTCAAATTTGAGTGCTGATGACATGTTATATCTTTATTTATCTTAATAGAGATATGGTACGTGGAGGATAGAGTGGGAGGGTTTCCACCTCCACAGGCCGAGGGTCTGCCTCCTCGTCCACGCCAGGTATATGTATATGTAAACACAAAACTCTATATATTATTGTTCATATTAAATTCATATTTTCTAATGTGTATATAATTTTACAGGGACCGCCTCCCCGACCACACCGGCGACAGGTATATGTATATGTAAACACAAAACTCTATATATTATTGTTCATATTAAATTCATATTTTCTAATGTGTATATAATTTTACAGGACCGCCTCCCCGACCACACCGGCGACAGGTATATGTATATGTAAACACAAAACCTAATATATTATTGTTTCGTATAATTCATATTTTCTAATGTGTATATAATTTTGCAGGGACCGCCTCCCCGTCCACGCCGGCGAGAGGTATATGTATATGTAAACACAAAACTCTATATATTATTGTTCATATTAAATTCATATTTTCTAATGTGTATATAATTTTGCAGGGACCACCTCCCCGCCACCTTTCCCTTCTTCCACACCACCAAGTACATGTCTGTTTCCATAGATTAGTATGATTCTTGTCTTCCAATTTATACAACAATAGTGTACTTAATTTTTTTTCAACAGAGGTGGACATCCAGCATCCAGCATTGGATGATGAGGGGCCACAACTACCTGGACGGCAGCCATGTTGGATTTCGGGGTAAACTTGATCACTTCAAACTTACTGTATTCTTTATTTATGTTATACAGTTCATGTACAGAATTAATGTGCAAATGCAGGGGTAAGATAGATCCCGGTTTTGCTTCCCGATATATTATGACGCTAGTCCACGCACACATTCCAGGACCAGTGGATGCATGGAGAGAGTTCCCGGTGCCTGTTTAGGATTTATTATATGACATGTTCACGGTATTATTATTTTTTACTGATTTGAAGTCATTTCTTTAATTACTATCTCTATTAGTGCACAAAGTTGAGTAATTTTATTTCTAAACAGTGGAGGTATGCGTTTATGAGACCAAGGATCTCCCTCGAGCTCAAGCTGTCTAGGAGTCTACTACCCAGACTAATTTAAAAAAGTCGATGTATGAGGCCCGGCGCAAGGCAATGAAGACCACAGGTAGCCAAGATCTTATGGCTTGGCTAGATTAGAGCCCTATTTGGCTGAGGAGGGACTATTGGGAGTCCCTTTGTCATCGTTGGGCTACTAGCCCATGGCAAGAGCGGTCACAGGCGGCAAAACAAAATCGAGCAACTCATCCGGAGAAGAATGTGCATACTAGTGGGTCCGTATCTTATGCGACCCACAGCCAAAAATTGGTAAGCATATTATTGTTCAATTTATTAATACATTACTTATTATTGTGAAACTAACTAATTTTGTTGAATTGTAAGCATCACGAGCTTGAGCGTGCCCCTACTTTTCGCGAGTTATTTGATCGGACTCATTAACAGAAGGGGACCGATGACTATGTCAGCGAGAGTGCTCGCACGATTGCTGTAAGTCAAAATATAAATTTTGAATTCAATTAAGATATTAAAATAATTTTATTTCAATAATTTAGTTCTAATTTGTTTTATAGGAGACCTATGACCGGACGATGGCGGATCGTTATGCAGAGCGCACTCCCCAGCTAGACTTGGATCTGATGTTTGGGTCGACGCAGCGGGAGGGCCGAGTGTATGGCTTTGGGGACAGCCTGGATACTACTCCAGTGTTGTCCTCATATGCGAGTATGGCCGCTCCTCCGGCATACGCGAGTTCATCTGCTCCGCCGCCCGGTAGTAGTGTAGAGGAGATTAGAACCCTCATCCTGGAAGAGCTACAGACGCACTTTGGCATTATGGTCGAGCAGGTGATCTCAGCCATGCAGGGAGTACGCCACCCCTCTCAGCCAGCCCCTCAGGTCAGTATTAATATTAATTTCATATAGTTTGAATGAAATGAAACAACTAAAGAAGGTCAAAAGGAAAAATAAATAAATCTAAATTAAGAAACCTATAAAGAAGGTCCCTTTATACAATCAACTTATGGAAAAAAAGAAATCTAAATTAAGAAACCTATAAAGAAGGTCCCTCCGACACGACCGGGTGGTGAAAGTGACATGTAGGAACTGACGGAATCCTAATTAGATTCCCGGATTGGGTTGGGCGTTCAAAACACTAGTATAAAGAAAACTCAAGTGTAAAGGATCAAACAAGCAACCGGGGGTCTAAAATCACAAATAGGGATCTGATCGGCGTGCCGTTCGCTCCAACACGATCGGGTGGGTGAAAGTGACGTGTAGGAACTAATGGAATCCTAATTGGATTCCTGGATTGGGTTGGGCGTTCAAAACACTAGTATAAAGAAAACTCAAGTGTAAAGGATCAGAACAAGCAATACGGGGGTCTAAAATCACAAATAGGGATCTGATCGGCGTGTCATTCGCTCCGATACGACCATGTAGATGAAAGTGACATGTAGGAACTGACGGAATCCTAATTGGATTCCCGAATTGGGTTGGGCGTTCAAAACACTAGTATAAAGAAAACTCAAGTGTAAAGGATCAGAACAAGCAACCCAGGGGTCTAAAATCACAAATAGGGATCCGATCGGCGTGTCGTTCGCTCTGACACGACTGGGTAGATGAAAGTGACGTGTAGGAACTGACATAATCCTAATTGGATTCTCGGATTGGGTTGGGCATTCAAATCACTAATACAAAGAAAACACAAGTGTAAAGGATCAGAACCAGAAACCCGGGGGTCCAAAATCAGAAATAGGGATCCGATCGGTGTGCCGTTCACTTTGATGCAACCAGGTGGGTGAAAGTGACGTGTAGGAACTGACAAAATCCTAATTGGATTTTCGGATTGGGTTGGGCGTTCAAAATACTAGTATAAAGAAAACTCAAGTGTAAAGTATCAGAACAAGCAATCCGGGGGTCTAAAATCATAAACAGGGATCCGATCGGCGTGTCGTTCGCTCCGACAGGACCCGTGGGTGAAAGTGACTGTAGGAACTGTCAGAATCCTAATTGGATTCCCGGATTGGGTTGGGCGTTCAAAATACTAGTATAAAGAAAACTCAACTGTAAAGGATCAGAACAAGCAACCCGGGGATCTAAAATCACAAATAGGATCTGATCGGCATGCCGTTTGCTTCGACACGACCGGGTGGGTGAAAGTGACATGTAGGAACTGACGGAATCCTAATTGCATTCGTGGTTTAGATTTGACGCTCAAATCTCTAATATAAAAAAAAAACAAAGTAGAAACGATCAAAACACACAACCCGGGGGTCCAAAATCACAAATACGGATCCGATCGACGTGTCGTTCGCTCCGAAACGACCAGGTGGGTAAAAGTGACATGTGGGAACTGACGGAATCCTAATTGGATTCTCGGTTTGGGTTGGGCATTCAAATCACTAATCTAAAAAAAACTAAAGTGTAAAGGATCTGAACCAGCAACCCGGGGGTCCAAAATCACAAATAGGGATCCGATCGGTGTGCCGTTCACTTCGACACGACCGGGTGGGTGAAAGTGACGTGTAGGAACTGACAGAATCCTAATTAGATTCTTGGATTGGGTTGGGCATTAAAAACACTAGTATAAAGAAAACTCAAGTGTAAAGGATCAGAACAAGCAATCTGGGGGTCTAAAATCACAAATAGGGATCCGATCGGCGTGTCGTTCGCTCTGACACGATCAGGTGGGTGAAAGTGACGTGTAGGAACTGACGGAATCCTAATTGGATTCCCGGCTTGGGTTGGGCGTTCAAAATACTAGTATAAAGAAAACTCAAGTGTAAAGGATCAGAACAAGCAACCCGGGGATCTAAAATCACAAATAGGGATCCGATCGGCGTGCCGTTTGCTCTGACACGACTGGGTGGCTGAAAGTGACATGTAGGAATTGATAGAATCCTAATTGCATTCCCGGTTTGGATTTGGCGCTCAAATATCTAATATAAAAAAAACAAAGTAGAAACGATCAAAACATGCAACCCGGGGGTCCAAAAACACAAATACAGATCCGATCGACGTGTCGTTCGCTCTGACATGACCAGGTGGGTAAAAGTGACATGTAGGAACTGACGAAATCCTAATTGGATTCTCGATTTGGGTTTGGCGCTCAAATCACTAATCTAAAAAAACTAAACCATAAATGATCAAAACACGCAATCCGGGGGTCCAAAATCACAAATACGGATCCGATCGACGTGTCGTTCGCTCCGACACGACCGGGTCGGTAAAAGTGACATGTGGGAACTGACGGCGCTCAAATCACTAATCTAAAAAAACTAAAGTATAAATGATCAAAATATTTTCTAATTAAACTTGAGAAATAATCACATGTTTTAAATTTAATTTTTAAAAATATTGTATGTATATTAATTTTTATTATGTTTCTCATATTAATTTTTTTCAATATAGGATCCACCTCTGGCACCTGACGATCATGAGGCGGGGACAACAGACGATCCATCTGACTTATTATGATTTTTAGCATTTTTTATTGTGTATGATTTTATATTTGTGGTGTTTTATGATTTTATGTTCATTGTGAGTACTTGTTGTTGTGGAATGTATTATGAATATTTTAGCAGGTTTAAAAAATCATTGTTATTTTTGTAATTTAAAAAAAATCATGCTTATTTCCAAAGGATGTTATCCGTCGAAAAATGTTTTACCGACGGAAATATTCTGTCAGCATTTCTGTCTAAAGTACCGACAGAGTTTTTTTCGACGATTTTTTCTATCGAAATTTACCGACGGAAATTCCGACAGATTTTTGGACACATTTCTGTCAGAAATTGCTGACCAAATTTCTAACAATATTTTCCCATGAGATCCGTCGAAAATTATCGACGAAATTTCCTACGGAATATTCGGTCGGAATTTCCAACGGATTTTCAACGGTTATTTAATCTGTCGGTAATTTCTGACCAGAATTTTTCGACGGACGTTTTCCGACCAGCGTTCGATGGAAAGTTGTCGGAAGACACATTTTCCGATGGAGTTCCGTTAGATTTCCGACGAATATGGTCCGTCGGAAACACCACGTTCTCTTATGGTGGCAGTCCAATTGAACTTTGGAGAAATAGGAAACCTACTTTGAAATTTATTAAAGTGTGGGGGTGCCTCGCAAAGGTACTTGTCCCTGAGCACAAGAAACTGGGACCTAAGACAGTTGACGTTGTTTTCCTAGGCTATGCTAAAAATAGCTATGCATATAGGTTTCTGGTTATCAAATCTGATATTTCTGGCATAGATGTTAACAACATAGTCGAGCTTCATGATGCTATGTTCTTCGAAAATATTTTTCCCATGAAGACTGGTTTACCTCAACATCTGTCTTCTGAGACTGTAGCCTCTACATCTGATTCTATTCCAGAACATGTGGAAAGAATGACAGATGTGGGGGCTGATGCATCCAAACTTTCTTCTGATTCTAGTGATCAAGAAGAAGTTGAACCAAGGAGATGTAAAAGACAAAAGGTTGCTAAGGACTTTGGAAGTGAGTTTGTCACATACCAAATCACTAGTGACCCCCCAACCTTCTGAGATGCCATGGCTTCATCTGAAGCAAGGCATTGGAAGGATGCCATTAAGAGTGAGATGGACTCCATTCTTGCTAATAGTACTTGGGTGTTAGTTGATCATCCTCCTGGTTCAAAGACCATTAGATGCAAGTGGGTCTTCAAGAAGAAGCTTAAACCTGATGGAACCATTGAAAAGTATAAAGCCAGGCTTGTTGCCAAGGGTTTCAAACAATTAGAGGGAATAGACTATTTTGATACTTATTCCCCTGTCACTAGGATGACCACAATCCGGGTGCTTATAGCATTGGCGTCCATATATAATCTGAAAGTCCATCAGATGGATGTCAAGATTGCCTTTCTTAATGGTGATCTTGATGAAGAGATTTATATGGATCAGCCTGAAGGATTTGTGGCTCCAAGTAGTGAAAATAAAGTTTGTAGACTTATAAAGTCTCTGTATAGTTTGAAACAAGCACCTAAACAGTGGCACTAAAAATTTGATATGACTATCATATCTTTTAGATTTATGGTCAATGAGTTTGATAAATGTGTTTATTACAAAGTTAAGGGTGATGAATGTATAATCTTTGCCTGTATGTAGATGATATCTTGCTGTTTGGCAACACTTTGAGAATAGTAAATGAGACTAAGTCATTATTAAATAGCAGTTTTGAAATGAAGGACATGGGTGAGGCAAATGTATTTCTGGGGCTGACTCTTACTAGATTAGCTGAAGGAATAGCAATTTCTCAATCTCACTATGTTGAGAAAGTTTTAGAGAAATTTGGCTATGAGAATTGCAAGTCAGTCTGTACACCTAATGATCCTTCTAGAATTTTCTGCAAGAATAAGAGTGGTACTCCTGTGTCTCAGTTATGATATTCTCAGGTTATAGGAAGCTTGATGTATCTAGCTAATTATACTAGGCCCGATATTTCATATGCAGTGTCTAAACTTAGTAGATACACAAGTTGTCCTGACCAAACTCACTGGGATGGGCTTGATAGGGTTTTGAGGTATCTAAAAGGTACTATTACCCTAGGCTTGCATTTTGGGAGATTCCCTACTGTCCTGGAAGGATTTAGTGATGCAAGCTAGATAGCCGAAAACTCGAGGAGTAATGGTGTTTCAGGATATGTTTTTACTCTGGCAGGTGGTGTAGTCACCTGGAGGTCATCTAAATAGACCATCTTATCTCGGTCTACTTTTGAGGCTGAGTTGTGTGCTTTGGATACCATTGGGTTGGAGGCTGAGTGAATTAGAGGTCTTCTTTTAGAACTTCCTCTAATGAGTAAGCCTACTCCTGTGATCTCTGTGCATTATGATAACATGACCACAATTGCGAAGGTCAAGAGTTCAAAGTACAATAAAAAAGAAAGGAGACACATCCAAATC
This sequence comes from Colocasia esculenta, assembly GCA_014218235.1. NCBI lineage: Eukaryota > Viridiplantae > Streptophyta > Magnoliopsida > Alismatales > Araceae > Colocasia > Colocasia esculenta. The sequence continues at coordinate 117,952,133 of CM024760.1, read as the reverse complement.
AGATTGAGATCTGTAAGGGATTTAGTGTCTCTGGGTGTGATCGTTGTAGATTTTATTGGTACCAATGACAATTTAGCTGATCCTCTGACTAAAGGACTTGATAAAAAGAAAGTCCAGAAATTCAGGTTGGGGATGGGACTGAAACCCATCATTTATTCTCCTGCAGAGGCAACCCAACCTATCTGAGTGGAGATCACACAAAGGAGGTTCAATGTGGTAACAACAATCTGTTGAGAGAATTTGGAGGCACCTACCCCTTTGATACATTGTATCTGTGTCTATCCCCTGATATCCGAACCAAGTAAGGTAGGATATTAGCAGTATATCCTTGGAGAAGCCCACCTAAGTGACTACTACTGTGAGGCCGTAGATAAGGGAATTGGGTTGTTCCTGAAAGTACTTATGATACAGGATAGGGCGCATGGCCTTCAAAGCACCAAGTTTATAAATTACTATCAAAAGCCTTATATCATGTTGTTTTTTGACAAGTAATCCTCACTTCAAAGAATGAAGTTCAAAATTTAATTCACTTCGTTATGTGAGGGTAAAGCTAAAAATACTTAGGTGAAGGTTTAAACCCAAAATGTACCTTTTACTGAAAGCATGATATGTTTATCCTCTTCTGTTTATTCCCGATTATCAAACCTTGAGTTTATGGGGGAATGTTGGATATAAAGGGTGTAAAAGGGGCAATATAAAAGAAAGGTAAAACTCAATGTTGATAAAGTAAAAGGTACCTCAAAAGTTGTGCTATGTTGTCCTTATGTGTGGGGTCTTTAGTCCCACATGGGATACTCCTAAGGAGTTAAGGGCTTCATAACACCTAGAGTCCATGAGACTATGTCTTATAGACAAAGGGTGGGGTTATGCTAGACCATATCACACATGCGCGCCGCCGAGCCGGGCCGGGCTGGGCTAGGCAGACGTGGTCCGGCTTGACATGGCACCATTTTACTTCTTCTTTTTGTTTTTGGACTTTTCTTGGCTTTTCTTGGGAAGATTGGAGCTATTTTGGGCCAGTTCTCATACCGGCCCATTGTCTTGGACTGTGCGGGCGTTAGGCGCTTCATATAGTGATTAGGTTCCCTAATCACATTTTTACTTCCCTAACTACAACCCCGAAGCGTCTTCTCGACTCTCGTAAGGAGGAACCGCTCGCCGTCCAGTCGCTCGCTCTCCCGTTCCCTTCTGGTGACTGCACCGCTCCGCTCCGGCGTCCCTGACTGCCACTGTGTCATCCTTCGCCGGTGATCGGTGCATGTTCTCTGTCCCCGATCTCCATTCTCTGTAGACGAGGATTAGGTTTAGTATAGCACTATTTTACGAAATTATGATAAGTGTGATTCTTAATTTCGTGGTGGTAGTCATATCTTAGGAGGAGATCGACTTACCCGACACACACTACTTCTATGGTGGTGATATCTTCTCTAAAGGGAGTCTCCTTAGAGGAGCTTCTATTGCATACGTTTCTACATTATTTAAGCATGTTCATTACTGCAATCAATGTCATGTATTTTCTTTTTTGGTTGTTGTTATTTGGACTATTTCCATATACTTGTTTGCTATGGTTCTACATGCATATGTGTGTATCCAATTTTTGCCATGATTGTGCCATACTCGTTATTTTAACAACAGGAAACACTTAACGAGCAAGAAAAATCCATATATTCCAACACAAGAAAGGTATCTATGCGAATGCATCTTTTGTGATGGTAATTGAAAAACATTGAGCTTGAGGATGCCTATACGACCAAAGGACATTAATGTCAAAAGAGAAATACTTGCTTCCCTCTTAGATGGGTAGTAAAAGTTATCTATTTAGGAGATGATTGGTGGATGCATGGAATGGCCACTTTTTGGTGTCTTTAATTCTTTCTTCAAAATTTCTATAAAATTTATCTGTCTCAGTTATCTTAAATAATGAGGCAAAAAATCAGATAAGTGAGACAAATTTCACTCTGATATCCCACTTAATATAATATATGTTTGTCTTATTTATATGATTATTTGTTCCCCTCGTCACTAAATGAGATAAATAACCAAACAAGTGAGACAAACATAATTTATCGAAAAATGAGATGAGAATTAAAGACACCATAGAGTGCAGCCCATTTGCCCCTCTACATCGATCTGTCGATATTGTTGTAGGAAGATAATTTTAGTACCCATTCAGAAGCACAGTAAGCGTTTCTCTTCTCAAACATTCAACATGAAACATCCAACTCATGGTTCTAGACGTCACTGATGTAGCGGTAACATATATCACCCTAATGCATATTGTTTAAGCAGGATGCTGATACACACAGCACCCACAGCTGGGTGAAACAGCCATGTCATCAGTGGCTCCTTAATATCCAAGTTATATGGGTGGATAAGAAATTGCAAGAGCAAAAGGTTTTGATTTGATGTCACAACAAGTAGGATTCCACTGGGTCTTCCAACTTAAATTATCGCTGCTCCCAGGGCCTCCAATATCACCATCAAAAAGGGGTTCCCTCCACCACTTGGGGTTGCCCATGGATTCCCACCAAGGGGGTTCCACTTGGGTGATGAGGACTCATGCCCCCCCTGGCCTTGTTGAACATGCGCTTCAAAAGTGACCAGCACTTCATGTTGGGGGTTGTTGAATGTATTTGAACAAAGGCAGAAGCAACTCCCAACAGGAAGGTCCACCTGAAGCTTCCCCAAAAGGGATATCATATCTCTTTGCCACGTCACAAACTAGCAGCACTCAAGGATTTCACTGTTGTGGCAACTAGAGACCCCTTTCAATTCCAAGGCAGGAACTTGGTGATATAGTCCTTTATTCCCTTAGATTGATGGAGAAATGAAGAAAAAGCAATTAAAGGGAGTACATCAGAAACATGTCTATTCTTATTCTGTAGCAGTTGCCAAGCTTCCTGATGGATGGATAAGTGTAAGTCTTCGCCTGTAAAAAAGAAATACCCTTTGTGTTAATGGAGAGCTCTCCCTAATTGTTTAAGGGCAGCTTGTCTGTACAACTGTCACAACCACATGGACGAGGCAGGATCACAATTAACACCTCCCAAGTTCCAAAGCCTAGAAAATGATAAATAATTTTGCTGTTTTCCAGACCACCCTAATCAAAGCTTGTTGACCCTATTTGTGTGGGGAGAGATGGTGGGTGTTCTTTGTTATAGTTTGAAACATGAAACCTATATTGCTCCCTGTGTACCTTCCAAATTTCGTCTCCCCCACTACAAAAGGAGGCTTGGATTCTGTAGGACCCCGTCACGATGGGCTCCACCACAAGTCTTCAGACACGGAGAGGCCGCGGAGACGGAGGAGCAGGTGAACAATTTGCCGGGGAGGAGGAAAGAAGAAAAATGAGAAGATGACGGGAAAGTGGGAAAGCAGCTTGTCTAGCGAGGTTGAACTTGACTAAGATACCCCTGCAACTTGATATGTTATGTATGATAACATGGGACCCATGCATTCCCAAGTCAAACTTTCTAATAAAGTACTTAGCATTGAACCATCTACTTCAGTTTTCTCGGCCGATAATAACATTTTAGCTAGGTTGCACCAAATTGCTTTTATATCTTCTCTAATGTTGCAAATTCCACCTATGTCAATTACCCAATAATCCAAAGTTGGAGAAGCATCAGTGAAACTTGGGATATGCTGCTCGATGAAGAAGTTGACCAATTAGCCACCGTTTCTTTCAAACTATAATAAGGTTTTCTATTCCTCTTTTCCATTATGGTGATGGGTCATTGATGATTCAGTCATTAGATTCAACAGAGCAGTATTGTTAAACGTACATAATGATTTGAGCTTCAATTAATCCTCATTCATTTCCATGGTCTTTTTTTTTTTTTTCCATGAGTGAGATCGGGGAAGAGATTGGTCTCTTTATTTTTCCATCTTTTTATTTGACTTGTTTTATTTGATTGGAACCAATTTTGGTGGTGAATGCATTTATCTTCAAGTTCTTTGGGTGTATTGACAGTTGGATGCCCACTACACATGCAAGTTGGATATTGTTGCAGCCTCCACTAATACCACTATGGAGTATGGTTTCACTTGCAGCATTTCACCTATTACTTGAATCTCTCTCTTCCCCCCCCCCCCCCCCCCCCATTTTCTATCCCCTCTCTTTTGAATTTGAATTTCTTTTGTACTCGAGCTTTAATCACCACTTTACAAAATGATTTCTCCTCTCAGGTATTTTCTTACGATAATGTTTTCACGAGTGAAAGGAGATTAGGACCTCTAATCGAACATCCATTCCATTTTATAAGTGAACTAAGGCTTATAAATTGGATGCACCACAGTTTAAACGATCTTGGTTGAACTACATAATTCTGCGGTCATATCAAGATCAGATATGGCTATTTTTTTTAAATATTATTGTGCAAGCAACAACTTTAAACTAATGTCTTGTTGTACCATTCCCTATGATAGAGTATCTGTTAAAGGAGGCAAACACAAGATACAAGACAACACCTTGCCGTAAAAATATTTAAAACAAAACAAAAATAAGGCATCAACACTTTTATTTTTGCCTACTGAAAAAAACACTTTTCCTTGTGGTCTTTCAGTTTCTAGTCCAAAATGATTAAAAAAAAATTAGAGTAGTTGTGACGGCTTAAGCTATTTCGTTGTAAATATCTCATTTGCGACAGCTGTTATTTGTCATAAAAAATATAGTTGTGTTAGTTATTTCCTAGCCATCGCAAATAATCCTTTTTTTGCAATTTTCTTCTCACAAGCTTTTTAAGTGATTGTGTCAAAAGGGAGGAATACCCTAATTCTTGTCCACATATGCCTAATGGTCCTACAATGACCATTTACATGTATCAGTGAGAGGGCTTCATTACTTGTTAGCTAGTTCATGCCATAAAAAAATTGATTTGGTCGACCGTTTGAATAAGTTGATGAAGTAGGCTCATTATAAGGTTCTACGTACTATGGTAATGCTTTCCAACTTTTCCAATTTTGATTGGAATGTATATTATTTTTTGTCATCCATAAGGGCCCCTTCAACACACTTCAAAAGAAATTAAATGTAGTTTTAGTGGCCTACATGAGTGCTGGGGTTGGGTTGTCATTCTACTGACTCTCAACTACATGCATTTTCTTGATTTTTGGTCTATCTGCATGGAAAGATTTTTGTTAACACTTCTTTGTCTATTATGTCTAATGTGCTTCAAATATATTTCTTTTTAATTAAGCAATTTACTTAGCTTCTATTGATGTTATCTTTTTGTTGATGCACTATAACAACAGGAATTCAAATCCTTTCATTGACTGCACATACTTTTCTTATGTGCAATTTTCTTCTCACAAGTTTGTGGCAAAAGATTTTTGATCTTTAGATTTAGGAGGACTTCTAGCTAGGTAGGTTTTGAAATGTTGATTACTTTAGCACACTATAGTACATTAAGGTTGCGATGTTTAGCAAGATGCTTGCTCTAGGATGTAACTATTGACTCCATCATCAATCGTGCACAAGAACAATTCCCCAGGTTTTTTAGTCTTTCTATATTCACATACATGAGTAATTAATTATCTAATGGCTTGCCCTAGTATATTTACATAGATGAGTAATTGATGTGTTTCTGTATAATTACTTGAATTATTTACACAAAGCAAAGGAGTTAGTTAAGTAATACACTTATTGCACTTCAATGCAAACTCTATTTTTGTAAATATGTGCTTTGAATGATGTGGATTCATGTATTTAGAGATGAAGAGTATAATGTCTGTAATAGAAGATCACTATTACGTCGGCATGTATGATCTTTAGTGTGTAGCCTAGATGTTAAGTCAGAGGGAATCCTTATAGATGGGACCAGTTTTGGCAATAGTTAGTGTTCCTTCCTCATACATGGAACAAGCTACCCACTTTAAAAGAAAAAAAATAATTTGGAACATACATTTTGCCCTTTTCCTGCAAAGCTATTCTGAAAGCTTTGATCTCAATTTCTTGCATTCTTGGGTATTAAAAGTCTTCATCTAGTGTTGTGAAAAAATTGCTAGTTGTAACATTGGCGTTTTCTCTCTTCTGAGTATATCAATCTTGTTGCTCTGATATTCGCATAGATACTATGTTTGACTTCGTATATTATTGCATAAAAATTTGTTAGAAAATAGGAACATCAGCTTTTCCAAGGCTGCATAAATTTTGGGAGTTACTAAAATTGTATACTTTCTCATAAGACCTTTACCTGTTTACAAAATTATAAATGTTTTTTTTTTTTGGTAATGAGGAAATCCCGCCCCGTGTGGTTTTGTGGGTTCAGGGATTGGTGTTCGTGAACTCCAAGATCAGGACTTGGCAGCTCCTACTTTCCGTGTACCCTTATTGCCCTTATCCCACTTGACCGGAAAAATTCTGGATCTACACACCTCGAGGATTGCATGTAAATCAGTAAACCCCCCCCCCCCCCCCCCCCCCCCCCCCCAGGAATCGAACTCGGGACCTCTTGCCCGCATGAAAGATGTCCTTTCCAAAGATGAATTATTGATAAGGTGGAGACATCATGTCATCAGCGAGGATGAATTTTTAGTGCATCCAATGACTATATTGTGGAATCAATTTAGATAAATTGTATATTTAAAAGGAGGGAGAATGCTAAAATAACTATTAGGAGTAATGGAAAGAGTCGGCGAAGACTGAATAATTGTTAGGATTTGTTGGAAAGAAGAAGAGTTTTATAACTTCCAATTGCCAAGTGTTGCTATAAGTCTATAGAAAATTTTCATTTGCTTCTGAATTATAATGGTTAAAAAGTACTTTCTTGTGCCCTTGTGTAACGCTTGGCTTTGGTCCTGTAATGTTACACACTATAAGAAAATGCGGATTTTTCGACGGAAAGAATCCATCAGAAATCCGTCGGAACATGATCCTTCCGACAGATTTCCGTCCGAAGCTCGTCGGAAATGGTCTGTCGGAAATTGTTGGTCAGAAATTACCGACGGAAGAGAATTCCGTCGGAAATCGGTCAGAAAACTCCGACGGACAAATCCATCGGAAATACCGTCAGAAATACCGTCAGTATTTACCGACAGACATTCTTTCGGTAAATCAGTAAACCCGTCGGAAAAGGCCGTCAGAACTATAGACGGAATTACCGACCGATTTTTTCCGTCGGTAATTTAGAATTTCCGACGGACATTTATCCGTCAGAAAATCCGTCAGAATGTGCAGTATATATATATTTTTTAAATTAAAAAATAAAAAAGATTTTTCAAACCTGCTACAATATTCATAAATTTCACAAATACTCACGATCAACATAAAATCATAAAATACAATAAATATAAAACCATACAAAATAATAAATATAAAAAATCAAGACAGATCTGCTGGATCGTCTGCTGTCCCTGCCTCGTCATCGTCAGGTGCCGGAGGTGGATCCTATATTAAAAAAATTAATATGAGAAACATTAATAATAATTAAAAGACATATTATTTTCAAAAATTAAATTTAAAATATGTGATTATTTCTCAAGTTTAATTAGATACTATTTTTAGATCCATCATTTCTTGGGTGTTTTTTAGATCCGTCATTTCAATGCCCAAACTAATCCAAAAATCCAAATTGGATTCTGTGACGGACCGGGGTATTTATGCCCATTAAGGCTCCATATCCAGATCCGCCTCCCGCGAACGGACCGAAGTCTCGCAAGGGATAGCTCACACAACTGTCCAGTAAGAATATAAAAGACAAACCACAACAGTATAAGACATAAGAAAGTACATGTGCTCATATCTGCATATAACAATTTACAACTGTCCCATTACATTAATACATGTCCAATTAAAAGTACAACTACCTGGGGCATACCCCGATGGAGCACAAGCTCAGACAACACTAACTACTACATAACTGCTAGTGGTACAAGTCTAACACAACGCCGCTGAAGCCAAACACTCGGCAAGCCCTGAAAAGAACTATAGGGAAGTGAGCCTCAACAAGTCACTGGCTCAGCAGAGGCTACCCAAAACAACACCGTAACCACGGACACTTCAACCCCAATGGGTCTCACTGGCAGCACCAATAGCCAAACCATTTCATGCTCACATCATAACAATAAATAACAATTAAACATAATCATGATAATAAACATAAAGTCCTCAGAAGGAAAGTGGGACTACATGACTAATATAATATCATTAGTCAGCCCAACTACTAAAGTGCCTAAACCACAGTCTCACTGGCACACTGCTACAACAATTGGTTTCTTAAGCTATAAGCCACATAGGCAAGTCACTACCTAGGCTACAAACTACACAGGCGAACCTCAATCATTTGAGTAACAGGACTGCTAACAAAGAGCTGGTCCTTTATACTCCAAACCACACTACGTCGATAACTACACACGAGGTAATACAACTGGCTACCATGAAGCCAATCCATAACACACTAAAACCATAATTGGAATCATACCAAAGAAGGGTAAAACTCAACAAGTGGAAGGTCTCACACGGCCTCCACAGAGCACAGCTCTACTAAATCACAATATGCCTAGGCCACAAGCCTCATCGGTAAATTACCCACAAAGGTAACATGATTAATAACCACAAACTAATCCACAATAAATTATAAACAAAGATCTACTTAAAACGGATAAAATACAACAAGTGGCAGGTCAAACCACAAGAACTCCACAACACACGAGAGCCTGAAAAGGTTGGTACACAATGTACCACCACAAGACTACAAAATAACCCATGAAGGGTACAGGTACCTACTACGCTGAGGTACCACAACACAAATACCCGAACAAAGGGTACAAGCAGGTGGTAGACACCACACTGAACCACAATTATATTATACCTTTATTTAAGCACAATATTACAAGTAAAACCTCAACCGGCAAGTCACACAAACCACAACTCAGTCACAATTGTGCCAACACCAGGGCACACCTCGAACTGGTCAAACCTCGACCACGAGTCACAAACTCACGAACTACAACTAGTGGCAAAGCATGAGTCAAGCCACAGCTAGAGCTGGCAAAGCACGAGTCAGAAAGAACGACGCCACCACACGGGAACGGACTACTAGCTGATCAGGCCAGTATCCAACCCGGACAACACAACACAAGAACAACCTCTCAGCCTCGCAGTCACGGACGAAAGGTCCAACTGCCGCTCCACGAGAACAAGTCAAACAACTGTGGAGACCAACCAACACCACACCTACAGACACACAGTTGTAGGCCCATGCCTGGCACCTCTAGGGTCTCTGGCCGGAGCACCCTAAAGTAAGGCACTGGAGAACAGGACTAGCTGGGGACCAGTGACGTCTACCGGTGTCCGTACCCCCAACTACGAGCGCGCTACAAGCGACAAAAGAACAAACTCTGGAAAGTCGCTGCCCCACTGTCGTCTTTCCCTCAGCCGGACGTACAACTCAAACACAGGAGTGAGGGTGTCCAGGAAGACGACACAGACCTCAACGGTACAACACAAGTACCGGGACAAAACCCCGAGCACAACAAACACACGTGCCTGGCTCACAAAGAACCTGGGGTACCCGCCTAGAGAGGCATTCCGGAATAGGCACCGGACCACCACACTCGGCTAGCACAAACCACGATACTTACACAAACACTTTCTGTTACCGATCACGGTACACAATTCACCATTAAGGATAGCTTGTCCTAGTCACCCTGTGACTCACAAGCTAACTTGCACAACTACACATACTAACCATATTAAAAATAACACCGCAGTTTATCATTGGTCACACGGTGACCTCCACTGCCACACTAAACATAATAGCACGACCACACTTAATAATCCATCTAGGATAATTCACAAGAGATCCTAAAGGATCATAGGAACCTCATCGTCGCAATACGCAAACTGACCTCACTAATTATTAATCACAATAACGCACGGTATGTCATGAACATACAAACCATATACATGGCATCCAAACCTCGTAGATATCACGTGTATAATACCTCACGATGAATATATCACACATTATCTATGTAAACAAGATGTCCAACACATGGACAATATGCACATACTTAAACCTCTACGTGCACCACACATTATTCACGTAAAACATGCCCATTACATGAGCAGTATGCTCCAAGAGCGTAACAAGTGCACTGGCTCACACCGGTCATCGCCATGCACACACAAACATGTAAAACAGATAGTGCTGACGCATGCACACATTAGCAACAACATTGATTGTCGTCTAAAGGATATAGACGACAATGTCCCTTGCCGTCAACACCAAGTAAGCGACCACCACTTGGCCGTTTACTCACAATCAACGGCTAGATACCTAGCCATCAATCTCCCAACGAAGAACTCTGCGTCAACCGATGTTGACGCCAAGATCTTTACTGCAGAACCCGCCAGAACACACAAAATGGCCCTAGACTGATTGCACGGGCAATCTAGCCATAAATACAACAGAGAAACAAGGGGAAACACTTCCTCTTACATCTAACAACCACAATTAAACCGGAAAGACATGATCCAACGCTTGGATCTGTAAGGCCCTCTAATTTCCATCGCATTATTTGCAATTATGTGTGTATGTTTATGCTTGTGTATGTATGTACATATTTACGTACGTATTAATTAGTATAATTACGTGTGCATGTGTTTATATTAAGTATAAATAATATATATATTGTATGATGATAGTGTGGATATAATACCATATACATGTTGCATGTATATATGTCCGGTAAGCATGGTTTTCTGCATAAATTAGGGTTCTGGCCAAAGGCCACCTTAGCGTCAAGCCCAGGCCGTTGAGCCAGTGTCAGCGTCCAGACATGGACGCCAACACTAACTCCGGCGTCCAGCGATCTGGACGCCAACTTCTCTGACCTGCATGCGTTGCAGAGCCAGAAAATCCGGGAGCAAGGCATGGCCTCCATTGGGGGGATGTCCCCCAATAGCTCTAAGGCTGTCTAATCGGTATGGTGAGTGGGTGAGGGGCTCTCATTAGGTCTGAACCCGGATTTGGCCTCTCCCACTTCTCATTTCACCTTGCAAGAGGAGAAATAGAGGAGAGAAAAACCCTAGGTGAGCTGTGAGAAAAACCCCATTTTAGAACCCCCAAATCCGACCCCTTGGAGCTTGGTTTGGAGATCTACTGCGACAAGGAGGAAACTGGAGCAAAGGAGAAGGCATCCCCATCATCCCCTCGGCGTGGAGATCACCCAGGAGCCCGGAGGAAGGTGATCTAGAGGGAGGTTCTGCAACTTCTTGGGACTGCCCAAGGAGGTCTTCTTCGAGCCATAAATCCCTTGGAGGAAATTTCTAAAGGCAAGTGACCTATCTATGGTGTCCCCGTATGAGTCTAGGTGGTTTTTGTGATTTTTAAGGATTTTCCTCGAGTCCTAGACCCTCCAATTCACCCAAGTTTCAGAGCTCGGGTCTGTGTTTTCTGCACAGATCTGGTTAGACGACAAGGTCCCTGGACGTCCAGTTTATGCTTGGCGTCCATCGACCATGCCGCTGACCCTGAGTCAGCGGCCAGAGACCGCCGCCTAGTTCTTCTGGACAGAACAGTGGGCTGTTCTGTCCCACTTATGCAGTAATTTCGGTATGTTTTATGCGATGAGGATATATGGTAAAACTTATACTCTATGTACATGGTTAGTTGTGGTGTGTGAATGAATGTGGGATGTGATGGTGAATGTAGGATAATGATATTTTGTAAACTTGTGAGCATGACTTGTAGGAAATTTTGCAAAATCCATGATTCATGATTTAGATTAGTGTGAATGCCTTAGTTTCGGTTTGATCATGAAAAATAGTGGGTCAGCATATGCGTTTGCAAATTTTAGTAATTTATCTATGCTTGTGAAATTTGTAAATAAGCTCGGTTCGATAAAATGAAAACATGTGAAAATGGTTTGTGATAATTGATCGATAGATGTATGAATTAGGGTAATGTGGTATTCTAAAATCATACATATATTAGTAGTCTCTGTACAAACCAGCAAGTGGCTAAATTACAAGATGTGTTAGACCCATGTTAGCTTAAGTTGTTAATAGCATGCTAATTAGGCGTTTTATTTTCTGTAAATTCTATGTAGCTCAGAAAAATCTGAAAATTTGGGAGTATGATTATGAACCCGAAAACAGCATGTGGTACAAATTTCAGGTCATTTGGACCCGTAAATAAAAAGTTATGTGTTTTCATGTGAAATGTGAATAATTCGTACATATGATCGAAATGTGATTAGATTTTGTTTAAACCCAGCATGATTAGTGTGTTTACTGTGTGTTAAACCTTGAAACTCTGTAGTACCATGTTAGGAAAAACAGAGGATTTATGTGAGTGAGAAAGTGAATGTGATGAAAAGTGTAAAGTGTAAGAACCATGTGTAAAAACGGTAAATGTGTAAAAGTGTAATTGTGCCAATGTGATACTGCTTCCGAGAAGGCAGTGGAGCCGTATCAGGGAAAAGTCCCCCTGAGAAGGTTCATTGTGTTAAGTGACCCTAAGGGCATTAGGGGGAAATCCTGGAGGTGGACAAGTACCACTGGTTAGGGTGGAGACTTGTTCTCCCGGTCTGCGCAGTCCAAGAGTCACCATTGTATTGCCTAGATAGCGTCTATGTGATGTGATGTGTTTGTGTCCTTCTTTGGTGGTTTGGACTATGTGTCACGGCACCTAAAAATGTGTAAAGTGTAATGTGAAATGTGTATGTGACCATGTGTAAATGTGTAAGTGACATGTGAATGTGTATGTGTAAAGTGTAACCACGTGAAAAGAGGAAATTTGTGTAAAAGAAAATTTGAAATTCCCGATGTGTAAATGTGTTATTGAAACCATGTGAGACTAAATCTGAAACCATGTGAATTCAGAAAATGCATGTTATTATTCTCATGTTATGTGTACAAAGTGTTTAGAATCCATGGTAGGGACAATAAATGAATATGTGTGCAAAGTGGCATGATGGATTGTTCATATGTGAGGTTTTAAGCAACGTTGTAGCTCTCATGTGTAGATTATAGTCATTGAACCATGTGAAATCAGCAACCTAAAGCATGTGAAAAAGTTATGTATGCACTTAAGAATATGTGGAATCCATGCAAATTGTGTTCCCTTTTCATGCATGTAAATTGTCCATATTGATAGCTCTCATGTTTGATCATGTAAAAGATTAAAGTTCATGAGTAAATTGAATGGAGACCATGTGATAGGTGGATTTTATTTTAAAAATATGAAAGCATAAGTTATGTATAAAATTGTAGAACTTTCATGATAGGTTGAAAACTCGAATTGACTAGCATGCTATGTGTCGCTAATTGTAATGCGCATGTAGAAACCACTAGGATTTGTACGTGTATATCATGAATAGTGTTGCTTGCTGAGTCCCTGGACTCACTCCTTGCTTCGGCGTACAGGTATAGTTGGTGACACAGTACCCTTGGAGGAGGCAGCAGAGACGGACTCCGAGAGTGGAGACTAGCTAGTTTTTGGAGTTCCTTGTGATTTTGTACTTCCTAGTATGTACTTGGAACATTGTATTAGAATTATCATGAGAAAAAAATGTATTATGTGGACATTATGTATTTCCATTTCAGTAATTTAATTTATGTGAACTTTGGTTCCTTTTTGCAAATTGTAAACTGCATGTATGTTTAATGTGGATGATGAATGAATGGAGATAGTTCTCTTTTACTTCCGCTACTCTGTTGTATATTCGCGTGTATCTCAGCTGTTTGTATCGTTGGGTAAATGTCCCACTGTGGCAGCACTTGTTATACCGACGTGGGTTGGTATAACCGTACCGGTATAATGAGGGTCGTCACAGGATCAATCAAACCACTCGATTACCCAGCATGAAAACCCATTTTCCCAAAAACTCAATTAACATCGAATTATGCAAAGAAAGCATAACAATTTAACTAGAGAAGATCAACGGGTCTAGTCCCTACCTCAGAAACGCGATTGAACTTCCGAAGAACCTTGAATCACGACGAAACTCGAGGAAAGCCCCACGAACACCGCACTCCAATTCGCCATTCCCCGCCCGATCTGCTACTACCACGCGCACCACAGCCATCCCACGAGCTCCCGCCGACCGTCAGAACTCGCGAAGAAGCTCAAGGGTGAAAGTGGGCGAAGAGGAGGGGAAAGAGAGGGAAAAGAACAAGGCTCGGGTCAGCCCTAAAAACACAGGTGCGTCAGGTTAACGTCAATACCTATGCCGCTAACCATACCGCCGCAACCAGGCGTCCACAACACTTACCGCCAAGTTCAACAGTCGACGTCTACATCGATGGATGCCAACAACATGTTAACGGCAACACCAATGCCGCCAACACACAATAAACGACACACACCTGGATGCCAACCCACTGTTGATGTCCAGCGAGCTGAACACCAACACAGACCCATAACCAAGCCCGCTAAACCTGGATCCACGGGGATCCGGAAAACGCGCAACGTTATAGATTCGGTCAATTCCCACATGTAACTTTAACCCACCCGGTCGTGTCAGAGAAAATGGCATGCCGATCCGATCTCTATTTGGGATTTAGGACCCCCGAGTTGTAGGTTTTAGCCCTTTATATATACTTGACTATTTTTTAGATCCGTCATTTCAATGCCCAACCGAATCCGGAGATCCAAATTGGATTCCGTCAGTTCCCACACGTCACTTTAACCTACCCGGTCGTGTCAGAGAAAACGGCACGCCGATCCGATCCTTATTTGAGATCTTGGACCCCCGGGTTGCGTGTTTTGACACTTTATATATACTTGGTTGTTTTTTATATCCGTCATTTCAATGCCCAACCCAATCCGGAGATCCAAATTAGATTCCGTCAGTTTCCACACGTCACTTTAACCCACCCAGTCGTGTCGGAGAAAACGGCACGCCTATCCGATCCCTATTTGGGATTTTGGACCCCCGGGTTGTAGGTTTTAGCCCTTCATATATACTTGACTGTTTTTTAGATCTGTCATTTCAATGCCCAACCCAATTCGGAGTTCTAAATTGGATTCCGTCAGTTCCCACACGTCACTTAACCCACCCGGTCGTGTCGGAGAAAACGGCACGCCAATCCGATCCCTATTTGGGATTTTGGACCACCGGGTTGTGTGTTTTGACCCTTTATATAGACTTGGCTGTTTTTTAGATCCGTCATTTCAATGCCCAATCCAATTCGGAGATCCAAATTGGATTCCGTCAGTTCCTACAGGTCACTTTAACCCACCCAGTCGTGTCGGAGAAAACGGCATGCCGATCTGATCCCTATTTGGGCTTTTTGACCCACGGGTTGTGTGTTTTGACCCTTTATATATACTTGGCTATTTTTTAGATCCGTCATTTCAATGCCCAACCCAATCCGGAAATCCAAATTGCATTCCGTCAGTTCCCACACGTCACTTTAACCCACCCGGTCGTGTCGGAGAAAACAACACGCCGATCCGATCCCTATTTGGGATTTTGGACCCCCGGGTTGTGTGTTTTGACCCTTTATATATACTTGGTTGTTTTTTAGATCTGTCATTTCAATGCCCAACCCAATCCGGAGATCCAAATTGGATTCTGTCAGTTCCCACACGTCATTTTAACCCACCCGGTAGTGTCGGAGAAATCGGCACGCCGATCCGATCCCTATTTAGGATTTTGGACCCCCGGGTTGTGTGTTTTGACCCTTTATATATACTTGGCTATTTTTTAGATTCGTCATTTCAATGCCCAACCCAATGCGTAGATCCAAATTGGATTCCGTCAGTTTCCACACGTCATTATAACCCACCCGGTCGTGTCGGAGAAAACGGCATGCCGATCCGATCCCTATTTGGGCTTTTGGACCCACGGGTTGTGTGTTTTGACCCTTTATATATACTTGGCTATTTTTTAGATCCGTCATTTCAATGCCCAACCCAATCCGGAAATCCAAATTGGATTCCGTGAGTTCCCACACGTCACTTTACCCACCCGGTCGTCTCGGAGAAAACGGCACGCCGATCCGATCCCTATTTAGGATTTTGGACCCCGGGTTGTGTGTTTTGACCCTTTATATATACATGGCTATTTTTTATATGTGTAATTTCAATGCCCAACCCAATCCGGAGATCCAAATTGGATTCCGTTAGTTCTTACATGTCACTTAAACCCACCCGGTCGTGTCGGAGAAATCGGCACGCCGATCCGATCCCAATTTGGGATTTTGGACCCCCAGGGTTGTGTGTTTTGACCCTTTATATATACTTGGCTATTTTTTAGATCCGTCATTTCAATGCCCAACCCAATCCAGAAATTCAAATTGGATTCCGTCAGTTCCCACACGCCACCTTAACCCACCCGGTCGTGTCGGAGAAAACGACACGCCGATCCGATCGCTATTTGGGATTTTGGACCCCGGGTTGTGTGTTTTGACCCTTTATATATACTTGGCTGTTTTTTAGATCTGTCATTTCAATGCCCAACCCAATCCGGAGATCCAATTTGGATTCCGTCAGTTCCCACACGTCATTTTAACCCACCCAGTCGTGTCGGAGAAATCGGCACGCCGATCCTATCCCTATTTGGGATTTTGGACCCCGGGTTGTGTGTTTTGACCCTTTATATATACTTGCTGTTTTTTAGATCCGTCATTTTAATGCCCAACCCAATCCGGAGATTCAAATTGGGTTCCGTCAGTTCCCACACGTCACTTTAACCCACCCGATCGTGTCGGAGAAAATGGCACGTCGATCCGATCCCTATTTGGGATTTTGGACCCCCGGGTTGTGTGTTTTGACCCTTTATATATACTTGGATGTTTTTTAGATTCGTCATTTCAATGCCCAACCCAATCCGGAGATCCAAATTGGATTCCGTCTGTTCCTACAAGTCACTTTAACCCACCCGGTCGTGTCGGAGAAAACGACATGCCGATCCGATCCCTATTTGGGATTTTTGACTCCCAGGTTGTGTGTTTTGAGCCTTTATATACACTTGGTTGTTATTTAGATCTGTCATTTCAATGCCCAACCCAATCCGGAGATTCAAATTGGATTCCGTCAGTTCCCACACGTCACTTTAACCCTCCCGGTCGTGTCGGAGAAAACGGCACGCCAATCCGATCCCTATTTGGGATTTTGGACCCCGGGTTGTATGTTTTGACCCTTTATATATACTTGGCTGTTTTTTAGATCCGTCATTTCAATGCCCAACCCAATCCGGAGATCCAAATTGGATTCCGTCAGTTCCCACACGTCACTTTAACCCATCCGATCGTGTCGGAGTAAACGGCACGACGATCAGATCCCTATTTAGGATTTTGGACCCCCGGGTTGTGTGTTTTGACCCTTTATATATACTTGGCTGTTTTTTAGATTCGTCATTTCAATGCCCAACCCAATCCGGAGATCCAATTTGGGTTCCGTCAGTTCCCACACGTCACTTTAACCCACCCGGTCGTGTCGGAGAAAACGGCATGCCGATCCGATCCCTATTTGGGCTTCTTGACCCACGGGTTGTGTGTTTTGACCCTTTATATATACTTGGCTATTTTTTAGATCCGTCATTTCAATGCCCAACCCAATCCGGAAATCCAAATTGGGTTCCGTCAGTTCCCACACGTCACTTTAACCCACCCGATCGTGTCGGAGAAAACGACACGTCGATCCGATCCCTATTTTGGGATTTTGGACCCCCGGGTTGTGCGTTTTGACCCTTTATATATACTTGGCTGTTTTTTAGATTCGTCATTTCAATGCCCAACCCAATCTGGTGATCCAAATTGGATTCCGTCAGTTCCCACACGTCACTTTAACCCACCCGGTCGTGTCGGAGAAATCGGCATGCCGATCCGATCCCTATTTGGGCTTTTTGACCCACGGGTTGTGTGCTTTGACCCTTTATATATACATGGCTATTTTTTAGATCCGTCATTTCAATGCCCAACCGAATCCGGAAATTCAAATTGGATTCCGTCAGTTCCCACACGCCACCTTAACCCACCCGGTCGTGTCGGAGAAAACGACACGCCGATCCGATCCATATTTGGGATTTTGGACCCCCGGGTTGTGTGTTTTGACCCTTTATATATACTTGGTTGTTTTTTAGATCTGTCATTTCAATACCCAACCCAATCCGGAGATCCAATTTGGATTCTGTCAGTTCCCACACGTCATTTAACCCACCCGGTCGTGTCGGAGAAATCGGCACGCCGATCCTATCCCTATTTGGGATTTTGGACCCCCGGGTTGTGTGTTTTGACCCTTTATATATACTTGCTGTTTTTTAGATTCGTCATTTCAATGCCCAACCCAATCCGGAGATCCAAATTGGCTTCCGTCAGTTCCCACACGTCACTTTAACCCACCCGATCGTGTCGGAGAAAACGACACGTCGATCCGATCCCTATTTGGGATTTTGGACCCCCGGGTTGTGTGTTTTGACCCTTTATATATACTTGGCTGTTTTTTAGATTCGTCATTTCAATGCCCAACCCAATCCGGAGATCCAAATTGGATTCCGTCTGTTCCTACAAGTCACTTTAACCCACCCGGTCGTGTCGGAGAAAACGGCATGCCGATCCGATCCCTATTTGGGATTTTGGACCCCCGGGTTGTGTGTTTTGACCCTTTAGATACACTTGGTTGTTTTTTAGATCTGTCATTTCAATGCCCAACCCAATCCGGAGATTCAAATTGGAATCCGTCAGTTCCCACACGTCACTTTAACCCTCCCGGTCGTGTCGGAGAAAACGGCACACCAATCCGATCCCTATTTGGGATTTTGGACCCCCAGGTTGTGGGTTTTGACCCTTTATATATACTTGGCTGTTTTTTAGATCCGTCATTTCAATGCCCAACCCAATCCGGAGATCCAAATTGGATTCCGTCAGTTCCCACACGTCACTTTAACCCACCCGGTCGTGTCGGAGTAAACGGCACGCCGATCAGATCCCTATTTAGGATTTTGGACCCCCGGGTTGTGTGTTTTGACCCTTTATATATACTTGGCTGTTTTTTAGATTCGTCATTTCAATGCCCAACCCAATCCGGAGATCCAAATTGGGTTCCGTCAGTTCCCACACGTCACTTTAACCCACCCGGTCGTGTCGGAGAAAACGGCATGCCGATCCGATCCCTATTTGGGCTTTTTGACCCACGGGTTGTGTGTTTTGACCCTTTATATATACTTGGCTATTTTTTAGATCCGTCATTTCAATGCCCAACCCAATCCGGAAATCCAAATTGGATTCCGTCAGTTCCCACACGTCACTTTAACCCACCGGTCGTGTCGGAGAAAACGACACGCCGATCCGATCCCTATTTGGGATTTTGGACCCCCGGGTTGTGTGTTTTGACCCTTTATATATACTTGGTTGTTTTTTAGATTTGTCATTTCAATGCCCAACCCAACCAGAGATCCAAATTGGATTCTGTCAGTTCCCACACGTCATTTTAACCCACCCGGTCGTGTCGGAGAAATCGGCACGCCGATCCGATCCCTATTTGGATTTTGGACCCTCGGGTTGTGTGTTTTGACCCTTTATATATACTTGGCTGTTTTTTAGATTCGTCATTTCAATGCCCAACCCAATCCGGAGATCCAAATTGGGTTCCGTCAGTTCCCACACATCACTTTAACCCACCCGATCGTGTCGGAGAAAACGGCACGCCGATCTGATCCCTATTTGGGATTTTGGACCCCCGGGTTGTGTGTTTTGACCCTTTATATATACTTGGTTGTTTTTTAGATTCGTCATTTCAATGCCCAACCCAATCCGGAGATCCAAATTGGATTCCGTCAGTTCCGACACGTCACTTTAACCCACCCGGTAGTGTCGGAGAAAACGGCATGCCGATCCGATCCCTATTTGGGATTTTGGACCCCCGGGTTGTGTGTTTTGACCCTTTATATATACTTGGCTATTTTTTAGATTCGTCTTTTCAATGCCCAACCCAATCCGGAGATCCAAATTGGATTCTGTTAGTTCCCACACGTCACTTTAACCCTCTCGGTCGTGTCGGAGAAAACGCCACGCCGATCCGATCCCTATTTGAGATTTTGGACCCCCGGGTTGTGTGGTTTGACCCTTTATATATACTTGGCTGTTTTTTATATTCGTCATTTCAATGCCCAACCCAATCCGGAGATCCAAATTGGATTCCGTCAGTTCCCACACGTCACTTTAACCCACCCGGTCGTGTCGGAGAAAATGGCACGCCGATCCGATCCCTATTTGGGATTTTGGACCTCCGGGTTGTGTGTTTTGACCCTTTATATATACTTGGCTGTTTTTTAGATTCGTCATTTCTATGTCCAACCCAATCCGGAGATCCAAATTGGATTCCGTCAGTTCCCACACGTCACTTTAACCCACCCGGTCGTGTCGGAGAAAATGGCATGCCGATCCGATCCCTATTTGGGATTTTGGACCCCCGAGTTGTGTGTTTTGACCCTTTAGACTTAGGTTTTTTTAAGATTCGTCAATTGAGCGCCCTTTACACTTATGTTAGGTTAATTAATTTAGATTTCTTTTTTTTCCCTGTTGACATTCTTTAGTGGTTTCATCTCATCCAAAGTATATGAAATTAATACTAATACTGACCTGAGGTGCTGGCTGTGTGGGGCGTACTCCCTGCATGGCTGAGATCAACTGCTGAACCATATCGCCGAACTGCGTCTGTAGCTCTGCCTGCTGTGTCTGTAGATGTGCCCGTAGCTCTTCCCGAATGAGGTCTCTAATCTCCTCTACACCACTGACGGGGGGCGCAGTAGATGAACTCGCGTATGCCGGAGAAGCGATCAAACTCGCATATGAGGACAACACTGGATGAGTATCTAGGTTGTCCCCAAAGCCGTACACTCGACCCTTCCTCGGCCCTCCCGCTGCGTCGACCCAAACCTCCGGATCCAAGTCTGGCTGGGGAGTGCCCTCTGCATAGCGCTCCGCCATCGTCCTGTCATAGGTCTCCTGCAGAACAAATTAAAATTAAATTATTGTCCATAAATTATTTGAATATCTTAATTGAATTCATAATTTATAGCTTGACTTACAGCGATCGTACGGGCACTCTCACTAACATAGTCATTCGTCCCCTTCCGCTTATGAGTTCGATCAAATAACTCGCGAAATGTAGGGGCACGCTCGAACTCGTGATGCTTACAATTCAAAAAAAATAGTTAGTTTCACAATAATAATCAATGTATTAAGCAATTGAACAATAATATGCTTACAAATTTTTGACTATGGGTCACATAAGATACGGACCCACTAGTATGCACATTCTTCTTCGGATGAGTTGATCGGTTGCGTATTGCCGCCTGTGACCGCTGCTGCCATGGTCCAGCAGCCCAACGCTCACAAAGGGACTCCCAATAGTCCCTCCTCAGCCAAACAGGGCCGTAATCTAGCCAAGCCATAGGATCCCAGTTGCCTGTGGTCTTCATTGCGTTGTCTCGGGCCTCCCACATCGACTTTCTTAAATTAGTCTGGGCAGTAGACTCCCAGACGGCGCGAGCTCGAGGGAGATCCTCGGGTCTCGTGAACGCGAACCTCCACTGTAAAGAAATAAAATTACTCAACTTTCTGCACTAATAGAGATAGTAATTAAATAAATGATTTCAACTCATGTAAACATTAAAAATACCGTGAACATGTCAAATAACCAATCCCGGACGGGCACCGGGAACTCTCTCTATGCATCCATTGGTCCTGGAATATGTGCGTGGACCAACGTCGTAATATAACGGGAAGCAGAACCAGGATCTATCTTCCCCCTGCAATTGCACATTAATTGTGTACATGAAATGTATAACATAAATAACAAATACAGTAACTTTGAAGTGATCAACTTTACCCTGAGATCCAGCATGGCCGCCGTCCCGGTAGCTGAGGCCCCTCCTCAGCTACTGGATGCTGGCTCTGCACCTCTGTTGAAAACAATTTAGTACACTATTATTGTATAAATTACAAGAAAACAAACATACTAATCTATGGAAACATACATGTACCTGGTGGTGAGGAAGAAGGGAAAGGTGGCACTGCTCACGTGCTCGGCGGGGAGGCGGTCCCTGCAAAATTATATACACATTAGAAAATATGAATTTAAATTGAACAACAATATATACGTATACCTGTCGCATGGACGACCGGCGTGGACGGGGAGGCAGTCCCTGCAAAATTGTATGTACGTTAGATCTCTTGAATTTAATATGAACAATGATATTCATCTGGTTCTTTGTGTACATATGTATATACCTGTCGCTGGGACGACGGACGGCGACGGGACGGGGAGGCAGACCCTGAGAAATTATATGTACGTTAGATCTCGTGAATTTAATATAAACAATAATATATAGAGTTTTGTGTTTACATATACATATACCTGTCGTGGACGGGGTCGCGGACCCTAGGCCAACGGACGTGAAAACCGTCCGACTCCGTCCTCCACGTACCATATATCTATTAAGATAAATAAAGATATAACATGTCATCAACACTCAAATTTGAAGTAGCAATTTAATATGAACATATAATTTAATATGAACATATAATTCAGCATCATCTTCGTCATCATCCTCGAATTCATCCTCATCATCCCGGGAGTCTTTCTCCACATCAGACTCCACCCTCCGCTCAAGGTCTCGTGGGTCAACTTCTTCCTGTTCGTTACCCTTATGTAAGCAAATTGTTTCATTTATATCATGAACACTGAACTGCGTTGAAGCTGCCAACTCTCGTGTGTCACTCCGATCTGATTGGAAAAAATTGTCATCAGCCTCTAAATGGATTGAAACCGTCTGTGCATAAACCAAGCCGCACGTTGTGTGGATCCCTTGAGAAGTAAGGATGACTACGGCTAAAATGAGCCCAAGCTTAACCATCGGCTGGATGACTCATTTCACCTTCTTTACGACGGACTCTTTTCGCATGCCAAGTAATATGTCCAGCTGTCTTCGAGGACATGAACAACCGCTGCAATCTGGGTGTGATCGGAAAGTACCGCAATGACTTATACGGAACATCCTTCTTCTTTGACTTGTCCCCTCTCTTGGGCATGAATCTATCATGCTTACAAATACAGCATGATGTCTTATCTGCATCATCTTGGTAGTACAGCATACAGTGATTCGGACATGCATCAATTTTCATAAAACCAAGCCCCAGATCATTCACCATCTTCTTCACACGGTAAAAGTCAGCAGGTAACCTCTCTGATTGAGGAAGCATGCTCTTAATGAGTAAAAGAAGCCGGTCAAAACAACTCTCTCTCATATGAAATTCAGATTTCAAATTCAGTAGCTGCGACACTGCAGACAACCGTGTATGCTTCTCACAACCATCCCATAATGGCTCATCAGCATCTCGAAGTAACTGATAAAATCTCTGAGCTGTATCATTCGGCACTTCTTCATTTGTTTGATCTTCATGAATATTGAACTCCGGACCAGCAACATCGACAACCATGTCTACGTACGTACTTGTGGAGGCAAAGTAATTAGCTGGTGCAGACGACTGAATATTCAACTCACCATGAGACGACCATAACTCATAATGGGCAACAAATCCTCTCGTATACAAATGATGCTGCACATCCCATGTCGATATCCACTTTCTGTTCTTACAAGCCGAACACGGACATCAGATGTTACCCATCGGATCAATTGCTACTGATGAATTACTCAATGCAAACTCAATAAAATTGTCAACTCCGTCTTTAAACTCCTCGGTCACAACTCCATTCACTATTCCACGGTTCATCCATGACCGATTCTCATAAGACATTTTTCCTACACAGATTAAATGTCATGTCACGAGTTAAAATCCAACACACCCTCACATCATTCGAGTTAGTCAAAATGAATAGGTAGGATATATTATTAAGATTATCACTTTTTACCCATCTGTGAATATTTGATCGCACTCAGATGACCATTTACTATGTGTTTGTATTATTTGCTGAAAATTTCGACAGCATCTCCCCACACCTCTCCGATATACCAAAAATATTTATTGATTAAGATATTTTCTTAAACACTTACTAATAAGTGGTTAAGAAAATATTCTAAATCAATAAAGTTATATCAGAGAGGAGTGAGTAGACGCACCCGAAATTTTCAACAAATAATACAAACACATAATAAATGACCACCTAACTGCGATCAAACATTCACAGACTGTCCAAAATGGGACAATTCAAGACTTTGAGTTAGATATACACATTCTCATCATTAAAAATAAGACTCGTGCACATCAATCTCAAAGTCTTGAACGGGAAGGTTCATTGACACGGGCTTAACACGCTCTCGTGAGGTGTGTGCAGTGAAAAAATGCTATACATGCATAGATCAAATTTAAAACCCAAATAAATATGAAAGGAATATGAAAACAAAATCATACATATGAAAAAGTGCAATAATAAACCAAATGCAAACATACATGTACATGAATTGCATTAAAGTAAGAAATACAATACTAATCACTAAACTGAAAGTAAGCAATTAAAACAATCCATATAATAGTGTCATATTGAAATAAGTTTGAATTAAGGATCTAATAGCCACAAAAAAGATTTTGTACTCATTTTTTTAAATGCTATAAATTGAGATGTAACCTCATTAGAGTTTGAATTGAGATATAACCTCATTTTGTACTCGTTTTTACACTTCTGTCGACGCTTTATCAATACCATGTTAATGCCATAAACTATGTGAATTTAATTGCTACTCAAAGATAATATAGCTCATCTCCTCTAATCACAACTCGCATCTCGATGTCTATTTGATATTATTAATAGGATTTTGCTCAAAATTGCTGGATCTTATATCTTGGTCTTGAAATGCATCCTCTATTTGTAAAGATTTTGTATCTATTATGTCTCAGGTGGCCTCTTGTGTGATAGATTATGTTTTTTCTACTTTTCTATCTATATAGGGAATCTTTATAGGGTGTTTTGTTTTTTTTTTTGATAATGAGGAAATCCCGCCCCGTGTGACTTTGTGGGCTCAGGAATTGGTGTTTGTGAACTCCAAGATCAGGACTTGGCAGCTCCTACTTTCCGTATACTCGTATTGCGCTTACCCCACTTGACTGAAAAAATCCCAAATCTACACACCTCGAAGATTGCATGTAAATCAGGAAGCCCACCCCCCCTCCCCCCGGTTCACAACCGTCCCCAATAACCTGTTTTCTACTAGTGAATCAAATAATTTTTTAGTAGATGCTAATACATTTTTTAGTACCATCCGTTGAAATGAATCTTCTCTCTCTCTCTCTACATTAATACATCTAAGTATGGATCTAATACTTGAATCAACCATTTAATTTTTCAGTAGGTGACAATACATTTTTAGTTGCATCCGTGGCAATATGGCAATTCTATGGTATTTACCTAATCGTCACTCTTCTACTTTTTCTTCCAACTCTTTGTTGTCATACCGATAACATTTGTTTTTATAAAATCGTCATAACAACAAAGACAAATGCTTAAAGTCCAACAGACGACGAGATTTTCATCTTCATCGTGCGACCTGTACGTTGTCGATTTTACCTTTTTGTTAATCTAAACTGAGTTATATGTGGGTTTTATACCTAAATAATTAAGTGGTCCACTCGTGTTGTGCTATTAGGCCACATACATCATAAACATGATATTCACTACTCCCGCCATATGGAATATCACTCGTTGAGCCTAACCCATTAAACTGGCCTATCAGGATTTAGATTGGTCCCTTCTCACTATACGTATAGGAGATGGCTTCCATCTCTCAAGTACGCACTCTAATATCATATTCTACTGAGAAAGAAAAGAGAAATATAAACCGTTTGATCACTGTCCTACAAACAGGCACCACCGGGTGCATATGAGGGGCACCCATATGTGTTCGATTGTGCCTGCGGACGGATATTAACGGCTAGCGTGCGAGCAACTCTCGATTAATGAGAATGACTATGAAACCTCCAACTTCATCTCACGAGGATAGTTTCTAACAATTGAGAAAATGGAAGAAATGAGTTAGGAATGGATATTTATAATATAGCAAAAGTAAAATAACTTGTGCCTATTTAACTTCAATATTGAGGGCACAAGGAGAAAATGAACTTAATTTTCTTCTCTTATGTATGTATATATATCTTCTCTTATTTTTACTGCCACAACCCTTTTTTAAAGAAATCTAGTATATTATATCATCCTTTATAAATTCCTCTTAATCCTAGCTATTCTTTGTGAGATTTGAATGTTTGACCTCATAATCCTAATGTAAAAAAAAGACTGACTATTAGATCACCCATTAAATGCTAGCTACCTTTGGTGGCATATGAGACTCATAACCAAGCAGTACTTGCAAATAAGGTCTCATTCCTCCTCTTAGTGATCAGATATCCCCCTTTTTTAATCAATAGATCTAATCCGACTAATTTATTAATGAAAGAAGTTGAAAATAAGAGGCAAAAGTCATATACAAATTCGTTGGCATAGGTCAAGTATGAAGACCATCACAAAGAAATTAAATCTAAAATAAGAGACTAATGGCAAAAAGTAGAACTTCTGACCCAAAAGAGGAGACTCTTAGAACTCTAAAGATGATTGATTTTAGAGGGAGGGGGGCCGGGTGGGGGGGTGGGAAGGGGAGGGGTTTAGCAGAGGGAGGGGGGCCCAGAAGGGGAAGGGGGGCGGTGTGGGGGGGGGAAGGGGAGGGGGGTCGCCAACAGTGGGAGGGGGGCTGGGTGGGGGCGGGGGTGGGAAGGGGAGGGGTTTAGCAGGGGGAGGGGGCCCAGGGGGGGGGGGCCAGGTGGGGGGGGGGGAAGGAGAGGGGGCTCGCCAATAGGGGGAGGGGGGGGCCGGCCGGGTGGGGGGTGGGAAGGAGAGGGGGCTCGCCAATAGGGGGAAGGGGGCCGCCCGGGTGAGGGGGTGGAAAGCGGAGGGCGGTCAGGTAGGGGGTAGGGTAGGGGAGGCGGGCCGCGTGCAGGGGGAGGGGGCCGGGTGGGGGGTGGGAAGGGGAGGGGGGCCGGGTGGGGGGTGGGAAGGGGAGGGGGGCCGTGTGCAAGGGGAGGGGGGCGGAGGAAGGTGGCGGGGGTGAGGAGAGAGGGGGAGGGGGATCCACATACCGGGTCGGGGCGGCCAGCGTCAAGCGGGGCAGCGGCGGCGGCTAGCGGCGATCGACGGCGAGGGGCGCAGGCGACCGACGGCGAGAGGCACAGGCGACCGGCGGAGAGAGAGAGAGAGAGAGAGAGAGAGAGAGAGAGAGAGAGAGAGAGAGAGAGAGAGAGAGAGAGAGAGAGAGAGAGAGAGAGAGAGAGAGAGAGAGAGAGGTTTCATGGGAGGGGGTAAAGGCGTTTTACCGACGGAACTTCCGATGGAAATATTTCCGTCGGAATATCCGTCGGTAATATTTCAGTACCGACGGATATTTTCGACGTAAATATTTCCGTCGGAAGTTTCGACGTATTTTTCGATGGATATCTGTAGTCGGAATATCTGTCGGAATTACTGACGAAAAATTATTCGTCGGAAAAATCCGTCGGTAATCCCGCATTTTCTTGTGGTGACACCAACCCACGTCGGATGAGAGAGACGCCATAGGAGAAAAATCCCAACAGTAACCGCTTAGGTTGAGATTTATACAAATGGAGAAGGAAATTGCAACGGCAATAAAAAACTATTTTTTCATCAGCTTAATAACTCACATATCACAATCTATATAGAACAAAAAAAGTAATATAACATAAGATAATGTCATAAAGTATAGCCAATTTTCAAGTACAATATCAAATATTAACTACAACTAACTCCACATACTAAGTGCTAAAATAAGTCTTGAACACTCTATGTAGCAACTCTGATTTTTAAATCTCGATAAAGGAAGTTAAATTGAAATAAAATGAGAATTTAATTGAATAAATGTGATTAACTTAAAACCATTAAGCTAAAATAGAAATGAGATATAATAATGGTCCAAACATGAATGAATGGGTCCAAATGTGAAAAGCCCAAATTAGATGGGAAATATTTAGGTCTAATTTCGGAGTTAATTATTTAATAAATTAAATAAGGGCTAGATAATGTCTAAAATAAATTGTAATTATCGCTACAAGAGTCCTAGACCTACCCAAACCCTTTGCTCACGAAATTAAACCTCTCCCCAATCCTATTAGATAGATAAAGGCAAGAAACAAGGGGATAAATATAAGAATTCGGACTTTGAAGGGAAAGAGGAGTTTTAAGAGAGTAAGGACTCTTAAACAAGCAAGGACACCCCCAAATCATCCCTAGCCGACCCTAAGCATTCTCTGAAGCCTGGAGCACGAGGAGAAGGAGCCATTGGATGTGGAGAACAAGGAGGAAGGGCTAGGAACAAGGAGTATTCATCAACCTTCTTCATCTTAAACCCTAGGATTTCGCAGCGTGAAAAGGTAGGCAATCTCTCAAGCAAAATCTAATTAAACTCGTCCGTAGGTAGACCATGACCCCCTCTATCAAAGCCCCATGTTTGCCCCAATTATTGTTGTGCCATGAAGGAGTATTTCATGCTCCAATCCCTATCATGAACATGTACCCGAACTCACTTGTTTGCTTTCAATCCATGTATACACTAGATCTCATGCCGTGCAAATTTTATCATAAATACTACATGATGTTAGGATTCGAATGATTCTATTTTCCCCTATTTCCATCATGTATCCTATGCGAATTAAATCAGAATCTAACACTGTGCATGTTTTAGGTCACCGAAATGTAACCTAATCAAAGCATGTCCATATCTTGTCTATTTTCTAATTACTCATTACTGTAGATACCCCTACATGTCTAGTTTCATTTAAAACTAATTTCATGATTTTTCACTATGTATATGATTTGTTCTTAATTTTTAAAACATATTGTGTCAAACCATGGATTTTATGAACAGTAGCCTAAAGAGCTCTGTACAAGTTCTTGTGCTTGGGCCGAGCTTCTGAGAACGCGACGACCCGATAGGTCACGTTCTCAACCAGGTCTTGATAAGGACTCATGTCGCGTCCTTAACGCAACGCGGACCTGCGTCGCGATCTCCTCATCTGGTCAGCCCGACCTGAACTTGCCGCCCCGACCTGTCGCGACGAGCACCTCGTCGTCGCGTCGGCATCTCGGCTGGAACTAGAACGCATCGGTTCGACATGTCGTGACATGAAAGCGGTGGTCTCACCCATCGCAACCTGATTAGCTAGTGCGTCATCCAGCCCTGTCGCGACCTGAACGCGATGCTAGTCGACATCGCGACCTGAACGCGATGCTAGTCGACATCGCGACCTGACTGTTACAATCAGAACCCTAATTTTCATGTAAACCCTTGTTAATTATGCCATTTAATCACTGATTAACCCTTAAATTGTACTATTATGAATAGTAACGACTTGTTATTAATATTGGACAATATTCATATGATATCTATTAAATAAAAGCTATATGCACAATTACATCTTACTCTCATGATTTCCTTACATATGCACACACTAAACATTAATGTTTGCCATGAAACCTTATCAATTTACTCAATAATATATCTGGTAATTAAGTGGAATTATTCACTTAATCACCTTATTATTTTAATGGACTTGTCTTCATTTTATCCACGTGATTTATTATCGCTATCGCGTCCCTCTGCCTTCGAGTACTCAAGGCATGACGGACAATTGTTTCATGACACACTTCTATCTTGGCTTGGACGACCTCTCCATTGGCAATACTCCTAACAGGACCAGGAACTCCTTGTCAAGGCCTCCGTAAGTCTCCTTGGCTTTGGCGGATGTCCATTTCCGACGAGCGGGTTCTACCATTAATACCTATTATACCCCTAGGGATCAACATGATCCAACAGCCTTAGCGTGTTCTCTCTTACCTTGAGATCACACCGGACCTCTGGCCTGTGTTCGTAACATGGCTATTGGGCAATGGTGACTTCTACCGAACTGCCGGCACACAACCGTGTGTGTTGTGAAACTATTACTATCGCTTGTTTAACGACGTTTTACGAATATGACCATGTTCTCATCCACTATCTCTACACTCTCATCCGTTCACGTTCTCTCTAGACTCTCATCTATTCATCAATTGCCCTCATCTATTCTTGGTACTCTATTTTGGCTATCCACTTGATTGTTTAAGATAAAAACATGACTATGCCAGACAACAATATAAGGGGCCCAGTCTAGTCCTTGCGGGTGTGTGCCCGAAAGGCTATCACTCGCGGGGGTTTACTGACCAGGGTGTTTAGCATGCACCTAATGCATGACTCGCAAGATTTAATCTAAGACAATCATTCATGATATATATTACTTGAACTCATGGTTGAAAGAATATCCACCAACATATGATATCATGACTAGTGCACTGTTGTGAAACTTTACTTGATATCTCATTATATGGTCAATCCGTTATCATGCTTGTTGTACTATACTCTCGTGAAATGTGTTATTGTTTCTCGTTATCATGCGACATTGCTCTCTAGACCGTACTCGTTCGTTCTCTCTAGTTATGCTGCTTGATAAGACATTAATCACATAAAGCATGACTATTTATACGAGATATTAAGTCCTACTAAGCATTATCGCTCACCCTGCGCTATTTATTTCATGTGTTTCAAGTGAGTCCGGCGGAGACTACCACACGAATGAGGAAGGGAATAAGCAAGACCAGGAGTGATCGCATTTTACGACAACCATTGCTTTTAGTTAGTTTGTTTGTTAGTGTGACGACCTTCATTATATCGGTACGGTTATACCCACCCACGTCGGTATAGTGAACGTTATCACAGTGGGGCATTTACCCAAACAATAACATACGATTGAGATGCTCATAAATATAAACACAGAGTAGGGGAAGCAAAAGAACTACTTGTCTTCATTTCATCATCCACATTTAACATACATGATTCAATGACAATTTTAAGAGAAATAAAGTCCACATAATGAAATACTAAACTCAAATACATAGTTTGTCCCCAATTTCCTTAATAGTTCTATTACAATGCCTTGTTACATACTATGAAAGTCAAAATGTCACAACTACAACTCCGCCAAGCTGCTCCCCGCGCTCGAAGTCGCTCTCCACGGTCTCCTCCAAAGGTGTATCACCTACTAAACCTGTACGCCGAAGCAAGGAATGAGTCTAAAAGACTCAGCAAATAACACCACACACATCATACATGCATATATCACAGTAGGTTTTTCATTTCCAATTCACAAAGTAAAACATATAACATGCTTGAACATTTATAAGAGACAACCTATCATGGCAATTCTAAAAAATTGTAACACATCGTATATGGTTTAAGACATTCCAAAATAACATCCTATCACATACCTTCTACTCATGTAATCACATGAAAGCTACCTTTCAAATAAGGCTATAACATGGAAGCAACCAAACATGGGGTTCTTGCATGCATAAAAGGAAGCATTCCTATCATGGTTTCTACACAATCTTACGCATGCACATTATCATTTTATACACTTTAAGGTTGCTGTTTTGACTTGGATTTAGAAATTCACATTCTATCACAAGAGAGCTACATTCCCGATTAATCTACAACATGATAGCACTTAAACATGGAGAAGTTTACACATAAGCAAGAATTGTTCCTAGCATGGATTCTACACATTTTTTTTTTCACATATAAAACATTCTTATAAACACCTTTAGGTTGCTATTGTAACATAATTTCACATTATCATATCATGGACTACAATTTCACAATCTCACATATTGGTTCCACATGTTTTCACAATTTCCCATTCATATAGTTCACTTTTCACACATTGCACATTTACACATATTCACACTACACAATTTACACATGATCACATTCACATTTCACATTTTACACTTTAGTGCCATGACACATAGTCCAAACCACCATGAGAAGGACACATCACATAACACATACACATAAACGTCACCTAGGCAATATAGTGACGACTCTTGGACTGCGCAGACCGGGAGAACAAGTCTCCACCCTAACCAGTGGTACTTGTCTACCTCCAGGATTTCATCCTAATGCCCTTAGGATCTTAACACATTGAACCTTCCCATGGGGACATTTCCATGGTACGGTTCCATGGCCCTCTATGGAAGCAGTATCACACTTGGCATAGTCTTACACATTACACATACCGATTTTTACACACATTTTACACATGGCGCACACACACCTTTACATTCTCTCATTCACACATGGCTCTGTTTTCCTAGCATGATACTACAGATGACAGAGATTACACATTCAGTAACTTATAGTAATCAGGTTGAAAACACAATTCAACTCATTTTCATAATGGCATGCATTAATTACATATTTTTGCATGGAAATCCCATAATGCATTCCACGGTTATCCCAATGCCTTGTAAATTTAACCACATTCTGATTACAGGTTTATAACCTCACATGCAAATTTCTAGATTTTTATGAATTATCAGATATTTACAGAAATTAAGACATTCATTTTCACGCTATTAAAAATTCAATTCAACATGGAACATAACACGAACATCAGGTTTAACAGTTCACAGCCCTGAACCCAACATACACATCATTTCAGAAATTCTCCCCCGGATTTAATGCACAACAAACCATTTACTATAAATTTTGCAAGCCTACGCATGTTTGCTATTTTCCAAAATAGAAATTTACAGTAAATCATAGGAGCATGGGAAAATTCAGAAATTGTAGGGCACAGACTGACCCATACACGCATGGTTTATAAAATTTAGGGCACCCAAATTCTCCACAGATCATGAGAATAGTGGGTGAACATACATAGCCATATCTTCCACATGCATTCCAATAAGCTAATAAATTCTACCATCCACAAATTTTTTTTTACAATAATTCTCCCACACACCACATTAACTAGTATACATAATATATAGAAGTTACATTATATCCTCATTGCGAAAACACATCGAAAATAGTCATATACCAGGAAGAACAGCTCACTATTCTGTCCTGAAGAACTTAACGGCAGTCTCTGGCCGTTCAAGGAGTTGGACGGCAAGATCGCTGGACGCAGACTAGAGATCTTGGCGGCAAGAGGCCTTGACGCCAAGTTCCAGTCTGTGCAAGAGCACAGACCGAGCTCCAAATACAGGGTGAAAATGAGGATCCAGGACACGATTTAAAATTTGTAAAACTAGTAAAACCATACTAGACATCTACATGGACGAAATGAATGGGTTACTTGCCTCTAAATAAATCTTCAAAGGGATCAAAGAGGTTGATGAAGCTCTCCTTGGGCAGTCCCAAGAAGTCTCCAAAACTTTCTTCCTCCTGGTTCTCAGTCGATGCAAGCTTCAGTCTAGTGTTGGGGAAGCCTTCCCCAAGGTCCAGACTCCCTCCTAGCAGCAGTGGATCGCCGGAAGAAGACTTTAGTCGCCGGATTCGAGCTTGCCAAGTTCAGGTTTGTCTCACAGAAGCTAGGTTTTCTCTCCTCCTTGCAAAGAGTCAAGAGAACTCTTTCTGGTGCAGAAGGAGTTTGGCTTATAGGAGAGGGGTTTGGGGAACCCCGGAGAGGTGATGTGAAGGCCTGCTAGCCGTTGGGGACATCTCCCCAATGGCTGGGCTTGCTTGCCCTCGGAGTTTCGGGGTCTGCAACGCATGCAGGTCAGGGATCTTAACGTCCACATCAATGGGCGTTCGCTTAAGTATTGGCGTCCATCGAGGTGGACGCTGACTCAGCATGGGCGTCCATACATGTGGACGCCAATTGGGTCCTTAGGCCAGAACTCAAAACATGCAAAACCCATGCTTAACTTATACATTTATACATGCCATACATATGTATTATCATGTACACACTACCACCATGCAATTCATACATTATTTACAACTAATTATACACATGCACACATAAGTATAACTAGTTAATACATACGTAGATATGTACATCTATGCATACACAAACATGAATTATTTACACAAAATAGAATAATACAACAAAATTCGAGGGCTTTACAGTTAGTTATGAATCAGTCAGTTGTAATAGTTTAGATTTGAATAAAGTACTATGGGCCCTAGTTTTGGCTCTGATTAGTGAATGTAATAGTGTTTTGATGAGTTATTAATGGAGATAGATTTTATTTGGTATTATTCCCAAATTGTGCAAGGGTTTGACATTATTTATCACTCTATACTATTTAAATAACTGTAATCCTGCTCCGATATTCTACGTCGGGGCGTTACAGTTTTGTGTTATTATAGCCTAGGTTATTCTTAAGTATAGGGTGATCTAGGTTTGACCTGCCTCGACTAAGAGTTTAATTCCATACCTATGTGAGAGATGTGTAGAACCATGGGTAATAAGTTAAAAATAAACTCACACACGCACAAACTTAGTGCAACCTCAATGTCTTACATTAAAAAATTTATCTTTTGAAGGAACTTAAGACATAGCAATGGCAGCGGAGCGTGCACAACTCTGTGACATGCAACAAACTATTCAGGAGCTCATGCGAGCACTACTTCAAGCTGCTGGAGGAGGTGGCAACCGTGGAGCTGGAGATCTGCATAGGAATTTTTGTAACCTAAACCCGCCTCGTTTCAGTGGGACCACTGATCCGAACGAGGCAGAAAACTGGCTGAAGGAGATAGAACGCATCTTCCGCATCATGCAATGTGCGGATGGGGACAAACTATTGCTTGCCAATTTCCAGCTAGAAAGGGACGCCCGTGCATGGTGGGAGTCTGTGGAGGCCACCAGGACGGATGCACAATTCACTTGGGATGAGTTTAAGGAGCATTTTAACTCCAAATATTTTTCTGAAAGAATTCAGGAGAGGAAAGCCTTAGAATTTTCTGCACTCCATCAAAGGAACCTCTTTGTTGCCGAGTATGAAGCTCAATTCTCACGGTTGGCACGATATGCCAATCACCTTGTGGGCACCGAGAAGATGAAGGCAAGACAGTTTCTCAATGGGTTCAAGCCCTCTTATATCACTCAACTTGCACCCCTGGACATCCAAACCTATGCTGACATGGTTAAGAAGGCTCAGTTGCTGGAGGATGCGACTGATCTCACTGATCGCATCAAGGGAAGAATTGTCAAAAAAGAACAAACACCTGGTTCATCAAGCCACCCCACCAACGGCAATAAGTGGCCGTACAGCATCACCGGAGCGCAGAATCAAGATAGGAAGCCCAAGATACCTACTCCCTCAAACACCAACAAGATCAACTGCAAGCATTGTGACAAACCTGGTCACACTACCACTGAATGCTGGAGGAAAGCAGGCGCTTGCCTACGCTGCGAAAATCACAATCATCACATTTCCGAGTGCCCTGTGCTGAAGGAGCAGGAGAAAGAGGAATGCCCGACTGGGCAAAAGAAGCCTAGCCAACTTCAAGCTGTGCAAGAAGTGGAAACCACCGAGGAGGGTGGAGTCGTGGAAGGTACACTACAAGTCTTTTCTCAATCAGCATTTGTTTTGTTTGATACTGGAGCTACACATTCATTCATATCACATGCATTTGTTGATACCCTAACTGTTAAACGTGCATCTATGGGTTTTGAATTGCCTGTCACAACACCACTGGGGGAGAAAGCCCAACTGAATAAATATTTTCCATTAGCTGATGTCATGATTGGAGAACTCAATTTAAGAGCCGACCTGGTGTGTATGCCCATGGAAGGCTACGATGTCATACTAGGAGCCGATTGGCTATCCACATATGGGGCATGTGTCGATTGTAGAAGAGGGAAAATTTTCTTTAGCAAATTTCCTAAGTTAACTTTTACGGGACGTAGACACAAGAGGCACTTGTCTCTCGTCTCTGCTATTCGGGCACAAAACATGATAAGAAATGGCTGTGTGGCATTTTTTACCACCATAGTGGTTGAAAAGAAAGAATCTAAGATATCTGACAGACATATAGTGCATGAGTACTCCGACGTGTTCCCCGATGAGCTGCCAAGCATTCCACCTGAACGAGATGTGAACTTCCCAATTGATCTAACACCTGAAGCTACACCGGTGTCACGTCAACCCTACAGAATGTCTCCTGCTGAATTGAAGGAATTGAAGGAGCAATTAATGGAGTTGCTGGAAAAGGGCTTTATTATACAAAGTAATTCTCCTTGGGGAGCACCCATGTTATTTGTCAAAAAGAAGGATGGATCCATGAGATTATGCATTGATTATAGGCAGTTGAATCAACTCACTATCAAGAACAAATATCCTCTGCCTCGCGTCGATGAATTATTTGATCAAATATCGGGAGCCAAATATTTTTCTAAGATTGACCTTAGATCAGGATATCATAAAATGAGAATTAAGGATGTAGATATTTACAAGACAGCTTTCAGGAGAAGGTACGAACATTACGAATTTGTTGTTATGCCTTTTGGACTAGCAAATGCTCCTGTAGCTTTTATGCAATTGATGAACATCATCTATCTTCCATACCTCAAAAAGTTCGTCGTGGTATTTATTGATGATATTCTCATATATTCCAAGACCAAGGAAGAGCATGAGGGGCATCTGACGATTGCTCTACAGATCTTGCGTGACAACAAGCTTTACGCCAAATTGAGCAAGTGTGAATTCTAGCTCGAGGAGGTGTCATTTCTAGGCCACGTCATATCAAATGATGGTATAGCTGTTGATCCTTCCAAGGTTGAAGCTGTACTCAATTGGGAGAGACCGACCAATGTCACTGAGATCATAAGCTTTCTTGGACTAGTTGGCTACTATAGGCGGTTCATAAAAGACTTCTCCAAAATAGTTGTACCTCTTACTCGCCTTATGCGAAAAGAGAACCCCTATGTCTGGAGCAAGGAATGTGAGATGAGATTTCAGACACTGAAGAAATGCTTGACATCTGCACTTGTCCTCGCATTACCAGTCGAGGGCGAAGGATTCTCAGTCTACACTGATGCATCTGGAATCGGTCTAGGCCACGTGTTAATGCAAAATGAGAAGGTGATCGCTTACTCATCGAGACAGCTGAAGCCTTATGAAGTCAATTATCCTATCCATGACTTAGAATTGGCTGTAGTAGTATTTGCACTTAAGATTTGGAGGCATTATCCCTATGGAGAACAATTTATTGTCTACTCCGATCACAATAGTCTAAAGTATCTATTCTCTCAGAAGGAGCTCAATATGAGACAGAGAAGATGGTTGGAGTATTTGAAGGACTTTGATTTCAATATTCAATATCATCCAGGCAAAGGTAATGTGGTAACAGATGCACTTAGCAGGAAGCCTATGGCGTCCTTGCCTTGTTTAGTCATGGGTGAGATGCAATTATTAGAACATTGAGCAGAGAAGTGATCAGGTGTTAGTGGCCAATCTTAGAGTACAACTTGACATCTTTGTCGAGATCAGGGAACAACAAGCTAATGACCCATTCTTGGTCTGAGTCAAAGAAACCCTAGCAGATAGACCTGATTTCTCCATCACTGAGGATGGGAGATTATTATTTCAGGGTAGGACATGTGTGCTTCACAATGAGGAATTGAAAAGGAAGTTGATGGATGATGCCCACAAGACAAAGTACACAATTCACCCAAGAGTAACCAAGATGTACCAGGACATGAAAATGTCATTTTGGTGGCCTAACATGAAGCGTGAGGTGGCTGAGCATGCTGCACACTACCTCACATGTCAACAGATTAAAGCAGAACACCGACATTCTGCGGGTGTACTCAGACCCCTGGACATACCAGAATGGAAATGGGAAAGCATCAGAATGGATTTCATCATGGGTTTACCCCGAACTCGTGGTGGACTCGATGCTATTTGGGTCATAGTGGACCGATTGACTAAGTCCGCACACTTTTTAGCAATTAAGAGTACCTGGAGTGTTGATGTTTTAGAAGCCCTGTATGTAAAGGAGATT
Source organism: Colocasia esculenta (assembly GCA_014218235.1). Classification (NCBI taxonomy): domain Eukaryota; kingdom Viridiplantae; phylum Streptophyta; class Magnoliopsida; order Alismatales; family Araceae; genus Colocasia; species Colocasia esculenta. Next base: position 117,914,333 of record CM024760.1, on the reverse strand, counting down.
GTAAGATTACATGGAGTTCCTGTGTCCATAGTCTCAGATCGTGACCCTAGATTCACCTCTAGATTCTAGAAGAGACATTAGACTGCTTTAGGCACAAAACTCACTTTTAGCACAGTATTCCACCCACAAACCAATGGGCAGACAGAAATAATAAATCAGATTGTGGAAGACATGCTACGAGCATGTGCTATTGACGTTGAAGGGTAATGGAATGAACAACTGTCACTGATGGAATTCGCCTATAATAACAGTTACTAGGCCAGCATCCAGATGGCACCATTTGAAGCCCTGTATGGTAGAAGCTGTAGATTACCAGTCTGTTGGAGCGAAGTAGGTGAACAACAATGGTTGGGACTAGACATGGTACAGAACACTAGCAGGGACATACATATCATCAGGGATAGAATTAAAATAGCTCAGTCTAGGCAGAAGAGCTACGCAGACAAAAGAAGAAGGGATCTGGAATTCCAAATAGGAGATCATGTATTGCTCAAGGTATCCCCAACCAGAAGATTTCAAAGGCCTGGGATGAAAGGCAAGTTAAGGCCAAGATTCATAGGTCCATTTAAGGTACTGGAAAGAGTTGGCGAAGTGGCGTATCGTCTAGCACTACCTCCTAAGTTTTCCACCGTACACAATGTTTTCCATGTGTCGATGCTGAGGAAGTATGTGTACGACCCTTCTCATGTGATTCGCTACGACGACATAATCTTTCACAAAGATATGACCTATGAAGACAAGCCAGTTAGAATATTGGACAAGAAGATACAACAGCTTTGGAACCGACCTATATCTGTGGTAAAGGTGCTCTATAGAAATCACGAAGTCAAAAAAGCCACGTGAGAACCCGAAGCAACCATGCGACGGAACTACCCAGAACTATTCAGTAAGTCATTCTTCCTCTTATGATCATATGAATTTGGGTACCAAATTCTTTTTAAGAGGGGGAGGATGTAGCAACTCTGATTTTTAAATCTCAATAAATGAAATTAAATTGAAATAAAATGAGAATTTAATTGAATAGATGTGATTAACATAAAACCCATAGAGCTAAAATAGGAATGGGTTATAATAATGGTCCAAACATGAATGAATGGGCCCAAATGTGAAAAGCCCAAATTAGATGGGAAATATATAGGTCTTATTTTGGAGTTAATTATTTAATAAATTAAATAAGTGCTAGATAATGACTAAAATAGATTGTAATTATCTCTACAAGAGTCCTAGACCTACCCAAACCCTTTGCCACGAAATTAAACCTCTCCCCAATCCTATTAGGTAGATAAAGGCAAGAAATATGGGGATAAATATAGAAATTCAGAGTTTGAAGGGATAGAGGAGTTTTAAGAGAGTAAGGACTCTTAAACAAGTAAATACACCCCCAAATCATCCCTAGCCGACTGTAAGCATTCTCTGAAGCTTGGAGCACAAGGAGAAGGAGCCATTGGATGTGGAGAACAAGGAGGAAGGGCTAGGAACAAGGCGGATTCGTCAACCTTCTTCATCTTAAACCCTGGGATTTCACAGCTTGAAAAGGTAGACAATCTCTCAAGCAAAATCTAATTAAACTCGTCCCTAGGTAGACCATGATCCCCTCTATCAAAGCCCCATGTTTGCACCAATTATCGTACTTGTTCCTAAATAGGACTTTGTAACAAGTACGTGCCATGCCAAGCACCAATCATGATTTTGCACCACGCCAGGAAACACGACTTTGTTAGGGGATCAGCCTAACAATCAACTCCTGGGGTAACAAACATCTTTGGAAAACTAAGCAATCAACACCTTGGGGTAAATAGGACTTGTCGGGGGTGAATCCGACAATCACACCCATAGGTATAACAGGACTTTGCCAGAATCTCCAGTACCTGATACGGGCCCTCAATCAGGTTCATATTGCGCAATACTAAAATATGTCCCAATGAGCCCATCGACTCATGGTTAACAAGAATGTGTTTTGAGTCCACGACTCTAATCTTATTCATATCATTAGAATGCATTTCGAGATTGTATCACAAGAAGGTGTGTCAATAAGGATGGACTGGTCAAGAGAGTTCAAGACTATCATGTCAAGGACAAAGATTCAGAATCACGATTGTAAAGAGAGTGATCAGGCGTAATTTAAGTTTAACAATCCACTAGCGTCTTTGTCATTCAATTTGGACTAATGCCGAGAGAGTAATATGAGAAAGAAAAGTGCACACTACCCCCTAGGAACTGCAGTGGTACAACCAGCTCGGTCTCCATGAGGGAATCCACAGAGTATGGAGACTTACGGAGGTCTTAACCAAAAAAGTTCCTAGTCTGCCAGAACGAAATGTCCAACATAGAAGTTCCAATTTGTCAAGAAGGGGTTGTCTAACTTGTGCAAGTGTACAAATGTAACGTGTATCGAAAACTTACCAAATCAAGTGTGTTATAGAATAGCAAGGGAATTATGACAGACATGGAATGTAACTAATAAGACAAATTTACAATCAAGAAGCTCCAAATAAAGCAAGATCATTATGTAACAAGTAGAATAAGTAGGTAATTAAAGGCTATGCATGGTTAAGGTATGGTTCTCTATATGTCATTATCACCAAGCCAATTTTCATTCAAGTTTATGTTATCATTTTAACTATAAATTGAGCATAAGATGATGACTAAGATAAATCATATGATAACAGAGACATGATCATATTATTAAGAATATTAGAATAAGATTTCAAGTTATTAACATCTTTACAAATGGGTTAAACAATTTTTATATTGCTGGAAGTATGAAAATCATGCTTAATAAAACTTAATAGAAGTTAATCAAGCTTAATCATGGCTTAATCAAGCTTAATTAGGAATTAAAAAGACTTAATTAGAGTTAATTAAGACTTAATCAAGCTAAATTAAACTTAAGTAGGACTTATTCAAGCTTAATAAAGCTTAATCAGACCTTAATTAGACTTAGGGTCCGTGTGGTTGCATGTAAAACAGTTTTAGAGGGAAATAATTTTCCGCGGAAAAACTTTTACGTGAAAACGGAAACGTAATTGTCTATTTGGTTGTTAGGAAAATATAAAGTTGTATAAAAGATATGAAATTTTATGATCCACTCAAATGAGAGAGAGTCATATACTCCTTGTGTACTAACACTATTCATCAAATTTTTTATTTTATTTTTATTTTATTTTTGATATTTTTAAAAAATAATAAATAAATAAATAATAAGTGAAAAATGAATACTTTTGGCAAAGATAATTTAAATTAAGAGAATTAAAATAAAAACATAACTTGAATGAATAGTGTTCTCCAAATATTTTAATAAACAATTAAAAATTAAAATAATAAATGAAAAATTATTAGATTAGACAAATATGACTTAAATGAAGGGAAAAAAATAAAAAATAACTCACATGAATAGTGTCAAAATAAATGGTCTGCACATGCGTGGAGGAGGTAGCAGGCACTTTTCGTGGAGGAGGAAAACGGCTTCCGCGTCATCCGCGGGAATGCCAAAATCCGAAGTTTTCTGCATAAAGTTTTCCAAAATCTGGTTTTCAGAGATACCAAATGGTCTTAAAAAATTGTTTTCCCTGGAAAATCGTTTCCCAACAGAGTTTTACCCACAAACAAATAGACCCTTAGTTAGTCTTAATAACACTTAATCAAGCTTAATCAGATTTTAAATAGACTTAATCTAGCTTAATCATACTTAAACAAAGCTTAATAACACTTAATCAAGCTTAATAAGACTTTAAATAGACTTAATTTGGCTTAATCATACTTAAACATGGCTTAATAACACTTAATCAAGCATAATCAGACTTAATCAGGTTTATTCAGGGCTTAAAAATATTAATAGTTGGCCTATTTCAAATAACAACTAGGAGTTAGGGGTTTCTATGCAAAAAGACAATAGAAAAAGAATAAAAAATATATATTGGCAAGATAAAAGGAGGGATCGGTCTAATGAGCTAACAGGGAGAGGCAAAGAACCAAGCAGTAGGGCTCGATGTAATGCACCAAACAGGCTCCTTTGGCGGGATGCATATTACAAAATGGCAGGCGCATTAGGCCAACATGCTTCCTTCAACCACTGCACCACTGCGACACAGTGTGCCCAAACAAGAACAAGGATTTGCAGAAAACGCGATTTGATTATAGGCTTTGAAAAATACATTTCTAATCCGATTTTGGAGAAACTCTTAATATAAAACTTGTTCCAAACAAGTTGTAGAAGGTCCCTATAGTTTTTATTTGAATAAATTTGTCCTAGGGATGCGTGAATTTATATTTTATGCTCATTCAGCCCTAATTCACAGCATGCTTAGAAAACACTTAATACGATCAAACCAATGCATACAAATTAGGGAAAATAGAGGGAAATCCTTCCTAACATGTTGAATAATTTTCAGTCAAGGTTTCATGAATTTTAGATAATTGATGTAAGAGATACAAGCTTAAGAATATGCAACTCGTTTGAACACGAAAATTGAAACTTTGAGACTTTAATTTGATGTGTATGCATGATATAAATTGGGGAAAACTTATCTAATATGCTTGGGGCATGGAGAGGTATCTATGAACAAGTTTAATTAGAGTTTGGCCCGAGATTACCTACCTTTTGAATGTCTTTTGCAAAGGGGATGAAGAACCACATTTTTTGATTAATAACACACAAATCATTGCTCTAGATCTCCTCTTCTTGCTCCTAGCCAATCCACCCACGTCTAGCAAGGTTGGGAGAAGGTTGGGGGTGGCCATGGAGGGTTTATGATATATTTATAAGGGTAGGGTTGTGCAAAAATTGAATTTAAGTTTTCTAATCTTGAGGGTACGAGTCCTACCATGATTAGAGCTCTAATCTATGGCTATTTCCTTCTAATCCCACCCCAATTAAGAGGGTAAGTGGAAGTAAATTCATGCTCCCCAATTTGGCTAGGGTTTAAACTATTACGGCCCATTTGACACACTTTTATGCTTAATTAACCCACTTTAAGGGTGGTCATTAGGTTATCACAAATTTTAAATATTAATTTACTATATTTGGCTTCCCATTGAGCCCAATAAACATGATTGAACATTAAACATGTAACGCCCCAAAAATTGTAATTTTTAGGAAAATATGACTAATGTGGTTATTACACATTAGTATTATCAATAAATTGGAATAATTAGAAGTTGGGTTTAATTGGTGGTAATATACGTTACTCCAGTGTCGTACACAGAGGTGCGCGCTCCCACAGGGCGACACTGGAAAACTGTAACGAAAATGAAATATGAAAACACCATAATTTTCAGAAAATTGTGGAGATCTCAGAAATATAAATATCCGAATTTTTCAGCATACAGACTTCGAGGATAAGTCGACACGACTATTTTTCAGGTGATTTTTCACCTAGTGTAAAATAAATTCTAAAAATTAAATAAAAATCACCATAATTTGTAAAATCATAACATTAGCTTATGGTTGAAATTTCAGTACAAATGGACACTGTTTGGACATGTTTACAGAAGGGACAAGTGACCAGCTGATTTAAGGAAGAATTACGTAATCGAATTTTCTGGGAAATTTTGTGTGCCTACGTGTGTGGAGCTGGGATAGCCACCTCACCTACGTAGGGGATTCACACGTTAACCCCTTGCCTGGCAAGCTTGGTATTGTGCATGGTGTTCGTGTCAATGGTGAAAACTCCATGGTTTATACCATGACACCTCAAGTGCCGACGTGCCTTCTGCCTGAGAGACTTGTTGGGCTTATAAAAGCCATCCCACAGCCTTCAAACATACCTTCCCAGCAGCTGCTCTTGCACCCACCCTTGTTCTTGCTATTTCTTTTGCTGCAATTGATGTGGGGGAGCTGCTACTGCTGAAGCTGCAGCCTCCACTGGTCATGCCTGAGGAGCTACAGGTTTTAGCCATTCGTGGACTGCAGCAATTGCACCCCAGCTATCTTCTTCCTGTTGGCTGTGAATCCTTCGAAGGGAAGGCCTCATCTTCTGCAAGTTTGGTAGGATTCAATTCTTTCATTCCTCTCTTACTCTTACCCTTGAACAAGCTATAAAACTTATTGTTAAGTGTACAAGCTCTCAATTCCTTGTTTGAGATCCATAAGTACTTCGAGAAGCTTGTGTGCATTGTGTGTTGTGGTAGAATTCTCTTCCTTTACCACTCTTCTCTAAATTCTTGACTCCCACACTTGTTAAAGAGGTCATGATCACCTACTTACTTGCTTAAAACTTGTGAAATCGTTTTTGAAACTGTGTATCCATCCCTTATAATCATGTTTTAGTTGTGTGTCTGTAGGATTCACTTCCATCCCATTCTTCTTCCTACACCTCAACTTAGTTCAATAGTTAGAGGTAATCCTTCACCATGTGTAAGCTATTTCCTAGATTCAGAAGTAGCTCCATGACAAGAATTGAGCCTTCATCATGTTTAATTTAGTGGTTGGTCATGAGAGGCAACACATCATTTCCTAATCCTCTTTCTTCTTGTTCTTATAATTCCTTCATGCTAAGAGATCCATGTATAAGTGTAGGATTCATTTCCTAATCCTCTTTGTTTCCACTTATAGATTAATTGCTTGAAGTGATTCTTATCATGTGTCTGTCATTCTTCAGTTCAGAAAATATGTTCATGGTAGAAACTGAATCTTTCATCATATTATAGTTAGTCCTCAAGCCATGAGAAGTTACCTATTATCCCTTCTTCACCTCAACTTGTTTAAAATCTGAAATCATATTGATTCCGTAGTGTAGTGTAGAGTGAACTATGATAGTTCTTGTTCTTCTTAGAAGTTGAACCTTTGAGAAACCATGAAAGTATCTAGTGAGTTTGCCTTGATAAATGAATGATGAAAGTAGGAAAGAGAGTTTTAAGGGAATTACTCCTTCAGTAATTTCCCCTCGAATTTGTCTTCTTGTTAAGCATCTATGTGAATCATATCCCTTGTTCTTTCTTTCATTTTCTTGTCATGTTACATTGAGCTATAGAACTGAAATCATACTTGTTCAAAGTTCTAATCATGTTAGGAATGTTATGATAGTTGTATAGAACCATTTAGAGTTGATTCGGATGACCTTCTGAGAGTTTACACAAGACCTGTCGACAGACGAACCTCTTGCTGTCGACAGGAACCTATTTTCCATAACCCTGAAATCATCCCTGTATGCAGCTGTCGACAGGCCCAAAGCATGCTGTCGACAGATGCATACAGAACTGAAAATCCAGTTCTGGAAACCAGCCCCTGTCGACACCAAGTTTTTGCCTGTCGACAGGTGCTGACAGTGTTATGTTTCCATCCCTGTTTTGATCTATTCCTTGGTGCAAATCTTATCGTATTGTTCCAACTAATTTTTCACCTAAGTTTTGTGATTTCTACCACCTAAATACCTATTAAAACTAGTCATGTTACCTTCCTTTTCCTCATGAATCATTCCTTCAAAGTTCCGAACAAAATCATCCTTGTGAGATCATCAATTTTTGAAATTATTGAAGGAACAAAGTTTCTTAATTCTTTTGTGTGAACCAGGAGTGAATCCCTGTGTGTCCTTGATTCATTATAAGAATAATTGTGTTATGATGACGAGTTGCGAGTCTTTAGGACTCATTTGAGTAATATGCCTGGCAAATAAAGGGCTAGTTCAGTCCTGGGGGGAGCGCCCGAATTCGTCAGTGACCACGCGGGGGCGATGAGGACAGTGGATGTTGGCATGCATCAATTCGTGTTTGATTAGTCATCATAATACACATGTGTGTGTGAATAAGTGCTTGATTCTAAACATAAGTGACATCCTGAGTTATTGATCATGCTCCTATATTACCTTGGTTCTTCATGTGTTTTTTAATTGACTCATTCGTTCATAGCTTTGAACACTCATTGTTAATAATGTTCATGTTCTTATCTTGAGATCATACCTGTGAATCCTTCTTAATTCAAGGAATTGAATTCTACTGGGCTAGTTCGCTCACCAAATCCTACTATTTCAGGTACCTATAATTCTAGAAGGTGGAAACTTCGGGATTTGTGTGTGGAGAGACCAACCATGACGACATTTTACTTATGAGATTGTAAATCAGAAATCATGTAACATCTATTGAATGATAAATAATAATTTGTATTTAGTGAAGCCTCTGAGCAAATGTCCTATTCAGTTAGTTCAATTGTACTCTTGATTTCTCGTTCGTTCACGTTCCGGCATTTATAGATATATTAAATGCCGTGACGTGACAGAATGGTATCAGAGCCTTAGTTCGATAAATCTAGGGATAACCTATGAGGATGGGTAGAAAGCCTAAGGTTAAACTAGATAAGTATAGTTGGATATAGATTTTATTGAGTATGAAATGAAATTTAGAGGTAGGTTTTTCTCTATGATTCTTCTCCACTTTCCTAACTTCATGCTTGTAGTTCCTTCATCCGTGTAAACCCATTTTTATATTTGTCCTTAAATCTGAAAGCATCATTAGGATTGTTTTCCTAGCCATAATGATCATGTTTTAGTTAGAGTTGTGTTATGACCTAAGCATACTATGAAACTTATCCCATTAGTAGCAAGAAAAAGTGGTTAGGAAATGTTGCACCTCCAGTTATCATCTTGCTTTTAGGTTTCCATGCTATAGTATATCCCTATTGTCCTACTTGTCTCCGTCATGAAATATGGTGATAGAACTAGAATTAGACCATTTTAATGTTACCAATCATGTAAGGACTCATAGAAACACTTGGTAGAATTTTATGTGGTAGTTTTATCACATTTCTGAAAATTTAGATCTCACCTGTCGACAGCTAACAGTCACCTGTCGACAGGGACCATGCTTCCAGAACCCAAAAATACAAAACTGTTAGTAACTACGACATATAGCCTTGATCTGTCGACATATGTCCTTCACCTGTCGACAGACGATTCTTATCTGTCGACAGCCAGCACCTACCAGTCAGCAGGTTCAGTCAGAAGTGTTAGCAGGACTCTTGTAAGAGTCAGCAGGACCCTTATAAGACTGAACTCATACCTTATTTACATTCCATATAATTTACTTAAGATATTACATGTAAATAAGGAAGTACCCCCCATTTGAATCCAATAAAAATATCATAAAAATCATATCTCTTACCAATTAAAAGTCAACTCTCCCACCGAAGAAGAAAAACACGATTTTGCAATTCCATCAAAATAGCGTCTTTCTAATTTCTCACAATTTGACTTACCTAAAAATTTCATAATTCAAATAAACCTAGTAGAATGCTAAGAATTCAAGGTCCGGTGAAAAATGATAAACACACATATGACTTCTCCAAGGGAGCCCTCTCCTACTGAAGGAAAAGTCAAACTTGTTCACCCTTTAATTTATATCCCCTTTAGACTTGAACTCATCCAAATTTTCTTTCTAACTCTATCCCAAGGATCTAATGTTTTCAAGTTGAGTTAAATCTTATAATTTTGCTTCAATTAATTAATAGCATGGCGTGTTAACACACACAAACAAATTGACTTGGGTCAGTAGGAAGTTTCGAATGAATCAACTCTATATTTTCTAGAATTGACCTCAATCAGGTGATTGTTGTTTTGATTAATTATCCATCACATAGAGTTGATCTTGTAACTTCACAGTGTCAACCTCACATATGAGTAGAGCCAACCTAACCTCCACTTGGAGTTAATCTCAAGCCGTATCTTTCTCTAAGTATTAACTAGAAACTTAACTACTGTTAACCTGATCTCCATGTAGTGTCAACCTAAGAAGTAACTAGGGTCAACACACTTAATAGATCTTTTCACTTTATGAATTTTCATATGCTATAAAAGACTTATGTTAAATATTTATTACATTTAGCTGGATATATCAAAATCAGGAGCACAACATAAATCATCTGTCATATCTTGAGATCCTACCAGAAGAAGGCACCATTTAATCATGGAAATTAATGTGTCAAATAACCAGATACATACTGTAACAATTGTATGAATCAGAAAAGTTGAGTTTTAAATCACATGATTAACTAACTAAATTTAATTTGTTTGCTCAACCAGCGTAATGGGAGAAGAAGCACAATGGAAAGAGGTTCAACATGCAATGGACAACCTTGCTCAATCCTTAGAGCAGGTAGTTCCCGTTGATAACCAAGGAAAAATGAAACTGCATAAGAGCATTCGTAATCCAAACTCTCAAGAAACAGTGAGTATTACAGTGTCTATACAGAAGAAGACAGTTCTCCCCAATGATAGAAAAATAGCTGGCAAACAGAAGATGAAGCGGAGCAATGAGAAACATAATAGAAAATGTATTTAATTGAATCCATGATTACAAGTTGGTTTCATGAGATCTAAAATTACTAATTCAGGCTTTTATCAACTATTGATGTCATGATCACAAGTTGTGTAAAAGTGTATACATTATATGACATGGTAATCATAATAAGGTTGGTGAAATTAATCTGGATTAGATAAAATTTAAAATGTTGAAGTCCCAGTGATCCATTCAAACTAGTCAAGAAGTTTGGAGGACTAAACTCTTTTTAGTGGGAGAGAGTTGTAACGCCCCGAAAATTGTAATTGTTAGGAAAATATGACTAATGTGGTTATTACACATTAGTATTATCAATAAATTGAAATAATTAGAAGTTGGGTTTAATTGGTGGTAATATACGTTACCCCAGTGTCGTACACAGAGGTGCGTGCTCCCACAGGGCGACACTGGAAAACTATAACAAAAATGAAATACGAAAACACCATAATTTCCAAAAAATTGTGGAGATCTCAGAAATATAAATATCCGAATTTTTCGGCATACGAACTTCGAGGATAAGTCGACGCGACTATTTTTTGGGTGATTTTTCACCTAGTGTAAAATAAATTCTAAAAATTAAATAAAAATCACCATAATTTGTAAAATCATAACATTAGCTTATGGTTGAAATTTCAGTACAAATGGACACTGTTTGGACATGTTTACGGAAGGGACAAGTAACCAGCTAATTTAAGGGAGAATTACGTAATGGAATTTTCTGGGAAATTTTGTGTGCCTACGTGTGAGGAGCTAGGATAGCCACCTCACCTACGTAGGGGATTCATACGTTAACCCCTTGCCTGGCAAGCTTGGAAGTGTGCATGGTGTTCGTGTCAATGGTGAAAACTCCATGGTTTATACCATGACACCTCAAGTGCCGACGTGCCTTCTGCCCGAGAGACTTGTTGGGCTTATAAAAGCCATCCCACAGCCTTCGAACATACCTTCCCAGTAGATGATCTTGCACCCACCCCTGTTCTTGCTGTTTCTTTTGCTGCCATTGATGTGGGGGAGCTGCTACTGCTGAAGCTGCAGCCTCCACTGGTCGTGCCTGAGGAGCTACATGTTGTAGCCGTTCATGGACTGTAGCAATTGCACCCCTGTGCTATCTTCTTCCTGTTGGGTGTGAATCCTTCGAAGGGAAGGCCTCATCTTCTGAAAGTTTGGTAGGATTCAATTCTTTCATTCCTCTCTTACTCGTACCCTTGAACAAGCTGTAAAACTTATTGTTAAGTGTACAAGCTCTCAATTCCTTGTTTGAGATCCATAAGTACTTCTAGAAGCTTGTGTGCATCATGTGTTGTGGTAGAATTCTCTTCCTTTCCCACTCTTCTCTAAATTCTTGACTCCCACACTTGTTAAAGAGGTCATGATCACCTACTTACTTGCTTAAAACTTATGAAATCTCTTTTGAAACTATGTATGCATCCCTTATAATCATGTTTTAGTTGTGTGTCTGTACGATTCACTTTTATCCCATTCTTCTTCCTACACCTCAACTTAGTTCAATAGTTTGAGGTAATCCTTCACCATGTGTAAGCTATTTCCCATATTCAGGAAGTAGCTCCATGACAAGAATTGAGCTTTCATCATGTTTAATTTAGTGTTTGGTCATGAGAGGCAACACATCATTTCCTAACCCTCTTTCTTCTTGTTCTTATAATTCCTTCATGCTAAAGATCCATGTATAAGTGTAGGATTCATTTCCTAATCCTCTTTGTTTCCACTTATAGATTAATTGCTTGAAGTGATTCTTATCATGTGTCTGTCATTCTTCAATTCAAAAAATATGTTCATGGTAGAAACTGAATCTTTCATCATATTATAGTTAGTCCTCAAGCCATGAGAAGTTACCTATTATCCCTTCACCTCAACTTGTTTAAAATCTGAAATCATTTTGATTCTGTTGTGTAGTGTAGAGTGAACTATGATAGTTCTTGTTCTTCTTAGAAGTTGAACCTTTGAGAAACCATGAAAGTCTCTAGTGAGTGTGCCTTGATAAATGAATGATGAAAGTAGGAAAGAGAGATTTAAGGGAATTACTCTTTCAGTAATTTCCCCTCGAATTTGTCTTCATGTTGAGCATCTATGTGAATCATATCCCCTATTCTTTCTTTCATTTTCTTGTCATGTTACATTGAGCTATAGAACTGAAATCATACTTGTTCAAAGTTCTAATCATGTTAGGAATGTTATGAGAGTTGTATAGAACCATTTAGAGTTGATTCGGATGACCTTCTGAGAGTTTACACGGGACCTGTCGACAGACGAACCTCTTGCTGTCGACAGGAACCTATCTTCCATAACCCTGAAATCATCCTTGTATGCAGCTGTCGACAGGCCCAAAGCTTGCTGTCGACAAATGCATACAGAACTGAAAATCTAGTTCTGGAAACCAGCCCCTGTCGACAGCAAGTTTTTGCTTGTCGACAGGTGCTGACAGTGTCATGTTTCCAGCCCTGTTTTGATCTATTCCTTGGTGCAAATCTTATCCTATTGTTCCAACTAATTTTTCACCTAAGTTTTGTGATTTCTACCACCTAAATACCTATTAAAACCAGTCATGTTACCTTCCTTTTCATCATGAATCATTCCTTCAAAGTTTCGAACAAAATCATCCTTGGGAGATCATCAATTTCTGAAATTATTGAAGGAACAAAGTTATTAATTCTTGTGTGTGAACCAGGAGTGAATCCCTGTGTGTCCATGATTCATTATAAGAATAATTGTGTTATGATGACGAGTTGCGAGTCTTTGGGACTCATTTGAGTAATATGCCTGGCAAATAAAGGGCTGGTTCAGTCCTGGGGGGAGCGCCCGAATTCGTCAGTGGCCACGCGCGGGCGATGAGGACATTGAGCCCTAGGTATTGGAATCTAACTAACAAAGGTGGTTTCACTCGATTAGGATAACTCTAGCATTTGTTTTGATTTTTCAAACCCACAGCTGTCAAACCCAATCCAAGTTGGAGTTGGAAATAGGTAGAAAAAGCAACCTAAACGTCATTTTCAGGTAGCGACTGGTCGACACGTCGCTACCATAATGCGACAACATCATGGTCGCGACCCATACCAAAAATCAGGCCGTTTTGTGGCCTTTTTTAGAAGGCAACAAGTTCATGGTCGCGTTCACTTTCAGAAGGCGACACACAATGCGTCGCGTTCTGCCTATGTCCACTTAATCGGCCATAACGTTTTTTTATAGACCTCGGATTGATGAGACGTTTTCTCTGATGGATTCCTCATTCAAAGGGCTTCAATTTGGTATATTCATGTGTGATATATGAATGAAAAATCAATGAGTTATCACCTTAGGAAGTGAAGGGATGGGATTGCATTTGCCTTCTACAAGGCATACATCTTGGTTTCCATCATTTTGCGTCATTCCTTGCATGTGTGAGTTTGATCTCTTCTAAGAAGGTTCTAGAAAGTCTTAACATGCATTTATCAACCCATATCAAAGTTAAAACATGTTTACATAATTTTTAATTGATTTCAAGTTCATGATCATGCTCTCTATTTGCCGATTATCCACTTCTTGCCTTGTTATCAAACTTGCTAAAAACACATGTTATAAAATGGAGTCATATTGAATGATTTAAAATGTAATAACATGACATCTTAATATCAATTATTTTTGTGACACGTTCACACACTTGAACCATCCAATTATGGCTTGACTTGGCACAAAATATCTCATAATGTATCTGGTTAATTTATTGCAATAATGTACATTAAATTGCTCTATTTTAAATGAAATTGTCTTCATTTCTCGCGTTGTTTGGGAATACCGTTACCGACACTCCACTGTTCTAGAATACCTCTAGAACGTCGGGCACTTGTTTCTATATACACACTTTCCTTGACTTCGACGAACTCTCCGTCGGATATTCCTTCTGCTAGATTAGTGAATCCTTGTTCAAGACCTCCGTAAGTCTCCTCTGTCCTTAGATTCCCACATGGTCGACAAGCTGGTTGTACCCTAACACCTATGATACCCTTTAGGGATCGACAAGATCCAAACAACCTTAGTTGCTCTCGCTCTTATCTTGAATCACGCCGGACCTCTGGACCTGTGCATAACGAGGCCAGCGGAAGGGTTGTGTATTCCACCTAACTGCCAACGTCATACGCGTGTGTTGTGCAACTGTTACTATCGCTCGTTACTCGACGTTTCTTATGCAATGACCATAAGATCTCATATTTACTCTACTCGCTAGTCTATTCACGTTCACTCTACTATCTCGTCTCTCTTGTCTATTCATCTAGTACTCTCTTGGTACTCTTTGAGCTGTGTGGCTCCTACTATTTTGTACTGTTCATGACTGTCTAGCGCTATAATATGGGTCTTGTGACTCTACTGTATCCAATGCATACTGTGCAGGGCACAGAGAGTGTCCAAGGGGCTCCAATCTAGTCCTGGGGGCAGAGAGCCACCCGAAAATACCTTCAGGGGCTATAGACGGTGTTCTGCATTGCACCGCTTCTGACTATACTGTATTGGCTAGACATCAGACTATTATCCTTTTAGTCTGAGGAGTTCAGACGTACTGTGATATTACTGTGCTATCACAAACTATTATAGTATTAGTCTGAAGAGTTTAAACATACTATGTGATTACTGTGCTATCGCAAACTGTTACTGAACGGCTACTGTCCTAGAAGTGACTATTTCCGTATTCTACTAGTGCACCATTGTGCAACCATACACGCTATCTCGTTTCACGCTATCTCATTACACGCTATCTTGTCATACGCTCTACTTGCTCTACTTGATAGTTGCTATCTTGAGTTATTACATACTATCGTGACTTAATCGCATTCAAAGTGTTGTACTCTCTCGTTGTCTAATGACAATAAAAGTGCTATACTCTCTCGGCTATCTACGGATAACCAAAGTGCCATTACTATTTTGATTGACAAATGTTAATCAAAAGTGCTATACTATCTTGATTGATGAAAATCAATCAAAGTGCAATTTACTCTTTACATGACCAACTACTATCTCTCCTTGCTATACTTGTCGCTTTCTATTGCTTTCCATTATCGCTACATACTGTAGCGTTGATATCGTTTCTATCGTGACTTGACTTTAATCATCGTGCTATACTTGATTCATCTTCTATCTGAACCATGTTACTTGTGCTATTACTTTCTCAACTTTACATGACTCTCTCTATCATTAGTTACTCTGCCATTTAAAGCATTAATCATTTAAAGCCTGCTTGACTATTGAGATTTAAGTCCTACTAGGCATTATCGCTTACCATTCGTTATTTGTTATTGTGTCTCAGGTAAGTCAGACAATGACGTCACACACACCAATGGGACGGGACCACTGTGATGAGAGACCTGGAGTCAGTTGATGAAGTTTCCCTAGTACTATGAAGTCTAATAGTTATTGCTTTAGATTTCTTTTCAATGTAATGATGTCATTGAGCCCTAGGTATTGGCTCCGAATTAGTGGTTGTTATAGTATTAATGATTTTATAATGAAATGAAGAATTTATTTCAATTATTGTTCGTTAGATGCTCTGATGTTTGCGTCTGTATGCGCAATACACGTTACCATACTTGTTGCACACGTTCTCCTCCGATTTATTCCGCTTCTAAATTGGAGGGGCGTGACAGTTGGTATCAGAGCCTAGGATGTCCTTATTAGGATATTTTAAGTCTAGGGATGTTGTAGGTGAACTGCCATAACTGTGTCTAAGTCAACCACCATACCTATGTGAGAGATTGGGTAAAGCTTGGGGTTATGCTAGGAGCTTAACTATATGTATAAGTACCCTAAGTTTAAGAAGAAAATTAATAAGTATTATTGCTCGTAGAAACTAGAGGAGATGGCTGGCGAGCATGCACCAATGCACGAATTACAGCAGACCGTACATGGGTTAACTCAAGCCCTTAACAACATAATTCAAGTAGGAGCAAGAAATGGGGCAGGAGACTTATATGGGAACTTTCAACGAATAAATCCCCCTAGGTTTAACGGAACTCTGAATCCCGATGAAGCTGAAAATTGGGTGAATGCAATGGAACGAATCTTTAGAGTTATGCAATGTTCAGAGCAAGAGAAAGTCCTTCTGGCAACCTTCCAATTGGAACGTGATGCTAGAGCTTGGTGGGAAGCTGCCAGTCGACAATTACCTGACATCAACCTAGAGTGGGATAAATTTTTAGAACTCTTCAACACCAAATATTTTTCCAAGATGATTCGTGAGAAGAAGGCAAATGAATTCGCCAATTTAAAACAACGAATGATGACTGTAGCAGAATATGAAGCACAATTTGAAAGACTAGCACAATATGCACCACATTTGGTAAGTACTGAAAAGATGAAGGCAAAAAGATTCTTAGAAGGGTTGAGACCTGTGTTCTAGGAAAAATTGGCTCCACTAGACATTGAAGTATATTCAGTCATGGTATTGAGAGCTCAATTAGTAAAAGACACCATGGAACTTCTTGAGAAGATTCATAAGAAGAAGGTGTTGAAAAGGCAACGTGCTACTCATTCCAATGATAATAAAGAATGAAATACCATAGATAGCAAGTGAATGAAAGGGGAAGTGAAGCAGAAGAAATTCTGTAAATTTTGTAAGAAACCAGGGCATCAGATTGATAACTGTTGGAAAAAATTGGGCAGATGCTTGCGATGTGGAAGTCAACAACATCGAGTCATCGATTGTCCAACAAAGAAGAACTAAACTCCACGCCAAGGACGATTACAAGCCCTCGTAGATATGAATCATGCCAATGAAGGCGAACAAGGTACCATCACTAAACCATTAGTTTGTTTTCATAGCAAAGCCCTAAGTGGGGGAGGTGATGGAATGAAATATCCATAGTAAATTGGTAGTCGTATCATATCATATGAATTTGGGGACCAAATTCTTTTAAGTGGGGGAGGATGTAGCAACCCGGAAAATTTAATACTTAAAAAAAATCCGAAATAATAATTTCTTTAAATCGAAATAATAGAAACATACGTACCATTATTGTATGTGCAAGAACACATCTAAAAATTCCTTAAAAATTATAAATACCCCAAATATTTTCCTTATGTGTTCCACGAAGAAATGCGTGCAACGAAAAATCCGATTGGCAAAGCGTACGTCACAATGTGACTAATTATCCAAATTTGGAAACTAAGTCGGAAAATCGTTAACACGGAAAGATCACGCGCCCATAAATTAAATGAACATGTCAGAGAGACTTCCAACATCATGTGATGATTAACCATTATCGGGTTTGGACCAATGGACCTCTCATAGCCCATGAATAAATTCAAATAAGAAAATGCAATAAAATTCATAACTCTATTATTCCCTAATTAAAAAGGGAAAACCTATAAGATAAATTCCAATAAATAATGGGCTTGGTTAAATGGACCCATTAGAAATTAGTGGGCTAAAATACGGATTTTAAAAAGAAGAATAATGGGAAAATACCCTAAATTCGCAACTTAAATATTACTTAAATAGAAAAGAGGCATTTAATGCATTAAATAAGCAATTTGGGTTGGAATTGGATTCCTAAACCTACCCTAGTTGCTTGGCCACGAATTTAACTCCCTTCCCAACCAAAATAGAAGTTCTAATACTTAGAAAGGGAAGAGGAAATAAGAAATTCGGAATTAAATAGGAGTTAGAGTCCTATTAGGAAATAGAAAGCAAAGAAGCATAAATACTCTCTTAATCGCCCAAGGCCGGCCCTAGCTCGTTGCTGGGACTTGCTGAAGGTGGAGAAGAAGCCAAGGAGAGGAGGAATTCGTGGGGAGAAGGCTTCATCAAGCTTTATCCCGAGTTCTTCAAGTTCTAGCCCTAGAAGAGTAAAATGACTAAAGGTAGGCATTCTCACGAGCAAAACTCAATTAAATCCATCTATAGATTGTTCCATACATCAGGAACAAAATCCCTCTTGTTTCACTCTTTTTCATCGAGCCAATCTTTTGATCTCTATTTTTGAAATTCTGCAAATATGATGAACCCGACCCTTCTTCTTTATTCTTGATCTCCATGTATACTCAACCTCGTGCTCTCAAATTTTAACTAGAGTTACTGATGGATGTTAGTTATATTTTACCCCTAAAAGCCCTAATTTTTATCCATCCTTTGTCACGAATTAAATCTTGCATGATTTCGACAATGTACTGTTGCGGTTTAACCTTGACTTGTGTTACAAGTTCCATACCTCTTTGTGGAGTCATTTTTAGACCAAGTGTTCAACAGAGAACGTGTTACCTCATGAGTCTACTTTCATTTGGCACTATTTTCCCCAATTTTTGTTGATCATACTAAGAGTATTAGCCTGAAAATTAACACTGTGTCAGATTCACATAGTCAGTCACAATACGTTTTATTACCTAGCTAAACGACCTTTGTTTCTCAATTATTTGCTACTGTACAAAGTATTGGAAGTAATCTAACAAACAAAGGTGGTTTCACTCGATTTCGATCACCCTAGCATTTGTTTTGATTTTTCAATCCCACAGCTGTCAAACCCAATCCAAGTCGGAGTTGGAAATAGGTAGAAAAAGCAACCCAAACATCATTTTTAGGTAGCGACAGGTCGACACGTCGCTACCATAACGCGACAACATCATGGTCACGACCCATACCAAAAATCAGGCTGTTTCGTGGTCTATTTTAGAAGGCGACAAGTTCATGGTCACGTTCACTTTCAGAACGCGACAGGCAATGCGTCGCGTTCTGCCTATGTCCACTTAATCGGCCATAACCTTTTTTGTAGACCTCGGATTGATGAGCGGTTTTTTTTTATGGATTCCGCATTCAAAGGGCTTCAATTTGGTATATTCATGTGTGATATGTGAATGAAAAATCAATGAGTTATGACCTTAGGAAGTGAAGGGATGGGATTGCATTTGCCTTCTAAAAGGCATACATCTTGGTTTCCGTCATTTTGCGTCGTTCCTTGCATGTGTGAGTTTGATCTCTTCTAAGAAGGTTCTAGAAAGTATTAACATGCATTTATCAACCCATATCAAAGTTAAAACATGTTTACATAATTTTTAATTGATTTTAAGTTCATGATCATGCTCTCTACTTGCCGATTATCCACTTCTTGCCTTGTTATCAAACTTGCTAAAAACACATGTTATAAAATGGAGTCATATTCAATGATTTAAAATGTAATAACACGACATCTTTCTATCTATGATTTCTCTCACACATTCACACACTTGAACCATCCAATTATGGCTTGACTTGGTACAAAATATCTTATAATGTATCTGGTTAATTTATTGCAATAATGTGCATTAAATTGCTCTATTTTAAATGAACTTGTCTTAGTTTCTCACGTTGTTTGGGAATACCGTTACCGACGCTCCACGCTCCACTGTTCTAGAATTCCTCTAGAACGTCGGGCACTTGTTTCTATATACACACTTTCCTTGACTTGGACGAACTCTCCGTCGGATATTCCTTCTGCCGGACTAGTGAATCCTTGTTCAAGACCTCCGTAAGTCTGCTCTGTCCATGGATTCCCACATGGTCGATGAGCTAGTTGTACCCTAACACCTATGATACCCTTTAGGAATCGACAAGATCTAAACAGCCTTAGTTGCTCTCGCTCTTATCTTGAATCACGCCGGACCTCTGGACCTGTGCATAACGAGGCCAGCGGAAGGGTTGTGTATTCCACCTGACTGCCAACGTCGTAAGCGTGTGTTGTGCAACTGTTACTATCGCTCGTTACTCGACGTTTCTTATGCAATGACCATAAGATCTCATCTATACTCTACTCGCTCGTCTATTCAAGTTCACTCTACTATCTCGTCTCTCTCATCTATTCATCTAGTACTCTCTTGGTACTCTTTGAGCTGTGTGGCTCCTACTGTTTTGTACTGTTCATGACTGTCTAGTGCTATAATATGGGTCTTGTGACTCTACTGCATCCAATACATACTGTGCAGGGCACGGAGAGTGTCCGAGGGGCTCCAATCTAGTCCTGGGGGCAGAGAGCCACCCGAAAATACCTACAGGGGCTATAGACGGTGTTCTGCATTGCACCGGTTCTGACTATACTGTATTGTCTAGACATCTGACTATTATCCTTTTAGTCTTAGGAGTTCAGACGTATTGTGACATTACTGTGCTATCACAAACTGTTATACTATTAGTCTGAAGAGTTCAGACATACCGTGCGATTACTGTGCTATCGCAAACTGTTACTGAACGGCTAATGTCCTAGAAGTGACTATTGTCGTATTCTACTAGTGCACCGTTGTGCAACAATACACGCTATCTCGTTACATGCTATCTTGTCATACACTCTACTTGCTCTACTTGATACTTGCTATCTTGAGTTATTGCATACTATCGTGACTTAATCGCATTAAAAATGCTCTACTCTCTCATTGTCTAATGACAATAAAAGTGCTATACTCTCTCGGCTATCTACGGATAACCAAAGTGCCATTACTATTTCGATTGACAAAAGTTAATCAAAAGTGCTATACTATCTCGATTGATGAAAATCAATCAAAGTGCAATTTACTCTTTACATGACCAACTACTATCTCTCCTTGCTATACCTGTCGCTTGCTATTGCTTGCCATTGTCGCTACATGTTGTTGCGTTGTTATCGTTTCTATCGTGACTTGACATTAATCATCGTGCTATACTTGATTCATCTGCTATCTGAACCATGTTACTTGTGCTATTACTTTCTCAACTTTACATGACTCTCTCTATCATTAGTTACTCTGCCATTTAAAGCATTAATCATTTAAAGCCTGCTTGACTATTGAGATTTAAGTCCTACTGGGCATTATCGCTCACCCTTCGTTATTTGTTATTATGTCTCAAGTAAGTCAGACAATGACGTCACACACACCAATGGGACGGGACCAGTGTGATGAGCGACCTAGGGTCAGTTGATGAAGTTGCCCTAGTACTATGGAGTCTAATAGTTATTGCTTTAGATTTCTTTTCAATGTAATGATGTCATTGAGCCCTAGGTATTGGCTCTGCATTAGTGGTTGTAATAGTATTAGTGATTTTATAATGAAATGAAGAATTTATTTCAATTATTGTTCGTTAGATGCTCCGATGTTTGCGTCTGTATGTGCAATACACGTTACCATACTTGTTGCTCATGTTCTCCTCCGATTTATTCCGCTGCTAAATTGGAGGGGCGTGACATCAATGGTACAACCAGCTCGGTCTCCATGAGGGAATCCATGGAGCACGGAGACTTACAGAGGTCTTAACCAAAAAGTTCCTAGTCTGCCAGAACGAAATGTCCAACAGAGAGGTTCCAATTTGTCAAGAAGGGGTTGTCTAACTTGTGCAAGTGTACAAATGTAACGTGTATCGAAAACTTGCCAAATCAAGTGTGTTGTAGAATAGCAAGGGAATTATGACAAACATGGAAAGTAACTAATAAGACAAGTTTACAATCAAGATACTCCAAATCAAGCAAGATCATTATGTAACATGTAGAATCAGCAGGTAATTAAAGGCTATGCATGGTTTAGGTAAGGTTCTCTACATGTCATTATCACCAAAGCCAATTTTCATTCAAGTTTAAGTTATCATTTTAACCATAAACTGAGCATAAGATGATGAATAAGATCAATCGTATGGTAACAGAGACATGATCATATCATTAAGAATATTAGAATAAGATTTCAAGTTATTAACGTCTTTACAAATGGGTTAAACAATTTTTATATTGCTGGAAGTATGAAAATCATGCTTAATAAAACTTAATAGAACTTAATCAAGCTTAATCATGGCTAAATCAAGCTTAATTGAACTTAATCAAGGTTAATTAGGGATTAAAATGACTTAATTAGAGTTAATTAAGACTTAATCAAACTTAATAAGACTTAAGTAATGAAGGAGGGCTTAATTTTAGAAACATACAAACTCTTCAGGTGGCCATGGCTGCCAAACAACTTTGGAATATTGCCCATGGCACTTCGCTATGGTGTCTTTATGCCAAGAAGAGATTTCTGAATAACTGTCACTTACGGGATGTTAATTCCCCCTTCCCTTCTGGGGTCTCCAAGTAGGTTTTCTTCCAAGCTAAGGAGATGGTGTTGGCTCATACCAGGTGGGTTGAGGGTGATGGCTCTTCTGTGGATTTTTTTAAGGATAAATGGATAGGCAACGGTTCTCTTTTGCAAGAAATGAGAAATAGGAGGGTTTATGACCAGCAGTGCCCATTTATGTCTATGAGAGATATGGCTATGGAAGAAAATCATGATGTGTGGGATCAGCTAAGTGTCACTCCCTTTCAGGTAAAATCTCTTCTTTCTTCTCAGTCGGACAAGTTCATTTGGGAGGGTAATGCCAATGGTGATTTCTCTGTCAAATCGGCATATTACTTTGCTTCTGCGCCGGGAGTTAGACGTAGTAGTCTGAATAAAATATGGCACTATAGAATTCCTCCCCGTTCTGCTATGTTTGTATGGAAGCTCCTTCACAGGGCAATCCCGGTGGACTCCCGAATCATGGAGTGTGGTATTACTGTGGCTTCTAAGTGTGTTTGTTGTGAAAATCACGATGTGGAAACATTGGATCATCTTTTCATATCCAGCGATTTGGCTCAGGAATTATGGAGGTGGGTGGCACCATTAATGCATAATAATATTGTCTGGTCACCTCTAATTACTTCCAGGTGTTGGAGCATTATTGATTCTTCTAACATGAGTTCTGCTTATCATTTCTTCGATCTGGTCATCTCTATCCTTATGTTGTGGGAAATCTGGAAATTTAGATGCACTGCTTGTATGGAAGGATCTCTTCGGACTATTGAGGATGTTAAGAGCGCCATCTTAACTAATGTTCACAGGAACAATGGTAGTGTGATGTTCTCTCACCCCATCTCTCCTAACCAGGCTGCAGCCCTCCTTATGTTCAATGTCAAACCTTGTATCAATGTCGAGATTCCTTTCATGGTCAAATGGATTCCTCCGGCTATCCACCTTTGTCTGAATGTTGATGGGGCCTCCAAAGGCAACCCAGGTTTATGTGGTGGTGGTGGCTGTTTTCGGGACAACCAGGGTCGGTTTATATTTGGCTTTGCTCTCTATTATGGTACGGGTTCTAGTCTCTTGGCTGAGGCACGTGCTATTCATGATGGTCTTCGGCTGGCTTTGGAAAGGCGCCTTCCCATCTCCATTCTTTACTCCGACTCAGCGCTCATGGTTCAGGCTATTGCTAAAGGTCGATGCCCTCACTGGTCGATGTTCCCATAGTGGAGAGGGATCCAGCACATGCTTCATTTTTTACATCTCAAAATCCAGCATACTTACCGGGAAGGAAATCAGGTTGCGGACTCATTGGCCAATCATGCTTGCTCTCAAGAAGACAGTTTCGTTTTTCCAAATTTTAGTTGTCTTCCTGTCAGTTCTAGGGGTGCTATTGTTGTTGATAAAGCCGGGCTGCCTAGTTTTCGTTTTCCTTAGTTAGAGGGCTGCTGATTATTGGTTATCCTACTCTGGTGATGTTTCATTGAAGTCGGGTGTACCTTGTTCTCATTATTTTATGAAATAAAAATTTACCTTCGATGGTTCACCTGGTGGGGTGGGAACATCTTCTCTTGCTGGGAGGGGGTGCACCCTGCTGGCCGCTGAACCATGGGAGGCTTTGGTTAAAAAAAAAGACCTAAGCAAGCTTAATTAAACTTAAGTACGACTTATTCAAGCTTAATAAAGCTTAATCAAACCTTAATTAGACTTAGTTAGTCTTAATAACACTTAATCAAGCTTAATCATATTTTAAATAGACTTAATCTAGCTTAATCATACTTAAACAGAGCTTAATAACACTTAATCAAGCTTAATAAGACTTTAAATAGACTTAATTTGGCTTAATCATACTTAAACAGGGCTTAATAACATTTAATCAAGCTTAATCAGACTTAATCAGGTTTATTCAGGGCTTAAAAATATTAATAGTTGGGCTATTTCAAATAACAAATAGGAGTTAGGGGTTCTGTGCAAAAAGACAATATAAAAAGAATAAAAAAAATATGTTGGCAAGATAAAAGGAGGGCTTGGTCTAATGAGCCAGCTGGGAGAGGCAAAGAACCAAGCAGTAGGGCTCGGTGTAGTGCACCAAACAAGAGGGCACCTCCAGCTCGGCGCAGTGTGCCGCCGCATGGGCTCCTTTGGCGGGATGCAGATTTCAAAAGGGCAGGCGCATTAGGCCAACCTGCTTCCTTCAACCACTGTGGCACAGTGTGCCCAAACAAGAACAAGGATTTGCAGAAAACGCGATTTGATTCTAGGCTTCGAAAAACATATTTCTAATCCGATTTTGGAGAAACTCTTAACATAAAACTTGTTCCAAACAAGTTGTAGAAGGTCCCTATAGTTTGTATTTGAATAAATTTGGCCTAGGGATGCGTGAATTTATATTTTATGCTCATTCAGCCCTAATTCACAACATGCTTAGAAAACACTTAATATGATCAAACCAATGCATAAAAATTGGGGAAAATAGAGGGAAATCCTTGCTAACATGTTGAATAATCTTCAGTCAAAGTTTCATGAATTTTAGATAATTGATGTAAGCGATACAAGCTTAAGAATATGCAACTCGTTTGAACACGAAAACTGAAACTTTGGGGCTTTAATTCGATGTGTATGCATGATATAAATTGGGGAAAACTTGTCTAGCATGCTTGGGGCATGGAGAGGTATCTATGAACAAGTTTAATTACAGTTTGACCTGAGATTACCTACCTTTTGAATGTCTTTTGCAAAGGGGATGAAGAACCACGTTTTTTGATGAAGAACACACAAATCGTTGCTCTAGATCTCCTCTTCTTTCTCCTAGCCAATCCACCCGCATCTAGAAGGGTTGGGAAAAGGTTGGGGGCGGCCATGGAGGGTTTATGATATATTTATAAGGGTAGGGTAGTGTAAAAAATGATTTAAGTTTCCTAATCTTGAGGGTAGGAGTTCTACCATGATTAGAGCTCCTTTCTATGGCTATTTCCTTCTAATCCCACCCCAATTAAGAGGGTAAGTGGAAGCAAATTCATGCTTCTCAATTTGGCTAGGGTTTAAGCTTGTACCATGGCTCATTGGACACACTTTTATGCTTAATTAACCCACTTTAAGGGTAGTTATTGGGTTATCACAAATTTTAAGTATTAATTTACTATATTTGGCTTCCCATTGAGCCCAATAAACATGATTTAACATTAAACATCTATTTCACATGACTTAGTTACCTATGATAATGAGTTTTTGACATTATCAGATTTTATCGTCTTAAGTCGGACTTTACAGTTTTATTAACCCAAACATGTCTGTTTAACTCTAATTTCTTTACTATTATTTTTATATCCTTATTTAATTTATCTTCCTAAAATATCATGTGATTCTGAATTGGTTTTTCATATGTGATAATTACGTTTATCGTTATCAGGTTTATTCATCTTAATACTTGTTCGGTATTATCCAACCAAGTTATTCTTGTCTTAACCCACTTTCTTTATCACTCATTGTAATTTATTGTTTAGTGTCCGATCATAAATTTTCGTTTAATTATGTAGATATATCTCACATGTTATAATAATTATCTTATTTATTTATATTTTTAAAAATTCGGGTTGCTACATCGGATCTTGCTTACTTGTCAGTCTCTCTTGAAACGTCAACAAGGGTTGGTCCATGCAATAGACTCAACAAGTAAAAATGAATCTAAATCCACAATCCACAATATAGTATACTTTAAGACGACATGGTACTCATATATAATGCTCCCAAGCTATCATATACATAAAGCTCTATTCTTAAACTTAACAATTCTCATGGATAACGAATTAACACTTGAACATGTAAAGCAATTAAGTCACTAAGTAATAATGAATAGTATTTAAGATGAAAGGCTTTACCAGTAATGGTAACATGTACATCTATGAGATAGTTAGTAAGAAGCACTAACAATAAGCAGTGGACAATAACAGTGGCGATAAATAGTAAGTAGTAACAATAGACGGTAGCAGTAAGAGTAGCCATACACATTGCTCAAACCACCACTATAAGATTACTACAATTAGTCAGTACTCAATCACCAACGAAAGACAATGATGAGTCTTGATTATTGCATAAAATCGAGAGAAGCCCTCTCAACCCTAACTAGTAAGACGTGCAAGTGCACCCACCTCTAGGATTTCAAACCCCATTACCCACAAGGCCAGTAGACAGTGAACAGTATAAGTTTTTCCATAGGGGAATTTCCATGGTATGGCTCCAGTAAACCTCCTAGGGTGATAGTGACTTTTGGCATATAATAAAGCTATACATGCAATGCACATAGTCATACATACTACACATACAAGTACAATACAAAAACATGGATCATGTTATTTGTAATAGTAAACTAAACTTTCAGTAACTTAGATCATATTGCTAATTATTGTAATTACATGGATTTAACTTAATTTAACACATAGTGCATAAACAACTTAAATAGTGCATACATAACTATAGTACTAAAACAATTATAAAATTGACAGAACATAAACCTCATGTAGTAGAGCAAAGCACAAAATTTTCATAATGTTCTGATGATCATATAATTTACTATAAATTACAAACTACTATCATGCATAGAAAACATATTTCGATAAATACTTATCAAGCACAAAAAAATCTCAGGTCAGAACCATGTGATAACACAACTCACAAGAGTAACTACATAAAATCTCATCATTAAACTCGACAAGAATGAAACACATAATTTATCTATACCTCTTATCTATTTTCTCATGAAACAAAAAAAAACTAAATATAGTCAAAATAATCAGAAACCTATCTATGTATTTCATGATGACATAATAAAATTAAAACAACTTATTTCATATGCCAAGACACACTACACATGTATTGTAATTAAAACACACAATTTTTGGCATAACACGCCAAGCCACCTTGATCTCGCCTCAAATTGCACAAAGGGAAGAGAGCTCTCCACAGAGGAGAAGGGAAGAAGGAGTGCTAGCCAAGGCTTTAAGCAATTTGGCACGTAGAACGCATCAAACTGACATGCCAGGTTAACAACCTTAATGCGTCCTATCACCCTGTCGCGACACCAACGCATCCACAAGGACGGTAGTGACAACCAGACATGTCATACTGACACACCTATCAGGTTGACAGGTGTCAGACGACCATAGAGAAGACTAAAGTGTCACATCGATTACTGAAGAAGGTTTCTACTAATTAGAGAACAAAATGAAGTTTCTATCAATTAGAGAAGAAATCTTATACCGATTAGAAAACAAGTGTTATAATGATTAGTGAAGAAACTTTCTATCAAGTAGAGAAGAAAAGTTTCATACCGATTATTGAAGAAGCAGTGTTCCGATTAGAGTACAAAAGTCTATACCAATTATAGTTGAACTTGCTCTCTTATGTTGTTCTGATTATAAAAGAAATGATTATTCTGATTAATGATATATTTCATGTTATATTGATTAATGAACACTCGTATCGATTACTGAACATTCTCCTTCTGATTATTTAACTTCATTCTGATTACTCTTATGTTGTTCCGATTAGAGAACACAGTTTATATCAATTGGTGTTATGAATGTTCTAATTACTGAACAAATGTTCAACTCTGTTCCAATTAGTGTTATACTCATCTTGATTAGTCAACAAAGGTTTAGTATCGATCTGATTAATTTATGATTGTACTAATTATTGAATAATGATTTTATATTGTTCCAATTAGAGTTACTTTGGTATCGATTAGTGAACACTTTGTTATATTGTTTCGATTAGTGTTAATCTGACTTCAAATATATCGATTAATGATAAGATTGTTTTAAATACTTTGGATGCACCAATTACTAATGTCTTTACAATGATTGGTGATATATTTCATTTAAATCATGTCACAATTTTTTTTCATGTATAATGCCAAGCATATTTCAAATGGTTCTCTCTCTACATTCTCAACAATTATTTCCAGCTAGTGCATTCCTAGTCTCAAAATCTACTTCTTGAAATATAGTTGTCTCCAAAGGAATCTGTTCATACTGTATCCTACTTTTTTCATGCTACCTTTTCATGGTAGGTAAGAAGGGTGTCACAAGAACATGCATACTAAAGGAAAATGAGATATGAGTTGACTGACACATAACTTCTGTTGCTTAACATCATCTTCCATGCATTTATTTTATGCTAGTCTAGGTACTCATGCAAGACCTACGTAAGACCTATTAAAAGGGACTATGGAAGTACACAATAACACAAGAGGAAGCAACAGGAAGAAGATGGAGTCTAACGGCTATCATTCAAATAGTCTTCTTCAATATCTTCGAGAGGTAACATGTAGAAGAAGAAGAAGAAGATGATGATGAAGAAGAAGAAGAAGAGCAATAGTAAGAAGGAGCTCTAACAGATCTCCTCAATGGTCTTCTTCAAAGGACTATATAAAGATGAAGGCGGCCTTGAAGCTTGAGGGAACATACACACACACGACAAGGCAATAAGAAATATGTTCAAGTGTTTAAGCGTTCAAGCTTTCTTTCTCTCCATCTGTCTCTGTGTTAAATTGAACTTCTATGAAAGAGTTTGTGAGCCGGAGAGATTAAGCTTCTTTTTCATCTCTATATCTCTCAAGTTATTGTCGAGATCAAGGAAGTCAAGGTCATTATTCCTGAACTTGATCTCGATAGCTTGCTCTTTCTTTTCTTAAGGAAGATAGATTTATTCTTCTTCTTGCAAGAATAAAAGACTAGTTGGTGTGCTGGTGGTTTGTCTAGTTGAGGGACTATACTCAACTTTCTCCTTGTGTTGAAGGGAAGACCAGCTAGGCTGATGGGTGGTGTCTGGTTGAGGGACTATGCTCAGTATGCCATTGTGTAGAAGGGAGGACCAATAGAGAGTTAGGTGTTGTATGTCCATTAGGGGAACTGTACCCCGGGTTAGTAAAATCCCAAGAGTTTGCTTAGGGACTGGACGTAGAACTTCCATTGAGGTAAGTGTCAAACTAGGATAAATCCTTATGTCCATTTGTGTGATTATCTTTGTTTGATTGTTGCTTATTCAGTTCACTGCATTTAATCTCTAACTAATGCTTCTACATTAAAGTCTTGTTTTCAAGTGTTAAATTTTTTAGTACTCATTCACCCCTCCATATGCTATGTTGTCGTGGGTCAACATTAAGTGCATGTTCCCACTAGTGTCTTTGTCATGTTCTCCTAAGTATTTATCCTTGTAATTGTGTAGACCTTTTTTATTAGGTTTTGGACTTCCTAATGTAGGATGTGGATGTGTATAATGCTACGACAGGTGCCATATTGGAACAAATGCAATGGAACATGGAACAGGTTATGCCAATGTGTCTAATGCACACATCCGTATATACTAGGAAAGCTTGAATAAACGATGTGTTGCATGGACATGAGCAACAATGCTATAACATTTTCAAAGTACATCCAAGCATGTTTGGGAAGTTCAGGGACTTGCTAGTAAGTAGGAACTTGATTTCTGACTTAAGGTATTTGACCGCAAATAAGTAGCTAGCCATATTCTTATATGCTGCTAGCTATGGGGTCCCAACGGGTGCATTATGTGAACACTTGCAACACTCATTCCAAATTAGCAGCTACAATGTGAACAAAATGACTTTTGCAATTGCTTTCTTAAAATATGACTTCTTCTTGATCCCCACTAATAGTCAAGTTGTTGAATGCCACCCTCGTATCAGTGAAAGTGAACGTTAATATATGTACTTCAAGGTAAGTTCTTGTTCCAAAACACAATGTACTTCTATATGAATATATTACTTTGTTGACAATCTAATTCATATAGGATGCAATTGAGATGATTGATGACACCCATATTCCTACACACATCCCTATAGATGATCACCCTTGCTTTAGGAACTAGAAACAACAAGTAACTCACAATGTTATGGTTGTAGTCTCTCTCGACATGGTCTTTCAATACTTAGTAATTGGATATGAAGGGTCTGCCCCAGACATGACCATGTTGAAATGGGCAATATGTAAAAGGGGGTTCTATGTGCCACCAGGTATGTACTATGTGGTTGATGCTAGGTATGCAAACAAAGTCATCTTGCCCCATATCGTGCCCAAAAGTACCATGCATCAAGTTTGCATGGGCTAAGCAATGTGACATATGTGAAGAGGAAAAGTTTAATTATAGACATGCTGAATTATGGAATGTTGTTGAAAGAGCTTTTTGTTGGGAACTTGTTCCATACATCTCATGTGCAGCGGGACATAAAACTGTTGGCTCACTTGATATGGCAGCAAAGATAGCCTAGAGGGGGGGTGGGGATGAATAGGAAATCTGAAAACACGGATAATAATTCAACCCTTGAAAACTTTGGTTAGTGAATGTAGTTGTGTGTAGTAGAGAGAAGCAGTGCAGAAGCTAATAAAGAAACAATCACATAAGAAAACATAAATTTTATCCTAGTTGGGTACTTCCCCAATGAAAGACCTACTTCCAATCCCCAAGCAAATCGTGGAATTTCACTAACCGGGGTACAATCCCCCCAACGATATACAAACCCCTAGCTCCCCGCTGGTCCACTTCCTTTCTGAGAAGGAAGGAAACTCACTTCTATTTTAGGTCAAGAAGCCACCCTCCAGGAACAAACCCCAGTGCAGTTATACTAGACTTAAACACCCAGCTATGTTCTGCTGACACCAACCCCAGCTAGGTTCTTCCCTTAACCCAAGGGGAACACTATGTATAGTCCCACAGCCAGATAGAATCTACTAGCACCCCGCTAGCCTTCTCTTCACACAAGAAGAGGAACACTATATACAGTCCTATAAATGGATACAAGTCTTTTTAGAAAAGAAAGAACAAAGTGAGAGTTATACAAGATGAACACTAAGGAACTAAAACTCTCATCTCACAGACTCTCCCCTAGATTTAGAATGATGCACAAAGAGAGTGAAGGAAGAGAGGAAAGCTTGAATGCTTGGAGCTTCGAAGACTTTAGCTTTGAAAGCTTCTATTGAATATGCTCGAGCTCTTCTCTCTTTACTTGAGTGTGTGTGGAGTTGGATGCTGATTGGATGTACACTCCTTGAATAATTTTCAAGTTTGCTCCATTCCTTGTTGTTCAACCTTGCTTCATCTTTTTATGGAGCAGAAAGATATATCCGTTGAAGTATAGTCATTGGAGTTCTTGGATCCATTGAGACTCTTCATCATCTTCTATTCTTCTCCTTCTATCTAAGAGACACTTGGTGTAGAGGGAAGTCTAGATATTTATAAGCACAGAAGACAGAGTTAGACTAGAAGGTCTTCTGACAGAAGGCCCATACCATGCCTTACGTCCATGTTTTCTACTGACAACATCTCGCCTACCCTGAAGGATGGATAATAGAAAGATCTTCAGTCAGACATAGGAATAATAAGTCTAAACATATGAAGTACATTTGAACTTTCATTTAGCACCATAGTCATTTTGAAATATTTGAAATGTAGAGGCAATTGATGTTCATTTAATGGCAATCATATTTCACAAGGGCAATCGATATTTCAGATGCAATCGATGTTTTATTAAGACAATCGATATTTAAAGTTAATCGATGTTTAAAGTTAATCGATGTTTAAAAGATAATTGATGTTTATGGCAATCAATATCTGAAGCAATCGATGTTTGAATATAATAGTAATCGATGTTTAAGAAGCAATCAATGTGAACTTCGACTGATGGGGAAATGGTTAGCAATCGATATCTCACTTCGACTGCCAACATCGATTAATGACAAAACTTCGACAGACGACTTCGACTGATGAGGAAATGGTCAACAATCGATATCTCACTTCAACTACCAACATTGACTTATGAAGAAACAACGACTGGCAACTTCGACTGATGAGGAAATGGTCAGCAATCGATATCTCACTTCGACTGCCAACATCGACTCATGAAGAAACTTCGACTAATGAAGAAATAACATAGTTAGTCGAAGTGAAGCTTTGGATATAATGAAGTGTAGCATTGACTGATCAAGACAAAAACAAGCACGTTGAAGTGGACTTCGGATATGACGAAGCTAGCTTCTTATATGACAAAGTAAGCTTCGGCTGATCAAGATAAAAACATGCATGACGAAGTTGAAACTCAGTATAAATCATGAAATGATAGTGCCATAATTTATTATAATCATGAGGAAAATATGATATTAATATGTTCAAGATATTTAAGTTAATCATGAGTTTTGTTATCACCAAAATAAAAAGGATAAATTATTTGAGTGGTTCAATAATGTCGCCCTTTTGGTGATGAGAAAACTTCTGAGAATTTTTTGACATAAACATAAAGTCCAACATTAAACAAAAAATTCATGGATAAAATACTATCCCTATTTTTGTCAATAACCAAAAAGGAAGGTTCTTACCATTTGCATTCTTCCCTTAAGGTATTCTTACCATTTTGAAGGAGAGGGGCTCAACAATACTTGAATGAAATATGTTCTCCCTCTTTTACTTGCTCCCCCTGAATGTGAGGCTCCCCCTTGATGTGAGGCTCCCCCTTAATTGATGCTCTAGTGAGTCTTCACATATTCTTTTTGTTTGTCGACCAATTTGTCATCATCTGTTGACATCTTCTTGTTGACTTCTTGAGATATCCATTTGTTATTGTGTTGGGGGGTCTTCAAGAGTACTCGCTACATTGATCCTATAAAGAGACATAAATTCTTACAAGGATATTAGTAGCATTGTCGTTAAAAAATTGTAAATTTAAACAGAAATTAAAAATTAAGTTTGACTACTTCCTCTTCAGATTGGAATGAAGTGAAGAGTTGGTAGTCACCAATTAGATGCTTTTGAGCATCCCTAACCATACCCATTTGAATGTGTTTTTGCTATTTTTTTTATCAAGAGCAGATTGGCATTCTCTTCATCTTCTTTTGTGCTTGAGCTGTCTGAGAAATTATCTACTGAAGGCGTCTTCTGAGGTGTTACTTGGAACTTATGTGCCTTACCCTCAGCTTTTTCTTCATCAGAAGCTTCTTTAACACTTACCTCTTCAGGGATATCCTCTTTGAGAAAAATCTGAGGCTCCCTCTCAACCTGAGATTCCTCCTTTATATCTTCTTCTTCGTGTGGAAGGATGTCTTCCTCAGGTGCTTCTTGTTGCTCCCCTAGAATAGGTGCTTCCATCATATAGTTAGCATGTAATTCTTTCAATATTCTTCTAGTGGTAACAGTTAGAGGAGATGAAATCATATCTTCCTCTCTTGTTTCTTTAGACACTTGAGCACTAGTGTCTTCTTCTAGAACTAGAATGATTTCATCTTGGGGTGTTTCTAGATTTTCCTCAACTTGAGTAGTAGGTTCTTCAACTATAGTGGGTTCTCCTTCACATTTGAGTTTCAGTTTGTCCCACATATCTTTGGTTGTTTTGCTCACTAATATCTAGTTGGATTTTTTCTTGGATAGTGCATATGACATGAATCTCTTAGCCATGCTATTTAATGATATCATCCTCTTGTCGTTGTCTGACCATTCTTCCTTCGTCTTTGATATTACAAGGTCACCATCTTCATTGATGCTCTCACTACAAGAAAAAGGGCTTTTAGAGACCGATATAGAGACCGAAAATTTCAGTCACTATTCTATCACAAAATAGTGACCGAATTATAACTGAAATTAATCAGTCGCTAAATAAATGTTTTAGAGACTGATTCAAAATCAGTCACTATTCGGTCACTATTTTGTGACCGAATAGTGACTGAATTTAATCGGTCCCAAAATATAGAGATAAAAATTTTTGGTCACTATTCAGTCACTATTTTTGGGACCGAATAGTGACTGAAATTTTCGGTCTCTATATTTTGGGACTGATTAAATTCGGACACAATTCGGTCACAAAATAGTGATCGAATTGTGACTGAAATTATCAGTCTCTATATTTTGAGACTGATTAGATTTAGTCAGTATTCGATCCTAAAAATAGTGACAAAATAGTGGCCGAAATTTTCGGTCTCTATATTTTGGGACCGATTAAATTCGGTCACTATTTTTGGGACCGAATAGTGACTGAATTTTTCAGTCTGTATATTTTGGGACCGATTAAATTCGGTCACAATTCAGTCACAAAATAGTGACCGAATTGTGACTGAAATTATCAGTCTCTATATTTTGGGACCGATTAAATTCAGTCACTATTTGGCCCCAAAAATAGTGACCGAAATTTTCGGTCTCTATATTTTGGGACCGATTAAATTCGGTCACAATTCGGTCACACAATAGTGATCAAATAGTGACTGAAATAAACCAGTCTCTATTTTAGAGACCGATAGAGACTAATATTTTCGGTCTCTATCTTTTGGGGCCGATTAAGTTCAATCACTATTCAGTCACTATTTAGGGACCGAATGGTGACTGATTTTATTTCAGTTACAAATTCTCAAAGATGGGAGAAAATTTTGTGACCGATTTATTTCAATCACTATATATAGTGAACGAATAGTAACTGAAATAAATCAGTCTGTTTTGCGACCTATATTATCAGTCGGTAATCTGTCCCAACTAGTGATTGAATAACGACGGCCATTATATCAGTCGCATTTATTCAGCGACCGAATTTATTCCATTGCTAATCGGTAGCGACCGATTAGAGACCAAATATATAGTAGTCTCTAATCGGTTGCTAATGCCCTAACATCTCCTGTTTTCTCTTAAAAATAGCATTTGTCATCTGTCAGCGGATACAAACATCCTCTGCCATAATGTCATTTTGTCAATGGCTAAAAAACAACTGTTGACATACGAAGCTTTTGTCAACGGATAGATTAGCCGTTGAAAAAGTTGTTTCCAAATGTTCATTATATAAACAGCTAAGATTGGCCGCTGACATAAGACATACATTTGTCAACGGCTACGAGTAGCCGTTGATGTAACAGCTTATATGTCAGCGGCTAATTTTAGCAGTTGAGTACATATGTTTTAGTACTTGTCAGCGGCTCTTGTTGTCCGCTGAGATAAGTTAGACTTTTGTCAACGACTGCGTTTAGCCATTGATGTAACAACTATATGTCAGTGGCTGGCGTTAGTGATCGACATATGTTTAGGTTTTGTCAGCGGATTAAGCCGCTGACAAATTAACATACTTAATTTGTCAATGATTTTTTGAGCCGCTGACATATATTTAATTTCTCATCTCTCTGCCCGCTCTCTCCTACCCTAGTCAGTTCTTCCCTGACAACACCCTCCTGTAGATCAGTGGCAATTTAGATGACTTTTATATGCGCAAGGTGTTTCGCCCCTACTGCCATGGCAACCCGCTAACTCGCCGTCTGATGCTGCTATGTCAACAACCTATGTATACATCCTTGTTCGATCACTGAGGATCGAAGAGGGACATTGACTATCATATATAATGGAGATTTTAACATTCCATCTTCTTTTTGATCTACAGTTTTTAGACTACATCTACATGTATTTGACACTCCATTTTTTTGCGATAAGAACCGACAAAGCGGCCTAGCTCTCCAATTGTGGTAGGATGTTTTCCTTCTATGAGCACTGCGACATCACCACTTTTCATGCAGTTTGATTATCTATCCAATCTAGAAGCACATCTGCTTCCCATCTCCAAAAGTTTATCTTCGATGTTGTCAGACGTTGGTAATATCATGATACCAAATCAATAATATCGGCACATGCACTTGCATGTGTCATATTTTTTATTTACTTTTAAACATGTACGCTTATATTTCAATAATAATTAAAATACTATAGAAATAAAAAAATAACTATATTAGTATGTAATTTAAACTTAAAA
Source organism: Colocasia esculenta (assembly GCA_014218235.1). Classification (NCBI taxonomy): domain Eukaryota; kingdom Viridiplantae; phylum Streptophyta; class Magnoliopsida; order Alismatales; family Araceae; genus Colocasia; species Colocasia esculenta. Next base: position 117,878,284 of record CM024760.1, on the reverse strand, counting down.
TATGCTCAATATATATTTCATCCATCTAAAAGATATTATCAAAAATTGATAATTATTTATTGATATTTAAAAATATATACTTAAATATGGTATTGTATTTTATCTAACTTAGGTCAACAACTATCATAAACACTTAATACATGCATGCACAACACCCTCTTCGTCGTATATTTAAATGTAACTTTTATACTAACAAACATATATAAATATATATTCTAATATATGTAAATAAATATTTTATGTATGTTATAGATATATTCAAGTATGGTATATATTTAGTCATATATAACTAACAATATTTAAATATAAATATATATATTTATATCTAATTATATAATTAATAAATTAATTAATTATGTCATCGGCCCATTTGGGCGCTGACATATTCCCAACCCTACCCCCCTCGCCCTCCACACGCAGAACCCTCCCCACTGTCTATCTCCGGCCCGGCGATCTCCCCACCTCGCCCTCCACACGCAGAACCATCGCCTGCGCTCGACGATCTCCCCACCCCGCTCCGCCGCCGGTCGCTTGCGTCGTCGACCGCCTCCATCGTCGGCCCCCTCCACTGCTGGCGGCTCCTGACTGATCTCCGTCCGGCCCGAACCCTCACCAACGCGGTGATCTCCCCACCCCGCTCTGCCGCCGGTCGCCTCCGTCCGCTGCTGGCCGCCTCCCGCTGGCTCTCCGCGCGGTCCACCTCCGCCCTAGCTCTCCAAGCCAGCCGCCTCTGCCCTAGTTCTCTGCCTCCGGGCCAGATCGAAGGCGGACGCCAGGAATTCCGAGAAGGACGGTGTCAGCCCCGAGTTCGCTCCACCTTCTCCATATCTTCATCATACTTATATCTAACGGTTAGGATTTAGATCCAGAGTAAATCCAATGGATAGATCTTGATCAAATTTTAGATCAGGTTTAAATTTAACTATTTGATACTAGATTCAAGGATCAGATATAGATTGGACGCGAATTCAACTGTTACATCTTAATCAAACTTACATCCAATGGTTAAACGATGGATAGACACTCCGATGATCAAGTTAGCTCGAGAGTTGTGATTCGGGGGTTTAGTCTTTCAGAGATTGCGTAACTTTTGACTTTATTTATTTATATATAATCTATGTATCTATGTATATCTATCAATCTATCTATGTATCTATGTATATCTATCAATCTATCTATCTATATCTATATATGTATATCTATATATAATATCTATATCTATATAAATTTATATATGTATATACATATATATATTATATTTATCTATGTGTATATACATGTATACATCTATGTGATAGATAATTAAATATTAATAAATTTGATTTGTAAATTAATATTTTAAATGCAATTCGTAAGATCTTACTATTTTAAATGCAAATAATAAAAAATTAATATTTAACTTATAATATATCTTTCTATTATAAATATTAATAATAAAAATATATTTATTTAAGATATATTTTAAATAATAAATGTAAAACCTCTAAATTCCTAAAATAATCCCCCCTCCCCGCGGCACCAAATCTCCACCCGACGCCGAATCCCCAAAATATTTCCCCCTTCCCCTCGCGCCAAATCCTCGGTTCCTCCTCCTTCCCCCCGTCACCCCCTACCCTTGCGAAGCCCCCGCCTCCGTCCCTTCCTCCTTCCCCCCATTGTCCACCCCCCCCCCCTGCGAAGCCCACGCCTCCTTCTCTTTCCCCCCATCGCCGCCGCCCCCCCTGCCTCCACCCCCTCCTCCTTCCCCCCGTCATGTCAATGCTCGGGGGCAAGGACAGCTTCACCGGCTTCGACCGCGCCATCACCAGGGACGACGACGGTGATGATCTGAGTAGGACGTTCTTCCAGTCGGCCTATCGGGAGGTGAGCATGCCGATCCACTGCCCGTTGTCGCTTATCATGTCCCCCTTTCTCCGTTTCATACGAACAACTGGGCTCTCTCTCTCTCGCTCTCTCTTTCTTTCCCTCTCACTACAAGAATAATACAGTTTAGCTACGAAATTTCGCTACGGATTTAGATGTATCTATAATCTATAGCTCTCTATATATGTATAGAGTAATATATATATTTGTCTATAATCTATATATCTATATATATATATATACATCTATAATTTTATAATATATATTTCATTTTAATTTATCTTTCATTTTCATTAATATTTTAAATGTAATTGTTAAGATGTTAATATTTTAAATGTTAATAATATAAATTTAATATTTAACTAATAATATATCTTAATATTATAAATAATAATAAAATATATTTACTATATTTTAAATACTAAATCCAAAACCCCTAAATTTCCAAAATAGTCCCCCTCCACCAGGCGCCAAATCCCCAAAAAATTTCCCCCCTTCCCCCGCCAACATCCCCACCCCGGCCCCCTCCCTTCCTATGCACCCCCTCCGCCACGCCAAGACCCCCACCTCGACTCCCTCTCTGCGCCCACCCCCATCTTAAACATCAAATATACAATGTAAATAAAGCAACATATGCATGATTGACAATCATATACATATGTAGAACATTATTTAATATAAATTATATAGAATTAAACACATATATACATATATATATACACATACCTCTATATACACATGGACATAACCATTTACATAAAGAAATTCATCACTTCATGACACAGTCTAAATAAGGAGCAAAATTCGAGGGCCTTACAATTTTTCTTACCAGATTAACATCAGTGTACTCTTTATCTAGTTCCTTCAGTCCATTGCCGATTGTAATAAACCTGGCAAACATTTCAGAAATTGACTCATCAGTTTTCATCATAAACAGTTCATATTCAGAAACAAGTATGTTTGCTTTGGTTTCCCTAACTTGAGATGTTCCTTCATACATTAATTCAAGTTTATCCCACATTTTCTTAGCAGATTTACACATGGATATTCTTGAATATTCTTTAGGGTGGATAGCACACTGAACCATATTCATGGCACTATAGCTAAGAGTAGCTTTCCTGATTTGCTCTCTAGTCCAATTCTCCTCATCACTTTGATTAAGGACTCTTGTCAACTATTTTCCAGATTTCATAGTTTTGTGCCCTTAGAAAAACTTGCATGCAATTTTTCCAGTAGGAGTAATTAGGCCCATCAAAATATGGTGGTCTATTAATGGAATTGCCCTCAGCTAAAAATCCTCGTGAATCCATGAATCGAAATAAGATATAGTGAAAGAGCAAGCAAGTAATTCAAACAAATAGAACACACAGATCAAACAGAAGCAATCAAATCAAATCAGAAACAGATATTAACCCGCTCTGATACCAATTGAAGGATCGAATTCAGAGTAAGAACAGATCTAGAAGGGGGGTGTTGAATAGATCTATCACTAATTAATGCGGAAGCTTAGGCAATTTAAAGAACACTTCGATTTATTGATCTATTTTACAGAAATTATTACTGATTTGATGTGTATATGTGTGAATTGTGTGAATAGAATGTGGGAAACAGTTGTACAAGTAGTGATAGTGAAATCCTATGCAAACATCTAGCGCAAGATATAGATCAAACCATTGCACAAAGGATTTATAGGTGGTATGAAAATCACACTTGCGACGACCCTCCTCATACCGGTACGATTATACCAATCCACTTCGGTATAGTGAGTCTCGTCATAGTGGGACATTTACCCAAGCACTAACACACATGATTGAGATGTACACAAATATGAATACAGAGTAGCGGAAGTAAAAGAACTACTGTCTTTTCATTCCGTCATCCACATTAACATACATGATCCATATAGTAATTTAAGGAACTAAATCCGCATAATGAAACACAAAATTCAAATTTCATTGTTTGTCCACAATTACATAAGTTCCAAATACATCAGTTCCATTTGCATACTATGAATGTTAAAGTACAATGATGGTGACTCCACAACACTCTACTCTCCTCGCTCGGAGTTGCTCTCAACGGTGTCCTCCAAGGAAGTAGGGTCACCTGCTAAACCTGTACACCGAAGCAAGAGTGAGTCTAAAGACTCTGCAAGTAAACTCCATACACATCATACATGCATACATCACAAGTAAGTCCTACATTCAATTTCATTAAATCACAACATATAGCATGGTTGAAACAATGATAAGAGACAACCTGTCATGATATTTCTACATAATTCACAACACATGATACATGGTTTATGTCATTCCAAATTAGAATACCTACCACATGCTTTCTACTTATCTATCCACATGAGAGCTACATTCACAATTTAAGCTACAACATGATAGCAATTTAGCATGGGATTTTCACACACATAAAAGGAAAATACTCCCAACATGGATTCTACATATTTTTGCACACGTAAACATTCTTATAAACACATTAAGGTTGCTGTTTAGACATGAATCCCACATTTTCATAACATGAATCACAATTTCACATTCTAACGCATTTGTTTCACATGTTTACACATTTGCACATTCACATTGTTTACTTTTACACATTACACATATACACATGTTCACACTACACAATTTGCACATATACACATTCACATTTTCACATTTAGATGCCGTGACACATAGTCCAAACCACCACTAGGAGGACACATTCACATAACATATAACACATAACACATAGATGCCACCTAGGCAACACAGTGACGGCTCTTGGTACTGCGCAGACTGGGAGAAGAACTCTCCACCCTAACCAGTGGTACTTGTCCACCTTCAGGATTTCATCCTAATGCCCATAGGATTTTTAACACATTTAACCTTCCCGTGGGGACTTTTTCACGGTACGGTTCCACAGCCCTCTATGGAAGCAGTGTCACACACGGCACATTTTACACATTTCGATTTTTAACACACACACATTTCACCCAATTTACACATCACTTATGTTTTCGCTATTAAGCACATGGTTCAATTTTCCTAAATCATGGTGCTACTGTTTGACATAGTTTAAACACTCAGTAATTTACACTAATCATGTTGAAAGCACATAATCAGACCATAATCATGATAGCATGCGTTAATAACTCATTTCACATGGAAATTTCACAATATAACATAATGTTACCTAAATCTCATGAAAATTTAACCACACACTGTTTGCAGGCTTCAGACCACTCATACAAATTTTCACATTTTTCTGAATTACACAGAATTTACAGAAAATGAAACACTCACTCACATGCAATTAATAATTTAGTTATCATGGAAGCACAACATAAATGTCAGATTTGACAGTTCTCAGACCTGTATCTAACATGCACATTATCACAGAATGTTTTGCCAAATTTATCTCACATCATACTATTTACTGTGATTTTTACATGACCCTACACATGCTTTCTAATTTCATTACCGAAATTGTAATAAATCACATGATTATGGGAAAATTCCCAATTTTGCAGAGCATGGACTGACATTCATACACATGGTATAAAACAATTATGGCATTCAAATTCCTCACGAATCATGCGAACAGTAGACTAACACAACCAAGGTCTCATCTAACATGCATTCTTCATAAATGTAACCATTCATACTATTTACAAAAATTCACAAAATCTCACAACGCATTCCACCATCCATAATACATAGCATATAATGTTTAAAATATATCCTCATGCGAAAAACTTTGGAATTTAATCATATATAAGGAAGAACAGCTCACTGTTCTATCCTGAAGAACTAAATGACAAAGGCTGGCCGTTCAAAGGGGTTAACGGCAGCATCGTCTGCCGCCAACTGAAGAGATTAACGGCAAGGGATCTTGCCGTTAAGTTCATATCTGTGCAAAAACACAGACCGAGCTCCAAAGAAAGGGTGAATGTGGGGTATCCAGGACACGAGTAAAATCCCATAAAATACCTAAGACCTACTGGACATATACATGCATCACGGGGATGGGTTACTTGCCTTAGAAAAATCTCCAAGGGGATCTAAATGGCTGTGGAAGCTCTCCTTGGGCAGTGCAAAAAAGCCTCAAAAAATCCTCTTGCTCTAGGTTCTAGGTTGATCTCCACTGTAGGCCGGGGTCGGGGGAGCCTTCCTCTATGTCTAGACTTCCTCCTTGACGCAGTGGATTGCCAGAAGAAGCCTCTGATCACTGGATCAAAGCCTCCAAAGTTCAGTCTTCTCTTGTTCTCTCACAGCTAGGGTTTTCTCTCTTTGCAAAGAGCCAAGAGAGCTTTCCCAAGTTGCAAAGGATGAAGTTTTATAAGTTAATGCCTGATGTCTCACGTAGGACTGATGGGAGAGGTAAGAGCCGTTGGGGACATCTCCCCAATCGATGAGCAAGCCCAACCCAAAATTTTGGGGTCTACTGCGCACAGAAAATCAAAGAAGTAGACGTCCACATCCATGGCCGTTTACCTCAAAGCTGGCGTCCATCGACATGGACGTTGACTCAACATGGACGTCTATCCATGTTGATGCCAATTTGCTCTTCGGCCAGAGCTTAAACCATGCAGAAAACCATATATTCGCTATATATATATACATGCAATATATATAGTATAGTGTATACACTAATACACCATGCAAACAAACAACAATTACATCTAAACATACACATGCATACATAAGTACACCTAGCTAATATGTACGTAGATATCTACATATGCATACATGATATTTACACACAAGCACGATTCTACACACACAACAAAATACAAGGACAAAATTTGATGGCCTTACACCCTCTCCCCCTTAAGGAAACTTCGTCCTCGAAGTTTAGACAACACTACTCGAACAAATGAGGATACTTCTTCCTCATCGCATCATCAAGCTCCCAAGTAGCCTCCTCTCGCGAGAAGTTCCGCCATAAAACTTTTACCGACGTAATCCTCTTGTTCCGGAGGTGCTGAACCTTCTGGTCCAGAATAGCTACTGGTTGCTCCATATACGACAGATCTGGCTGGATCTCCACTGGCTCGTGACTAATAACATGAGACGGATCTTGAACATACTTCTTGAGCATAGATATGTGGAAAACGGGATGAACACTAGCTAAAGCCGGAGGCAAAGCTAGCTCGTAATCCACGCTACCTAAGCGCTTGAGAATCTCATACGGGCCAATGAATCTGGGACTTAATTTGCTATGTCTGCCAAACCTGATGACACCTCGAGTAGGTGAAATCTTCAAAAAGGCATGCTCACCCACCTCGAATTCCAACTCCTTCCTCCTGTTGTCGGCGTAGCTCTTCTGCCTATTCTGTGCCGCAACGAGCCTCTTCCTGATAAGCTGAATCTTATCCGAAGTCTCCTGAACTAACTCCAGACCGATCAACTGCCTATCGCCGGTCTCCTCCCAACATAAAGGAGATCTGCAAGGCCTTCCATACAATGCCTCAAATGGAGCCATACCAATGCTCGCATGAAAACTGTTGTTATATGCGAACTCCACTAGAGGTAAATGGCGCTCCCAATCATCCTTCCAATCCAGCACACACGCCCTCAACATATCCTCGAGCGTCTGGATAGTCCTCACAGACTGTCCATCTGTCTGAGGATGAAACGCCGAACTGAGCTTCAGCTCCGAACCTAAAGCATCTTGAAGACCCTTACACAACCTCGAAGTAAATCTCGGATCTTGATCCGAAATGATCGACTTCGGCACACCATGCAATCTAATAATGCTACTGACATACAATCTAGCCAAGCTCTCTACTGACTGCTTCTTCTTCATAGCCAAGAAATGTGCAGTCTTCGAGAATCTATCTACGACTACCCAAATTGAGTCATTACCCCATCTAGATTGAGGCAGACCTGAAGCAAGATCCATAGTGACAGCTTCCCACTTCCATAATGGGATTTCCATCTTCTACATAAGACCAGATGGTCGCTGCCGCTCGACTTTTACTTGTTGGCACACTAAACACCTAGATACATAATCCACTACATCCCTCTTCATGCCAGACCATCAAAAGGACCTCTTCAAATCCTGGTACATCTTAGTGTTACCCGGATGAATAGAGAATCTCGACCTATGAGCTTCTGCTAAAACATGCTCACGGACATCTACCATGTCAGGGACACACACTCGATGGTGGAATCTAATCACACCATCCTCATCACGAGCAATGCCTACCTTGCCCACTAAATCTTGGAGTCTAGGGTCGGCTTTCTGTTGCTCGATCACCTCATCCAACACCGAAGACCTAAGGGACAACTGAGCCATAAAAGCCTGACATAAGGGCTCTAACTCAGCCATCGCACATGCCACATCCTCCAACATCTTCCAATCCTGCTGGAGCGAAGACCTCCTCCTACTAAGAGCATCCGCTACGACATTCGCCTTTCCTAGATGATATTGAAGATCGAAGTCGTAGTCCTTGAGGAACTCAATCCATCTCCTCTGTCGTAGGTTTAGTTCCTTCTGGGAGAAGAGGTACTTCAAGCTCTTATGGTCAGTGAACACCTCAAATCTAACACCATAAAGATAGTGCCTCCAGATCTTTAGTGCATGAACCACTGCCGCAAGCTCCAAATCATGAGTCGGATAGTTACGCTCATTCTCCTTCAATTGGCGAGAAGCATATGCCACTACCCTTCCTTGCTGCATTAGCACACAACCTAAGCCAATCCGAGATGCATTCGTATAAATGGCAAAACCTTCAGCACCACTAGGTATACCAATACCGGAGTGGAGTAAGTTTAGCCTTCAATAATTGAAAGCTACTCTCACATGTCTCGAACCACACAAACTTCACCCCTTTTATGGTAAGCTGAGTCAATGGGGCGGCGATGGATGAAAATCCCTCAATGAATCTCCGATAGTAACCAGCCAAACCCAGAAAACTACGAATCTCCAAAGGGGTCTTGGGGGTCTCCCAATCCATAACTGCCTGGACCTTTTCTGGGTCAACTGCTACACTAGCACCGGAGATAACATGCCCAAGAAAATGAACCTCGCGCAACCAAAAATCGCACTTGCTGAATTTTGCATACAGCTTGTGCTCACGGAGAACATCTAACACTACTCTCAAATGCTGACGGTGTGTGGCCTCATCCGGAGAGTAGACCAACACATCATTAATAAATACCACAACAAAGCTATCTAAGTACGGCCTAAAAACCCTGTTCATGAGATCCATGAATGCTGCAGGGGCGTTGGTCAATCCGAAAGGAAGGACCAAAAACTCATAATGTCCATAATGGGTTCTAAACGCCGTATTGGACACATCCTCACTCCTAATCCTCAACTGATGATAACCAGATCGCAAATCGATCTTAGAAAAGACTGATGCATTTTACAGCTGGTCAAACAAATCATCAATACGAGGTAAGGGATACCTATTCTTCACTGTCACTTGGTTTAACTTCCTATAATCGATGCATAACCTAAGTGATCCATCCTTCTTCTTTACGAACAGGACAGGTGCACCCCAAGGGGATACACTAGGGCGAATAAATCCCGTATCTAGCAATTCTTGCAACTGCTTCCTTAACTCGGCTAACTCCACAGGTGCCATCCGATATGGAGCCTTAGAGATAGGAGAGGTGCTCAGAAGCAACTCTTTGGTGAACTCTATCTCTCTATCTGGTGGCAATCCAGACAAATCATCAGGAAAGACGTCTGGAAAATCCTGCACTACCTCGATCTCTGCAAGAGTAAGTGACTCACCAGCCTCGGGTACTAACACTACGCTGGTAAGAAAAGCGTCACAACCCTTGATTACCATGCGCATCGCCTTCATGGCAGAGATGACCAACTTTCCTGCCAAGTTCCTTGGCAAGGGATGAGAGAACTTGTCCTCACCAGGAATGCGGAAAACAATCCTCTTCCGACGACAATCTACTAACGCATAGTGCTCCTCTAGCCAATCCAGACCAAGAATAGCATCATAGCATTTCATCTTTAGCAAGAAGAAACACCCATCTAAAACCCTATCCTCAATACACACAGGTAACGACGAAATACACTTCCTAGTCAATACCGTACCCGCGGGTGTGTGTACAGACAACGGGACTTCTAAATCCTCAGACTCTACGCCTGACTCTAGAGCTAACTACCTAGCGAACCGCTCGAAAATGAACGAGTGAGTGGCACCCGTATCAAACAAAACCCGAGCGTGCACACCTAGAAGTAAAGCCGTCAATTCAGTGACATGCTCCGCCTTCTCGGCATCCTCTCATGCTAGGGCAAACACTCGAACTGGGGCTCGAGGCCTTCCTGGTCTTCCTGTAGCTGGCGCTGCTGCTGCTACCGCTGCTGGGGTTGGCGCTCCGCACTAGACTCCCTGCTGAAGTCTCGGACAATCCTTGATCTTGTGGTCGCTGCTCCCGCACTTCAAGCATTTTCCCGCTACCATCCAACACTCCGTACCACCGTGTGTCTTCCCGCAATGGGGACACTCCTTCTTTACACCAGGGGAACGTTGAGAAGGTACCTAAGTACTGCTAGCTGCCACAGGACACTGCGGGGTCTGGTACACTGCCTTCTTCTTATCCTGTCGCTGAAAAGGGGCCGCAGGTCTCTTCTGCAAAGCTTTCTTCTCCTCGAGGTACTGATCCATTTCACCCTCCTGCCTACAAGCAGCACTAAGGGCCTCGTCCAAAGTACGATGACCAAATGCCACTAGCCTCGTCCTCAGTGATGGCTTAAGGCCCATCACAAACTTCATTGCCTTCCTGCGCTCATCAGCTACTATGTGAGGTGCATACTTAGATAACTCAGCAAACTTGGCCTCGTACTCGAGTACAGTCTTGGAGCCCTGAGTCAAGGAAAGGAACTCCTGCTCCATCCTGTCCTGGATATGCTCGGGGACGAACTTGGCCCGAAAGAGCCTCACGAACTCATCCCAAGCAACGTCAATAGCACCCTCCTCGAATCGGGTACGCATTAAGGAAGCCCACCACACATCAGCTCTCTCCTGCAACACAACCTTCATAAGCACCCACTAACAACTCTAATTTAACACGATAAGCAGGCATATAAAACAACACATACATGTAGCATATAGGTGGCTAAAGTAACCTTGTCCTCGTCCACACACCTAATAGCCCGGAAGATCTTCTCGATCTCCCTCATCTAGCTCTCAGCTAGTAATGGGTCGCTCTCCCCCTTAAAAGAGGGTGGCAACATCCTCTTAAATCATTCCATGGTGGAGGGTCCACCATGGTCCTGAGCCTGGGGAACTAGAACCTAGGCCTGCTACAACAAACAACAAGCAATGCATATTCAACACAACATCATGCAATTAAATAAGACAGACTACTCTTTATTTTATTATTCCAACCTGAGCCTCCATCTGAGCCTGGAGTGCAGCCTGGGTGTGGGCCTGCGTCTGCATGGCCTGCACTAGACCCTGCATGAACACTCCATAATCCACAGGTGGCGGAGGGGGAAGCACAGGACCCTGGGGTGCCGGGGCCTGCTGCTCAGTCTGCTCCTCACACCTCGGCTCGCCCTCACGAGCAGGAATACCACCACGTCTACCGTGTGAAGCCATATGCTGCAGTAATTTAGCCACTATTAGAGACTACATTATTTAGTCCTTAATCACTTTCTTATCTATCTTTCATTCATTATTAATCAACTCTACACACGTGGACAACTTTACAAAGACTTAGCATGTAATGGAGATGATGACTTATGTATATTTATGTACAATCTCAACCGGTTTTGCTCTGATACCAATCTCTGCGACGACCCTCCTTATACCGGTACAATTATACCAATCCACGTCGGTATAGTGAGTCTCGTCACAGTGGGACATTTACCCAAGCACTAACACACATGATTGAGATGTACACAAATATGAATACAGAGTAGCGGAAGTAAAAGAACTACTGTCTTTTCATTCCATCATCCACATTAACATACATGATCCATATAGCAATTTAAGGAACTAAGTCCACATAATGAAACACAAATTTCAAATTTCATTGTTTGTCCACAATTACATAAGTTCCAAATACATGAGTTCCATTTACATACTATGAAAATGAAAGTACAATGATGGTGACTCCACAACACTCTACTCTCCTTGCTCGGAGTCGCTCTCAACGATCTCCTCCAAGGAAGTAGGGTCACCTGCTAAACCTGTACGCCGAAGCAAGAGTGAGTCTAAAGACACAGCAAGTAAACTCCATACACATCATACATGCATACATCACAAGTAAGTCATACATTCCATTTCATTAAATCAAAGCATATAGCATGGTTGAAACAATGATAAGAGACAACCTGTCATGATATTTCTACATAATTCACAACACATGATACATGGTTTATGTCATTCCAAATTAGAATACCTACCACATGCTTTCTACTTATCTATCCACATGAGAGCTACATTCACAATTTAAGCTACAACATGATAGCAATTTAGCATGGGATTTTCACACACATAAAAAGAAAATACTCCCAACATGGATTCTACATATTTTTGCACACGTAAATATTCTTATAAACACATTAAGGTTGTTGTTTTGACATGAATCCCACATTTTCATAACATGAATCACAATTTCACATTCTAACGCATTTGTTTCACATGTTTACATATTTGCACATTCACATTGTTTACTTTTACACATTACATATATACACATGTTCACACTACACAATTCGCACATATACACATTCACATTTTCACATTTAGATGCCGTGACACATAGTCCAAACCACCACTAGAAGGACACATTGACATAACGCATAACACATAACACATAGACGCCACCTAGGCAACACAGTGACGGCTCTTGGTACTGTGCAGACTGGGAGAAGAACTCCCCACCATAACCAGTGGTACTTGTCCACCTCCAGGATTTCATCCTAATGCCCATAGGATTTTTAACACATTGAACCTTCCCGTGGGGACTTTTCCACGGTATGGTTCCACAGCCCTCTATGGAAGCAGTGTCACACACGGTACATTTTACACATTCCGATTTTTAACACACACATTTCACTCAATTTACACATCACTTACGTTTTCGCTATTAAGCACATGGTTCAGTTTTCCTAAATCATGGTGCTACTGTTTGACATAGTTTAAACACTAATCAGGTTGAAAGCACATAATCAGATCATAATCATGATAGCATGCATTAATAACTCATTTCACATGGAAATTTCACAATATAACCTACTTTTACCCAAATATCATGAAAATTTAACCACACACTGTTTGCAGGTTTTAGACCACTCATACAAATTTTCACATTTTTTTGAATTACACAGAATTTAAAGAAAATGAAACACTCACTCACATGCCATTAATAATTCAGTTATCATGGAAGCACAACATAAATGTTGGATTTGATAGTTCTCAGACCTGTATCTAACATGCACATTATCACATAAATTTTTCCCGAATTTATCTAACATCATACTATTTACTGTGACTTTTACATGACCCTACACATGCTTTCTAATTTCATTACCGAAATTGTAATAAATCACATGATCATGGGAAAATTACCAATTTTGCAGAGCATGGACTGACATTCATACACATGGTCTAGAAAAATTATGGCATTCAAATTCCTCAAGAATCATGTGAATAGTAGACTAACACAACCAATGTCTCATCTAACATGTATTTTTCATAAATGTAACCATTCATACTATTTACAGAAATTCAGAAAATCTCACAACGCATTCCACCATTCATAATACATAGCATATAACGTTTACAATATATCCTCATGCGAAAAACTTCGGAATTTAATCATATATAAGGAAGAACAGCTCACTGTTCTATCCTGAAGAACTAAACGGCAAAGGCTGGCCGTTCAAAGGGGTTGACGGCAGCATCATCTGCCGCAAAATGAAGAGATTAACGACAAGGGATCTTACCGTTATGTTCCTATCTGTGCAAAAACACAGACCGAGCTCCAAAGAAAGGGTGAATGTGGGGGATCCAGGACACGAGTAAAATCCCATAAAATACCTAAGACCTACTGGACATATACATGCATCACGGGGATGGGTTTCTTGCCTTAGAAAAATCTCCAAGGGGTTCTAAATGGTTGAGGAAGCTCTCCTTGGGCAGTGCCAAGAAGCCTCCAAAAATCTTCTTGCTCCGGGTTCTAGGTTGATCTCCACTGCAGGCCGGGGTCGAGGAAGCCTCCCTCTATGTCCAGACTTCCTCCTTGACGCAGTGGATCGCCGAAAGAAGCCTCTGATCACCGGATCAATGCCTCCAAAGTTCAGTCATCTCTTGTTCTCTCAAAGCTAGGGTTTTCTCTCTTTGCAATGAGCTAAGAGAGCTTTCCCAAGTTGCAAAGGATGAAGTTTTATAAGGTAAGGCCTGATGTCTCACGCAGGACTGATGGGAGAGGTGAGAGCCGTTGGGGACATCTCCCCAATCGGTGAGCAAGCCCAACCTGGAATTTCAGGGTCTGCTGCGCACAGAAAATTAGAGAAGTAGACATCCACATCCATGGCCGTTTACCTCAAAGCTGGCATCCATCGACATGGACGTTGACTCAACATGGACGTCCATCCATGTTGATGCCAATTTGCTCTTCGGCCAGAGCTTAAACTATGCAGAAACCTTATATTCTCTATATATATATATACATGCAATATATATAGTATAGTGTATACACTACTACACCATGCAAACATACAACAATTACATCAAAACATACACATGCATACATAAGTACACCTAGCTAATATGTACGAAGATATCTACATATGCATACATGATATTACACACAAGCACGTTTCTACACACACAACAAAATACAAGGACAAAATTTGAGGGCCTTACAACACTAGTGATTCCTACATCCACCCCTCACACAGTGAGGCCACACTACTAAAAAAGAATACAACACACACTGGAGCACGATGACTCCAAACACCCTTGAGCTTGACGGCTCAACACACAACCGGAAGATGACGTCTCCAAACTGAGCACGACGGCTCACACACACAATGAGTATGACAACTCATAAACCAGAGCGCGCCGGCTCACAACACACAGTCATTACGATGACTCACACACTGAGCATGATGGCTCAAACCGCAATCGGAGCACGATGACTCCAAACTGAGCACGACGGCTCAACACAAGCTAGATCAAAAACATAAGAGATCAGATCCTCTAGCAATGATCTAATTCACCCACTCAATTGTACACAGAAATCTGCACAGAACTTCATGTACAAATCTCACAGACGAAAGCGAGATGAACACTCCAAGAAATTATTTAAATGGATGTGGGTTGGATGTTCCTCAGTGAAGAAGTCTTGCATAAGCATGAATTGAAGAGTCTTGAAGGAATTCGATGGAGATCCTCTTCAATTTCCGACGCTCTGCTCCACTGGCTTATGAATTGCCAGTACTTCTTCTTCTGCTTCTCTTCAGCTCGATATGGTCCCTTTCTCAGCACATCACAGCTTAGCCTTGATCACCACATCCCTTTGGATGTAATTGCTGGAAATTTGGAGGCTTGCAGGCTCTGGATTGCTCGTTGGGCACTGCTTAGCTTCAGAACAGAGATAAGAGCTTTTATATCCTACGTGCAATCCCTTTTTACGTGAAGGGAATGTGCACAGAAACCTAGAAAGCATCTTGGGCTGCCACGTGTCCAAAAGATCTTCATCACATTGCCACTTGGATGAAAGGGCAGTTTAGTAATTATAGCATCTCCCATAAGGACCTCAGAACGAAATCACAGCCATCGGATTCATCCTCTGCACAATTCTGGGTTTGCACAGAAAGAGAGAGTCGACCTCATTCTTCAAGAGAGTCGACCTACTGATCAATCATCAATTTAGGGCTTACTATCAGAACACTAGTGTCGACCTGACAGACACTTAGTGTTGACCTGATCAACAGGTAGAGTCGACCTGATCAACAGGCAGGGTCGACCTCCTGTGTATTCCTCCAAAACTGATTCACTAGATGGATGCTAGTGTCAACCTCATATCTAAATAGAGTTGACACTCCTAACCAATTTCTCTTCGGAAACTTGTTGCGTGGATTATGTGTGTCGACCTTTCTGTCAAATGGAGTCGACACTACTGTGACTTTTTCTTCAGGAGTTTGCTAGGCAGTCTTGTAGAGTCGACCTGTCTGTCAACTATAGTCGACCTACTTTTACAAGAACTCTGTAAACTTGTACAAATAAAGGGTAGACCCTAAAAGCATGTCATAAACAGTAGGATATGAGATATTAAGTATCAAGAACATGTTGTTTGAGCATTATTGTAATATATTCAATATGTACAGTATGTTCATTGTGTCATCATCAAAATCAAAATGTGAGTGATGTTAATTGGTCATAATTAAAAAAATCATCATTAAGAAATTCCAATACACACTCAACATAACATTATCTATTGAGAGCCGTTCAATGCAGGTGAGAAGAGGTAGACCATCTGCCCGCTGGGCAAAATATGTGAGGAAACACATGAGGGTTCGAAAGCCAACTCTCAAGCGGAAGTCTAAACGCCGGGCAAGGCTAATGATCAGAGGAACACCACTACCTCCCTCATCTCTTCAGCGCAATCTCCCCGCTTGTAAGAGGTATTTTCCACGATCACTCTTTATTTGCATTTACTGCACCTCCTTTGGCACCTAGGTGTGTCTGGCGATCACGATCACATATCAGGAGTTGTGCTCCACACCTTTTTATTTTCTTCCTTTTCCTCATAATTTTCTTTGTAGCATTTCGTAGTTCGCAAGAATGAAAAAGTGAAATCTACAATATACAGTCTCTGGAACATCAGATGGATGAGGGACTATAGGTACATAGCAACTACAGACAAAAATGTTCAATGGATTTGATCACTTATACCATATGGGGACCACAACATAGTAGCTTGGTACATCAATAATTGATGAGTTGGATGAATTATTATGGAGATAATAATTCATTTATTTAGAAGGAGTTTAGATAGCTTAGACTCGTAACCAGCTCAGTATTCGGCCTAGAGAGTCACACACATAATGTGAATGATGCGATGATAGAGAATTGGATAAGAGTTATCTAGTAAGCCTTATTAAATTCATTATGGATCCATTGGGTGAGACCCAATAAGCCTAGACCTATTGGATAGAGATCCAAGTGTTTATTGGTCTATGGGTGAGTGGATCCATTAGGGTTTAGGTTTGGCTATCTATATAAAGTAAACTAGATTTTTGAGAAACTCGTAACTCTCTCTCTCTCTCTCTCTCACTCTCTCTCTCTCTCGTTCTCTTCCTTGGTGAGAGGATAACATCGAGAGGGTCTTTCTTGCTTCTGCTACTAGCTACTCTCTCTTGGTTGCTACCTACTGTAGCTTCAAGGAGAAGAAGTGAAGCCACCGCCTTAATAGGAGTTCCCATTGCCAAGATCCACTATGTAGATACTTCTAAGGGACCATGATTGGGTCCTTCATTCGAGGACGTTCTATGCTTTAAGGGATCTACGAACCCCCCTAGGTAAGAATCTGAACAATGCATGAATTGTTCATGCCTTATACATCATGCTTCGATTACATGAAATGATGGCAACCGTTGATGAAATAGTTTTTATTTTTGTTGAACCACTCTAATATTTTATCCTTTTATTTTGGTGATAACAAAATTCATGATTAACTTAAATGTCTTGAATATATTTAATATCATGTTTTCCGCATAAACATAATAAATTATGGCACTATCATTTCATGATTTATACTGAGTTTCAACTTCGTCATGCATGTTTTTATCATGATCAGTCGAAGCTACTTTGTCATATACGAAGCTATTTGTCATATCTGAAGTCCACTTTGTCATATTCGAAGCTGGCACTTCCACATGCTTGTTTTTTCCTTTATTAGTCAAAGTTACACTTCATCATATTCGAAACTTCACTTCAACTGACTGCCTTATTTCTTCATTAGTCAAAGTTTCTTCATGAGTCGATGTTGGCAGTCGAAGTGATATCTCGATTGTTGACCATTTCCTCATCAGTCGAAGTTGTCAGTCGAAGTTTCTTCATGAGTTGATGTTGGCACTCAAAGTGAGATATTGATTGCTGACCATTTCCTCATCAGTCGAAGTTTACATCGATTGCTTCTAAACATCGATTTTTATTATATTCAAACATCGATTGCTTCAGATATCGATTGCCTTAAACATTTATTGCTTCAGATATCGATGTTTAATCGATTGCCTTAAGCATCGATTGTCTTTTAAACATCGACTATCTTTAAACATCGATTGTCTTATAAAAGATCAATTGCTTCTGAAATATCAATTGTCATTGTGAAATATGATTGCCTTTAAATAAACATGAATTGCCTCTACATTTCAAATATTTCAAAATGACTGTGGCGCCAAATGAAAGTTCAAATGTACTTCATATGTTTAAACTTATTATTTCTCTGTCGGACCAAATATTTCAAAATCACTATGGCGCTAAATGAAAGTTTAAATGTACTTCATATGTTTAAACTTATTATTTCTGCTATCTATCCTTCAAGGTAGGTGAGATATTGTCAGCGGGAAACATTGAAGTAAGGCAAGGTATGGGCCTTCTGTCAGAAGACCTTTTAGTCTAACTCTATCTTTCGTGCCTACAGATATCTGGACTTCCCTCTCCACCAAGTGTCTATTAGATAGAAGGAGAATAAGAGCAGATGATGAAGAGTCTCAACAAATCCAAGAAACTCCCACGGCTATACTTCAACGGATCTATCTTTCTACTCCATAAATGGATGAAGCAAGACTGAAGAACAAGGAATGGAGCTAACTTGAAAATTATTCAAGGAGTGTACAAATAGTGAGTATCCAACTCCACACACACTCAAGTAAAGAGAGAAGAGCTTGAGCCTATGAAGAGAAGCTTTCAGAGCTGAAGTTTTCGAAGCTCCCAGCTTTCCTCTCTTCCTTCACTCTATTTGTGCATCATTGTAAATATGGGGGAGAGTCTGTAAGCTGAGAGTTGAGTTCTTTAGTGTTCATCTTGTATAGCTCTCAGTTAGTTCTTTGTTTTCTAAGAAAGATTGTGTTCAGTTGTAGGACTGTATACAGTGTTCCTCGTCCTGTGTGAAGAGAAGGCCAGCGGGGTGCTGGTAGATTCTATTCGACTGTGAGACTATACACAATGTTCCCCTTGGGTTAAGGGAAGAACCTAGCTGGTGTTATTGTCGGCAGAACATAGCTGGGGTTTAAGTTTAGAAGAACCACACTGGGGTGTGTTCTAGGAGGGTGGCTTCTTGATCTGTAACAGAAGTGAGTTTCCTTCCTACTCATAAAGGAAGAGGACCAATGGGGAGCTGGGGATTTGTATATCCTTGGGGAGGTTGTACCCCGGTTAGTGAAATCCCAAGATTTGCTTAGGAACTAGACGTAGGTCTTCCATTAGGGAAGTACCAAACCAGGATAAAATTTATGTGTTCTTTTGTGATTGTTTCTTTATTAGATTCTGCACTAATACTCTCTACTGCACACAACTACATTCACTAACCAAAGTTTTCAAGTGGTGATTTTTTATCTGTGTTTTCAGATTTCCTATTCACCCCACCCCTCTAGGCTATATATCTTTACTGCCTTTTCAAGTGGGCCAACAAGTGGTATCAGAGCCAAGCTTTTCACATCTTCCGATATCTACAAGCTGTATCAGAAAATAAGGAAGATCTAATGATTTTAGAGCAAAGATCCTTGTCATTGAAGGATCAGCAGAAGGTCAATTCATCTTCCTGCCTCCACTCTTTGATGGCGATTACACCTACTAGACGATAAGGATAGAGTTCTTCCTATAAGGCTACGACTATCTACTCTAGACACTACAAGAAAAATCGGAAATAGAGACCGAAATTTTTGGTCTCTATTCGGTCCCTAAACGTCTCATAGACCGAATAGTGACTGAATTTGACGGTAAAGAATTTCTGGTAACAAATCTGTGACCGAAACAATTCGGTCACTATTCAGTCACTAAATAGTGGCCGAATGGTGCCTGATATATTTCAGTCGCTAAAAGTCATTTTCAGAGACCGAACTAGACGGTCACTAATTCGTTCACTAAATAGAGATCGATTAGTGACCAAATTCTTCAGTCATTATTCAGTCCCTAAATCAGAGACTGATCTGTGACTGAAAAAATCGGTCACTGTTAGTGGTCGAAATACTTTAGTCTCAAATCGGTCCCTGTTTTAGGGACTGATTAGTGACTGAAGAATTCGGTCACTAACAGTGACCGATCTTTTCAGTCACTATTCGGTCCCTAAATCAGAGACTGATCTGTGACTGAAAAAATCAGTAACTGTTAGTGACCGAAATACTTCAATCTCAAATTGGTCACTATTTTAGGGACTCATTACTGACTGAAGAATTCGGTCACTAACAGTGACCGATCTTTTCAGTCATAGATCAGTCTTTGATTTAGGGACCGAATAGTGACTGAAGAATTCAGACACTAATCGGTCTCTATATTTTTAATTATTTTTTTAAATTTATTTACATTTTTAGTAAAATAACCTGTCTAAATACAACAATGTCCACAACAATAATAAATGTCCACAAGAAAATAATAATAATAATATCCACAAACACAACAATAATAAAATATCCACAAGATAATAATAATAAAATATCCACTCTAATAATAAATTGTCCATAAACACAATAATAAAAAAGTCCACAACATAATAAAAATATCCACAACACCACAATAATAAACTGTCCACAACAACAATAAAATGTCAACAATAATAATAATAATGAAATGACAATCATGAATCCTCATCCTCGTGCTCGTCTCCTCCCACACCACCCGATGAAGGAACCTACATACATATATAACAATAATAAGTAAAAATTGAATACTATTATAAACAATAAATTATTTAAATTTATAGATTTTCATTCACTCACTTTCGGTCAATATTATGGTCACACTATTTTAGTCACACTATTTTAGTCACACTTAAGTTCAATTTGAGCGTCAAGCACAAATCGGGAGTCGGAATTGAACTCCGTCAATTTTCACAAGTCACAATCATCGCCCTGGCCGTGTTGGAAAAAAGCAGAGGCCAATCGGCTAAGTATTTCTAGTTTTGGACCCCCAAACTTAAGTTTTTCAATTTTAAACTAAACTAACTTGCTTATTGTGAATTTGAGCATCGAGCTCAAACCGGGAGTCCGAATTGAACCCCGTTAGTTTCCACAAATCACACTCATCACCCCGACCGTGCTAGAACAAATCGGAGGCCGATTGGATTAGTATTTATACTTTTACGTCCGCAAACCTAGCTAGGTTCTTCATTTCTAAACTAAACTAACTTGCTTAATGTGAATTTGAGCGTCGAGCTCAAACCGGTAGTCCGAATTGAACCCCGTCAATTTCCACAAGTCACACTCATCTCCCCGACCGTGGCGGAACACACGAGAGGTCGATCGGATTAGTATTTCAAATTTTGGACCCCCAAACCTAAGTTCTTCATTTTTAAACTAAACTAATTTGCTTAATGTAAATTTGAGCGTCGAGCTCAAACCGGGAGTCGAAATTGAACTCTGTCAATTTCCACAAGTGACAATCATTGTCCTGGCTGTGCTAGAAAAAACAGGA
This sequence comes from Colocasia esculenta, assembly GCA_014218235.1. NCBI lineage: Eukaryota > Viridiplantae > Streptophyta > Magnoliopsida > Alismatales > Araceae > Colocasia > Colocasia esculenta. Next base: position 117,856,806 of record CM024760.1, on the reverse strand, counting down.
GGCCAATCGGATGAGTATTTCTAATTTTGAACTCTCAAACCTAAGTTCTTTATTTTTAAACTAAACTAACTTGCTTGTTGTGAATTTGAGCGTCGAGCTCAAACCGGGAGTCTGAATTGAACCCCGTCAGTTTCCACAAGTCACACTCATCACCCCGACCGTGTTGGAACAAATCGGAGGCCGATTGGATTAGTATTTCTACTTTTAGATTCCCAATCCTAGATAAGTTCTTCATTTCTAAACTAAACTAACTTGCTTAATGTGAATTTGAGCGTCGAGCTCAAATCGGTAGTCCGAATTAAACCCCGTCAATTTCCATAAGTCACAGTCATCGCCCCGACCATGGCAGAACAAACCGGAGGTCGATCGGATTAGTATTTTGAATTTTGGACCCCCAAACCTAAGTTCTTCATTTTTAAACTAAACTAATTTGCTTGATGTAAATTGAGCGTCGAGCTCAAACTGGGAGTCTGAATTGAACTCCGTCAATTTCCACAAGTCACAATCATCACCTTGGCCATGCTGGAAAAAACCGAAGGCCAATCGGATGAGTATTTTGAATTTTGAACTCTCAAACCTAAGTTCTTCATTTTAAAACTAAACTAACTTGGTTAATGTGAATTTGAGCATCGAGCTCAAACCAGGAGTCAGAATTGAACTCCGTTAGTTTCCACAAGTCACATTCATCGCCCCGACCATGCTGGAACAAACAGGAGGCCAATCGGATGGGTATTTCTAATTTTTCACCCCCAAACTTAGTAAAGTTCTTATTTTTTAAACAAAACAAAACAAAACTAATTTCCTTAATGTGAATTTGAGCGTCAAACTCAAACCGAGAGTCGAAATTGAACTCCGTTAGTTTCCACAAGTGACACTCATCGTCTTGGCCGTGCTGGAACAAGCCAGAGGCCGATGGGCTTAGTATTTCAAATTTTGGACCCCCCAAAACCAAGCTAAGTTCTCCTTTTCAAACTAACTAACTTGCTTAAAATGAAATTGAGCATCGAGCTCAAACTAGGAGTCCAAATTGAACCGTCAATTTCATAAGTCACAATATTGCCCTGACCGTGCTGGAAAAAACCAAAGGCCAATCGGATGAGTATTCTAATTTTGGACCCCAACCCTAAGTCTTCATTTCTAAATTAAACTAACTTGCTTAAGATTAAAAATACTCATTTCTTTTCTTGGTTGAGGCACTGGTACTTTTGTCTCAACAGAATGAAAGACATCTACTGGAAAGAGATGTGAACCATAAGAGATGGAGGATCTCCAGAGGAATTGGTTCAGTAACTAAGCTTCTGATATTTTCAAAAGATTTACTTCTAGTTAAAAAAAAGCTGAACAATAGAAACATGTTCATAGGATAAATTTGCTAAGTCAATGAAATTATGATTCTAAAACAGCCAAAAATAACGCTTATTTTTTATCTCTTATTTTATGCCCTACTGATCTGCTTGTTTATTTATATATACTAGCTAGTAGCTGCTGTCATGGCTTTTGAGGAGATTTCACTACTGCAACTTTGGTGGACCAGTCGCATTGAGTATGGCATGGATGGTGGCATAAACAACTAGGAGTTAGATGTCAGCTGAACCTTTATCTTCATTTAACTATGTCCGAACCTTGAATTTCATTTCCATATGTATGTAGATCATAATGTAACAGCATGCTTTAGATTTCATCCTAAGGAAATGTTGCAATAAAATTGGTACTGCAGTCTACCTTCTTTTAAAAAAAAATCTTAAGCAAAGGTTTGATTGTATCACAAATACCGTTTCTTGTTTACACTTCAGTTGGCTGTAAAAAGTAATATGTATATTATATTTCATTTTCCTCTGTCGTTCAGGTTACTACTGAAAAAGTAAAGGCTCTTGTCGAGTTAGCTCAAACTAAAGAAAGATTACCAACTGCTTCAGGAGTAGGTTCCTTTTCTTAATCAAATGGAAGTAGATAGCACAGCCATAATGCTATGATTTGTCATCTGTTGAACTATCTTCTTTACATTTTCAGTACTTATGGCAGTCACTTCTCAGATTTCAAATATCTGGACATCATTTTATTAGTATTGTTCCAATATGGGAGTAGATATTGAGATTTCAGGCCTATCATGTAGCCTGTATAGTTGTTCAGTTGACACTTTGGATGATGCTGATGTTGTAGGTGGCCAGCTGGCCTGAAGAAAGTTTTAACTATGTGATATTGGGGTTTTTAAGTAGAGGGGAAGAAAGGACTTTTGAGTATCTTTCCTTACTCGAACATGATCTAGACACCTATATTTCTAGAGATTGTAGGACTGAATCTTTCATTTTGAACAGACTTTGTTGTTGGAAACTATGTGTTCCCAAAATAGCAGAATGCTTAAAAAAAATCTTGAGAGATTGCAAAATAAGTGAAAACTAAAGCTTTAGATGTAATTTAAAAGTCAGCCAATAGTCTGTTTTCCCCCCTTTCTCATTTGGCTATGAATTTTTTGGGCCTCAATGCTGTAGGAATCTAGGAATAGTTCCAGATGTGGGCTACCAGTTGTATGCAAGAGCATTACATGCATGTCCAATCTTCTCACTTAAAGCATTTGTAGCACGATATATCCTTCACTCAAAACCTCTCTAGCATAAGGCATTTAACAACATCCTTTAAGCTACTCCCACATTTCATTCAGTACTCACTGAAACATAAAAAAAAAAAAAATTCTCCAAACCTCATGGAAGTGCAGGCTTCCTTTTGGCATAACAGCTAGGTAATGATGTTCCAAACTTGCAGAAATTATGCCTTTCTAATAGCTTCCCTATGTGCATACTCAGGCTCAGAAATTTAGAGAAGAGACAGAACATATAGATAACTGGGATCGAGAGGGGATGTAACTGTAATCCTCACAAAACAAAGAGGAAACTGCCTAATCTTCTAAGCATATATGACACCCACATCAATGTAAATGTTCTTGTAGTTTTTGGCACACAGTTGCTTAGACTGACATGTGAAACCAACTGTCTCTTTGAACAGTTGACATAATCAGCAAGCCTGATGTCTAATAATATAGTGGCAAGATTAAATGTATATATATGTTACCGAGAGAATAAGCATATATAGTTAAGGGACTAATTAAATTGCAAAGTTCATTTAAACTCAACCTCTCCTTAAACCTTAAGAACTTGCTACTTTAATAATTTATAAACTTGCTACTAAATTATATACTTTAGATTGCAGATTACCTTATAAACATGCTATCTTAAGAACCTGAAAACTAAATTAATGATCACATTACTAATAATACTTTAGCCCATGTAAAACAGTTCACACAATATTTATTATGATCATATTACTATTAATACAGAAAACAAACCTTTCTAAAGAGCTGCGAGAGTATCTATTCTATATATGAAATTCATAATCTTAACACATTAACATCAATTCTATATATGCTAATAACTGCTTATCATATTCAAAAAAATCAACCACAACGGTGAAAAGAGAGATACCAGTCCATTAAACGAGACGGTCAAGGAAAGAGCAGTGGATAGAGAGATACCTTCACCTTGGCGATGTGGCGCTAGCGAACAGAAGCGAGCTTCTCGAGCTAGATAATCTTGTGCTCCGCTGAGCTCGGCTAAACAAGAACAGTTGCTTGATTTCGTCTATGTTTTTGGCTTTGAGGTGTTTCTTGGCTCTGAGCTCAGCTAAACAGAGTGGAAGATGCACATCACTATCTACATGAACAAAGAGCAAATCTTTGAGCTCATGCTAGATGTGTAAATATGTACAGAGGTCATCCTCTCTACTACAGAGGAGGGTAATTTTGTATTTTAGTATGTCATAATCACTAAATAGCTTAAATCATAATCTCCAAAGATCTAAACAGAGTACTCTAAGAAAAAAATCAAAATCTAAAAGTTCATGCAGTCAATCACATTATAAAATATTGTATATGCCTACTTAGAGTTTTTTTGGCTGAAGAATGGATGAGAACCTAAGGGTAGTTTGGTGCAGACTAACAGGGTGGTCTCTTCACAACAGGGATTGCAAATTCATGAAGGAAGAAATCTAAAAGAATCCACTGATTATGCATATCTAACTTGCCATGTTATTAAGGATGTTTGCAATGCCTTCTTGGTCATGTTATTGTCCTTTATTCAAACATTTAGAAACCACAAACATCTTATCTTTGATATTTAACAAAAATGCATTAGTTTCAGAAGTTTCTTGATCAGAAAGGAGCCACTGTGAATGGGCCTGCATATACTTGATGGTGCTTCCTTCTTTGTTCCCTGCCCTCCCCCTTCTCTATATCTATGTCAAAATGGCCCTCATTTAAGTAAGCTGATTGGTGAGGTTTCTCCTATAATCATCACTTTTATATGGAATGACTTGACTAATGCACTCCCCACTTATGTCAAACTGGCCCTCATTTAAGTAAGCTTTGTCCAATGTGCCCGGAGATTTGTTTATTCTATAACTGGCCTTGTAAAGAATGAAATTAAGGTCAAATAGGAAGTCCGCACCTTGTAGATTTGTTTATTCTTTTGTTCTTTTTTAATTTTGTCTAGTCCCCACCTAACTGGTAATGACATTTGTCAATATCTAGCACCTCAAATGGGAAGTTGGCATCAAGTTAGCAACTAGCTAGCAACAGTGCTCAATGGTTTAGGATTCTCAAGTGGAACTAAGAAGCTGAAATTGGATGGACAAAGCTACAAGATGAGGAGAAGGATTAATAACAGAGTTGCTTGTAAAAAAGATAGACTTTTTTTGATTCTCTCCCTCCCACCGAAAAAAATAAAAAAAATATTACTTAAGCTAGAACATGAAATAAACCAACATCATTTATACATTGATATAAAATAGAAAAACACAGTTAGAACTACAAGAGAAAATAGTTCATAAAGAAAAGATTTTTCACTACCTTTGTTGTGGGATCCTTCTTGCCAAGTCTCTTTAAGTGTTGTGCCATTTCACCATTCACATCCTATGGCACAAGACAAAGGTATCAACTGACTAAGTTAGAAGAACTAACTGAACACTATCATCCAAAAATCTAATTATTTCATACTTTGCATTGGACAATCTAAAATAGAACACCAAGTCGACAATGCCAAGTTCTCAATAATGAAATAGACATTTCAAAAGATGAGAAATGGCAAGACTAAGCAGAATACTGGCTCCTTTGCTAAAAAAAAAAGGGAAGGCTAGACATAAGTTTGCTAAAACTTTTAGCCTGCACACTTAGTTTTGGAACATTCAAAAGCAAGGACAAATATTTATGAAGCCAATGAAGATAAAAAAAAATGGAATAGGATGAGACAGGAATTGAAATTAGGTTGAGATAGTTATACTCAGAAATGAATCAAATATAATGTCAACAAAGGTAAATTTTAGTCTGAATTAGTTGACTCAGTTGAAATTTGGCTCAAAACGATATATCTTTTCTCCTTTTACGAATCCTAACATGACAAGGAAGGTTGTTTCATAGATGTGCAGGTAGTGAGGTTCATTGAGCTTATGGATTGCGGGCACTCAATTTCAAGTGGCCATATAATGCACTTTAGGATCCTACTAAAGTTTGTATATGTTTATATTTTGTCATAATTAGCATTCTTTGAATGAGGCAGAAATTACAATCCAAGCCCTCAAAAAGCCCCTCCCCTTTTATAGCTGAAGTTTTGAAAATGGCCCATTGGCGATTCTTAATCTTGTGTAATTCTAAGGCTTCTGTCACTGCAACATCATCAAGGCACCATGAAGATCCTGCAGAGAACCATGGGCATAATGATTAGTTATATAGAAGGACATACAAGGCACAATATCATCTCTGCAACCAAGGTCAGACAGTGCAAACAAGTATGTTTAAGCAGTTTCCCTCTATCCACACAAATTTTAATCAGTTTGCAAAGAGGCTTTGGGATAAAGATTTGCAGAACCAGTCATTCCACACTGGATCGGAGAACCGGATTGGAATAGTCTCCCCAATCCCGCTAAACAAGTTCCAGGCCTCACCAGCAGGTTCTTTAAGACAAACATGCAATATTTTCAAACAAAAGGGACAATTTTGAATAAATTACAAAATTAAGTCATAAACTGTGATTAACATATGTGAGACTCCATCAAATGAATTAAGGATTGAATCTTTATTCAGGTTGGAATTACAAATTAATAAAGATTAGGGTTTATGAAGGATCATAAAGGATGGGACAAGATCTAGAAGGGGGGGGGGGGGGGTTGAATAGATCTTTTTATGAAGGATCGATAAAAGATGTGGACAAGATCTAGAAGGGGGGGGGGGTTGAATAGATCTATGCCAACTAATGCGAAAGCTAAAACCAATTTTGAAAGTCCTTTGAATCAGAGTTAGATTGAAAGCAACATTTCACAGATCTGAAGAGAATTAAGTGAGTTAAGCAATTTGAGTGAGTAAACAAGTTGATTATATGGATTCAAACGTTCCTATGCATTCATCTAACAAGAGAAGATCAAACCACACAGACCAATGCACAGAGATTTTTAGGTGGTTCGGAGATCACACCATGTGACTCCTACATCCACCCCTCACACACAGTGAGGATCCACTAACACCTGGGTTACACACCCCACACTAGAGCCTGACAACTCCACAAATGAGTTAGACAACTCACACACTACCTAGAGCAAGACTACTCTAGACTCTGAGCAAGACTGCTCAACCACACAACTTGAGTACGACGACTCAAAACCTGAGCACACAGGCTCACAACCACTTGCTAGAACACAAACAACTAGATGCAGATCCTCTAGCAATGATCTGATCTATTAAGGCCAATTCAAGAGAATTGATGCAATAGATTATGCACAATCTCTAGAATAGCCAGGAAGAAACAAGAAAGACTTTAGACTCGAGGTTGACAATTCTTGTTCTTCAAGAAAACTCCCTTGTAGAGGCCGAATTGGAAGAATCTTGATCACTTGAAGTCCCTTGGTCGATGCTCTGCAACTTTGATGGTGGGATCTTCCTTGAGAGCTTCGCAAATGCTGGCTTCTACTTGATCTGCTCCTTTGAGTTGATCCTAGTGCTTCATGTTGATCAAACTTCGATCCTTGTGCTTGGAGAAGGGTGAATGAGGTGTGGAAGCACAAGAGAGAGCAAAACAGGGAGGTGAGACTCTCTTGCCGCCGCTTGCAGGTTTCTGGAGGCTCTAAAGAGATTCTCTTGGGATGAGTGCCCTTAAGGAGGGTATTTATACCCTAAATATCCGAAAGATACCCTTGGGGTACGTGGGCACATGATCCAATGTTGATCTGACATCTCCCTAGGGTGCCACGTGTCCAGGAGGAATCTTAAGTCACAGAGATTCCGGAGTGTGTCGACCTGCCCATGAGGTGTGTCGACACACTCTCCCAGACTGGCAGAACAACTCCCTGGGAGAGGTCTCTAGTGTCGACCTGATGTCATTTGGTGTCGACCTCATGACCCAGACAGCAAAACAGCCTTTCTGGGAGGCTCTCTAGTGTCGACCTGATCTCATTTGGTGTCGACCCTGCTGGCCCAGACAACAAAACTGGCCTTCTGGGAAGGCTATCTAGTGTCGACACTGCCTGATTTGGTGTCGACCTGAGATGGCAATCTGTTCACATATTTCTCTCAAATCTGTCTCTAGTGTCGACCTACTCTGAACTCGTGTCGACCTGAGATGGACTTTTCTTCACATTTCTGCCTTTGTTTTGAACCATTGTGTCGACACCAGGGATGGTTGTGTCGACACTACCTTTGCAGAAAATGTTTGTTCCTGAGAAAATAAACACATGAATCATTAGATAAATATATTATCATGAATATCAATGATAAATGTGCTTGGAAACATGCTTTTTGAATATTGTAATTTCAGGTGATGTATTTTACATGTTCCAATGGTTATGCATTAAACCACAACTTGTCATCATCAAAATGTGAGGAAAATGAATTATATTCACACTCAACCCAATAATCTCCCCCTTTTTGCTGATGGCAACAGTAAGTTCATTTGTAATTGGAAGATTTCAATGAGATGTGATTTCAAGCATTTTCATTTTCTTTTATTTGTACTTGTCAGGACCTTTGAACATTTTTTAGTGACATTGAGATTTGTACACATTTGAAATACACAGGTCAGCAGCTTGACAAACATTCATCACTTTCAAATTCATTCAAAAGATTTGCAATCACATTCAAGGCACATAGATATGCACAAAAATTTCTATTCATTTCATTTCATTCAAGATGTGAACATTACAATTTCAAACAAACTTCTCCCCCTTTGACATTATCAAAAGAAGTTATATTACTGAGGAGGAGGAGGAGGAGGAATGGGTAACAAAATAGTCTCAATATCCGTTAGCCTCTTTTGCATTGAAGTTAGACTAGACTTCATTTGGGCTTGGATAGTTGAGAGTCTGTGTGTAGAAGATTCTCCATTCTCTCTGAGTTTCTGACATTGAAGCTTGAAGTGCACTGAACTCATTTGACCTTGGCTGTGAAGAGGAAGATGAACCAAATGACCAACTAGGCCTATTCAACACTTTGAATTCTTGCTTGAGGCAGACATCTCTTCATCTATGTGAGCAGAGAGATTCTTCATGCTCTCCAAGTCATCTACCATATGTGCAAATGATAGTCTTGTGTTGGTGATCTCATATAGTGTCTGCTTGGTGTTGAAGACATCAGCTTGGGAATTTGCCAAAATTCCCTGAAGAACTATTTCCAGCTTTTGTTGGTGCTCCTTCAGCTCAACTGAAGCATCTGCCATTGTCCCAATCAACCTGTTGAACCATGGGCAGCACAATCTGAGGCTGTCTTTTGCTCAATAAACTTAGCAATACTGTGTTCTCCAACCTCTGAATCCTCAACTCAAAATTTGATGACATGGTTTGAATGGAGTTGTTCAAGGTGTCAAATTTGTCATTTAGGAAAGTGAACAACTCTGGTGGAACAGAAGGTCCACCAAAGGATGAGGATGCATGAACTGGATGTTGTGGAGAAAAAGATGGTATTTCAGTGTCAAAGTTCATGGAGGAAGGCTGAAGTGAGGTGAATAGGGGCAATAATTGGGTCATTAGCTTGAGCTGCCATAGAGCTGATCCTCATTGATGGGAGGCTGGTCCTCTTGCATTTGAGGCTGGTCCTCATGCACTTGAGGCTGGTCCTCTTGCATTTGAGGCTGTTCCTCTTGCATTGCAAGCTATTCCTCTTGCATTTGAGGCTGGTCCTCTTGCATTGCAGGCTGTTCCTCTTGCATTTGAGGCTGATCCTCTTGGACTACAGGGGCCTCTACTGCAGCTGGCCCTCTTCTCACTTGATCACCAACAATTCTAAATCCCATGAATGTTTGCACATGCTTAAAGCAGTAAATGTTCGATTAGGGATTTTCTCAGATTTTTCATTCTCTAGAGGCACACCAAAGTGCTTGAAGACTGCAGTCAAATGGCTGCATATGGAAGTGATCTATGCAGTCTGCCCTGGTGGTCTCAGAGATTATCTGGTACATATTACATGAAGGTTTATCTTCAGGTTCTTGCTCATACAGAAAGGATAAACCTTTGGATGTCTGTTAGCCTATGTCTCCCACCACCTTGAGGTGTGATAATGGTAGTGAGCATGTGATGGGTAAGCCTCAAGACAGGGGAAAGGTGTTGGTGTTGAATTTGGTGACATGGGTTTGCTTAATATCAGTCTCATATGCAGGAAACCAGTCATTATGGTGTAGGCTTCATGGAGGTTGAATTCAAAATTATGGTAGTCTTCACCTTCATCTGGGACTTTGAAAATTGAGGCAGCTATGTCTGTTGGCATGTCAATAGCAATCCCTTTAACCTTTGACTGAAACCCTTCATCTGTGCATTCCAAATTCTGATAAAATTCTTGCACAAGTCTAGGGTAAATTACTCGAAATTCTGATATGAAGGACTGCCAAGACAGGAAATTGAAGAAGTTTAAAACTTCAGGAAATGCAGCTATCAATTCACTGTCATCCAAATCCATAGCTCTTGGTTTCAATATTGTCTTCTCGGCACTTAGGGGTTTGGAAGGGGGTCTCCTAGTGGGCTGGGAGGACTCTGAGGAAGAGGATGAGGATGAAGACTTCTCAGAAATCTCAGGAGAAGAGTCTAGGGTTTTTCTCCTAGGGTACATGGACCCTCGACCTCGACCAGAAGAGGATGCCCTACCTCTCTTAGCAGAAGAAGATCCTGGCTGCTCTGCAGGATCATGGCGACGCTTGGATCTCCATTCATTGGAAGGGCCCTCATCTGCCAGAATGGGCCTTGCAGAGGCCCTTGATTTTGCTCCACGGTGAGGAATCTGCTTGGGTGCCATGAGAGCAGAGTGGAATCGAGGTGATGGAGAGAGAGGAATGAGAGAAGATGGATGGAGATGAGTTGGAGGAGAGAGGAGACGTAGAGAGTTCAAAACCCTTATCGGACTCCAGGAAGAACCAGACCGTCGGGTCGACCTGGGGAAGAAAAAGGGGTTTTTAAGGTGTGTTACCCCACAGGTACAACAAAGCCTTAACCGGCGCCCATGGTGAAAAGGAGTCTAGCAGGGGTCAGTGTCGACACTAGAGGAGGTTAGTGTCGACCTGACTCAAAGTGTGTCAACACTAGATGGAGTAGTGTCGACCTGGCCTGATGAAAAATTTTGGATTTGAGTATGGAAAAATTATGTGACTTTTGAGACATCTTTATAATGATAATCAATGGGTGGAATGATCATTTCAAGGATATTTAAGAGACTAAAAATTCATTTGTTAAATTTTGTAAAAATTCAACACAATTCAAGTTTTACACAATATCCAACAGGATATGAGCATTCAGTGACTTGAGTCATGAAAATGATAATTTGAGGGATATAAAACATTTAACAATCAACTTCACACAACCATATTCTTCAATTCTAAAGAGATAAAAAAATCTTTTAGACTTAAAAAGAAGTGTGTTGACAGCAAACATTTTTAAGGAACAACTTGATGATGGATAAGAATGATTCTTTAAAACAAATTCTCCAATGACATATATATTTTGTTTTGAAACAAACTATCAAATGAGATATATCTTGTTCACTCAAGAACTAATACTTTTTACACACTATAGTCACTGGATACTAAAGATTTATCCATTATCATGTCTCAAAGGGGTAAATGATTACCTTTTTACATGAAAATATACATTTGTCAGACGCCAATATTTCCAGTTACTTAGTCATCATAAAAAATTGGGCATTTTTATTTTGTTTTGCATTGATTTTTAATTTTTAATCCCCTTTGAACAGAGATAGCATTAGTGCCTCATGACTTACATGGCACTTCATTCATTGTGAAGGTGTGCAGTTTCTCAGCACATGTGTCATTGCTCTGTTGAATGACTGATTTTGGAGAGTTTTTGACAAAAAGATATCATCTATATCCAACATCAATTGCGAAAAAAACATGTTTAAGATCAAGACACACATTATCCTTCAGTCTTAGAAAGAAATCTGAATTTCTGTAGTTTTGAAGAATATGGTGAGAGTTGACAAATGAATGTAGTAGATCACTCAAGGGATCATTTTGAGACTCTAGACACCTGAATGAGGACATCATGCAAGGAAATTGATGTAATGCAAAAAAAAAGTCTTGAATTTTGCAAAGGATATAACTTGTGAATTCTTTAGCTCCCCTAGATGAAGATTTCAACCATTTTTCACCAGAATAGAGATATGCAAGTTTTTGAAATCAGAAATAATTCTCTGAGCAACAAAAGCTCCCCCTCAACAATTGCATATTCATTTCTTGGTACTTGGCGGAGACATATACTCTCGCATAGTGAAATTGTCCAGACAAGCAGAACTTGCCCTTCTTCAAATCACCATTTGATATACCAAGAAGTTCAACACAATGTGAGGTGAAGTGTTCATTGACCAAAAGAATTAGAGGTGAAGTGGAGAGAGATATGATGAATCAAGGAAGCAAAGGAGTATGATGATGCAATGAACTCCCCCTCAGGAAATGCCTAACACTCAACCCAATTCCAAAGGACTTTTACAAAGACCAAGTTCTCTCCTTAAGGATGAGAATCTACTGTCAGGAAGGGGTTTTGTGAAAATGTCAGCAATTTGCTTTTCAGTTTCTATGAAATGGAGTTCAAAAGATTTCTTTGCTACCTCATCTCTCAAGAAATGATGCCTAATTTCAATATTCTTAGTTCTGGAATGCTGAATGGGATTTTTAGACAAATTTATTGCACTTGTGTTATCACAAACGATGGGAACACAACCTAACTCTTGGTTGTAATCAAGAAGTTGATGTTTCACCCAAAGAATTTGGGTTCCACACCTACCAGAAGCAACATACTCAGCCTCTGCAGTTGACAGAGCTACTGAATGTTGCTTCTTAGAAGCCCAAGAGATTAGGCACCCACCTAGGTACAAACACAAGCTAATTGTGCTTTTTCTATCTAATTTACAACCAGCATAATCAGCATCACAATAGGCAATCAAATCTAACTTGCAATTAGCAGGATACCAAATTCCTAAATCACATGTTCCAACAAGATATTTGAAAATTCTTTGACAGCTAGCATGTGACTTTCTTTAGGATTTGATTGAAATCTAGCACACAAACACACACTAAATTGAATATCAGGTCTAGAAGTTGTAAGATAAAGTAGAGAACCAATCATACCTTTGTAGGTCTTTGGGTCTACTGACTTACCATTTGAGTCTTCTTCTAGTTTATCATTTATAGCAATTGGTGTGTTGGAGTGCTTGAGGTTCTGAAAGTCAACCTTTTCAGAAGTTCTTTGACATACTTGGTTTGACTGATGAAGATTCCCTCATGAGTTTGGTTAACCTGCAATCCCAAGAAAATTTTAGATCTCCCATTAAACTCATTTCAAATTCATTTTTCATTTGATTGGAGAATTCATTACACAGGCCTTTATTGGTTGATCCAAATATTATGTCATCAACATAAAATTGGACAACAATTATTTGATTAGTGACTGTTTTTGTGAACAAGGTTTGATCAACAGTTCCTCTAGAGTATCCTTTTCAAGCAAAAAAGAGCTCAAACAGTCATACCAAGCTCTTGGAGTTTGTTTAAGACCATATAGAGCCTTATGAAGCTTGAAAACATGGTTATGATGTTTTTCATTTTCAAATCCAGGAGGTTGTTCAACAAAAACATTTTCCTTGATGTATCCATTTAAGAATGCACTTTTAACATCCATTTGATAAACTTTGAATTTCATGGAGGATGCAAAAGCAAGGAAAATTCTAACTGCTTCTAGTCTAGCTATAGGGGCATATGACTCTTCAAAATCAATTCCAAACTCTTGATTGTACCCCTTTGCAACTTGCCTAGCTTTATTTCTTATGAGTTGACCAGATTCATTCAGTTTATTTCTGAAGACCCATCTAGTGCCAATGATTGTTTGGTCACTAGGTCTAGGTACTAATTTTCATACTTGATTTCTTTCAAATTGATGAAGTTCATCATGCATAGCATTAATCCAATGAGAACTTGATAAAGTTTCATCAATTGACTTTGGTTCAATTTGGGAAATTAGAGCTAGTGGGTCTTCTTCAATAGCAAGCATAAAAGATGATCTAGTCCTAACTCTATCATTCAATTGCCAACAATATTATCTAATGGGTGATCTCTCAAATTCGATGTTCAGAAATTACCTGTTGAGGGGTACTTAAATCTGGAGCAATGTTACCTGATCCACTTGAAGATGGTGAATTGGTATTCAAGATCTCACCAGTGTCTTCAAGCTCCTCAACAGTTGGTGAAGAGTCCACAATGAAGTCATCCTCTTCACTGTCTTGTTTTTCCCTGCAAGATTTAGAAGAGTTAGTTGAAAAGGAATTTTCATCAAAAATAACATGAGGAGACTCTTCAACAGTTTTGTTTTTGAGAATGTACACTCGGAAAGCTCTTGACACTTCTGATTAGCCAAGGAGGATGGCTTCCTGACTCTTAGCATCAAACTTGTCAAGATTTTCTTTACTAATGTTGTGTACATAACATTTGCACCCAAAGATTTGAAATAAGAAACAGTTGGCTTCTTGTTTTTCAGTAATTCATAGGGGGTTTTCTTGATTTTTGGTCTGACCAATGCTCTATTAAGAATATGATTTGCTGTGATTATAGCTTCAGCCCAGAAGGATTTGGGCAAATTACTCTTAAGGAGCATGGATCTAGCCATTTCCACAAGAGTTCTGTTCTTTCTTTCCACAACTCCATTTTGTTCTGGAGTTCTTGGTAAAGAAAACTTGTGGAAAATTTGATGTTCAGCACATAAATCAGAAAAGGATTGGTTTTCAAATTCTCCCCCATGATCAGTCAAAATATTTTTGATTTTATATGAATAATTTGTTAGGGCAGTGGTACAGAATTTCCTGAATTCAGGGCAAGTATCACTTTTGTGGGATAAGAAAATGACCCAAGTAAATCTAGTAAAACCATCAATGATTACAAACCCATATCTCTTGCAACTTAGACTTATAATTCTTGTTGGGCCAAAAAGGTCCATATGAAGTAGTTCAATTGGCCTAGATGTGAGTACCTCATTGAAGTTCTTAAAAGATTTCCTGGTTTGTTTACCTTGGGCACAGATCCCACAAACTTGATTTTCAATATTTGAAAAGGATTCAGGATGACCCTTAACCAGATTCAGCCTTAACAATTTATTCAAGGTTCTGAAACTTGCATGGCCAAGTCTTTTGTGCCAAGTCCATACAATTTCATCTTTATTTGCAACAAAGCAAAGATTTTCAGAAAAGTTTTTATTAAGGTCGATCATATAAACATTGTTCTCCCTTTTTCCAAAAAATTGATTTTATCAGTTGATGAATCAATTATTTTGCAAAAATTAGATTCAAACACAACTTTGTGACCTTTGTCACATAGTTGGCTGATACTGAGCAAGTTGTAATCAAGACCATCAACTAATAGAACACTGTCAACAGAGTTTGAGGAGGTTTGACCAACCTTTCCAAATTCAATGATCTTTCCTTTATTTTTAACTCCAAATGTCACTGACCCACCCTCCATTTCTAGCAGGAAAGAGAATTTGGCTCTATCTCCAGTCATATGTCGTGAACACCCACTGTCAAGGAACCACACATTTGAATTGGGTGCACGACCTTCCTGCAACATCAATTAGTGGAGAGAAGATTTTGGTACCCAAACAGAGTTGGGACCATCAGAAAGTTTGGACAATGTTAACAAATCTTTTCTCATCCAAATTTGACTTGTTTTTGACTTTTGTTTTATTACTTTGGTGTTCTCTGTCTTTTTCACTTTCTTCTTTTCTTTTGGGATGAAAACACCAGTATTTTTGTTTTTGGTAAGAGGGGTGTTTTTCATTTGAGCATGAGAATTCAGATGAGGAGGTGGAATCCAAGGATTTTGTTGGTACATCAGAAAGTTTGAATAGAAAAATTAAGGATGATACCAACATGGGTTGTTATACCATTGGCTCCAAGAATTATTCCAATCAGCTTGATATGCTGTCTTGGAAGTCCAAGGCTCTTCATTAATGACTTTCTTTGAATTTTTCTTATTTTCAGATTTTTATTTGAATTTTTTATTTTGTGGTTTTTCTTGGTTGATGTTGAGCAGGTCGACCTCTCTTCGACTGGTGTCGACACTACAGCCACAGAAGCCTTCTTCTTGTGGACTGGTGTCGACCTGTCAGGAGATTGTGTCGACCTTGTTGCCTTGTCTTTGTTCTGAGTTTTTGACCCTTTTTGTGTTTTGCTTGATTTTTGTTTGACTTCTATATTTTCAAGACTAGGGCCCTTAACAAATTTGATTAGTGGTGCTTTATCCTTCTTTGCACCGGATTTGTCTTTCTTAGATTTTTGCTTATCAAACCCTAGTCTATGAGAGATTGATTTCATATTTGTTCCCAACAAGGCCTCCAAAGTATCTTTGCCATTTGTGAATGTTTCAATGACTTTATCTTTTTGTCTTAGATAGTTTTCCAAAATTTTGATTTCTTCAATCTTTTATTGTTTATCTTGATTTTATTTTTCCAGCTTTTCACATAAGTCTTTGAATTCATTGGTGGCCTTTTGAGAGGCTAGCTTAAGTTCATCAATCAGATTCATAAGGTTTTTTTTTTCTTCATTCAATTCTATCACTTCATTTTCTAGTTCACAATTCTTTTGTTTGAAGATTGGTTATGATAAATATTTTCAATTTTCTTTTTGAGATGCTTATTTTCTTTTCTCATTTCAGTATAGTTTTCAACTAATTCAGCATAAGCATCCTGCCAATCTTCAACAGAAAAATCTTCAAATTATGTGCTTACCTTTCCATCTGAGCTGTTTGCTATGAAGCAAATCTCCTCACCTCCAGAGCTTGAGGATTTCTTCTTCTTCTTCATTTTCACTTGTGTCCTCATCAGACCAAGTGGCTACCATGGCCTTCGGCTTCTTGAATTTGTGAATTTTCTTGTGCTTCTCCTTCTTGTTCTCAGGACATTCTCCTTTCATGTGTCCTGGTTTGTTGCACCTGTAGCAAATGACAATATCGTCAGATTTTTTATTCTTGTTAGAGTTTGCATTAGAAAAGGATGTGTTTCTTTTACCTGAAGAGTATTTCTTTTTACCAGAAAAATTTCCTTTTATATACTTCAAGAATTTTCTGAATTGCCTGGTCATGAGGGCAATTTCATCCTCATTTGACTCAGACTCATCAGAACTAGTTTTATCCTGACTTTTGTCCTTGTTACTAGATGAGGCCTTTAATGCTACTGTCTTGGTTTTGATTATGTGTTCCTCATTTCTCTTTAAATTAATTTCATATGTCATTAAGGATCCTATCAACTCATCCAAAGAAATTTTGGACAAGTCTTTAAAATCTTCAATGACAGTGGCCTTGGTGTGCCATATTGAAGAGAGAGAGCGCAGGATTTTTCTTACCAAGTCAGCATCCGTATAGTCCTTACCTAAGGCCTTCAGTCCATTGACTATGATCATAAACCTGGCAAACATTTCAGAGATTGTCTCGTTAGATTTCATCAAGAACAACTCATATTCAGAGACAAGTATGTTAGCCTTGGTTTCTTTAACTTGAGATGTCCCCTCATAGAGTACCTCAAGTTTATCCCACATCTCTTTGGCAGATTTGCACATAGAGATTCTTGAGTACTCCTTGGGGTGAACAGCACATTGAATCATGTTCATGGCACTATAATTCAATGTAGCTCTTTTTATCTGTTGCATAGTCCAGGTTTCTTCTTCTCCCTGGTTTTCATAGGGACCTACTTCCACTACTTTCCAGATTTCATAATTTTGGGCTCTTAGAAAAACTTGCATTCTATTTTTCCAATAAGAATAGTCCGTTCCATTAAAGAATGGTGGCCTATTTATGGAATGACCCTCAGCTATGAATCCTCTGGAATCCATTTAATTAAATAGAAGGTGCAAGGAAGGAAACACTCATCAAAACAAACAATCAGCAAACAAGCAACACAGAACACTCAAAACTGCTCAAATCAGATCAGATCAAGTGTAAACCCTCTCTGATACCAATTGAAGGATCGATAAAGATGTGGACAAGATCTAGAAGGGGGGGTTGAATAGATCTATGCCAACTAATGCGGAAGCTAAAACCAATTTTGAAAGTCCTTTGAATCAGAGTTAGATTGAAAGCAATTTCACAGATCTAAAGAGAATTAAGTGAGTTAAGCAATTTGAGTGAGTAAACAAGTTCATTAAATGGATTCAAACGTTCCTATGCATTCATCTAACGAAGAGAAGAATCAAACCACAAACAGACCAATGCACAGAGATTTTTAGGTGGTTCGGAGATCACACCATGTGACTCCTACATCCACCCTTCACACACAGTGCGGATCCACTAACAACCTGGGTTACACACCCCACACTGGAGCCTGACAACTCCACAAATGAGTTAGACAACTCACACACTACCTAGAGCAAGACTACTCTAGACTTTGAGCAAGACTGCTCAACCACACTACTTGAGTACGATGACTCAAAAACCTGAGCACACAGGCTCACAACCACTTGCTAGAACACAAACAACTAGATGCAGATCCTCTAGCAATGATCTGATCTATTAAGGCCAATTCAAGAGAATTGATGCAATAGATTATGCACAATCTCTGGAATAGCCAGGAAGAAACAAGAAGGACTTGAGACTCGATGTTGACAATTCTTGTTCTTCCAGAAAACTCCCTTGTAGAGGCCGAATTGGAAGAATCTTGATCACTTCAAGTCCCTTGGTCGATGCTCTGCAACTTTGTTGGTGGGATCTTCCTTGAGAGCTTCGCAAATGTTGGCTTCTACTTGATCTCCTCCTTTGAAGTTGATCCTAGTGCTTCATGTTGATCAAACTTCGATCCTTGTGCTTGGAGAAGGGTGAATTGAGGTGTGGAAGCACAAGAGAGAGCAAAACAGGGAGGTGAGACTCTCTTGCCGCCGCTTGCAGGTTTCTGGAGGCTCTAAGGAGATTCTCTTAGGATGAGTGCCCTTAAGGAGGGTATTTATACCCTAAATATCCTAAAGATACCCTTGGAGTACGTGGGCACATGATCCAATGTTGATCTGACATCTCCCTAGGGTGCCACGTGTCCAGGAGGAATCTTAAGTCACAGAGATTCCAGAGTGTGTCGACCTGCCCATGAGGTGTGTCGACACACTCTCCTAGACTGGCAGAACAACTCCCTGGGAGAGGTCTCTAGTGTCGACCTGATGTCATTTGGTGTCGACCTCATGACCCAGACAGAAAAACAACCTTTCTGGGAAGGCTCTCTAGTGTCGACTTGATCTCATTTGGTGTCGACCTGCTGTCCCAGACAACAAAACTGGCCTTCTGGGAAGGCTATCTATTGTCGACACTGGCTAATTTGGTGTCGAACTGAGATGGCAATCTGTTCACATATTTCTCTGGAATCTATCTCTAGTGTTGACCTGCTCTGGACTCGTGTCGACCTGAGATGGACTTTTCTTCACATTTCTGCCTTTGTTCTGAACCATTGTGTCGACACCAGGGATGGTTGTGTCGACACTACCTTTGCAGAAAATGTTTGTTCCTGAGAAAATAAACACATGAATCATTAGATAAATATATTATCATGAATATCAATGATAAATGTGCTTGGAAACATGCTTTTTGAATATTGTAATTTCAGGTGATGTATTTTACATGTTCCAATGGTTATGCATTAAAATCACAACTTGTCATCATCAAAATGTGAGGAGAAATGAATTATATTCACACTCAACCAAACAATTTAAACTTTGAGATTATATTTAAACTTTTTGGATCATTTTTTAACAAACATAATATAAAACTAACCTAGGGGACCGGCCCCACGTTGAACAAGAACCTGAACCAGAACTGGCCCTTACCAGTTCCAGTTCTGTGAACCTTTTTGAGATCTTAACATAGCCTCTAAGCAACTGACCTGCATATTGATTAGCCATGGAGGAGGGGCACCATCAGGCATACCAAGGGTTTCCTTCAGTTCTTCGGACAGCATTCCTGGCTTCATCTCCCTTAGATAACCTATCGTGCATGATTTACAGGAATAGTGAATTAAGAATAGCATTGACGGAGACAGTCGCTGCAACAAAAACAATTTTTGCAATTCCTAGCAGTTTCATAGTTTAGTGAGAAGGATAGGAATGCTTGTCACAGAACAAAAGAGTAAAGGAGAACCGGCAAGGCAATAATGTCTTCTAAATTTTTCACAAAAGATAACCAAACAAACATAACGTGCATTGCATAAAGTACCTCAAATTCTTTCCCTTCATGGTAAAGGTCACCATGGGTGGTCAAATTCGGCTTTGTTTAATATTTGAAAAATGCATCATGACGAACATATACAAAATTTTTAGTGAATCTCAGTCAAAATAGACAGTAGAAGTGACAGAACTGTAAAACAAAGAAGGCTACTAGACACCCATAACTATAATTACAGAATGTGAAATTAAAAGAAAAAAACACACACAAGGGCAGACCTGATAATCGATATCCATTTTCCCCATTTTTGGTTGCATGTGTTCCCGCTGCTTCTGTTTCAACTTCTTGCTATCTTTTTTCTCAATATAGGCCTGAAAGTACAAGAGTAACAAAAATATCACAATATAATACAAATAAATAACCAAAAAATAATAATAGCATTATCATAAACAAAGTCCCATCAATCAGAGGTCTCAACACTGCAGGAATTTGATCAAATCTTCCAACAGATTGCCTGTTCGATGTCAACCTTCAACAAGGTGAAGGAATGCTCCAGGCCAACAGTACAATAATGGCTGGGAACTTGAGAAAGGGCATGTAATTAGAAAGAAACCATTAAATGAGTTGAAAAGGGGAAATGCATGCAATCTATAACGACCCTCCTCATACCGATACGATTATACCAATCCCCATCGGTATAAAGAGCGTCATTACAGTGGGATAAAACCCAACACTAGCCGATAGGTTGAAAAGTACGTAGATAACAATTTAGTACAGCAGAATAAAATAAATAATTCAACTTTCATCCATCACCATCACACATTCCACAGTCTAAATAGCAAGATAAAATGACAATGTCCACATTATTACATAATGAAAGAACTACATTGTCCAAATATTGTCCATACAATCTTTTTATTCAAGCTATGAAAAGTAAAGTACAACTGAAAATTTGCTCCTCAAAAGCTACTCCTCCAAGAGATCAACCTTCGCTATGCCTTCCTTCAAAATAGTAACTCCTGTCTCACCTGTACGCCGAAGCAAGGGAGAGTCCAAAGACTCGGCAAGTAAAACAAAGACTTAATCTTAAACATATCACCTTCACATTAATCTTTTAAACACTAAAGAATACATACAATTATTTAAACTCCAAGAATATACATGGAACATACTTTTAACTATCAACACATTCCTAAATCACTTAGACATGCTTTGTTCTATCACATGTTTATTCTAAATCATGGATACTAATATTATACGCTTGTACATATTCTCTACACCTAACATGTAACATGAATCATTCATTCACACATTAATTCATTTCATGAATTATTTCTACAATTAGAATAGAGAATTAGGCATAGAGAAAAGAACAACCTAACACGATGACTATTCATTTTTCACATGCACTTTTCATATTAAATTTTACATCATGCTTGCTGGTTTAATGTAAATAAATTTCATATGCATGGTTTCATATTTTATAGCATGAATTGTAAAGTCTAGATCATAGTCAAGTTGATTGGCAATACTAAACAATTTAAACATGGAGCTCTATACTAAGTACTCATCACATCTAGCATGGAATCTAAACATTTTTCCTTATGCTTAACACATTCATAACTATATTTTACTTGCTATTTTGACATGGAATAAACACAATTACATAGAATTAGATCTATTTACACTTTATCTTATTCCTTTAGCAAATTCACATTTCCATCTTTTTGTGTTACATAATTCGCATGTTTACACATATATATATAATCACATACATTATTACAAGAAGATTAATGAATACATGACATGATATTAAACATGACATTGTAATTTAAATATTAATACATGATAGTATGAACATATGCACTATCATATTAGTTTCACGTGAAATCACATTCTCATTAACCTTAATTTTTCCCTTACATATCTCTTCACAAAATCTTCATATCATCTACTCTTTTATTTTTACTTATCGCATATTTGCATTCATCACATGCCATATTCACATATTATCTTACACTTTACTCATATTCCAATAACTTAAAATGCCATGACACATAGTCCTAACTACCTATTAGAGGACACAAAACAATATCTCATACTTATACTCATCGCATAACTCATAACACAACTCATAGCACATAACTCATATCACATACCCACCACCTAGGCAATGAAGTGGTGAATCTTGGTAACTGCGCAGACCGGGAGAAGCCCTCTCCACCCTATCCAGTGGTACTTGTCCACCTCCAGGTTTTTCCTAATGCCTTTAGGACAAACTTTTACAATGGAGAGCTTTCCATAGGGACTTTTCTATGTACAGCTCTCGATGCCTCTGGGGTAGCAGTGTCATTCTTGGCCCAATCATTATACTTTCACTTTATCACATTTTCACACACTATTCACATATTTTACATATAATACTTAATCACTTTACAAATCTTAATTTTCAATTGCACATGTCTCAGTTAGCCTAATCATGATACTACTTGTTTTCAGAAATAAAATAACTTACATTACAGTCCTAAACATGTTGTACACTTACCGAATTACACAAGATTAGATCAACCTATCTAATATGTACAAACTCCATGGTTTAACTAATAATTATACTTGCTGTTAACATCTTAGTTCTAAATTTTTATCACAGGTCATTAACAGTAAATATATCACATATGTAATTTTACAGATTTTTCAGACAGTAAATACAATTTCTATAATTAAATCCAGATTTCAGAAAATTCATTGAAATATCATTAGACAGGGTACAAGTGAACATGGTTATGTTCTAACAGTTCAGAAATCAGATATTAGTAATCCTACTGTCATGTAAAATTTATGCAACCCTAATTTACAGCAATTCCATTTATGCACAATTTAAACATGCTTATATGGTGCTCATGATACAATTATTGAATTTTCATAATTAACACGGTTCATAGAAAAAAATTAGGCAACCTTATGATATGACCTAATGACTGTATACAATCACCAATAAAAATTTCAGTATGTAACTATGTCCAGAAATCATTCAAACAGCGTGAAAAGAATCAAAAAGCACATTTTCAGGTCCTGAAGAAGTAGACGTCAAGGGATGTTGCCGTTTACTTCTTCTGAAGAACTTGACTGCAACCTATGTTGTCGTCAACCTAGTCCCAGCAACACATACAGACAACATTTCATACAAGGGTGAATTTGGGGTTCCAGGACTCGAGGAAAAATCCGTAAAAATACTAAGACTTAAGGGGACATGTATAGGATCAAGATCTAGGTTTACTTGTCTCTTAAAAAATCTACAAAGATCAGAATATGTCGATGAAGTCCTTCTCGGCCCTGCCAAAAAGGTGCTCAGAAACTCCTTAGATCTTCTTCTCCTTTCGATGTAGATGGCTCCTCGGAGTTAGGATCTCTTCTTGGATGTATTGGCTGTCCTCCAGATGTTGTAGCTCCTCGGGGAACACCTGCAGTCGACGAATCCGGCCTTCTAAAGTTCAGCTTTTAACCATCTCGGAGCTAGGGTTTCACCAAATGTTCAAAAGCCTTTTCCCAGTCCTAGGATGGGTATTTTATAGGCTTGGGGGTTGGGGTACCCCTTAGGGTAGGTTTCCTATGAGTTAGGATGGGTTTCCTAATCTGGAACCAGCCAAAACGCGAGCATTAACAATTCTGGAACCGTTACGCAGGAGGATATTGACGTCAACATCGGTTGTAGTTAACTGACAGGTTGACGTCAAGGGGGTGGCCGCCCACTGGGGGTTGGCGTCTAGGGGGTGGACGCCAACAGTGCCTTGGCGTCCAGGTCCTGGCCGCCAACTGCACAGTGCAGCCAAAACTCCGACAAACCTAAAATTAAATGTATAAATATACCAAAACAATCTAGTATGTGTAAAAATAATTGCATATATTCTTACTACATAAAGTACATGCATTACACAATATTTAATTATGTACAACTTACACTAATCATCATTAAGAATAATATGCATCAATAACACACATACATGCATATATACTTACACACTACATGATTGCATAATACATGCATGAACCTATGACTAAAATGTACTCCTCATTAGCTAAATACTACATGCACATTATGATTTAAGTACCCTGCACATCATAATTAATTTAACATGCTTAACATAGCTAATTATCACATGCATAAGATAAAATACATGTATACACATGTACTTCATATATTTATACACAACATCTATGGAATAGATAGTTCAATATGCACTTCAAGATTTTACATACATAATATCTGTAAGATGTAATATAGAATAAGCTAACTAAGAATAATTTATACCACAATCACAAATTCTTACATCCACCCACTTGAATTGACGTATGTATAATTATACACACGTATACAACATAGTTATATACATTATGCTAGAAATAGATAATTATAACATGCATAATATTACTTTAAGTATTATGAGCCTAAGATTTTGGTATACACATTGTACATCAATTTAGCTAATTGCTTATTCTCACGTAAAAATATCATATATATATATATACATGCATATGTTCATGAGAAGTACAAAATAGTAATATACGCAATTGAATATGCAGGTTATACACACAACAAGTAAAGACACATGCACAATATAAAAGAAAAATAAATTTGGGGTATCACACAATCAACTACCTAAAAACTGTTAACCTGCTGAGTACTAGTTGGTATTCGAGAAATTCGTATCGCGATCGGAACAGTCTGCAGAAGAAAAACAAACGATCAAACGATTCAAAATAAGAGGAAAGAACAGGGGGTGGAAGGAAATGGGAGGCCAAGGAGTGAAATGGGAACAATACCAGTGGCGGCAGCGTTGCTAGGAAGGACATGGAGAGCGTCGTCATAGACCCCTGGTTCGGCGACCTTCAAGAGCGCCCATGTGAGCAGCTCCCTACTCTGCCCATCCATCCGCACCCCGACCACCACCGTCCTCCCACTCTCGACGCTCTCTCCCGCGTCCCCGACGGCGCAACAGGCGTCTCCGCCCCATGCCGACCTACTCCACTCAGCTGCCTTCTCCTCGCTCTTCCCGGCATCTCCACCTCCGCCCGCTTCGCTTCCGATCGGCGAGGCGTTGGAGACGCCCAAGAAGGGCGTTGAGAAGGTAGCCATAGCAGGGGGCGAAGAGGCTCAGACCGACCACCTGACGATCTGCTTTTCTACTGCTGCTGGTATTGGTGGGGGGCTGGTGTGCAGGGAGGGAGGGGTCTGGGGTGGGGGGTGTTGACGGGTGGAGGGGGTGGTAGCGTGGTGTGCAGGGAGGGAGGGGTGTCCGTACATTACATATTGCATGTATAGATATATGGTGTAAGTAAGTTATGGTAAATTCTGAGTTCTGGCCGAAGTACATGCTAACGTCAACATGCATGGACGTTAGAGTTGAGTCGATATCCAGATTGATGGACGCCAACTCCCACTAGACGGCCAAGCATGTGGACGTCTATTTCCCCAGATTTTTGCGGGTTCAGATCCAAAAACGTATGCGATTTCTTCGCCCTCTGTTGAGGAAACCTCCGCCCAACGGTAGGATATCCTATCTACGCGTACCCCAAACCCATGACTCTATAAAAACACCTTCTTTTGGTCGGATGAGGTCTTTTTGGCTTTTATCAAAACCCTAGAAAGGTGGTTAACCCATGTTGGTGGTAACATCTATGCCGCCAAATTCAACAGGTTTTGACAGAATGTTTGTTTGATCTTTGGGACACATTTTTCTGTACTTCTAAATATAAGTGCATGCTATAAATTTTATATGTAGTCAAGTACATGCAGTAAGTCACATCATGAGGCTAGAACGAATTTTTGTTTACTATGTAAATTATTAGAATTTTTGGAAATAGAACAGTGAGCATGAATTACTTGTTTTAATTTCAAATAAAATGATTCGTTGCATGTTAGAGCACCAAAAATTTTGTATCAATATATGATTGCTAAATACAGATTCTGGAACTACTAAGTATGACTGTGATACTGTAAGCCATGTAAATTGAATTTCTTCACAAATCTACAGGAATCTCATTTTAATTATTATAATTTATATATTATTCTGAAAAATCTGAAATTTTGTGAATATATGAGTAACCTGTGAATAGAATGTAGTAAAAATTTCGTACTATTTGGGTAACAGTAGGTGCTATTTCGGATTTAATATAGAAAAATGACCATGTTGAGTATATTTAATGTGATTGTTTATAATTGAGTAAATTGCAGCATGATTAGACCCTTGCTATGATCATTTGTCAATTGGAACAGCAAGGTTGAAATCAATATATGAGAACCTATGTACGTATTTGAAATGCATGAGCATGAAAGAATTAGTACATGTGAGTAATGTAACTAAGTATAATGAATTGTAAATGTGTAATTGTGTCATTAGTGACACTGCTACCATAGAGGGCTATGCAACTGCACCGTAGTAAAGTCCCTACGGGAAGGTTCAATGTGTGTGAAATCCTATGGGCAATTAGGATGAAATCCTAGAGGTGGACAAGTGCCAATGGTTAGGGCGGAGAGTTTTTCTCCCGGTTCTGCGCAGTTAACCAAGGTCTATCACTGTGTTGCCTAGGTGATGGATATGTGAATGTGAATGTGTGTCCTTCTAATGGTGGTTAGGACTATGTGTCACGACAATCAAGTGAAAAATGTGAATATGTGCATATGATATCATGTAAATTGTGTAAATGTGAAAATGACCATGTGATAATGAAAAATGTGATTGGTAATATGAGAAAATGTGACACCCTGTGAACTTGTGATTTATTTATATTAAAACAGCAAGTGAAATATGTAATTAAATGTGAAAAGTGCATGTGAAACATGAATAGAGATCATGCAATGTTGCTATTTATTTTATGCCTAGTTCCATGTTCTAGATTGGTGAAATTGTACCATAATGTGAATAACATTGGAATTGTTGAATCATGTTACATGTATGTGTAGAAAACATGTGTAGGATTATTATATTGAATTGGTTAATATTATGAACATGTATCATGTATTCCTTGCTCTAAGTTTTCCATGCATAGTAAATTGGATTGAATGAAGCATGCAACATGTATTAGTTCTTATTTTGAAAAGTCAGCATGTGCATATGATATGTGTAAGGATGCTGTGCATGGATTGCTTGCTTGGTCTATTTAGACTCATTCTTGCTTCGGCATACAGGTGTAGGTGTCTCCACTTCTTCCGAGGAGATAGTTAGGAGCGACTCCGAGCGAGAGGAGTAGCATTTAGCATGGAGATCTCTTCATTGTATTTTCCTTTTCATAGTATGTAATGAATAAACTTTTGTAATTCATTTGGACAATGTAATTTATTTTGGAATGATAATTGTGGACTTTAGTTTTTTTTGTAATATATGGACTATGGATAGAATGTGGATGATGGAATAAGATTAACATTTTTATTTCTGCTATTCTCTTTAATATTCATGTATATCTCAATCTACTGTTTAGTGTTGGATCAATGTCCCACTGTGACGACGTTCATTATACCGACGTGGATTGGTATAATCGTAACGGTATAAGGAGGGTCGTTACAGAGATTGGTATCAGAGCGACAGTTGAGATTGTACATGAATATATGCCATCATCTTCATAATATGCTAAGTCATTATGAAATTGTCCACATGTGTAGAAAATAAATAATAATGAATGAAACATAGTTAACAACATGGTTAGGATTAAATAGTTTAGTTCTAACTATGATTAATTGTTTTACAGGCTATGGCATCTTGTGGAAGGCGTGGTGTTCCAGCTCGTGAGGACGAGCAGAGGAGAGAGGATAGGGGTGAGCAGCAGGCCCCAACACCTCAGGGTCTTACTGTGTAATGGACCACATCATTCAAACCCGTTAACCCATTAACGAGCTTGACTAGACTCCGCCTCCCGCGAACAAGCTGTTGCCTCACAAGGGATATCATGCACATGTCCGTGGAAACACAAAAGAACACACTGATATACATAAAAGATTCACAATCTAATACATATTCACATTGGTATTACATAGACAAATTTCAACAAAAGTCAAAGGAAAATACACAAGCCTGGGGCATACCCCGAGGTACAACATAAGAAAATTTACAGTACTGGAGGCGTCAGCCTAGCACCACTGCGACGCGGCTCTGAACTGGAAGACGATAGGTAAACCTCCTACTCTCCTTCACATGTAGGGAGTAGAGATGAGCCTCGCAAGTCACTGGCTCAGTAGTGAAGCTCCCCCAAAAACCAAGTAAAATAAACTCAAGTACGTAAACAAGAAGCTACGCCAGCAATTTATAGAGTAAACTAAGTGGGATATCAAATCTGTAAATACCACTTACCACTTGTCGTTAACACAAACCAATTTAAATAAGTAAACGGCAAAACCATAACTCGGTGTACGAGCTAAAGTAGAGACCGCAACACTCAAGCCACATAGACTAGTTCGCGACACCAGCAACTGACTCGGACAAACCACACAGGTCTACCTCTCAGCCTCGCAGCCACGGACGAAAGGTCTAGCTACCGCTCCACGGGAACAAGTCGAACAACTGTGAAGACCTACCAACACCACAACACGGGCCCATGCCTGGCACCTTTAGGGACTATGGCCTGAGCTCCATAGAATGAGGCACTGATAACAGGACTAGTTGGTGACCAATGATGTCTACTGATGTCCGCACCCCCAACTACGAGCGTGCTATAAGGGACAAAATAACAAACTCACACAAATCGTTGTCCCACTGTCGTCTTTCCATTAGCCGGACGTACAACTCAATCAAAAGAGTGAGGGTGTCCAGGACAGACAACACAGACCTTGGCGGTACAACACAAGTACCAGGACAATCCCCAAGCACAAGCATGGCTCACACAAAACATGGGGCACCCAACTGAAGAGGTATCCACAGTAGGCATCGTACTACTCGCCACGTACACACAAACCACGTGCATACTGCACAAACCACGTGAAACCTCACGTCAACCATGTGAACACTGTACACTGACTGCGAGAACAACACGCCAGTCATGTGTACCACTTGCTAACCTCAAAAACACACACTCAGAACGTGACAGGTGCCAATGCACCGCATATACATGTCATGTACAAGAAATAGTAATAATTAGATAATTCCACCATTAAAACCGTGCACAATAGAACCTCTCGGCTGAGGTCGCGACATAGGTTAGTGTCGCCTTAGGAACACGACACCCCGATATGTCGCGTTCATAACCTGAACGCGACGGGTCAGCCAGTCGCGTTCAGAATGCGACAGGGTGCTCTGTCGCCTTCACAGGCGAAACCCTAATCCGGTGAAACCTCTCTGGATTACCATCCCAACCATGCAAACCCTATTTAATTCTCATTTGTCATGCTTTAATGGATACCCTAGCATGGTATCTACTATGCTAAACACCAAAAACCAAACATACATATCTCCCACACAATCATATGGTGTAAAACATGAAGAATTCCCCTACCTTCGCGAAGAACGTGATGAATGAGACTATCCCGGCATTTCCCCCACTCCACGCAAGGTCCTTACGGCGAGAACACGCTAAAGACACCTCAAATCTGCCGAAATGCCCCGAAAATATGCATAGCTCCCTCCCCCTGGCCAAGCAGAACTGTTTACAGCTCTGCTTAGCCAAGGCAACTTGAAAACGCCCAGCGGTTGGGAACGCAACGGACACCTCCATCGCGACCAGAATGCGACGGGATAAGGCGTTGCCTGCCCAGGGCTGACGTCTGCATGTCGCCCTGTGCGCGACATGCGACGCTCATGCAAACTATGACCACTCAACAACGGAAATAGGAACAAGACATGTAGGACTGTCGCATTCAGATCGTGACGTCCCTCGCTGTCGCGTTCACAAACAGTGAACGGTCTGGTGTTTTGGGCCCAGCCTGCCAGCCCACAAACACCCCAAACCTGCTCACACACCTTAAACATAACACATTGGCCACACACTGGCCACCCCAACTACCAAAGGATCCGAAGGATGATCCACAGGGATATGAAAAATGCGAGACGTTACATTACTATCATCTAAAAAGAAATTTCGACCTCGAAATTCAGAACACAATTCATGAATTTAAAACTTAAACATCACAATAAACACTATCATCTAAAAAGATTTAAAAACTTGCTCAAAAAAATAAGGATACGTCTTAACCAATTCTTCGGCTAATTCCCAAGTATCCTCTCCTCCCTGCATATTTTACCATCTGACATTTACCAGTTCAATTTCTTTATTCCTCAGCTTCTGTGTTCTCCGACCTGTGATCTGCACTAGGTATTCTGGCATGGACATATCTGGTTTCAAATCATCTAGCTGATAACTGACTATCTTTGATGGATCTTCAATACATTTTCTCAACATAGAAACATGAAAAACATCATAAGCATCAGTAAAATCAGCTGGCAAATCAATTCTATAGGTAGTCTCCCCGATTCTTTCTAATACCTTGAAGGACCCTACATATCTTGGGCTCAACTTTCCTTTCTTACTGAATCTTAAAATACCTTTAGTAGGAGAAACCCTCAGAAAGACAAAGTCTCCAACTTCAAACTGAAGTGGTCTGCGACGATTATCTGCATAGTTTTTCTGTCGGCTTTGGGCTATCTGTAATTTTTCTTTGATAAATATGACCATTTCTGTTGTTTGCTGAATTAATTCAGGACCCAATACCTGCCTCTCTCCCACTTCATGCCAATTTAATGGAGTTCTACATGTCCTGCCATATAATGCTTCATACGGTGCCATTTCAATACTGGTATGATAACTGTTGTTGTAAGTAAACTCGACCATGCCCAAATGGTACTCCTAATTGCCTCCCCACACTAAGCAACAAGCTCGTAACATATCTTCAATTGTCTGTATTGTTCTTTCTATCTGACCATCTGTTTGTGGGTGATAGGCTGAACTGTATCCAATTCCATACCAATTACTCTTTGTAAACTTCTCCAGAAACCAGAAGTAAACCTTGGATCCCTATTAGAAACAATTATCTTTGAGATGCCATGTAATGGAACAGTACTGTCAACATAAATTCTTGCTAATCTGTCTACTGTCCAGGACATACTTACTACCACTAATCTGCATAGTTTAGTTAATCTGTCAATAAATACCCAGATTCCATTATGTCCTGTAGCTGTTCTTGGTAACCCTGCCACAAAATCCATAGCAATGTCGTACCATTTCCACTGTGGAATGGGTAACGACTGTAGTAAACCTCCAGGCTTCTGATGCTCTATTTTTATTTGTTGACAAACTGTACATCTTGTAATAAATTCCATTATTTCTCTTCTCATGTGTGGCCACCAAAAGTACTTTTTCAGATCTTGATACATTTTAGTGCTACCTGGATGAATTGTATACCTGGATTTATTTGCCTCTTCAAGAACTCTTTGTTTGACTTCTCTTTCTGCGGGTACATATAACCTGCCTCTGAGCCTGACTACACAATTATCATCAATGGTAAGATCTTCCAATTTCACAATTTTCGCTAAACTTCCATTGGTTCTCTGAGCTTCAATAATCTGCCAATACAAAGATGGCTCTACAGCACTACTGGCTAGTACTGCTCGCTGCTGACTTCTCGGAACATACAGTTAATTCTCTAATATTTCCTTATATAACTTCCATTCTTTTATCATCATATAAATCATGTATGTTTTTCTGCTCAATGCATCAGCTACTACATTGGCCTTATCTGGATGGTAAGCCAAACTGAAGTCATAATCTTTCAAATATTCCACCCATCTACGCTGATGGAGATTCAAATCTTTTTGAGAAAAGATATACTTCAAACTTTTATGATCTATAAATATTTCAAATCTTTCACCATAAAGATAATGCCTCAACATTTTTAAAGCAAAAACAACTGCTATTAACTCTAAATCATGCGTTGGATAGTTCTCCTCTGCTGGCTTCAATTTCCTAAATGGATAAGTTATCACCTTACCATGTTGCATTAATACTGCTCCAAGCCCTCTTCTCGATGCATCAATATAGACCATAAAACCACCACTGCCTACTGGTAATGTCAATATGGGAGCTGCTGTAAGCCTCTTTTTCAATTCAATGAAACTTTTATGGCATTCATTTGACCACACAAATGTCACATCTTTTCTTGTTAATCTAGTCATGGGTGCTGCAATTCTGGAGAAGTCCTGAATGAAACGCCTATAATAACCTGTCAAGCCCAGGAAACTTCTAATTTTTGTGATTGTCTTTGGCGCTTCCCATTTCATAACTGCCTCAACTTTAGTTGGATCGACTGTAACTCCCTCTGCTGAAATAACATGACCCAGAAACTGAATTTCTTTCAACGAAAACTCACACTTACTGAATTTAGCATACAATTGATTATCCTGCAAAATTTGCAAGGTAAATCTCAAATGTGTTGCATGCTCTTCTTCAGATGCTGATTAAATCAGTATATCATCAATAAAGACCACGATAAACTGATCCAAATATGGATGAAAATTCTATTCATCAAATTCATAAATGCTGTTGGCACATTGGTTAGCCCAAATGGCATAACCACAAACTCATAATGCCCATACCTAGTTCTAAATGTTGTTTTATCAATATCTTCCTCTCTTATTCTTAACTGATGTAACCCTGGCCTCAAATCAATTTTGGAGAACACTTTAGTTGATTGAAGCTGATCAAATAGATCATCAATTCTCGACAATGAATACTTATTCTTTATACTAACATCATTTAACTTTATGTAATCAATACACATTCTAAAGCTGCCATCCTTGTTTCTTACAAATAACACTGGATCTCCCAACGGAGAATGACTTGGCCTGATGAATGCTTTTTCTAACAATTCTTGCAACTGTTTCTTTAACTCTTTCAATTCTGCTGGAGCCATTCTATTTGAGGCCTTAGAAATTGGAAAAGTTCCTGGTTGCAATTCAATCATAAAATCCACCTCTCTTTGTGGAGCTAAACCTGGCAAGTCATCTGAAAATACAACCGTAATCTCCCTGACTACTGGAACCGCCTCTACTGAATTACCAGTCTCAACCAAGGTCATAGAAGTCAAATAGGCTACACATCCCACATTTAACAATTTTCTAGCTCTATTTGCTGAAATTATAATCTTGGAGGTATATAAAGACATACCTTGAAATTCAAACACTACACCACCGGGATGACAAAACCTGATTCTCTTCTTTCTGCAATCTACCATAGCTCCATAGGCCTCAAGCCAATCCATACCCAGGATAATATCATAATCTCTCAATTGTAAAGCAGCTATAATCTACCTGGCATTTGATTCCCTTGAATCACAATAGGAGTCTCATCTACATAACAAGAGGTGAGCATAAACTCACCCGAAGGATCCTCTACTACCAACTCACATAATTTCTCTTCCAGTAGATGCACCATACAATCCAAAAACTCCTCAGAAATAAAAGAATGTGAAGCACTCAGATCAAATAAAACTCTTGCTAAAAAATCATAGATAGGTAATATACCTTCTATTAGATTTGACGCCTCTGCCTGGGCTCGGGTGATAGCCATAACCCGACCTCTCCCTCGCTAGTGCGGTGCTCCCCTACCACGACCCGCTGGTGACTACTGGGGCTGCTGTTGCTGCTGAACTCCTCTTCCATATCCATATTCCCAAGGATAGGGGAAATTACGGATCAAATGCCCCGGCTGATCACAATTATAACACCTGTATCCTGGTGGAACAATAGGCTGCCTAGCGGTGCTGTGCTGCGACTCCTCCACCTCTGGCCTATAGCCACGCCCCTGCCGAAACATGTGTTGATGACGTCCTCTTCCTCCTCGACCTTGAAATACCTTCTTCAATTTTTGTCCCCATTTGCTGAAACCTGAGGAAGATGCTCCCGCTGGTGCCTTTCCTTTACTAATCCCCGTAGACTGCTGCGGTAGCTGGAAGCTACCTGAACCTGACTCTCCTGCCTGCCAAGTCCGAATGGACCTTTCTAGTGTTGCTGCTCTCTGGGCTGCCTCCTCTACAGTCCAGCACATTAGCGGTATCACCGCATTCTGTAATTCTGCTCTTAAACCTCGAATATAATACTCGACCATCATAGCATTATCTGATACAACATAGGGTGCATATCGACTAAGTCCATAAACCTCATCTGGTACTCTAGAACAGAAGAATTCCCTTGTTGAAGTGTTCGAAACTGCTCCCTTTTTGCCTGGTGCACTTGCAATGGATACAATGTATCATTGAATACCTCGTGAAATTCTGGTCAGGTGATGGTCTCCTCTGTCCGGCCTGCAAAAATAGTCTGCATCTTTAACCTCCACCATTCTTAAGCAAAACCCCTCAACTGATATGCAACTAACACAACTCTATCTGCTGGTGGACATCTCATCGTCACAAAGACTCTTTCAACTTCATGAATCCAGTGCTCTGCTGTGTCTGGATTCAGTCCTCGGGTATATGTTGGCGGCTGCAATCTCAAAAAAATTTCAACTTGCATCATTGGTTCTTCTGCTGCCCTCACAGGCGGTGGCGGTGGTGCAGGTACTACAAAAGGTACCTCCACGCCAGGTGGTGGTGGAACTGGTGCCACTGGTACAGCCTCTCCTACAACTGGTGGTACTGCTACTGGCGGTACCGGTGCCTGTTGGTCCATTCTCATCCGAATCTCTGTAAGACTCTTACATATCCTTTCTATCATGCACTGAGTAGACTCCTCAGGGTCATCTCCTTCACCACCCCAATCCCTCCTATCAGCCATCTCAAATTCCTACACAAATACATTCCAACCCACCTATATGAAAGCAAATCATTACAAAACCAAGGCCAACTACCAGCAGTGAACTAGTGTAGAAATAGGGCTATGTAATTTCCTAGTTCCTTTATATTTACATGGACCTTGCTCTGATACCAACTATAACGAACCCCGTCATTCAAACCCGTTAACCCATTAACGAGCTTGACCCAACTCCACCTCCCGCGAACAAGCCGTAGCCTCGCAAGGGATATCATGCACATGTCCGTGGAAACACAACAGAACACACTGATATACATAAAAGATTCACAATCTCATACATATTCACATTGGATTTACATAGCCAAATTTCAACAAAAGTAAAAGGAAAATACACAAGCCTGGGGCATACCCCGAGGTACAACAGAAGAAAATTTACGCTGTAGGAGGCATCGGCCCAACACCGCTGCGACGCGGCTCTGAACTGGAAGACGGTAGGGAAACCTCTTGCTCTCCTTCACCTGTAGGGAGTAGGGGTGAGCCTCGCAAGTCATTGGCTCAGTAGGGAAACACCCCCAAAAACTGAGTAAACTAAACTCAAGTACGTAAACAAGAAGCTACGCCATCAATTTATATAGTAAACTAAGCAGGATATCAAAGCTGTAAATACCACTTACAACTTGCCATTAGCACAAACCAATTTAAATATATAAACGACAAAACCACAACTTGGTGTATGAACTAAAGTAGAGACCGCCACACTCAAGCCACGTAGACTGGTTCGTGACACCAACAACTGACTCAGACAAACCACACAGGTCTACCTCTCAGCCTCGCAGCCATGAACGAAAGGTCCAACTACCGCTCCACGGGAACAAGTCGAACAACTGTGGAGACCAACCAACACCACAACCATGAACCACACTACTGCGGGCCCATGGCTTGCACCTTTAAGGACTCCGGCGTGAGCTCCCTAGAGTGAGGCACTGGTAATAGGGCTAGTTGTGGACCAGTGACATCTACTGGTGTCCGTACCCCCAACTGCGAGCCTGCTAGAAGTGACAAAACAACAAACTCACACAAATCGCTGTCCCACTATCGTCTTTCCCTCAGCCGGACGTACAACTAAAACTAACGAGTGAGGGTGTCCAGGACAAACGACACAGACCTTGGTGGTACAACACAAGTACGGGGACAAGCCCCGAGCACAAGCCTAGCTCACACAGAACCTAGGGCACCCAACTGAAGAGGTAACCAGAGTAGGCATCGTACTACTCGCCACGTACACACAAACAACGTGCATACCCCACAAACCACGTGAAACCTCAGGTCAACCACGTGAACACCCTACACTGACTGCGAGAACAACACGCCAGTCACGTGTACCACTTGCTAACCTCAGAAACACGCACTCAGAACGTGACAGGTGCCAATGCACCGCATATACATGTCATGTACAAGAAATAGTAATAATCAAGTAATTCCACCATTAAAACCATGCACAATAGGACCTATCGGCTGAGGTCGCGACATAGGCTAGTGTCGCCTTAGAAACGTGACACCCCGATATGTCACATACATAACCTGAAGGTGACGGGTCGGCCTGTCGCGTTCAGAACATGACAGGGGGCTCTGTCGCCTTCACAGGCGAAACCCTAATTCAGGGAAACCTCTCCGGATTACCTTCCTAAACCATGCAAACCCTATTTAATTCTCATTTTTCATGCTTTAATGGATACCCTAGCATGGTATCTACTGTTCTAAACACCAAAAACCAAACATACATGTCTCCCATGCAATCATACATTGTAAAATAGGAAGAATTCCCGTACCTTCACGAATAATGTGAAGAACGAGACTATCCCGGCATTTCCCCCGCTCCACGCAAGGTCCTCGCGGCGAGAACATGCCAAAGACACCTCAAATCCGACGAAATGCCCGAAAATGGCATAGCTCCCTCCCCCTGGCCGAGTAGAACTGTTTACAGCTCTTCTTAGCCAGGGCAACTTAAAAACGCCCAGCGGTTGGGATCGTGACGGACACCTCCGTCACGACCAGAACGTGACGGGATAAGGCGTCGTCTTCCCAGGGCTGACATCTACATGTTGCCCTGCGCACGACACGCGGCGCGTATGCAGACGACGACCGCTCAACAATGACAATAGGAACACGACATGCAGGACTGTCGCATTCAGATCACGACGTCCCTCGTTGTCGCATTCAAAAATAGTGAACGGGCTGGTGTTTTGGGACCAGCCTGCCAGCCCCCAAACACCCCAAACCTGCTCACACACCTGAAACATAACACATTGGCCACACACTGGCCACCCAACTACCAAACAAAAGGATCCGTAAGGATCCGAAGGATGATCCACAAGGATCCGAAAAATGTGCGACGTTACATACTGTACATCCTCCTCCACCACTAGTAGATTATGGAGTATTCATGCAAGGCCTGGTGAAGGCTATGCAGACTCAGGCACATACTTAGGCCGCACTCCAGGCTCAGCTGGAGGCTCTGGTTAGAAATGTTAGATAGAAGTAGTCTACTTTTATTAAATGTATGATTGTTATGTTGCTTATGCATTATATATATTGTTTATGTTGATTATTGTAGTAGGCTCAGGCTCTAGCTCCAATTCCCCAAGAGCATGGTCATGGTGGTCCTTCCATCATGGAGTGGTTCAAGAGGATGGCTCCACCCTCTATTAAGGGGGAGAGTGATCCATTACTGGCGGAGAGCTGGATGAGGGAGATTGAGAAGATCTTCCGATCAATTAGGTGTGCTGAGGAGGACAAGGTTAGCTTAGCCACCTATATGCTACAGCTATGTATTAGTTGTATATGTATTTAATTATATAAGCTTAGATTGTCTAGATTTGGTGCTTATGGATAGCTTGATGCAGGAGAGAGCCGATGTGTGGTGGGCTTCGTTACTGCGTATCAGGTTTGAGGACGGTGCTGTCGAGGTAGCATGGGATGAGTTCATGAGGCTCTTTCGGGCCAAATTCATTCCAGAGCATATCTAGAACAAGATGGAGCAGGAGTTCCTTACTCTGACTTAAGGCTCCATGACCGTACTTCAGTACAAGGCCAAGTTTGCGGAATTATCAAAATATGCACCTCACATTGTGGTTGATGAGCATAGGAAAGCAAAGAAATTTGTGATGGGCCTTAAGCCATAACTTAGATCGAGGCTAATAGCATTTGACCATTGTACCCTGAATGAGGCCCTTAGCGCTGCATGTAGGCAGGAGAGTGAGATGGAGTAGTACCTCGAGGAGAAGAAGGCGTCGCAGAAGAGATCTGCACCTCCTTTTCAGTGGCAAGATAGGAAGAAGGCAGCGTACCAGTCACCGCAGCATCCTGTGGCAGCGAGCAGTCAGTAGGTAGCTTCTCAGCGGTCCGTTGGTAGTAGGCCTAGAGGCAAGAGGGAGTGCCCTCACTATGGAAGGGCATATGGCGGTACCGAGTGCTGGAAGATGGCGAGAAAGTGTCTGAAGTGCGGGAGCAGTGAGCATCCGATCCGGGACTGCCGTAGACTTCAGCTGAGAGTCCAGCGTGGAGCACCAGCCCCAACAATGGCAGCAGCAGCAGCGCCAGCTACAGGAAGACTAGGAAGGCCTTGAGCCCAAGCTCAAGTGTTTGCCCTAGCATGAGAGGATTCCGAGCATGCAGATAATGTCACCGAAGGTATGGTTCTCTTCATGGATGTGCCCGCTTGAGTTTTGTTTGATACGGGTGCCACTCACTCATTCATTTCTGTGTGGTTTGCTAGGCAGTTAGCCTTAGAGTCAGGATTAGAGGTTGAGGAGTTAGAGGTTCCGTTGTCTGTGCACACACCTGCGGGAATGGTATCGACTAGGAAGTGTATTCCGTCATTACCTATGTGCATTGAGGATTGAGTTATAGATGGGTGCTTCTTTTTGCTAAAGATGAAGGACTATGATGCAAATCTTAGTCTGGATTGGCTAGAGGAGCATTATGCTTTAGTTGATTATCGAGGGAAGAAGATCACTTTCCGTATTCCTGGTGAGGATGAGTTTTCACATCCCTTGCCAAGGAACTTAGCGGGAAGGTTTCTTATCTCCACCATGAAGGCGATGAGGATGGTTAACAAGGGTTGTGACGCTTTTCTTGCCAGCGTGGTATTAGTACCGAAGGCTGATCAGTCACTTATCCTTGAGGAGATTGATGTAGTGTAGGAGATTTCAGATGTATTTTCCGATGATTTGTCTGGATTGCCACCGGTTAGGGAGATAGAGTTTACCATAGAGTTGCTTCCAGGCACATCTCCTATCTCAAAGGCTCCATATTGGATGGCACCTACGGAGTTAGCAGAGCTGAGGAAGCAATTGTAAGATTTACTGGACAAGGGATTTATTCACCCTAGTGTATCTCCTTGGGACACACCTTTTTTATTTGTAATGAAGAAGGATGGGTCACTTAAGTTATGCATTGATTATAGGAAGCTCAACCAAGTGACTGTAAAGAACATGTATCCCATACCACAGATTGATGATCTATTTGACCAATTGCAGAATGCATCGGTATTTTCTAAGATTAATCTGCGGTCTGGCTATTATCAATTAGGGATTAGGAGTGAGGATGTGTCCAAGACGGCCTTTAGGACTCGTTATGGACATTATGTGTTTTTAGTTCTTTCTTTTGGTCTAACCAACGCCCCTGCAGCATTCATGAATCTCATGAACAGAATGTTTAGACCTTATCTAGATAGTTTTGTCGAAGTGCTTATTGATGATGTGTTGATCTATTCTCCGGATGAGGCCACACACCGTCAGCATTTGAGGGTAGTGTTAGAAGTTCTCCGAGAGCACAAGCTGTATGCTAAGTTCAGCAAGTTATATTTTTGGATGCACGAGGTTCATTTCCTTGGGCATGTTATCTCCAGTGCTGGTGTAACAGTTGATCCACCGAAGGTCCAGGCTATATTAGATTTGGAAATTCCCAAGACCCCATCGGAGATTTGTAGATTCCTTGGTTTAGCTGGTTATTATCAGAGATTTATTGAGGGATTTGCATCTGTCGCTGCACCTTTGACTAAGCAAACTAGGAAGGGTGTGAAGTTTGTCTGGTCCGAGGAGTCTGAGAGAAGATTTCAATTATTAAAGGCTAAGCTTACTTCTACATCGGTATTGGTTTTACCGAGTGGTGAAGAAGGTTTTTCCATTTACTCAGATGCATCTTGGATTGGTTTAGGCTGTGTGTTAATGCAGCAGGGAAGGGTAGTGGCATATGCTTCTCATCAATTGAAGGAGCATGAGCGTAACTATCCAACTCATGATTTGGAGCTTACGGCAGTGGTTCATGCACTAAAGATCTAGACGAACTATCTTTATGGTGTCAGATTTGAGGTGTTCACTGACCATAAGAGCTTAAAGTATCTCTTCTCTCAAAAGGAATTAAACCTGCGGCAGAGAAGACAGATTGAGTTCCTCAAGGACTAAGATTTCGATCCTCAGTATCATCATGGAAAGGTGAATGTCGTAGCGGATGCTCTTAGCAGGAAGAGATCTTTACTCCAACAAGATTGGAAGATGTTGGAGGATGCTGCTTGTGCAATGACTGAGTTAGAGCCATTACTGTGTCAGGCTTTTGTAGCTCAATTGTCCATTTGGTCCACTATGATGGATGAGGTTATCGAGCAGTAGAAGGTCGGCCCTAGACTCCAGGAGTTAGTGGGCAAGGCAGCCATTACTCGTGATGAGGATGGTGTGACTAGGTTCCATCACTGAGTCTGTGTTCCCGATATTGTGGATGTTCGTGAGCATGAATTAGCAGAAGCTCATAGGTTCAGATTCTCTATTCATTCGGGTAACACTAAGATGTACCAGGATTTGAAGAGATCATTTTGGTGGTCTGGGATGAAGAAGGATGTAGCGGATTTCGTATCTAGGTGTTTAGTATGCCAACAAGTGAAGGCCGAGCAGCAGCGACATCTGGTCTTATGCAGAAGTTGGAGATCCTAGTATGGAAGTGGGAGGCCATCACTATGGATTTTGTAACGGGCTTGTCCAGATCAATTAGGGGCAATAACTCAATTTGGGTAGTTGTAGATAGGTTCTCTAAGACTGCGCATTTCTTGCTTATGAAGAAGAAGCACTCAATGGAGAGTTAAGCTAGATTGTATGTTAGTAGCATTGTTAGGTTGCATGGTGTGCCGAAGTCGATCATTTTGGATCGAGATCTGAGATTTACTTCGAGGTTGTGGAAGGGTCTTCAGGATGCCTTGGGTTCTGAATTGAAGCTTAGTTCGGCGTTCCATCCCTAGACAGATGGACAGTCTTAGAGGACTATCCAGATGCTTGAGGATATGTTGAGAGCGTGTGTGCTGGATTGGAAGGGTGATTGGGAGCATCATTTACCTCTTGTGGAGTTCGCATATAACAACAGTTTTCATGTGAGTATTGGTATGGATCCATTTGAGGCATTGTATGGAAGACCTTGTAGATCACCTTTATGTTGAGAGGAGACCTATGATAGGCAATTGATCAGTCCAGAGTTAGTGCAGGAGGCTTCGGATAAGATCCAGCTTATCAAAACAGGCTTGTTGCGGCGCAGGATAGGCAGAAGAGTTACGCCGACAACAGAAGAAAGGATTTGGAGTTCGAGGTTGGCGAGCATGTCTTTCTAAAGATTTTGCCTACTCAAGGTGTTGTTAGATTTGGCAGGCATAGTAAGTTAAGTCCTAGATTCATTGGCCAGTATGAGATTCTCAGACATTTGGGCAGCGTGGATTATGAGCTAGCTTTACCCCCGACATTAGCTAGTGTTCATCTTGTATTCCATGTATCTATGCTCAGGAGATATGTCCGAGATCCCTCTCATGTTATTAGTCATAAGCCAGTGGAGATCCAGCCAGATCTATCTTATGTTGAGCAACCAGTAGCTATTCTTGATCGGAAGGTTCAGCATCTCCAGAACTAGAGGATTGCGTCCTTGAAGGTGTTATGGCGGAACTTCTCACGCGAGGAGGTTACATGGGAGCTTGAGGATGCTATGATGAAGAAGTATCCCCAATTGTTTGAGTAGTGTCGCTTTAACTTCGAGGACGAAGTTTTCTTTAAGGGGGAGAGGGTGTAAAACCCTAGAAGCTAGTTGCGAACTTGAAACTTTGAGAACTTGGATCTGGCAATTCGAAGCTCCTTCCGGCGATCTACATCGACTAGAAGGGACTTGGTTCATCTGTAAAGCTTCTCCGACTCCGGTGTGCAGCATCTATCATCACATAAGTCGGATCGAGGGGAGTTTTAGAGCACTTCTTGGCTTGGCCGAGGAGGGCATCTTCGACCTCTAAATATCATCTAGCAATTTTTCAGAGGCAAGTAACCTTCGTACACTATCCCTACACATGTCTTCTAGGTCCCAGGATTTTTTACAGATTTTTCCTCGTGTCCTGGAACCCCCATTCACCGTTGCTTTGTGTGTTCGGTCTGCATTTCTGCAGACAAGAACTTAATGACATCATCTAGTACCATTGAGATCCAAGGTCAGCGGCAACAAATTGTGTCGTTAACCCATGTTGGCGGCAACATCTATGCCGCCAAATTCAACAGGTTTTGACAGAATGCTTGTTTGATCTTTGCGACACATTTTTTCGTACTTCTGAATATAAGTACATGCAATAAATTTTATATGTGGTCATGTACATGCAGTAGGTCACATCATGAGGCTAGGACAAATTTTTGTTTACTGTGGAAATTATTAGAATATCTGGAAATAGAACAGTGAGCATGAATTACCTGTTTTAATTCTAAATAAAATGATTCGTTGCATGTTAGAGTACCAAAACTTTTGTAAGAATATATGACTACTACATACAAATTCTGGAACTACTAAGTAGGACTGTGATACTGTAAACCATGTAAATTGAATTTCTTGATAAATCTATAGGAAGCTTGTTTTAAATATAATAATTTGTATATTATTCTGAAAAATCTGAAATTTTGTCAATATTATGAGCAACATGTGAATAGAATGTAATAAAAAATTCGTACTATTTGGGTAACAGTAGGTGCTATTTTGGATTTAATATAGAAAAATGACCATTTTGAGTATATTTAATGTGATTGTTTACAATTGAGTAAATTGCAGCATGATTAGACCCTTGCTATGATCATTTGTCAATTGGAACAATAAGGTTGAAATCAATAAATGAGAACCTATGTGTGTATTTCAAATGCATGAGCATGAAATAATTAGTGCATGTGAGTAATGTAACTAAGTATAATGAAGTGTAAATGTGAAATTGTGCCGTTAGTGACACTGCTACTATAGAGGGCTGTGGAACTGTACCGTAGTAAAGTCCCTACAGGAAGGTTCAAAGTGTGTGAAATCCTATAGGCAATTAGGATGAAATCCTGGAGGTGGACAAGTACCACTAGTTAGGGTGGAGAGTGCTTCTCCTGGTTCTGCGCAGTTAACCAAGGTCTATCACTGTGTTGCCTAGGTGATGGATATGTGAATGTGAATGTGTGTCCTTCTAATGGTGGTTAGGACTATGTGTCATGGCAATCAAGTGAAAAATGTGAATATGTGCATATGATATCATGTTAATTGTGTAAATGTGAAAATGACCATGTGATAATGAAAAATGTGATTGGTAATATGAGAAAATGTGACACTATGTGAACTTGTGATTTATTTATATTAAAAAAGTAAGTGAAATGTGTAATTAAATGTGAAAAGTGCATGTGAAGCATGAATAGAGATCATGCAAGGTTGCTATTTATTTTTTGCCTAGTTCCATGTTCTAGATTAGTGAAATTGTACCATAATGTGAATAAGGTTGGAATTGTTAAATCATGTTACATGTATGTGTAGAAAACATGTGAAGGATTATTATATTGAATTGGTTAATTTTATAAACATGTATTATGTATTCCTTGCTATAAGTTTTCAATGCATAGTAAATTGGATTGAATGAAGCATGCAACATGTATTAGTTCTTATTTTGAAAAGTCAGCTTGTGCATATGATATGTGTAAGGATGATGTGCATAGATTGCTTGCTGAGTCTAGTTAGACTCATTCTTGCTTCGGCGTATAGGTGTAGGTGTCTCCACTTCTTCCGAGGAGATAGTTAGGAACGATTCCAAGCGAGAGGAGTAGCATTTAGCGTGGAGATCTCTTCATTGTATTTCCTATTCATAGTATGTAATGAATTAACTTTTGTAATTCATTTGGACAATGTAATTTATTTTGGAATGATAATTGTGGACTTTAGTTTTTTTTGTACTATATGGACTGTGGATAGAATGTGGTCGATGGAATAAGATTCACACTTTTATTTCGGCTGTTCTCTTTAATATTCATGTATATTTCAATCTACTATTTAGTGTTGGGTCAATGTCCCACTGTGACGACATTCACTATACCGACGTGGATTGGTATAATCGTACCGGTATAAGGAGGGTCGTTACAAAAATCTTGCGCTCTCTATCATCTATCTGGTACACAAAGGGTACAGTGATTGAAGATTCTAAGGATTTATCCAAAATTTCTTTGGATGAACTCATAGGATCTTTAATGACTTATGAAATAAATCTGAAAAGAACTGAAGGACATATGCTTAAAGCTAAGCCAGTAGCACTTAAGGCTTCATCAAGCAACAAAGAGAAAAGTCAAGAAAAAATCAAGTTCTGAAGAGTCTGAGTCTGATGAGGATGAACTTGCCCTCATGACTAGGTAATTCAGAAAATTTTTAAAATCAAGAAGAGTTGGCAGAAAAAATATTCTTCTAGTAAAAAGAATGCTTCTTCTTCAAACTTTAATGCTAGTAGAAATCAAAAAGCTGATGAAAGTGTTATTTGTTATAGGTGTAACAAGGCAAGACACATGAATTGTGAGTGGCCTG
This sequence comes from Colocasia esculenta, assembly GCA_014218235.1. NCBI lineage: Eukaryota > Viridiplantae > Streptophyta > Magnoliopsida > Alismatales > Araceae > Colocasia > Colocasia esculenta. The sequence continues at coordinate 117,812,513 of CM024760.1, read as the reverse complement.
AGGTCAAGAAGGACAAATACAAGAAGAACAACAAAATGAAAAAGCCAAAAACAATTATAACAACTTGGTCGGATGAAGACCAAAGTGAGGATGAAGGAGAGAACTCCTCAAGCTCAGAAAATGAGGAATTGTGCTTTATAGCTAACAATAGTGATGGAAAGATAAGCTCTTCTTTTGAACATTATACTATTGAAGATTGGGAAGATGCATATGCTGCTTTGGTTGAAAAATATTTTGAAATAAGAAAAGAAAATAAATGTCTGAAAAAGAAAATTGGAAATGTCATGCATGATACTTCCTTAAATAGAAGAATATTTGAACTTGAAAATGAAATATCTAAACTTAATGATGAAAATGAAGAACTTATGAATGAAATGGATGAATTTAAGATTACATCTCAAAAGGCCAACAGCGATTTCGAAAATCTTTCAGAAAGAATGAAATTGCAACAAAGTGAAAAACAACAAGCTTTTGATGAAATTCAGAAACTTAAGAAGTTGATAGCTGAAAAGGATCAAGTAATAAAATTTTCACAAATGGAAAAGAAAACATTGATGCTTTGTTGGGACTTAAAATGAATGCTGAAAAACATGGACTAGGATTCACCACAGAAAAATTAGTGAAAAATAAACCTGTTCAAAAGAATGAAAAACCTTCAAAAATTTCTTTGATAAAATTTGTCAAAAGTACTATTCTAGAAAATAAAAATAAATAAGGGTCAAAGTAAACATCTGAAACAATCAAAAATCAAAATAAAAAGAAGGTGTCTAATCAGAAGAAACAAAATAGGCCAACACATGTTGTAGAAAGGTCGACACAAGTTAACCATAAGTATAAGCCTGTGGTCACTGAGTCGACTCTAGCTCAACATAGATCGACTTATCCATTTTTGAACAATAACATGATGTTTCACAAAAGGTCAAATAAGAATCTGAAAAATTATAAAAACACAAAAACACACTTTCATGATGATTATTGGAGATCCTAAACATCATATCAATCCAATTGTATCAATTCTTGGAATCAATGGTCTCACAACCCTCATTGGTACCATTCACAATCCTTCTATCCAAATTTTCAAGCTATCAATAGAATTCTTGGTATGGATTTCCATACATGAACAATCATTTCAAAATACATAATTTCCTTGTTTATGAAAGGAAAAATACTAGTGTTTTCATTCCAAATTAGAATGCTAAAATACCAAAAAGGGAAATCATTTCTGAAACAAAACAAAAACCAAAAACAACTCAAGTGTGGATCAGAAAAGACTTATTGTTTTTGCTCAAACAAACTGATGGTCCCAACAATGTTTGGGTACCAAAATCTTTTCTTCTCTGATCTGATTTATGCAGGAAGGTCGTGCACCCAGCTCCAATGTGTGGTTTCTTGACAGTGGGTGCTCACGACACATGACTGGAGACAGAACAAAATTTTCATTTTTGATTGAAAAGGAAGGAGGATTTGTTACTTTTGGAGGTAAAAATAAAGGAAAAATAATTGGATCTGAAAAGGTTGGTAAGTCCTCCTCAAACGCAATTGAAAATATTCTATTAGTTGATGGCTTGGATGATAATCTTTTGAGTATAAGCCAATTGTGTGACAAGGGTCACAAAGTTGTCTTTCAATCAGAATTTTGCAAAATACTTGACTTTTCATCTGAAAAAATAAAATTCTTTGGAAAAAGAGAAAACAATGTCTATATGATCAATCTTGATAAAAACTTTGCTGAAACATCTGTTTGGTTGCAAATAAAAGTGAAATTGCATGGACATGGCACAAGAGACTTGGTCATGCAAGTTTCAACACAATAAATAAACTCTTAAGGCTAAATCTTGTTAAAGGACTTCCTAAATCTTTTCCAAATATTGAAAATCAACTTTGTGGGATATGTGCTCAAGGAAAACAAATCAGAAAATCTTTTAAAATTTTCAATGATGTACTCACTTCTAAGCCACTAGAGTTACTTTATATGGACCTTTTTGGGCCAACAAGAATTCTCAGTCTTAGTGGCAAAAGATATGGATTTGTCATCATTGATGATTTTACTGGATACACCTGGGTCATTTTTCTGTCCTACAAAAGTGACACTTATCGAGAATTCAAGAAATTCTGTACCACTGCCTTAATAGTTTTTTCACATAAAATCAAATCCATTTTGACTGATAATGGGGGAGAATTTAAGAACAAAGCTTTTTCTGATTTATGTGTTGAATTAAGCATCTTCCACAGATTCTCTTCTCCAAGAACTCCAGAACAAAATCAAGTTGTGGATAGGAAGAATAGAACCCTTGTGGAAATGACTAGATTCATGATCCTGGAAAGTAAATTGCCCAAATCCTTCTTGACTAAAGCTATGAACACAGTAAATGACATCTTCAATAGAGCATTGGTCAGACCAAAAATCAGAAAAAACCCATATGAACTTTTGAAAAACAAAAGGCCAACTTTGTCTTACTTTAAAATTTTTGGTTGCAAGTGCTTTGTACATAATAACAATAAAGAAAATCTTGATAAATTTGATGCGAAAAGTCTTCAAGCCATTTTCCTTGGTTATTCAGAAATTTTTAGAGCTTATAGAGTTTACATTCTCAAGAATAAAATTGTGGAACAATCTCCACATGTAATTTTTGATGAAAATTCATATAAAATTGATGACTCTACATCTTGTAGGGTTCCTCAAAGTAATGAAGAAGATTACTTCATTGTCGAATCTTCACCAACTATTGAAGAGATTGGAGATCCATTTGAAAATCTGGACATTCAATCACCTACCACAAGTGGATCAGATAATATTGTTCTTGAATTTAATGAACCCTAAGAGGTAATTCCTAAAAAAGATTTTTAAGAGATCATGCAATTGAGAATGTAGTTGGTAATGTGCATGATAGAGTTAGAAGTAGATCATCTTTTCTGAATGCAATAAATGAAGACCCACTGACACTAATTTCCTAAATTGAACCTAAGTCCATTGATGAAGCTCTAACTACTGAGGATTGGATCAATACAATGCATGATGAACTTCATCAATTTGATAGAAATCAAGTGTGGAAATTAGTACCCTGACCTAGTGATCAATTTGTGATTGGCACTAGATGGGTATTCAGAAATAAATTGAATAAAAATTGACAGGTTGTTAGGAATAAAGCTAGACTAGTTGCCAAGCGGTACAATCAAGAGTTTGGCATTGACTTTGAAGAATCATATGCCCCTGTAGCTAGACTAGAAGCGGTGAGAATATTTCTTGCTTTTGCATCATCCTTGAAATTTAAAGTCTATCAAATGGATGTAAAAAGTGCTTTCTTGAATGGATACATCAAAGAAAATGTTTTTGTAGAACAACCTCCCAGTTTTGAAAATGAAAAATATCCTGATCATGTTTTCAAACTTAATAAGGCTCTTTATGGTCTTAAGCAAGATCCAAGAGCTTGGTATGACTGCTTGAGCTTATTTTTGCTGAATAAAGCTTACACAATAGGTAATGTAGATCAAACATTATTTACAAGAATTGTCAATAATCATATTATTGCTGTCCAAATCTATGTTGATGACATAATTTTTGTGTCTACAAACAAAGCTCTGTGCGCAAAATTTGCTAATCTTATGAGAACTGAATTGGAAATGAGTTTGATGGGTGACTTACAATTCTTTTTGGGATTGCAGGTACATCAAACAAGTGAAGGGATCTTCATAAGTCAAACAAAATATGTGAAAGAACTGTTGAAGAGGTTTGACTTTCAGCACCTCAAGCACTCAAGCACATCCATGGCAATAAATGTAAGCTTAGAGGAAGATTCATTTGGTAAGTCAGTAGATCCAAAGACCTACAGAGGTATGATCGGTTCTCTATTGTATCTCACAACCTCTAGATCTACCTGACATTCAATTTAGTGTGTGCGTGAGTGCTAGATTTCAAGCAAATCTTAAAGAAAGTCACATGTTAGATGTCAAAAGAATTTTTAAATATCTTGTTGGAATATGTGAACTTGGAATATGGTATCCTGCTTGCTGCAAATTAGACTTAATTGCTGATTGTGATGCTGATTATGTTGGTTGTAAGGTTGATAGAAAAAGTACTAGTGGTTTGTGTTTATATCTAGGTGGATGCCTAATTTCTTGGGCTTCTAAAAAGCAACATTCAGTAGCACTATCCACTGGAGAGGATGAATATGTTCCGGCTGGTTGTTGTGGCAATCAAGTACTTTAGGTGAAACACCAGCTCCTAGATTATAATCACAAATTGGGTTTTTTTTTTTTTTAAGCAGAAGCGGTCCTCAGGTAACCTAAGGCTAGGAGAGTGCACCCTCCCCCAGAGGGGGAGAATGTTCCCACTCCACCAGCAGTTACATGGGCCGAAATATTATATGAGTAATAAGACAGGAAGTACAAGCGGGGAGAACCCCTACAAGGACAGGCTAGCCAAGCCGAACATAAGGCAGGCCAGTTTTATCAAGAGTGGCTGGACCCCTACAAGCCAGGGGCAGCGAAGAGAAAGTAGTAATTATCTTGTTGCCGTGGTTAGAAGTAGCATATGAAGCAAGGGCATCCGCCACCTTGTTGGCTTCCCAAAAAACGTGGCAGCAACTAGTGTGAAGGGAGCGCAAGGTGTCATATGCTGGGCGCCACCATCTAGCACACTCCCAAGAAGGTGAGGAATTGTTGGTGAAGGACTGGACAAGCAAAGCAGAATCAGAGTAGATCTGGTTGATGCTGAGACCAAACTCATTAGCTAACATTAGACCATCATGAAGAGCTCTCACTTCAGCTTGGAGACTGTTCCCGAAACCATAATGAAAAGCAAAAGCCAGACTTATATTACCATTGGAGTCTCTAATACACCCGCCGCCACCACTAAGCCCAGGATTCCCTTTTGAAGCACCATCAACGTTGAGACAAAGGCCATAGACTAGAGGAATCCACCGAACCAGTTTGATCTTTATACTTTTAATAGAAGGTTTATATCCGAGAGACAACAACACACTGAGCTGGTTTTCAGATGGAGCAGTTTTAAACATAGGCTGGTGGATAGCATGAGAGATCTGGAGGGAGATTTTGTCAATAATGGTATTGATGGGAGTAAATTTGCTGTCATAACGCCGCTTGCATCTTTCCTTCCAGATCTCCCAAGTAATGAGGAGCATACCATATAAGGCGACAAAACCAAAAGGAGATCGAAGATTAGATCCCTGAACGATTCTCCAGCACCAGGAGGTGAAGTGTTCATTGTTACTATTTGGCGGATGCAAAATCGGAGAAAACCAACGCCATAGAGCAGCAGCGATGTCACTGTTAATGAACAGATGATCAATATATTCACAGTGACCAGTCCTACAGCAAGAACATCTGGAAGGGAGACAAACACCATGATCAGAAATTCTGGAATCAACCGGGATCACCCTGTGGATGACTTTCCAGCAAAACATAGACGCTTTCCGAAGGAAGAGGCGGTGCCAAATCTTTGCCAAAGCAGGTCTTTGAATGCCCCGAGGGCACAGGATGTCATAGGCCGATCTAGTATTGAAAAACCATCAGGTGAGTGGGTCCAGATGCAAGTATCCTGGTCTTCCGAAAGATGAATACTGGACAGCTTTTGCATATGAGGAACCAGCAACCAGGCAGGCTAAGAGTGATTTTGCAACATCTCCTTGACTGAGACATGAGGGGCATCATCCGGGTCAGCAAACATGAAACGAAGAGGAGAGCTCCCCGTCCAAAGATCATGAAAGAAATCCACCGAGTCGCCTCTTTCCAAGATCCATCTGGAGCTATCAACAATAGTACCTTTAGCAATCACAAATGGGGTTGTATTCCTATTTTGTGTGATAACACTAGGGCTATTAATTTGTCTAAAAACCCAATTCAGCATTCACGAATAAAACACATTGAAATAAGGCACCATTTTCTAAGGGATGAGGTTGCTAAGAAATCTTTTGAGCTTCACTTCATTGAAACTGAAAAATAGATTGATAATATCTTCACTAAGCCTCTTCCAAAAAAATAGATTTTCATCCTTAAGGAGAGTGCTTGGTTTGTGCAAACTTCCACATCATTGATCTCTTCCATCTTCTATTCGAAAATAAAATCTTTGAGTTTATCAAATAAAAGCTTTCTTGCTCTTGCAAATAAATTCCTACTTCTCACAGTGCATTGGCATTCTTGGTATATCAAATAGTGATTTGAAGAAAGACAAGTCAAAATTGTCTGGACACTTTCACTATGTGTGAGTATATGTCTCCGCCAAGTATCAAGAGCCTTTATATGAAGTTGTTGAGGGGAAGCTTTACTTTTCAATAAAAAGCTCCTGTTAATTCTACTCTCATTTCAGTATCAGATATTTACTTTCACTTCATTGAATCCTTCCTTCTTAAATAATTTTCATGGTCACCATGTCAGGGGGAGATTCATGATAAGGGGTGTCATTTGATATCAAAAATTGTGCTCTTTGTCAATTCTTCTCTTATCTTGTATCAGAATTCTTGACACTGGTTGTCAATCTTGAGCCCCAAATAATCAGAATTTTTAAGTCTTGGTGCTATTTTTATATGAGAGACTTAAGACATTGACAATAAACTGATTGTGTATTTAGTTTACTCTCAAAGATTCATTTTCATATCAAAGTTGTGCTATCTTAACACTGAATGTCTTTAAAATGATTTGTAAAACACTTATAGGCACATGAGTGGCATTAACATTTAACATATGCAAGTTTAAGCTTTACTTTTACTACATGTTAAGAATAATTTCTCTACATTCATATCCATGACTTTTCTGGTCAAATCAAATAAAATCCCGCAGAACATTAAAAGAAAATAAACAACACTCTGGAAAGATGTAAACAGAGCAATGCAAATTCTTGAATCACTGAGTAACTGGGCCATTTCACATAAAAAGTGATTTGTTTCATGTTAAAAAGTGGAAATCAAACTTTTCAACTGTGTATAAGATAATGAAAGTTAAACCACTGAGTAATCAGGAGGTCTTGCATCTGATCAATGTGATCTCTTGCACTGAAAAGTGAGATTTAACTAATTTATTATTGTATTCTTTCCGAGCTAAAAATGAAAGGAAATTCAAATTGACAGGATAGAAAAGCTTAAGACCTTACTAAAGTTCATGTTTACTGAGTCTAGAATTATTATTCTACATTGTGTTACATTTCAATCTTCCAACTTCCATGTTGAATACTTCTGCTCACTCATACAAGTCACATTAACTCACATTTGCATCATTATTTTAACTACATTCAAATCATTATATTTTGCTATACTTTGTGTTGAGTGTGTCCTTGTGATTAAATTGTCATGCACAATAACAAACATAATAATCTATCTCATATGTTAATATCACCCTGCTTCATTTATTTTGATCATTCTTCAACATTCCCCTTTTCACAACTTCAGTTCCTGAACTCCTAACTTCTTAGTGTTCAAGTCTATCTTTTTGATGCTATCAAAAAGGGGGAGAATTACCATTGGTTAAAAAGGGAGAAATAAAAATTTGGTATAAAATTGGTATGTTGCCATCAATATGAATTGTATTGGGGGTAAAATATGGAGAAATTGGTACATTGGTATAAGAAATTTGAGAAAGTGCAGGTTCAGGGAGAAATTGTAGTCAGGGGAGCATGAAGAGACCAAATTTTAGTATTTGTTTTGTCATCATCAAAGAGGGGGAGAATGTTGTCTTTAGTGTGTATTGAAATTTCTTAATGATGATTTTTTTAATGACGACCAATTAACATCGCTCACATTTTGATTTTGATGATGACATAATGAACATACTGTACATATTGAATATATTACAATAATGCTCAAACAACATGTTCTTGATACTTAATATCTCATATCCTACTATTTATGACATATTTTTAGGCTCTACTCTTTATTTATACAGGTTAACAGAGTTCTTGTAAAAGTAGGTCGACTCTAGTTGACAGACAGGTCGACTCTACAAGACTACATAGCAAACGCCTGAAGAAAAAGTCATAGTAGTGTCGACTCCATTTAACAGAGAGGTCGACACACATAATCCGCTCAGCAAGTTTCTGAAGAGAAATTGGTCAGGATTGTCAACTCTATTTGGAGATGAGGTCAACACTAGCATCCATCCAGTGAATCAGTTTTGAAGGAATACACAGGAGGTCGACTTTGCTTGTTGATCAAGTCGACTCTATCTATTGATCAGGTCGACACTAAGTGTCTGTCAGGTCGACACTAGTGTTCTGACAGTATGCCCTGAATTGATGATTGATTAGTAGGTCGACTCTCTTGAAGAATGAGGTTGACTCTCTCTTTCTGTACAAACCCAGAATTGTGCAGAGGATGAATCCGATGGCTGTGATTTCATTCTGAGGTCCTTATGGGAGATGCTATAATTACTAAATTGCCCTTTCATCCAAGTGGCAATGTGATGAATACCTTTTGGACACGTGGCAGCCTAGGATGCTTTCTAGGTTTCTGTGCATATTCCCTTCACGTAAAAAGGGACTGCACGGAGGCTATAAAAGCTCTTATCTCTGTTCTGAAGCTAAGCAGCGCCCAACAAGCAATCTAGAGACTGCAAGCCTCCAGCTTTCTAGCAATTACATCCAAAGGGATGTGGTGATCAAGGCTAAGCTATGATGTGCTGAGAAAGGGACCATATCGAGCTCAAGAGAAGTAGAAGTACTGGCAATTCAGATGCCACTAGAGTAGAGCATTGAGAATTGAAGAGGATCTCCATCGAATTCCTTCAAAGCACTTCAATTCAAGCTTCTGCAAGACTTCTTCACCGAGGAACATCCAACCCACATCCATTTTAATTATTTCTTGGAGTGGTCATCTCACTTTCGTATGTGAGATCTATACATGAAGTTCTATGTAGATTTATGTGTACGATTGAGTCTATGATATAGATCATTGCTAGAGGATCTGATCTCTTGTGTTTTTAATCTAGCTTATGTTGAGCCGTCGTGCTCAGTTTGGAGTCATCGTGCTCCGGTTGTGTTTTGAGCCATTGTGCTCAATGTGTGAGTCATCGTACTCACTGTGTGTTGTGAGCCATCACGCTATGGTTTGTAAGTTTTCGCACTCACTATGTGTGTGAGCCGTCGTGCTCAGTTTGGAGACGTCATCTTTCGATTTGTGTTGTGTCATTGAGCTCAAGGGTGTTTGGAGTCATCGTGCTCCAGTGTGTGTTGTACTCTTTTTGAGTAGTGTGGCCTCACTGTGTGAGGGGTGGTTGTAGGAATCATTGGTGTGATTTACAAACCACCTAAAAATCATTTGTGCATTGGTTTGATCTATATCTCACACTAGATGTTTGCATAGGATTTCACTATCACTACTTGTACATCTATTTCACACATTCTATTCACACAATTCACACATACACACATCAGATCAGTAATAGTTTCTATTAAATAGATCTATAAATTAAAGTGGTCTTTGAATTGCTTAAGTTTCCGCATTAATTGGTGATAGATCTATTCAACCGCCCCCCCCCCCCCCCCTTCTAGATCTGTTCATACTCTGAATTCGATCCTTCAGATAATGGAATGTTGACTTTCATCAGAGTTTCAAGCAACAATGGCAACTCCCTTGGAATGTAATTGAGAGAAAGAGTGGGGAGTTCCGCTGGTAGAGTTGGAAGCAACAAGGAAGGGACCGTGCCTAAAGATTGTAAAATGTTTGATGAGGAAAGGGGCACGTGCTCTTGGGTAATTGAGTGTGCTAATGATTAAGCTTTGGAATGTGTATGCACAATTTTAATGGTTGACCCCTTCACTGGAATGGGAAGGTTTACAACAATTGTGTGAGGGGTCATGAGAACATGGAGGGAGAATTTCCCTATGAGTAGGTCGAGTTGAATATAGTTGGCAGCTGGTGTGATTAACATAGTATTAGAGGGCCTTTTGACGGCCAAGAATGGAGGTGAGGGCTTCCGTTCAATAAATGCACTACAAAAAAAATGACATATAGCTTCGCATAATAACCGTAGGTATATGCCACAAAACCGAAGGTAAAACCATTTACCTACGGAACGCGCTACGGTTTGAATCCGACACGCATGCGCCCGTGACTAAAGACTATACCCACAGAAAAATAATCGTAGGTATATATCGGGTTATTCATACAAACATTAACCGTAGGTAAAGAGTTATATAAATCATAGGTATTGCTATCTATACTTATGGTTTTATAACCGTAGTAATATATTTTTGAGACGATGATAAATAAATGTAAGTATAGAGATCATCTATACTGATTGTTTCATAACCGTAGTAATACCATTTTTTTGAGATGATAAATAAATGAATGAATAAATATTACAATATATATACTTACGGCTTTGAAATATTGTATGTAATGATATTTAGTCATGAATATGAAAAATCGTAGGTGTTATTTATTTTTATTTTTTTTACAAATATAAACTAAATACCTGTCCACATCTGATGTAAACATGAAATACAAATACAGATATATTAACATGGCTAAAATAAAACTCAAATCCATATCCACTCATCTGCATCACATAGGCAAAACAACATTAAAATCCATAATATTCACATTCACATGCCCATGGCAACCATATACAAGCACATGACCTCCATATACAAAATAAAAAGTCATGACAAAAAAAAAGGCCACGTGTGTATTCCAAAATAAAAAGTCTACTTTAAAAAAAAGTTAAGTGTATCTCAAAATAAAAAGTCTTTCTCGACAAAAAGGGTCTGTGTATCTCAAAATAAAAAGTTCGTCTAGCAATGTTCATGCATATAGTCAATGTGTGTAGTCCAATAATGTTAGTCAACATGAAGTCGAAACCGAGCAGCATCATGGATGGACCATAACCTGAAAAAAAAGATCATACAAGGCTAAAAGTTACAAAATTGAAGACAGAAAGAAATGTTAAATTGGAAGAAATATTTAACTACTTACATAGTCTTTTAACCATAAAATGTGGCTTCCCAGAGCATCACTCAACCTTTTCCTAAATTGATCATTAACAAATAATGATGTGTTTGGCCTTTGAGCATGGGTGATTGATACCTCACAGTACTCAGTGCCCATTTTGCGGCCCATGACTTTCTTTTCAATTTCTGTGCTGATGAGGATTCCATCAGCTACATGTTGCATCTCAATGTCAACTAAACGGACATGTTTTCCAATCAACCGTAACATGTATGAAAAATCCAAACATATAAAAAAATATTGAGCATGTATAAGTATAACTTGAAAAAGTAATAAAAGTTGACTATACCTTGCTTATATCTCCACAATCTATAATGCACTTCACATCTTCATCTACAGCTTGTCCCTCAACTGCACTGGTCATAAGCACATCCACGTGTGCAGATGGAGCACACTTACCATCATTCTTGGCCTACAACAAAGTGGAACAATTGTCATAAACATATTTATGTTGGAAACTTTATGTAAAAAAAATTGTACCCTTGAAGTTTGTCCAAAAAATCCTATCAAATTCTTCAAAGAAAACCTTCAACAAAAGCAACTGAAATATGCAAAACTAAAATATCACGTTGTCTGCGTCACGGCAGTCGTGGCAGGCCGACAACGTGAAGTGGGAGCGCCAGCAGTGAAGGGAAATCTATGACACAGGATACGAGTTGTTAAAAGATTCATCATGCTAGGAAAACATGAAGTGCAAATACTAGGAAAATGGCTAGGATGTGCTACTGGCAGATGACATGGCTAGATGCACAAGGGAACCAAGGGAACCAGATCCAGAGTCAGCCTTGTTAGGCTTCAGAATAACAACATCATGCGTTCCAAACTGCAATTATTTCTTATAGTTAAAAGCAAACAAAGCAATCTCTTCAAAAGCACATAAACATACTCTAACGAATCTGAAATAAGCCACATTGGAATAAACAGGAATAGCAAAAGAGAAAACATTGATAAAATTTTGAAATCAAGAAAAGAAAAATAAAAGGAAAAAGGTAGAATGTGAAGTGTGAAAATACTCCCAGATGACTAACTTTCTCTGCTTGCATTTATATTTGGTTACCCAGTGGACTCACTACAAAGTATTATCCAACAAGCAGTGAGGAATCTGGCATCTCCTAAAAGCCCACCCCCCTCCCCAAATGTGTTTCCAGAGTTATGGCACAATAAAAAGAGACCAGTATTGCATTCACAGGCAAGCAGAAGATTGTCAAATTACCAGGATTTATAAGATGAAGAAAGGGATGAAATATTTCATGTATGTTAGATGGAAACTAATTATAAGGGCACATATGGCACTTAAATTTGCATGTCGAAGGTATTCATGTAAATGCAAGTGCAGAACAGATTCTCATGAAATTCAGTTTTATATGGGAAATTTTTTTGATCATATGGTGCTGCACATTAAAAATAAGAACAGAAAATAAAAGCCAATTATTGGACACTTGCCCCTTAATATTTTTAGACAGTTTGCCAGCTGGACACAAAGTACATTCAATGTAATAAGCCACAAATCAACTGCACCTTGTGGGTTGGAAGGACATCACATGCAGGATGTGTGCTCCATGCTTTTTCCAATCAACTCCACAAATCAACTACCACAAATCAAATGCTTTTTCCAATCATTGATGAATTATCACAACAACAAAAAACAGGCCAATCACATGCAGGATGTGTGCTCCATGATAAGCTACGTACAGTGTGTTAAGGTTTTTCTTTCTTTTCATTCTTTTGGGTGATAGTAGTGATTGTTTTTTGCCTTTACAATTATGTGGGAACCTCTCCATTTGCAGGTCTATTGACAAAGTTCATTCTCCATACACACAGCAAATCAACGATAAACATGTATGCAAAACTCAGACATCCAAATCTGCTCACCGCACATTGCTCCAGCCTCGTCTCCCAGCTGGCCAATGGATGAGAGAAACCAAGTTTGTCACCTTCACCAAGTTCTGTACATGATCCTGGATGCCAGGAAGAAGTGAGATTATAGTTAGCATGGCCTCTGCAACACCGCAGGGCATAGACTGTAATATAAGAAGCTCATGCAGCATTTTCTTGAACATCTCCACACCGAACGATGAGTCGTTGTGACTAAGTGCAGAATTTTCAGATGTAAAGTCAGTGATCTACCTCATAAACTGATACAGGAACATAATTTAACAACATTAAAGTAGGTTCAATATCCAGACTAGGATCAATTTAGATAAAAAAGATCCCAAGGGCAGGTAAAACAAAAATTCATAGTGTACATGTGTGATGTTACAAACCTTGGGATTGTAATTTCATATGGAAATGATACTCCCTCTAGATTAGATACTGGAGGGATGTGATCTTTCTTGTCATTGGCAAATTTTATGATTTGAAACATGACTTCATGGAGAGATGCCTCCAAGGTGGCTCGCCAAGACCTACTCTCTTCCTGATTAGCTTCTGCCATTGATGAAAAGGGGAAATCATAGAATGTGACAAATGGAACAATAGTTGTTATTACATAAACAAAGCAAGCAGCAACTTGGAAAAATCATGGCATTGGCCTCATTAGGTACATCTTGGGTGCAAAGCTGCTTTACTATGAGATTTTAAGCATACCAGACAAATGACTTGTTCTATCTAACAGAAGAAGTTAATGTAAATGACTATAAGCCTACTACATTGATTGAGACAACGAAGTTAATCCATCCTTCTTTCTGATGAGAATCCCCTGGCAAACATCTAAAAATGAACAATGAAGTAAAAATCAAAAGCATGGCAGATTTAAAAAAGAAGTAGCCTATCAATGAATAAAGGAGTTCAGAAAGTTTTCCCTGGTATTGGCCAGTCTCATGGATTCTTTTCATTTTATGATGAGCTGGGTGCTCATCATAACAAAAATCAACAGCACCCTGGTAATTTGTCTGCACAAGAGAACTACTCATGGAGCACTAATTGGCTAGCAGTGAAAGAAGCTTTTCCCTCTGTTCGATCTGATATACATCACAGAAGTCCATTGAGGAAATAGACAAAGTATGGGGCTTCCATCCTGGCATTCATGATAGAGGAATTACCAGGGATAGCCCATCCAAATTTTTCTAGAAGCAAAAATTGAAATCAAAAAAACAAACTGATCATAGATTTGAATATATATTATATGCCCATTTAATAAATGTAGAAATCTGCCACTGCCGGGCTATGGCCCAAGGCTAAGAGGGTCGGGTTTTTAGGGGCGCCACCTGGGTTCAAACCTGGGTAGCCAAGATATTTCTTAACTGGCATTCCAGAAATATGCCATTCCACTCAAAGAAGAGGTAGAAATCTGTCATTCCATTCACACCACATAAACATACCAATAAGCCTCAGAATACAACTCAATGAGCTCCTACCATAGCACCGTAGAGAGAAGAATAAAAGTAAGCTTCCACCATAGCAAGGAAGAAAGGAGCAAAAGTGAAGTGCAACCAGAGAACCCAAGTGAACGTGGTACTACAGGATTTCATGGAAATTTCATCTAGAGACTAGAATCATAAAGATTTGACCAATATGCATTATTGAAACCAAAAACAAGGGACGCTCAGAAAGGAAGCTTCACAAAACAGAACCATATCAAGTAAAGATAAGCCAGACATGACTCATATACACATATTTCTACCTAAATGTGAAAGCTTATATTATACATGAACAATCACATAAACTGTGGGAAGTAAAAGAAGACCACATTCCATCAAACTGGCACCATATGCTTTTTTACAGCTTACTATCTTAGTAACCAGGTAATATTAGCCCACTGGTGTTTCAAAAGACACATGGCAGCTCCCCACACCAAGAAAACATCAGGCGGAGGAGTTTATGCAGGAACAGGCATCGCTCTGATCCTCAGAGCAATCTTCGTTATTTAGCTATCTGTAGCAAACTAGTTATCCACAATACTTGAACCTGGGCCTTGATCACAAGGGCATCAGCAACAATAAAGCCATCAGACAATTTTGATAACTCCATAAATTTTTTCCACCCCCAATCATGCTCTTTCTTCCAAAATCGATGCAGTGTATCTGCAAACTTTTGGCCATAAGCTCCTAAATGCATGAAATAGCCAATCACAGATGGACACCATACTAGAAGCAGAAAAAGGAACCGCAACATGTTCACAAACTGACCAGAATACTTGGATTTTTTTTAATCTTTATTGACCACCGCTATCGTGAATTGGGCAAAATGGCTCCAACCTATAAAAATAAACTTTTCTAAATAAAAGCAGCATAATATTACAGTAGTAGCAGAAAGATCAGACCAAAATGTCACAAACCTGGAAGTAATTTGTCATGGTTAGCAACGCAGAGGAAAAGAGAGAGATGATTGCATACATCACATCATTGTGGGTAGATTAAAATATACCTGAAAATAAAAGATATTTCATAACCCAACTATATCATAACATCATGCACAAAGCCACCCAGATAACATACAAATTAGCATACACATCAGGTTGAGGTTTCTTTTGACACGTTTTTTTTTGTGAGTGGGGTGGGAATTTTTTGTCTCCTTGTTTTCTTTTTGAGATCATATAGCCTCACACTTGTACATTCTTCCTCTTCATCAATATATTTTGTGGTACCATCCACATTTCTGGGAAAAAAAACAGCAAAAGAGCCCAATTGGTACCATAGGAGAGGCGGGAAAGGGAGACCAGGTTTCGAACCTGGGGTGTTGACAATTGTATGTTTATTATTTACTTGGACCATGCTCTACCACTATGGTAGAAACCTCAAAAAAAAAAATTCAGAAGAGCTGGCCTTTAAGTTAAACTTCCCGTTGCAGCCTAGACCAGTGCTGCCCTCCCTGGCCAATCAAGAAGGTCATATTCGACTTTTTGAAACAAAGTTCTTGTGTCATTCCTTTTTTTACCTCTTTCAAAAGAATTGTCAGTTGTGTTTGATGGCTCTTCATTATACTATCATGTCTCAAGGGGCCTAAAATCCAAGGTTAAAGAACCCGGGGATCGGGATCGGATTGGTCGATTGTTGACAATTCCCAAAACTCTCGAGTGTTGGCGATTAAAAATTACGCAAAATACATACTATTGAGTATACCTTTATCTTTGTAGCTAAGAACCCCTCTCCAAAAGGAGTAGCTAAGAACTTATACTAATAACAATGTCTTTGACACAGGTACTTATACCAATGTTCCCTTCAGAAGTTAACTAGCAGCAGTTTTTAAAATTAAAAAGAAAGAGAGAGAGAGAGAGTAAGTATGACAACTCCAAGAAGCCCATTTGAGACTATAAAAGATCGAACAACAAGCCACAGATATCGGGATGAGATCACCATTTAGAAAGTCTTGTGTGGTCAAATGGGATTGCAGATTAAAAGGTTTTAATTGCAAGGGGAGAATATAAGAATATGATCATTTAATCTATCAGGTCTTGAATCTAGCAAAGACTCAAAATCCTAAATCCCTGTATTAAGGATGACCTGGTGCCACTATTCTACTGACCGGTGTGCTAAACTAAACATTGACCAGCAGAAGAGAATTTGTTTGGATATATATGCACACAGTACAGTGACTTGCAGAATATAAGATCTGATCTTAAGTAGTTCCTTCAGAATCAAAGGATTGTTTTATGTTGCTAGCAGACTAAAGAACAGAAGGTTGGCAACCTAGATCCAATCAAAGGATTGGGGATTGGATGTGAGATGGACCATTTGGGCAAAAAAAAAAAAACAACTGAATTAGCTAATCCAGCATAACCTGATCTTATACTTGGAAGCCATATTTAACTGCTAAGACACTAGAGAAACATCAGGAACAAAAGACAAAAAAGAAATAAGAAAAGGAACGCTACATGTCAGAATTCCAATTTGACAAACATCTCAAACTGGAATTAGCTCCTTGTTTTCTTTATGCGGCACAGTTTTCCCTGATAAGATTTTGAGTTTTTTTCCCCTGAAATTTGACATGACCTTTTCATGGCTAACAGGCTTTCCATATCATCATTGGCAAGGATTGCTGAATACGAATTCCTTTTGTTTATGGGAGGACAAACTTGCTCTGTTACTCCATTTATTATTCCTATGTAGCTTGCTGGTTGAGTTCCTCTACAAAAAACTTGGCGTATCATTTACAAGGGGGCCTGTGAATGAAGAACCAGCTCAAGATTATTCAGCAAAGAAATATTCCCATGGAAACATGAATCTAGAATTCTCATACAGATTGATCACTTTTTGCTGTTTAATTATATTTACCCCCTCACCCACTGGAAAAAGCTACTGATGTTGATTTTGGGACCCAGGTCTCCTACACAAGCAAAAAGTGAATGACAAAAATAACCGCAAACAGAATGTTCACATCAAATTTTAAGTTATAGTAGGATGACACTGAAAATTGTTACCCAAACATAATTAAATTAATTTTTAATTCTAAATCATCATCTAAATATTTTCACAGGGATCGAGGTTTATTTACAAAAAGCATTCCTCCTACATGCCTTCTCCCTTAGCTTTAGCTACCACTGACTAGCTGATGTTTATGAAGGTGCAGGAAGGGTGATTCAGTAGCAATGCATTTAAAGAAATTGTGCCAACAGTAATTATTGGCTGAACCAAAATATAATGTCTCCTCAGTTGGGCAATATAAATTTCCCTGAAACACTCTAAAGCAAACACTTACTGAACCAAGAAGAGATGCAAGTTTCCTAAAGTTAGCCCAAGCCACTGAGGCACATCCTTAACTGTATAAAGGCCATACCATCCGCAGACCTTCCAAACATGTAAGAATACTAAAATGCCCTATTGGCCATTCCAAACCCCACTAAACCTTATTCTGAACCATCCTAGAGCCTTTAGGCTCAACTTAAAGTGTACCTGTATAACATTTGACGTGCTTATGAAATCACTGTTGGCCTATAGTTAAGGATTTCTGGTTGAGTGCTTGTCAAGAAATGTAAATAAGAAAACACTTGGAATAAAAGAAAGCAATCTAAACCATTCCGGTAGCACGCCAAGAAAGAATGTAAATAAGAAAGCCAAGCAACTAGGAGATGCAACCAGATCATGATTACAAGCCTTTTAGCTATTGGTGTTGGACTAAGCACATTTGACAAAGCATCTGTAAAAGCATCTGTAAAATGTCCAACTGATTTTAGATATTGCATAACCCAATAGATTACCTCATTCATGAGTAATATGAGATTTACCTGTCCAAAGCACCAAAAGAATCTCCCACTCTATGTAAAATGGTGGAGGTTATTCTTGAATATCCTTGCCATTTCCAAAATTTGGGATTTGCTGTCTAGTTTTTTCTTCATAAAATACATGCTACTCTTCGCTACATGAAAAAAGATGACTAAAATGAAAGAAAAAGTAAAATTATGCATGTAGCACTCCTGAAAATCTATCTGACCTGAAAATAGAGGCAAATATAAAAGTTTTCATGCATCCACACATAATATAAAAGTTGAGCCACCACCCAGGCTCGCTGGATCAAATAAAAATGAGCCACCACCCAGGCTCGCTGGATTAAATAAAGATGAGCCACCACTCAAGCTCGCTGGATCTTACCTGAACAAAAAGCCTTATAAGATGAAAACAACTAGCTCGATCTCCGCACGTGTTCCAAACAAAACCTATCATCATATGTTACAAAAAAATATATATTAATAAAAAGATGGATAAGCCAACACAATTTATTAAATACATAACACAGCATTCCAAGTACTAAGTTATCTTTCTTACAACTGATCTATAATTGTTCTTATGATTCTCTGTCACATGGCAGCACCAACTGATCTATAATTTGTTAGACGACATTCCTATTCCAGTTGTGCAAAAGATGTATTCATGGATCATACATAAAAGTTATAGTAACATGAACTGAGAATTGAATAAGATGTGTTTTGAGACAAACCAAATTTTTTGATAAGATTATACATTATACTATAATGTATACCTCGCCAGAAGGAACAGTGATGATGTGTGGAGTGAAATTTGCACCAGCCGAGCATGCAACTCGGAGTATTATAAAAAGAAATTTGCTTATCCATCCTGAAAGAAATGCTATCATAAAAATCAACCAATAATCAGTGAAGCTTAGAAAATTGACATAAAATGGCTAATTTGTATAAAATGTTGGCAGACTGATCAGATCCTAGCTCATCTTTCCCATCCTTTTTCCAAGCTTGGGAAAGAAAAAAAAAAGGCAGCAGGATCTTTTATAAAAAAATGGCATCTTTTATGACGAGATGTTATCAGAGTTATGTCCCCCGTTCATATTTTATCTGAGCTTCTGCAAAAATTTCAGCCAGAGAAATGGCTTAAACACAAAGACCAGATTCATATGAACAATGTAATGGAAAAAGAAGTTCAGAATAACAAAAGAAAGAACAAATGAAGCACTGACCTTTCACCCCCTACCACACAGACAGCACATGTGCCTGTTGGTGCAGTGTCATCCTCATCATAGTGAACCTGATGAGCATTACCAGACAGCTCAAGCATTATTTTCACCATAGAATAGATACAAAGGAACAATTTCCAAGTTTTCTTCCCTGTAACACCTCCAGCTTTAGAATTTTTCTTCATTTCCTCCCCAAACTTGTCCTTTCCAATACAACCCATGTAGCTAGTAGCTCCAGGAATTTGTAACATCCACTATAAAATATAATAGATATGATTTTTGTTAAGCTCTGAAAACTACGGGAATAAAAAGGGTAAAAAAAAAAATGAAACGATCGGTAATACCTGTGCAACCCTGATTGAATTTTGAGTGGCCCCTGGAGACATAAATACAACATAAAGCTCAAATATAATATACCATGAAGTATATCAAAATAAACAATTGACAGAAATAATAACAGGATGAATTACCCCCAGCAATGTACTCCACATCGTATTTTGTAGCTAATTCATCATTCATGCACATAACATATCAGTTTCATATATGTGACAACACAGTTGGACAAGACAAGAATGACTGCAGTAAGAGTATACCACTTAAACACAAGCTACACAGACTGCATGCCATCTCATAGAATATTTTAAAGTAATATTTGAAATGCCCAGCACTATGCCAATCAAAGGCTATAACACTTTTCTATTGGAAAATACTCAGGGAAATCTCTTAGAGAACAAAGCAAACCCCTCCAGAAATAAAGAATGGGGAGAAAATAAGATTGAATTCTGGAAATGCAATATCTACATGCTAATCATCTGATTAGAATTTGACAAAATGAATGACAAGAAGAAAATACTACCATCTCGAAAATAATTTGTCTTACATAGGTAAGTGCTTGTCCTCTGCAAGGATTGCATTGTTCAATTTGATATCATATCTGCCAAAAAACAAAATAGTTAAAGACCTCGGCACAGAAGGCTTGAATACAAAAAATACGTCGTTCAGCAATCCTTAAGCAAATATATGAAAGCCATCATTGTATTCATTTTGGAGTTCCAACCCCCTCCTACTGACCCCTGGCTGTTATCAGCAGTATTGACTGCATTGGCCTGCCCTGCCAAGGATTGTCCTGGATCAGGCTGATCCATCACAATGGGGAGTTTTTAACCATTGGAGAAAATGGGCTAGTCACTCTTGGCTTAGCCATCTCCAATAACCGGCAGCGGATATTAGGATCTTCAAGGTGATATGTGTCCCTCTCACCTGACTTCTCCTAAACACAGAAAGTGCTTTCTTCTTCCATTATTCACTCTTCAATCAAGGAAAAAGATAAAATTCACAAAACTCTCAGACCATCAGAAGCTTTCTCAATAGAAGCTTGTAACATGACTACCAGTCATCTGTGGAATATGCTTTTTCTTTCATGTGTCCTCTTTGCTATATTCTCTCATTTCAGCAGATCTAAGATACACAAGCCTATGGCCTGTGAGATACCTGAATCCCTACTGCATCCCCTAAATTCAGATCACATTCAGCAATGGAAGGGAAAGACAATTATATTTCTAGAAGAATTGATTGACAAATCACAAAGAATAGAAACATCTTTATCAGATCTGGAATCCGCATGAAATTTTGGAGATCACAAGATGCTGTAGAAATAAATATGAGAAACCTATATATAATTGTTTCCCTACGTTCAAGTCTGCAATGCTCTCAAGCAGCAAATCACAAACAAACTAAACCAGTTATCAGATCTATATGCAGATTTTTTTCTGCGTACAAGGGGGAGACCATGGCAGAGGACGACATGCGAAGGTATGCTGCGTCGATGCTGCAGGGGCTGCGCGATGTTCACGAGGAGGGCTGCGTGCACTGCGACCTCAAGCCACAGAACGTGCTCATCGCCGGCCCCGGGTGGACCAAGATCGCCGACTTCGGGCTTGCGAAGAGGGCGGGGGCGCAGGGCAGCAGGAGTGGCCATGCTGGGTTCCTGAGGGGGACGCTGCTGTACATGGCGCCGGAGTTTGTGGAGAAGAGCGAGTACGAGCCACTGTCGGATGCCTGGTCGCTCGGCTGCATAGTGTCGGAGATGGCAACTGGAATGCCGACGTGGCGGTATGGGGGGCGGGCCACGACATCTACCGCCGCGCCGCTTCTCCTCCACATCGACTCCGACGAGGAGTTGCCGGAGATCCCAGAGGAGCTGTCGGAGGAGGGTAGGGACTTCTTGGGGAGGTGCTTCGTGAGGAAGCCCAGCGAGAGGTTGACAGTGGAGATGCTTCTGGGGCACCCCTTCATGGCGGAAGCAGCAGCGGCCGCTGAAGCGTCCAAGAGTGATGGCAAGGATGATGGGCACTCAAAAGAGGGAAACCGACCCTCGCCGGCTCCGACTCCCTCCTCGCCTCCCTTGGCGGCATCCCCTTCGTGGACCCGCGACCCAGACCTCTTCTCTGTCCTCCATTTCCTCCTCGGCACCAAGAGACTCTTTCTATGGCTTTGATCATCCCCTTCAAATAAAACATTTTTCATTTCCGGCGGTAAACGAAATGTGTTGGCGCCAGAGCTAAACCCTCAACCTACGGTTCTCCCTTTTTGAGATGTTACTATAGTGATCAATACATATATTTTAAATTTTTCATAAGTATACTGTAATTTTTTCTTACGTTTCTTAATAAACTGTGGCAAAAAATAACAACTTTACACACTGTGATATAAAATCGTAACTATATGCACATATATACACACGACTAAAAAAAACGTATGTGTAATGTTACAATGGATGATAAAAACGTATGTAATTCTCATTTTTACCTACGTATTACTCTACCATAGGTAAAATCTGTGGGTATAGACTGAATTTGTTGTAGTTGTGCCAAGTATGTTGACAATGACCAGCATGCATGGAATATAGTCTTGGATTTTGAATAGCATGCCCAGTCCTAGGACTTCCTTCTCTTGCTGACTTTGCTTGTTGCACTTTGGTCATTTTCACCCGCTCCATTGAATGGTGGTGGATATGATGGATGGAGTGGTAGGCCGTATGGCTGGTGGAGGTGTAATGGGTGTGGAAGGGAGTACTTGCTCAAGTTGAGTTGCCAATATAGGTGGAGGGGTTGGAGGTTTAACAACGGAGGGAGTAATTGGTATAGGTGGAGGTTTGACAGTGGTTGGTTTAATGATAATGGGGGGTAATAAGGGAATGGTAGGTAAATGGCGTACGAACATGACCTCAGAAGGTTCATTGTCGTAACACCAAGTCATTTCATAGATGGGTTGGTTGCTAACAACTTCAGCTTGAGCAATTAGCTGTGATAGAAGTGGAGGTTGTTGTGGGGGTAGTGGTTGTTGTGGTAGAGGAGTAGATATGGGTACCGGAACAGGTGCAACGTTGGGCACATGAGTTTCTTTAAGAATTAGGGCATTGATTGGCCCTATTAGAGGTTGTTGGGCTGTCCGAGGAGGACGAATCAATGGATGCCTGGGTGGAGACATGTTGTAATATGGAGGTATGTATGGAAGAGTATGCAGAGTAGATGTTTGGCGAGGTGGATGGTGGATGGCGTCCATTGATCCGTTGTACCTTGGATCTTGTTTGAATAACTTTATGATTGGGGAGTCCATTAAGTGTGTTTGAATGTAACGTCCGCGTTCATAGAGTTCTTCCATCGTAACAATTTTATTCATGGCCAAGATACGCCTAAACTTTGGAGTAGAGTTGGAAATGATAAGTTTTATTTGCTGACTCCGAGAGTAGGTTGCATTCTTGTAGCCATTGATCTCCAACGGTCAGTGAATTGGACAAATTCCTCGTCAGGCCTCATCTTCCCATATGCTAGATCCATGATGGAGAGAGATGGGATGACGCAATCTTTGTACCTTTGAAGGAATTTCTTATGCAAGACACGAAAATCCTCTGCCTCTCTTGGCTCTAAAGAGTGGAACCATTCAAGTGCAGGACCATCAAGAGATTTTCTAAATAAATATTCCAAGGTTATTAGATCTCTCTACCAACGAGATGACTCATATAGGAACTCTTTCACATGAATGTAGGGATTTCTCGTGCCATTGTACAGTCAGTACGACAGCATCTCCGAGGGATGTATGTGTACTTTAGGGAGACCCGACATAGCGACAACGTGGTCACCTGCGGAGTTAGAAAGCTAAAGGATTTGTTTCTCCATTTGATTCAGTTTATGGAGAAGAGCTTGTGGATTTGAAGGGTCTTCCCACTAGGCATGTGAGGATGTACATGAGGGAGGCTGTAAATTAATGGGCCTTCCCAGGGATTGGTCGGTACGGAATGGAGCACATGGGCTAAAGTGGCCAGGGGGCCGAGGTGAAGGATGTACAGAAGGGGGTGGCGAAGTCACTAGAATATAGAAGGATGGGTGCCTTTTTGGAGAAGGAGAGGGAGGAAGAGTCACATCCTCAACTAAAGATTGAATAAGATTTATTTGTTGAGGTGTGAGTTGCTCTATTGCATTCAAGACATTCTATACATGGGATTCATGGTGGGAAGAAGGCTCTTTGCATGTTTTGATTGGAGTTAAATTTGAGGGAATATCAAATTGGTTAACATGTGGAGTGTGCACATAACCATAGGAGGTTGATGCATGTCCCTCATGGTAGTGAGATGGACAAACATGGGATTAGAAGGATGGGGAATCATGAGATTGAAAGGACTGGCCATCTAAGCTATCCTCATAGTCCACATAGTTGAATTTAACATGATGATATGAGTCCATTTTAACAAGGCAAAAAAAAAAAAGTTGAACAAGCATATGAATCAATCCAATATGGGGTTCAAACAAGTTATGATGCTTAACACTTGTTTTGGTTGTTTCACAATTAATTAACTCAATTTAAGGATGTGTCACTCTAGGTGAAATTATGGTGGATGGATTGGATACTTCGGGGTACACCAGAATCACCTCTCACCACGTAATGGGATGTCTAACCTAGGTCAACGTAAGGTACAACCTGCTAAGTCCATCGTGAGGGAGTCCATGGGGTACTGAGACTTACAGAGGTTCTGGGAGAAGGTTCGCTAGTCCAAAGGGACAGAATGCCTAATGGAGAGCTTGCCTTCACTGGAAGGGTGTGTTGTAACACCCCACTTTGACCCGGTCAAGTTATACGAACTCTCATTGAATCCAAGGGACGTGTTACATGGGGAACACACCCCAACATATGTCAAATGTAGGTTGATTTATTCTCAAATAAAGAATAATGCAGCAGAAATAAAGCGCAACTCATCAACATTAGTAATCAAGTCTATAGTCCATCAAATAAGTCCACAATGCTATAAATAGTTCAATTACAATGTTTATAACATAATCAAATCCTCACATACAATTATCTCTCAAACACACAATCTAAGTCAATCCTCTCGCTCCGAATCCCATCCCACTATCAAAGCCTCGGGATCCGCTGCTTCACCTGAAATGTTAAGCAAGTATGAGTCTTCAACGAAGACTCAGCAAGTAACCCAAAAATGGATTACCAATCTAGCATATACCTAAAGGTTTCAAAACATGTTAATACATATAGAATTCAGCAATCATACTACTTGTATTATGTACATTCATCCTTCACAATTAAAACCACAAGTGAATACAATTGCTACAAGAATAAAGCAAGATTCCAAGACATGATCTTAACTACACAATGTTTATTCTTACTAAAAGATTTCAGATCTGAACATGATGATATGGATTCAAGATATAACGTGGTACAATTTATATACTTGGTTCCAAGAAATTGCATATTAAGCATGACTTCATATCATTCACTCAAATGGAAATAAAACAAGTGTTACATGAAATCTTTATAGAGCTGAAAACAAACTTTGTTCATAGCATATACATATGTAGAAATTTTCTTTTGCTAAGACACAGCCCAAACCACCCATTAGAAGTCAGATACACATATGACATATACTCATCACCTAGGCAATTAGTGATGGAATATTGGTTATTGCACAATACCGGGGGAAGCCCTCCCCACCTTAACCAGTGGTACTTGTCCACCTCTAAGATTTCTTCCCATGCCCTCGGGAACATATAACATATTGAACATTTTCATAGGGGCATTACTATGGTCTTGTTCCAGGTTACTTCTATGGTGGTAGTGTTTTATTGGCCATACACTTTCATATATGAATTTCTTCAATTTCAAATACAACATACCATGTTGCCAAATCATATACATATGATCAGATACTGATAGAGACTGATTTCAAATTTATCACATGCTGCAATTTTGAACATTTTTCCACAATTTATTTTAAAGGAATAGAATTCTCATAGGAATAATAAGACATAAATAATTATGGTCATCTAAAATCCTTAGAAATTTTCTAGAATGTGCCTCTACTATCCTAAATCAAATTAGGAATTATTCATGATTTTCTGGCATATAATCTAATTTCCACATGTTTCACATCAGTGCTAAAAATAGAGAAATATCCATCATAATAAAATTATCTGTGAACCTGGTTCAATATTTTCATTGCGGATGTATCATAACCATACAAACTATTATTCAAAATCTCATGATTTTTTGAATTCAGAAACTATTTATCAATTTAATAAAGTACTACTAATCTATGTAATTCAGTAATGAAAATTTCAAAAAATAGTTAATTTTGGATTTCAGACCTAACATAGTATGAGCACATCCTGTTATGTATTACTATATAGAAATCAAAATTTTATCACGAGCATGCATTACATAAAAATTTTCCTAGTAAATCTAGGCTTAATTTCAGAATTCAGAGAAATACCCTAAATCATGGTAACTACAGAATTTACCCCAATTTTACAGTGTATAAAAAGGTTGTTCTTGTAGTGACCCTCTATATACCGGTACGATTATACCAATCCACGTTGGTATAATGAACGTTGCTACAGTGGGACATTGACCCAACACTAACAATAGGCTGAGATGTACACAAATATAGATATAGAATAACAAAAATAAAAGAACTAACTACATTCTTATTCCATCATCCAAATTAGATATCCACAATCCATATAGCAAATAAACAAAACTAAAGTCCACATAATTGGAATTCTAAATCAAATTACATTGTTCATTTACAATTACATAAGTCTCCAATTACATACTATGAAAATGGAAGTACAATAAAAATATCTCCACAACAAACTACTCCTCTCGCTCGGAGTCGCTCCCAACGATCTCCTCCAAGGATGTAGAGTCACCTGCTACACCTGTACGCTGAAGCAAGAGTGAGTCTAAATAGACTCAGCAAGTAATCCATGCACAACATTCATACACACATCATATGCACATGCTGACTTTAACGTAAGAAGGAATGGATGTTGCATGCTTATAACATAAGTCAATATACTTACATTCCTACACATGCTCTCGATGTATAACATGCACATGATTTAACAATTCACTATTACCCATTTCATAGCACCATTCTACTAATCTAGAACACAGATTTAAGTACAATGTGATTAGCGATCTAGCATGGATTCTAATCAATTTTTACATGCTCATTTCACATTTGTTTCACATTTAACTTGCTGTTTTAATGAAATAAATTCACAATCATACGTGATGCCACATTTTATCAAGCATGAATTGAATGTTAAAACAGACTCAAGTTGATTGGCATTTATATATATAAATTTAGCATGAAACTAGGTACTAATTGAATAACACATTTAGTATGGAATCTAGACATTCTTTCATTCACTTATCACATTTGTAATCATACTTAGCTTGTTGTTTTGACATGCATTACACATTATTCACATGGTAGCATAATCACTTTATACTTTCACAGGCTCAATTACCCATTTCACAAGTTCGCATGCACATATGTTCACATTACACATTTAGTTGTCGTGACACATAGTTCAAACCACCACTAGAAGGACACACATAACACATTCACATACCTATCACCTAGGCAAAACAACGATAGATCTTGGTTAACTGCACAGAATCAGAAGAAGCACTCTCCACCCTAACCAGTGGTACTTGTCCACCTCCTGGATTTCATCCTATTTACCCATAGGATTTCACACACTATGAACCTTCCCTTAAGGACTTTACTACGGTAGGGTCCCATAGCCCTCTATGGTAGCTGTGTCACATACGACATAGTTTATACACTTTACATTAACCACACTGTTCATGATGTTCACATGCACTAAATTATACCATTCAACTCACTTGTATACAATCACACAGTTTTCAGTTTATCTAATAATATGCTGTTATTTACAGTGTTAAACAGGTCATAACTTAATTCTATTCATGCTGCAATTTACTGAAATACATACAATTAACATGGGCATGATCAACATAGTTATTTTCTATCATATAACCCATAAGAGTGTCTACTGTTAACATAATGCCATGAAATTTTTATCACAAATCCCCACCAGTAAATCTATCCTATATTAAATTTCTCATATTTTTTGGATCTGTAACACAATTATACTAATTAAAACATATTTCGTTCACATTTACTGCTAATTACATCTACACATGGTACACAGCAGGACAGTCAGTTGTAAGAATTATAGAACATGCTAACAGTCATTACACAACCAAAGAAATTTTTGGGAAAGTCTACATAACATGAATCTATTTAAACAAGAATTAACGATGCTAAAATATGCTTGTAATCTTATTTCAGAATTCTTGATAATTAACACAGTACATACAAATTCGCCCTAAATTCATGATAAGACCTAGTGCAAGTACTGAATCACATATAAAATCTACAACATCTACATACCATCAGAAATCCAAAAAATAATTCACAAAGGTCAAGCATGCTTTCTGTAGAAAATTGAAGAACTCGACGGCACACGTGGCCGCCAACAAGGTTAACGACACCATCGGTGGCCGCTAACTCTGGATCTTAAGGGCAACAAAAGCTGCCGTTAAGTTCCTATCTGTGTAAAACACAGACTGAACTCAAAAACGATGGTGAAAGGGGGTTCCAGGACACGATAAATCTGAAAAAATACCTAGGACCTACTAGAGATAGGTATGAACGATGTCCAATGGATACTTGCCTCTAGAAAAATCGTTAATGGGAATTATTTGCTGATGTTGATCTCCTCGGCCAATGCCAAGAAGCCCTCAAATCCTTCCCTGAACTAGTTCTGTGATGAAGCAGATGTTACACCGTCGTCGGGAAGCCTTCCCCTATGTTCAGACATCCTTTCAGTTGTGGTAGAACGCTGGAAGAAGCCCCCAATCGCCAGATCAAAGGGTTCAAAGTCTCCGTTTTTCTCACAGAAGAGGTAGGGTTTTGAAAAAATGCCAAAGGCTCTATTTCGGATGGGAAATCGGTGTTTTACAAAGTCAAGGGCTCGGGAACATGATTAGGTAGGGTTTCTAGCCGTTGGGAGTCAGTTTCCAAAATAGAAGTCGAAGAATTCATGGGCGTTTCCAGATCATAAACCGTAATAGATCTGGGAGGTTGGCGTCCGCATTGGCTGCCTCCAACTTGAAGTTGGCGTCCATCGATCTGGACACTGGCTCAGCTCTAGGCGTCCACTCATGTTGACGCCAACTTGATTTTCGGCCAGAACACAAAAATGCAGTATTTTATGCATACTCTATGTACATACAAATATATATATATATATATATATATATATATATATATATATATTATACATATATATATAATTATGTACGTATATTAACATTATACATTATATATATATATATATATATATATATATATATATATATATATTTGTTCACATAACTATGCACACTATACAACCAAACAACTAAATAAGCGGCAAAATTGAACGGCCTTACACCCTCTCCCCCTTAAAGAAACTTCGTCCTCGAAGTTAGACCGACTACTCAAACAATTGGGGATACTTCTTCATCGCATCCTCAAGCTCCCAAGTAGCCTCCTCTCATGAGAAGTTCTGCCATAGCACCTTCACGGACGCAATACTCTTGTTCCGGAGATGCTGAACCTTCCGATCAAGAATAGCTACTGGTTACTCAACATAAGATAGATCTGGCTCGATCTCCACTGGCTCGTGACTAATCACATGAGATGGATCTTTGACGTACCTCATGAGCATAGATATGTGGAACACCGGATGAACACTAGCTAACACCGGGGGTAAATCTAGCTCATATGCCACGCTGCCCAATCGTCTGAGAATCTCATACGGGCCAATGAATCTAGGACTTAGCTTATTATGCATGCCAAATCTAACAACACCTCGAGTAGGCGAAATCTTCAAAAAGACATGCTCACCCACCTTAAACTCTAAATCCTTTCTTCTGTTGTCGGCGTAACTCTTCTGCCTATCCTGCGCTGCAACAAGCCTCTTCCTGATAAGCTGGACCTTATCCGAAGTCTCTTGAACTAGCTCCAGACCGATCAACTGCCTATCGCCAGTCTCCTCCCAACACAAAGGAGATCTATAAGTCCTCCCATATAATGCCTCAAATGGAGACATTCCAATACTCGCATGAAAACTGTTGCTGTATGCGAACTCCACAAGAGGTAAATGACACTCCCAATCATCCTTCCAATCCAGTACACATGCTTTCAATATATCCTCGAACGTCTGGATAGTCCTCTCGGACTATCCATCTGTTTGGGGACGGAACGCCGAACTAAGCTTCAATTCAGAACCTAAAGCATCTTGAAGACCCTTCCACAGCCTCGAAGTGAATCTCGGATCTCGATCTGAAATGATTGAATTTGGCACATGATGCAATCTAATAATACTACTAACATACAATCTAGCTAAACTCTCAACCGACTGCTTTTTCTTCATGGGCAAGAAATGTGCAGTCTTAGAGAATCTATCTACAACTACCCAAATCGAGTCATTGCCCCTCCTTGACCTGGGCAAACCCATTACAAAATCCACAGTGATAGCCTCCCACTTCCATATTGGGATTTCCATCTTTTGCATAAGTCCAGATGGTCGCTGCCGCTCAACCATCACTTGCTGGCATACTAAACATCTAGATACAAACTCCGCTACATCCTTCTTCATGCCAAACTACCAAAATGATCTCTTCAAATCTTGGTACATCTTAGTGTTACCCGGATGAATAGAGAATCTCGACCTATGAGCTTCTGCTAATATATGCTCATGGACATCTACTATGTCGGGAACACACACACGGTGCTGGAACCTAATCACACCATCCTCATTACGAGCAATGCCTACCTTGCCCACTAACTCCTGGAGTCTAGGGTCGAGATGCATCCAATTCGAGATGCATCTGTATAGATGGCAAAACCCTCATCACCACTAGGCAATACCAATACCGGTGCAGAAGTAAGCTTAGCCTTCAATAATTGAAAAATACTCTCACACTCCTCGGACCAAACATATTTCTCACCCTTCCTGGTTAGCTTAGTCAAAGGGGTGGCGATAGATGTAAATCCCTCAATAAATCGCCGATAATAACCCGCTAAACCAAGGAATCTCCGAATCCCTGATGGGGTTATGAGAATCTCCCAATCTAACACAGCCTGAACCTTCGTTGGATCAACTGCTACACCAGCGCCGGAGATAACATGCCCAAGGAAATGGACCTCGCGCATCCAAAAATCGCACATGCTGAATTTTGCATACAGCTTGTGCTTTCGGAGAACTTCTAATACTACCTTTAAATGCTGACGGTGTGTGGACACATCCAGAGAATAGACCAAGACATCATCAATAAACACTACGACAAAGCTATCTAAATAAGGTCTAAACACCATGTTCATGAGATCCATGAACACTGTAGGGGCATTGGTTAGACCAAACGGAAGAACCAAAAACTCATAATGTTCATAACGGGTCCTAAAGGCCGTCATGGACACATCCTCACTCCTAATCCTCAACTGATGATAGCCAGACCACAAATCAATCTTGGAAAAGACCGATGCATTCTGCAACTGGTCAAATAGATCATCAATCTGCGGTAAGGGATACATGTTCTTCACAGTCCCTTGGTTTAACTTTCTATAATCAATGCATAACCTGAGTGACCCATATTTCTTCTTTACGAATAAGACAGGTGCGCCCCAAGGAGAAACACTAAGGCGAATAAATCTCTTGTCTAGCAAATCTTGCAACTGCTTCCTTAGCCTAGCTAACTCCGTAGGTGACATCCGATATGGAGCCTTTGAGATAGGAGGTGTACGGAAGCAACTCTAGGGTAAACTCTATCTCTCTAACCGGTGGCAATCTAGACAAATCATCGGGAAAAACGTCTGGAAATTCCTGCACTACATCAATCTCCTCAAGAGTAAGTGACTCGTAAGCCTTCGGTACTAATACCACGCTGGAAAGAAAAGCGTCACAACCCTTGTTAACCATTCTCATCGCCTTCATGGCGGAGATGACAAACTTTCCCGCTAAGTTCCTTGGCAATCGATGTGAAAACTCATCCTCACTAGGAATACGGAAAACAATCTTCTTCCCATGACAATCTACTAACGCATAGTGCTCCGCTAGCCAATCCAGACCAAGAATTGCATCATAATCCTTCATCTTTAGCAAGAAGAAACATCCATCTAGAACTCTATCCTCAATGCACACAGGTAAAAACGGAATGCACTTCCTAGTCGATACCGTACCCGCAGGTGTGTGCACAGACAACGGAACCTCTAACTCCTCAGCCTCTAATCCTAACTCTAAAGCTAACTACCTAGCAAACCGCTCGAAAATGAATGAGTGAGTGGCACCCGTATCAAACAAAACTTGAGCGTGCACACCCATGAAAAGAACCGTACCTTCGGTGACATGCTCCGCGTGCCCGGCATCCTCACGAGCTAACGCGAACACTCGAGCTTGGGCTCGAGGCCTTCCTGGTCGTCCTGTAGCTGGCGCTGCTGCTGCTGCTGCTGCCGCTGTTGAAGCTGGTGCTGCTCGCTGAGCTCCCTGCTGAAGTCTAGGGCAGTCCCGAATCTAGTGCTCCCTGCTCCCACACTTGAGGCACTTTCCTACCATCTTCTAGCACTCCGTACCACCATGTGCCCTTCCACAATGAGGACACTCCTTCTTGCCACTAGACCTACTACCGGGGGAACGCTGAGAAGCTACATGCTGACTGCCCGCTACCATGGGGCACTGCGGTGACTGATACGCCACCTTCTTTCTATCCTGCCGTTGGAATGGAGGTGCAGGCCTCTTCTGTGAAGCCTTCTTCTCCTCAAGGTACTGCTCCATCTCACCTTCCTATCTACATATAGCGCTAAGGGCCTCATCTAGGGCAAGATGATCAAACGCCACCAACCTCATCCTTAGTGATGGCTTAAGGCCCATCACAAACTTCTTCGCTTTCCTGCGCTCATCAACCATTATGTGAGGTGCATACTTCGATAATTTCGCAAACCTGGCCTCATACTCGAGTACGGTCATGGAGCCCTGAGTCAAGGTGAGGAACTCCTACTCCATCATGTCCTAGATATGCTCGGGAACGAACATGGCCCGAAAGAGCCTCACGAACTCGCTCCAAGCAACCTCAACAGCACCGTCCTCAAATCTGGTACATAGCAACGAGGACCACCATACATCAGCTCTCTCCTGTAAAACAACCTCCATAAGCACCAAACTAGACAACTCTAAATGTAACATAAACAAATACATATGCAACTAACACATACCTGTAGCATATAGGTGGCCAAGCTGACCTTGTCATCCTCAGCACACCTAATAGCCCGGAAGATCTTCTCGATCTCCCTCATCCAGCTCTCCGCAAGCAGTGGATCACTCTCCCCCTTAAAAGAGGGTGGAGCCATCCTCTTGAACCGCTCCATGATGGATGGTCCACCATGGTCATGCCCCTAGGGAGCTGGAGCTGGGGCCTGAGCCTGCTACAACAAACAATACAATTTAACATATATAACACAATAGCAATGTAACAATCATATATTTAAAAGAAAACAAACTACTTCTATCTAACATTGCTAACCTGAGCCTCCAGCTGAGCCTGGAGTGTAGCCTGGGTATGCGCCTGGGCATGCATAGCCTGCACTAGGCCTTGCATGAATACTCCATAATCAACTGGTGGTGGTGGAGGAAGTACAGTAGGTCCCTGTGGGGCTGGGGCCTATTGCTCATCCCTCTCTTCATGTCTAGGCTCATCCTCTCTAGCCTGGGCACCACGCCTGTCACGAGAAGCCATATCCTACAAGACAATTTGATCCATATTAGAAACTAAGTTATTTAGTTCCTAACTAGTTTCTTATCTATCTTTTATTCATTATTAATCATTTCTACACATGTGGACAATTCTATAAAGACTTAGCATATAATGAAGATGATGGTTGTAGGATAGAATATGTGGATGGATCAGATCTAGAAGGGGGGGTTGAATAGATCTGACACCAATTACTGTGGAAGCTTAAGCAATTCAAAATTACTTCGAATCAGAGATTAATTCAAACAAACAATTTACTGATCTGAAGTGTGGGTTTGTATAGATGATGTGTGAAGCAATTAAACACTTAGTGTGAAAGCAAAATCCTATGCAAGCATCTAGCGCAAACAAGCAGATCAAACTATTGCACAAGGTATTTTTAGGTGGTTCGGAAATCACACTAGTGATTCCTACATTCACCCCTCACACAATGAGGCTCCACTACTCAAAAGAGTACAACTCACACCAGAGCACGATGACTCCAAACACCCTTAAGCACGACGACTCAACACGCAACCTTGAGTTCAACGACTCACAAACTGAGCACGACGGCTCAAACAACTACCGGAGCACGACGACTCCAAATTGAGGATGACAGCTTAAACCACACAGTGAGTGCGATGACTCACAAACCAGAGCTCGACAGCTCACAATATAAAAGATAGATCAAACACAAAAGAGATCAGATCATCTAGCAATGATCTGATTCACAGACTCAATAAACTTAGAAATCTGTATAGAACTTCATGTACAGATCTCACAAGAAGAAATAAGATGAAAACTCCAAGAATTAGGTGAAAGAAGTATGAATTGGATGTTCTTTGGTGAAGAGGTCTTGCAGACGCTTAAATTGAGGAGCCTTGATGGAATTCGGTGGACATTCTCCTCAATCGATGATGCTCTGCTTTTATGGCATCTGAAATGCCAAAAATCCTTCTTCTACTGCTCCTCTTAAGTTGAATCTGCTCCCTTTCCTAGCACAACAAACTTCTCTCCAGAGATTCCCCTTGATTCCCACGTCCTTCCTCTTGAAAGGATGGCCTGCAGCTTCTAGAGATGGAGCCAAATCTGGAAAGCCCCTTTTTGCCGCCAAAAAGCTTCTTCTGGAAGTGTATGGGATCTCTTGCCTTTGGGGTAGAAGAATCATGGGTATTTATAGCCCCATATGTCCATAAAGTACTTTGGGGTGCATGGGCACGGAAATCTAGGTCAAATCTCTTGATTCCCAAGCAGCCACGTGTCTAGAAAAATTCACGTTTTTGAGTTTCAGTCGAAGTGTGTCGACACCAAAGGGCACTGTGTCGACACCACTGGCATTGTCTTCAAACTGGGCTTCTGGGACAGTCATCTAGTGTCGACACCACAGGGCACTGTGTCGACACCACAGGGCAATGTGTCGACACCACAGGCAGACTGTGTCGACACATAGGCAGATTGTGTCGACACCAATGGCTACTGCTTTAGAACATGCTTATGGAATAGTCATCTAGTGTCGACACCACAGGGTACTATGTCGACACCATAAGTGGACTGTGTCAACACCACACGACATTCTGTCGATACCACAGGTGGACTGTGTCGACACCACTGTGACAAATTTGTGTAAACCTGAAAATATAAAGTGTAAACCATTAATACAAGATATTATCATTAAAATGTGAGATATTAATCATAAAAAATATGTTGTTTAAGCATTGTTGTCATAAAATGTATCACAAATGTATGTACAAAATGTCATCATCAAAATCAAATTATGAGTGATGTCAATTAGTCATGATTAAAGTCATCATTAAAAGGTTTCAAATACACACTCAACCCAACATTCTCCCCCTTTTTGATGATGACAAAATATATGCACAATCTCCCAATAGCCTGACTCCCTTGACTGCAATAACTCCCTTTGACCATATTCACCCTTTGAACTTTCTCCCATAAGAAACTTTCTCCACTTTAAAGAACTTTCTCCCCCTTTTTGACAGCATCAAAAATATAGATAAGAGAGAGAAACAAAGAATGTAGGAGATCAAGAAATGAAATGTAGGAAATGAATGGTCAGAAATCATCAAAATAAATGAGGCAAAGTGATATTGACATATGAAAGAAGTTATTGTGTGTTTGGTATTCTGCAACAAAGTTTAATCACAAAGACACACTCAACACAAGGTATTGCAAGATATAATGATCTAAATGTAGTTAAAATACTGATGCAAATGTGAAGAAAAGTGACCTATATGAGTGATCAGAAATATTTAACAAGGATGTTAAGAGCTTTAATTTTAACACAATGTAGAATAATAGGTCTAAACTCAGTATACATGAACTTTATTAAGGTCTTAAGCCTTTCCATCCTGTTAATTTGATTTTCTTTCATTTTGAACTGGGAAAGAATAGAAGAATAACTTAGTTAAATCTCACTTTTCAGTGCAAGAGATCACATTGATTAGATGCAAGACCTACTGATTACTCAGTGGTTTAACTTTCATTATCATATACAGAGTTGAAAACTTTGATTTCTTTTTTTGACTCGAAACAAACCACTTTTTAGGTGAAATGGCCCGGTTACTCAGTGGTTCAAGAATTTGCATTGCTCTATTTGTATCTTTCTAGATTGTTGATCATTTTCTTTTGATGTTTTGCAGGAATATGTTTGCTTTGACCAGAAAAGTCATGACTACGAATTTAGAAAAATTATTCTTAACATGTGGTAAAAATGAAGCTTAAACATGCACATGTTAAATAAGAAAGCCACTCATGTGCCGACAAGTGTTTTGAAAGTCATTTTAAAGACATTCAGTATTAAGATTGCTTAACCTTGAAATGATAATGAATCTTTGAAATTAAACTAAATGCATAATGAGTTTAGTTTCAATGTCTTAATTCTCTCATAAGAAAATAGCACAATGACTCAAAAAATTCTGATGAGTTTGGGGTTCAAGATAGACAAGTATGGTCAATGAATGTGACAATGACTCCCCCTTTCATGTATCTCCCCCTCACAAGGCGAACATGAAGATTATTGATGAAATAGGAATGGAATGAAGTGTAAATAGAATGAGCAAGAATGTTTTATTGAAAGACAAGAACTCCCCCTCAACAATTGCATACAAGACTCTTGTTACTTGGCGGAGACATATACTCACGCATAGTGAAAGTGTCCAGACAAGCCTGACTTGTCTTTCTTCAAATCACCATTTGATATACCAAGAATGCCAATGCAATGTGAGAGTGAGGAATTTATTTGCAAGAACATTTGTCAACAAACTGAATGGGAGTTGTTAATAAATCAGATATGAAAGAATATTTCTCCAGTATTTCACTCAAAGATTCTTTTGACTCACTCCCCTATAAGATATGCATGATATGAAATGATTATTTAAGCAATTCAGATATGTTCATTCCAAGCAGTTTGCACAGAAAAAGTATGAACATGATCAACCATATATCAACAGGGAATTTATTGAAGGAGAAATTTTTCTCAAAAACTCAAAATTGTTTCAAAGACTTAAAATAAAGTTTTTGAGATTTTCATTTTTCTTGATGACCTTTATGTAGAAAAAGACTATTGATACTTGGCGGAGAATTTTTCTCACGCATGATGATAGTTTCCAAACAAGCTTAACTTGTCCTTTCACATTTCACCATTTGATATACCACATAGTCACTGCAAAAAGGTCAATTATTCTTTAGTTTTAGCATGAAATTCATTGCATTTTCATGAATATTTTTGCACTTTTTCAAATTTACTCCCCCTTAATATGTGCATGGAATGAAAAAGATTGCAAGTAATTCACACATGATTATGCACACAATTAGCCTTAAGCACAACATGACTTCTGGTACTTGGCAGAGTATTTTACTCATGCATAATGATAGCTTTCAAACAAGCGTAACTTGTTTTTCCACATGTCATCATTTGATATACCAAAAAGCAGTTGATATGCACATAGAATCATGGGCACAGTTAAGCCAGCATGATAATACAAACATGATTCCAATTGTTATGACACAAAGTTATTGTTGGGAGCAACATCAAAACACACTCTTCATTGTTCCGATAAGACTCTAAGAATATTCTTTAACTTAAGCAGTTCAATCTGGAAATGATATGAGGTTTTACCTGAACAATCTTCATTTGGATTTTACCTGTGGTTTCCAATTTTTCTTGCCTTGCATAGCCGTTGTCTTGATTC
This sequence comes from Colocasia esculenta, assembly GCA_014218235.1. Lineage (NCBI taxonomy): Eukaryota > Viridiplantae > Streptophyta > Magnoliopsida > Alismatales > Araceae > Colocasia > Colocasia esculenta. Next base: position 117,774,829 of record CM024760.1, on the reverse strand, counting down.
CAGATGGAAAGGTATGGCTACAAGGCTCATCAACTTGCTGATCAAGTTGGCCTTAGGACCCTTACCTTCTTGGGTCCTACAGTGGAGCAAGAGTTAGATTGCAGTAATGAACCTTTTTGAATCTAAGAGAATTTTTTTTTTAGTATAGATGCACTTTTGTCATTAATGGTTCTATGAGCAACATTAGTTCCATAACACAATTATTCTTTGTTTAATGCATCTATGTTTTTTCATGAGATGTTCAATTTATATTCACATAGAGTTTCTGAGCATTTTCAACAAAATCATGATTCTTAGTTACATGTGCATGATGTGAAAACTTATGCAAGTAATTCAAGCAAAAATCATCATGGAAGAAATGAAATAAACAAGCAGTCATGTTTCGATCACAACCATTTTTTTTTAATTAATGACTCTTACACAAGGAAGATCATTGGTACTTAGTGGAGGTTATTCTTCACACATAATGATAGTTTCCACACAAGCCTGACTTGTCCTTCCACAGTTCACCATTTGATATACCAATTGATCTTTGCATAAGAGTCCCAATTGATTTCAGTTATTATTTAGTAGGGAATCTCTCAGAAGTATTTACCTGGTGAGATTTTCATTTTCTTTAATTCTCTTCACTTACTTTCCTTGTAGCTTTAGTCATGAAGCCTTCATCTTGAAATTGACTACAAGGATCCCAACATTCAACATTCAAGCAGCACATTTCAAAACCCAAACTTGTTTGGGTCCTAAGGAGCTTCCATGAATCTGCAACAACGATTTTTGAATCCAAAAGGATTTTATATTGGGTGCATTTTTTTGAAGACTAGAAACACTAAAATCTGGGTTTCTAATCTTAGAGTTATTAGTATAGAATGCACCACTGACATACTGAACAATTTTTTTTCTAATTTTTAGATTTTTATCATTGAGATTTTTAACATGGTGGAATTCAAAAGAGATATTTTGTGCAACAATTCTATTTTCATGTACATGGAATTTCTGAGTGTTTTCAGCATGAACATGATCTTTATTCTTATGTACATTGACATGAAACATAGAAGCATGCACAAGATTATCAATTCTATGCCAACATTCCCTAGAAGTATGCCCAAATTTATGACATGTGAAGCACTGGACTGATTTGGCATATTTATGGAAATGTTGATCTCTATTCCAGCAAAATTTGGCTAAATGACCATGTTTATTACAATTAAAGCAAATGAGATCATTTCTTACCTGATACTTACCTTGGCATGTATGCATTTGCTGGAATCTCCTTTTCATGTGAGGAGGTTTACCATGAGGAGAAGGAGGTACCTTTTGGTGGCTCTTGGCATGATGTGAATATTGAACTTTCTTTGAAACACTTCTGAAGTGTGGAAGAGATGGAGGAATCATGTGTAAATTGTTCTGTTTTTCTGTTTAAATTTTCTTGTTTTTCACAGAAACAAGATTCTTCTTCTTAGCAGCATTTTTGCCATTTTTCTCATTTTGTTTTTGAATATTTTTCTGAACATGAACTTTCACTGATTTTTCATTAGAGATATCAAAGTTCTTGTTCACAGCAGCTTTAACAAATATTACGTTGGTTTTCTTCTCATTTTCTTTATTTTTTACAGAAGCAAGACTTTTGTTTGTAGTATTCTTCAATTCATCTTGAAACTTCTATTTTTTTGCTTTTAATGCAACAACTTCTTTTTTTGAAATTTGAAGTTTATTTAGCATGACATCCAAACCATTTTTCATCTTGTTCTTTTCATTTTCAAATTGAGCAATTTGTTTTTCCAAATCAGCAATTTTATTACTTAAATTGCTACAATTATTGTCCAATGGTTTGTCATGCAACAAGCATTCAATCTTCCTTTTTAGATGACTATTTTCTTCAACAAGTTGTTTGCATCTTTCATTTATATGATGATCATGAGCCATATTAGAAATCTGTTTGTTTAATTGATCATTATCAAATTTGAAGTTTTCATTAAGATCAATCAATTTTTCATTTTCATCTTTCAAATCAAGATTTTCATATTCCAACTGATCATGATTTTCATTCATCTTGGACAACTTGTTTTCACAAATTTTGATTTTATCTTTCAAACTTCATTTTTCAGAATTCAGTTTTTGAACTTCAATTTTCAAATTCTCATTTTATTGTGAAGTATCTTTATCATTGTTCTGGAGAAATTCAAGTGTATTTTTCAAATTTTCACTTTTTTTTGGCAATGTTTTAAAGTCTTTTTCAAATCATTATTTTTAGTGTTCAGCTTTGCATTAAGATTTTGTATCTTCTCACATAATTCAATCAATTCAACATAAGACATGCCTTCATCTGTATTAGAATCAGAATTAGAATACATAAATGGATCTGGAATTGATTTACCTGACCTTGTAGACCCATTTGAACTCTTGTGTTCTGAAGAGGATGAAGAATGCTCTGAGCTAATGGAATGTGCTGTTAGAGCAAAAGTCTATTGAATTGTTGATTTTCTGGATTCATTGAAGCTCTACTTTGCCATTAAGTACTTGTGAATTTCTTTTGCTGCTTTTCTTTGTGAATCCTCTAAAAAATTCGATGCAAATGAACTTGGGGATTTCTCTGAAATTATAACAGGAAATTCATGCAGATTAAAGCAATTTGCCATTATACCAAAACTCAAAAGACTATTAGATATAATAACAGTGAATCAATGTAATAATGAATTAGATCTAACAATTAGAGTGGTTAACCCGCTCTGATACCAATTGTAGGATCGAATAGGTGGACGGATCAGATCTAGAAGGGGGGGTTGAATAGATCTGACACCAATTACTACGGAAGCTTAAGCAATTCAAAATTACTTCGAATCAGAGATCAATTCAAACAAACCATTTACTGATCTAAAGTGTGGGTGTGTGTAGATGATGTGTGAAGCAATTAAACACTTAGTGTGAAAGCGAAATCCTATGCAAGCATCTAGCACAAATAAGCAGATCAAACCATTGCACAATGGATTTTTAGGTGGTTCGGAAATCACACCAGTGATTCCTACATCCACCCCTCACATAGTAAGGCTCCACTACTCAATAGAGTACAACTCACACCGGAGCACGATGACTCCAAACACCCTTGAGCACGATGGCTCAACACACAACCTTGAGTTCAACGACTCACAAACTGAGCACGACGGCTCAAACAACAACCAGAGCACGACGACTCCAAATTGAACACGACGGCTCAAACCACACAGTGAGTGCAACGACTCACAAACCAGAGCTCGATAGCTCCCAATACAAAAGCTAGATCAAACACAAAAGAGATCAGATCCTCTAGCAATGATCTGATTCACAGACTCAATAAACTTAGAAATCTATACAGAACTTCATGTACAAATCTCACAAGAAGAAATAAGATCAACACTCCAAGAATTAGGTGAAAGAAGTATGAATTCGATGTTCTTCGGTGAAGAGGTCTTGCAGATGCTTGAATTGAGGAGCCTTGATGGAATTCGATGGACATTCTCCTCAATCGGTGATGCTTGCTTTTATGGCATCTGAAACACCAGAAATCCTTCGTCTACTGCTCCTCTTCAGTTGGATCTGCTCCCTTTCGTAGCACAGCAAACTTCTCTCCAAAGATTCCCCTTGATTCCCATGTCCTTCCTCTTGAAAGGATGGCCTGCAGCTTTTGGAGATGGAGCCAGATCTGGAAAGCCCCTTTTTGCCGCTAAAAAGCTTCTTCTGGAAGTGTATTGGCTCTCTTGCCTTTGGAGTAGGAGAATCATGGGTATTTATAGCCACATATGTCCATAGAGTACCTTGGGGTGCATGCGAACGAAAATCTAAGTGAAATCCCTTGATTCCCAAGCAGACACATGTCTAGAGAAATTCACGTTTTTGAGTTTCAGTCGAAGTGTGTCGACACCACAGGGCACTGTGTCGACACCACTGGCATTGTCTTCAAATTGGGCTTCTTGGACAATCATCTAGTGTCGACACCACAGGCAGATTGTGTCGACACAGAGGCAGACTGTGTCGACACCACTGGCTACTACTTTAGAACATGCTTCTGGGACAGTCATCTAGTGTCTACACCACATGGCACTGTGTCGACACCATAGGTAGACTGTGTCAACGCCACAGGACATTGTGTCGACACCACTGTGAGAAATTTGTGTAAACCTGAAAATATAAAGTGTAAACCATTAATACAAGATATTATCATTAAAATGTGAGATATTAATCATCAAAAAAATGTTGTTTAAGCATTGTTGTGATATGTATAAAATGAATAACATGTTCAATTAGTCATCATTTTAATATGTACAAAATATACAAAATGTCATCATCAAAATCAAATTATGAGTGATGTCAATTAGTCATGATTAAAGTCATCGTTAAAAGGTTTCAAATACACACTCAACCCAACAATGGTATATATTCATGTACAATCTCAACTTGTCTCTCTAATACCAATCTCTGTAACGACCCTCCTTATACCGGTACGATTACACCAATCCACATCAGTATAATGAACGTCGCTACAGTGGGACATTGACCCAACACTAACAATAGGCTGAGATGTACACAAATATAGATATAGAACAGTGGAAATAAAAGAACTAACTACGTTCTTATTCCATCATCCACATTAGATATCCACAGTCCATATAGCAAATAAAGGAAACTAAAGTTAATTCAAATTCTAAATCAAATTACATTGTTCATTTGCAATTACATAAGTCTCCAATTACATACTATGAAAATGGAAGTACAATATCTATATCTCCACTACAATCTACTCCTCTCGCTCGGAGTCGCTCCCAATGATCTCCTCCAAGGAAGTAGAGTCACCTGCTACACCTGTACGCCAAAGCAAGAGTGAGTCTAAATAGACTCAGCAAGTAATCCACGCACAACATTCATACACACATCATATGCACATGCTGGCTTTAATGTAAGAAGGAATGCATGTTGCATGCTTATAACATAAGTCAATATACTTACATTCGTACACATGCTCTCGATGTATAACATGCACATGATTTAACAATTCACTATTACCCATTTCATAGCACAATTCTACTAATCTAGAACATGGATTTAAGTACAATGTGATTAGCAATGTAGCATGGATTCTAATGAATTTTTACATGCTCATTTCACATTCGTTTACACATTTAACTTGCTGTTTTAATGAAATAAATTCACAATCATACCTGATGCCACATTTTATCAAGCATGAATTGAATGTTAAAACAGACTCAAGTTGATTGGCATTTATATACAAATTTATCATGAAACTAGGTACTAATTGAATAACACATTTAGTATGCAATCTAGACATTCTTTCATGCACTTATCACATTTGTAATCATACTTAGCTTGCTATTTTGACATGCATTACACACTATTCACATGGTAGCATAATCACTTTATACTTTCACACACTCAATTACACATTTCACATTTGACATGTTCACATGCACATATGTTCACATTACACATTTAATTGCCATGACACATAGTCCAAGCCACCACTAGAAGGACACACATAACACATTCACATACCAATCACCTAGGAAAAACAATGATAGATCTTGGTTAACTGCGCAGAACCGGGAGAAACACTCTCCACCCTAACCAGTGGTACTTGTCCACCTCTAGGATTTCATCAAATTTGCCCATAGGATTTCACACACTATGAACCTTCCCATAGGGACTTTACTATGGTAGGGTCCCACAGCCCTCTATGGTAGCAATGTCACATACGGCATAGTTTATACAATTTACATTAATCACATTGTGCATGATGTTCACATGCACTAAATTATACCATTCCACTTACTTGTATACAATCACACAGTTTTCAGCTTATCTAATAATATGTTGTTATTTACAGTGTTAAACAGGTCATAACTTAATTCTATTCATGCTGCAATTTACTGAAATACAAACAATTGACATGGTCATGATGAACATAGTTATTTTATATCATATAGCCCGATAAGAGTGTCTACTGTTAACAGAATGCCATGAAATTTATATCACAAATCCCTACCAGTAAACCTATCATATATTGAATTTCTCATATTTTTCGGATCAGAATCTATTTAAACAGGAATTAACGATGCTAAAATATGCTTGTAATCTTATTTAAGAATTCTTGATAATGAACAGAGTACATACAAATTCGCCCTAAATTCATGATAAGACCTACTGCAAGTACTTAATCACATATAAAATCTACAGCTTGTACATACCATTAGAAATCCAAAAAAGAATTCACAAAGGTCAAGCATGACTTGTGCAAAAAATTGAAGAACTCGGCAGCACACATGTGGCCACCAATAGGGTTAATGGCACCATCGGTGGCCGCTAACTCTGGATATTAACGGCACCAGATGTTTCCATTAAGTTCCTATCTGTGCAAAACACATACTGAACTCAAAAACAATTGTGAAAGGGGGGTTCCAGGACACGATAAAAATATGGAAAAATACCTAGGACCTACTAGAGATGTGTATGGACGATGCCTAATGGATACTTGCCTCTAGAAAAATCGTTAAAGGGAATTATTTTCCGATGATGCTCTCCTCGGCCAATGCCAAGAAGCCCTCAAATCCTTCCCCAAACTGGTTCTGTGATGAAGCAGATGGTACATCGTCATCGGGGAAGCCTTCCCCTATGTTCAGACTTCCTCTAAGTCGTCGTAGAACGCCGGAAGAAGCCTCCAATCGCCAGATCAAACGGTTCAACATCTCAGTTTTTTACACAGAAGAGCTAGGGTTTTGACAAAATGCCAAAGGGTCTATTTCGGCCGGGAATTGGGTGTTTTATAGAGTCAAGGGTTTGGGAACACGATTAGGTAGGGTTTCTAGCCGTTGGGAGTCAGTTTCCAAAACAGAAGCTGAAGAATTCGCGGGCGTTTCCGGATCATAAGCCATAATAAATCTGGGAGGTAGGCATCCGCATTGGCTGCCGCTAACTTGAAGTTGGCGTCCATCGATCTGAACGCTGGCTCAGCCATGGGCGTCCACTCATGTTGACGCCAACTTGATTTTCGGCCAGAACACAAAAATGGAGTATTTTATGCATACTCTATGAACATACATATATATATATATATATATATATATATATATATATAATGCATTGCATATACATCATATGTACATAGTTAAACAATTATATATATACATGCACGACTTTACTTAATTATAATATGTATAGGAATACACATATATATATATATTTATTTGTTCACATAACTATGTACACTATGCATCTAAACACTATACAACCAAACAACTAAATAAGAACCAAAATTCGAGGGCCTTACAGTTGTACTGAGCAATACAACTTTTACAGAAAGTCCATTCGAAGTCTAGGCATGAAACTATAAATCCAAATATCAAAACAGGTCAAAATAGTGAACAGAAGAACTAGACAGCAAGCCTGTCGCCGCTAACCTCAGTAGATGGCGACAAGGTTGACTTTAAGTTCATCATTGTCGGAAGTCAAGGTGGACGTTAACTTGACAGGAAAACTGAACTCATTTGGGACTCATGTAAACCCCAAATCTGACTGTTTGTACCTTTTTAAAATTGTGTAAAAATTGAAAAAGGGTAAAATATAGAGTTGGGAACCCGATCCCTAGGTTACTTGCCTTTAAAACACCAAGAGAATCACGGATTTAGCCGATGAAACCCGCCTTGGCCAACCAAGACAGTCCTCCTTCTAGGCTGAAACCCTAGATCCGCCGGTCCCCGATGGTATGCACACCTTGGAGATGCCTCTAGCCTTCAAAAACACTAGTCCTCCACTTGCAGAAGCTCAGTCAAAGCCTCCACGAAGATCGAATCACCAGTTCTTACTTCCACTTTCTTATAAGCTTGGAGAAGACACCCAAAAATTGGTTCTAAAAGGTTAACCCTCCCTTTTTATAAAAGAGATGGCCTCTCCAAACCAAACCCTCGAGCCCAGATCTGTAACCCCCAAGGTTTCCAAAAATGTAGCCCTTACCATAACTCTACCGAGCTGGACTACGAGAATCTCAATGTCAATTCTGGAAGAAATAGACGTCAAGGTTTACTGCCGTTTACATAGAGTAAACGTCAATCAATATGGACGTTTACCTGGAGTTGATGGCAAGGATGTTGTCGTTAACCTACTGTTGATGGCAGTCGATGTTACCCTCAGAAACATAGGTCAATTGCATCTACCTGAGAACATGCCATTCTACACTACAAGCCATAAAACCATATACATACATGCACATAATTTTCTAAATGCTCAATAGAATAAATATCAATTGAAATTTAAAAGCTAATAAGAAATTTTAGGACATCACACGTGTGGAGCCTAGGATGTGAGGGATGGAGGTCCCCCGACCAAATGCAGAATGCACTGTATGCATCATATATAAGTATAAGGTTCAAGATAGCAAAGGGTCACATACTATCTATAGTTTGAATCGTGATGGACATAGACGTCGCAACTCAAATAGTAAATCACGTCCAGTCACCCGGTTGCGGATATGAAAGCCTCAGGAGTGTACCAGGGCCGCGTCTGGTCCCTGTGGACGGACTATAGAAAGAAATGTGAAGGACTATGCCGTTGCAAAACAAAAAGAATTCAGACCGACTAACCTATCGTGTCTATAGGCCTAAATAGCAACCACTGTGTCGATCGCAAATTTAGAAGGCAACCTGTGAGCGAAAAAACAAAGCAGAAATCAAGAGTATTTGTATAAAACTCAACACACAAGCACAGATTTGCAGGGTATAAGCATGAAAGGCATGAAAGAAACACAATCTCACCCATGCATGGATCAAATCATCATTTTTTTTTATTTTCTCAAATTTTCTTTAAGATCTACAATTGGGTAATCACTTAGAGAGGAGGAAAAGAAGGAGAGGCATGTGAGGGTGCCGAAGAAGGGGTGCCACGTGGGGCACGATGGAATGGGTAATCAAAGAAAAGGCAAAAAGAAGTCCCATCATGATCGCCAATTTATAGATGTCGCTTTTTCGTTCTTGCAAACTGCGAAACACTACAAAGAAAATTATGAGAAATAAGGAAGAAAATAAAAGGTGTGGAGCACAACTCCTGATATGTGGTCATGATCGCCAGACACAAGTGGGTGCTGAAGGAGGTGTAGTAAATGCAAATAAAGAGTGATTGTGAGAAATACCTCTTAAGAGCGGAGAGATTGTGCGGAAGGGATAAGGCTTCTTTCTTCTTCTATGAAGCACAGTCGGCCGTGGTAGAAGGCACTTTCTTGATGATTACCCTTGCAAGAAATACACAGAATAAAAGAGGATTAGCCAATTGAAGTGTAATATCAACTCTTAAATAATTGAAATAAGATGAATAACATGGAGAAGATCTCATCTTTTGGTGCCTTTTAAAACCCCTAGAAAATTTGGTGTGTGTGTATGCATGAATGCGTGTATGTTGATGGGAGATTGATCATATGATTAAAAATAGAACAGACAAGAGATGATAGGTAGTAGGGGCTCATGCTGGAAGCATGGAGGGAGTATGTTGGTGTGCATGCGATGATTAAAGAGAAAAATAAAAAAAGAGATGATGATGGCAATGGCCACATTGGGCTTGGAGAAGTGTGTTGATTTGAATAATTAATAAACCAAGAAGAGAAGGGAGGGTAGTGCGTCCCCTTTGGATAATGGCACAAGTAGCTGAAGCTTGCTGAAGAGAGGATGCAGAGGACACGATGGTGTTGCTGCTGCTGGTTGATTGACAGGCAAGAGAGGCATTGAAGAATGAGTCGGCAGTCCGGCAGGGCTCTTCCTTGGAAATCTCTCTCAAACTCACTGGACGTGGGTGTTCTCTGGGGCTCCTACCTTTCTAACCTTTTTTGAAGATGAGACATGCGGTGTATATATAGGAGAAGGGCTCGAATTCTGAGGTGGACAATAATTGCAAATCGTGACGGACAGAGTGGTAGCTATTAGTTTTGAAACGTGACATCTTGAGAGGACGTGTTCATGAAATTTCAATAACAATCAGATTATAACCCTTAATCGCGATGACCCGATATGTCACGTTCATGAATTTCGGAATTTTGTTTATGGAAACTTGCCAAAAGCTAAATATGGAAATTGGAATCGCGACGGTGATACCCGACGTGTTTCAAAAAAGGACAATAAGTATTTCCATAAATGAAATAAGGAAATCACTGGAAAAAATAGAAATTGTTAATCTCGAAGGCACGACACGACGGGTTTAAGAGTAATTGATGTTGGATCGATTGCTAGAGTGCTAGTTGAAGTTAGACACGACCGTATGACCCGTTGTGTTTAAGTTGTTCTCCATCAGTCAATCATAAACGCGACCACCTAGACCGTCGCGATTTGCACTCTTTGTCGACACCTTTGGAAAAATTAGGAAAATTAGGGGAAGCACCAGGAAATGAAGAAAAATGGGAGGAAGACCCTAATGGGAAAATTACTCTCGCAAGGCAAAAAGAGAGCCATTTGTAGCATTATGGAGTAATTTGAAATTTGTCTACGATGGTGTCATTTTTAGCGTGTCTACATATATTAGGCATGGTGAAGTAGGCCTATATGGAATCCATCTGAATCTTACTCTTAACGGATTCTCCTAAAGAACTCCTCTTCTCTTTATCCAATTGACCCTGGCCAAGGATTTGTTTGAGTGAGACACACTGGATATTGTCTCTCATGATAGCAACAAAGTATGATTCTTTAATGACCTTTCCTAAGGTTGGCCACCATCCCCAATAATTGGTTGTGCTAGATTTGGAACACCCAAACCTATAAGTCAGGCTTCAAAGGATGAAGTACTCAAACAAGACACATTTTATACCCTTCTCAAGTAACTTATGACCAAAATTATTTAAGATTTGTGTTTAAAGAGGATAGATCTCATTATGATGATCCTCATCCTCATTGCACAAATCCATAGACATCACAATATATATATCACATCACCATGAAAATAATATTTAGTGAGCAAATGTCTTTATTAGATTACCAAAAGAGATTTGTACCCAATTACAAGTACCATTACACATGCAAGTTGACTTACAGGGCACTTATAATTGGCACTTTTGGTGTGTTGAAGATACGGTTTTGGAAGTTGTGTGAGGTCATATGTACTTGTGATCGATGCATAAGGCGATGGTGTCAGCATGTTGTATTGTCCATAATTTTATCCGTCGAGAGTTAGGATATGAAATGTACTTCAATGGACTTCGAGATGAAGACATTATCAAGGATGGAGTAAGGAAAAGGATGTACCAGTTGAGATAGTCATGACACCTGTCACGATTGCCGCATCAAGGGTCCTTCATGACCACATAGTGAATAAACTATGGTCTACTGGGAATAGATGATCGATAATGAAAAACTTCGGAAGGGTAAATGCTCATAGTTGTAGTATGTTTAAGGTTAACATTACTCTTTCTCCATGTTGGACAATTTATTGTATGTTGACATCAGGTCCATCGCCTGTATTTTCATCTTCTCGTAATCATGTTTAATGATTTCGAGGTCCTTTCACTTTTTCACTTCTAGTGTATGCATAAGTTCATACCCAGTGTAGATATATATGCATCAGATAATGGGAATTGTAGTTATGTAAGACTTGTCAAGTGTGGGTGGACTGACGAGGTGGAATCCTTTGCTCATAGAGTTTCTAAGAGATGAAGTGTTAGTAGGGGAGTATGAGGTGTTTGCCCTATTTGAATATACATGGGCATCCATTAAGGAATCATTTAATGAGGTCATTGAGGGGTATTATTCAGCAAATGCATTTAAGCACCGTTTGACATACTACAAAACTACTTTCATTACAATTGAAGATTTAGCATGCAATGTTGTATTACTTGGAATTTAGACAACTATTCTATGCATGATATGGATGTGCAGTGGGAGTATTATGATAGGCATGTACTCTTTTGTAATGTCCATTTGATTACACATGACATGCATATGTTGTGTAGCCTACTAACTTTGTTCGAATTGTCCTTCTGTTCAATCGAGGGGCTGAATTGGTGAGAGGGAAGATGTTTCCATGGTATGAGGCTCTGGTGTCTTTGTTTCATGATTGGGAAGGACTCGATCATTGACAACTAGTGGACTACGAATGGGCTTTTTGTGATGCTCATAATCATATCTTAATTTAATTGTTGTAGTATTTTCTATGGTTCAAACAACTTATAGAACCACTCCTATATTTTATTCTTTTATTTTGATGATAAAAAAACTCATGCTTAATTTAAATAACATGAATACAATATATTCTAGCATTATCATTATAGATTTATACTGTGTTTCAACTTCGTCATACATGTTTTGATCATGTTCAGCCGAAGCTAGCTTTGTCATATCCGAAGCTACGCTTTGTCATATCCAAAGTTCACTTCATCATATACGAAGCTGGCACTTCATCATGCATGTTTTGGTCATAATCAGTCGAAGTTCAACTTCATCATATACGAAGCTAACTTCGTCATATCCAAATCTTTATACGTAGTTCACTTCGACCGATAGCGTTATGATCTGCTTTATACGAAGTTTCACTTCGTCATATCGAAAGTTTAACTTCGACCGACCATGTTGTATTTTGTCCAGTAGAAGTGACACATCGATTACTATTTCAATACAACATCGATTACATCAATTAGTCTTAAACATCTATTACATTGAAACATTGATTGTCTTTCACATCGATTACAGTAGAACATCGATTACATCAATCACACTTAAACATCGATTACTGAACATTAGAACATTGATTATGTACAAACATCGATTATCTTTCACATTGATTACCTTAGAACATTGATCGTCTTTTACAATGATTACCTTTAATCAAACATCGATTACTTCTATATCTCACATCGATTATGGTTATTTTGTTGATCTCACTTCGACTCTCTAGATGGTACTTAGATGTTTTAAGTATCTATTATTATTTTTTCAGAAATGTTAAAGTATTCTTAGTGCGATTAATGTTTTAATACTTATGGTATTATTTAATGAACAACAGATGAACACATAATGTACACTATGTTACTTTTTGTGTGTTATCTGAATAATAATAGTTAAATAAGCTTTGTACTTCTCTATTCTTCCTTTAATGCTTCATGTCATTTCTGAAGATCAGTTTTATAGTTTATCCCTTTCGGAATGCTATGTGTCTTACAAAGACATGTGTTACCATACTTCAGAATATAATGTAGTGCCCTAGATCTTTTTGCTGGATTGAATTATGCAATTGTGTGTGTGTTTCTGCATTTCACAGTGAACTATGAATTTGATGAACTTGACGTCAACCTTTACTGACGTTGACTATAGTCGACGGCATGATCGATTGCCGTCTACTGTCTGTTAATGATAAGAGAATGTGTCATTTATATTTTTCCAGAATATTTGGTTTTTCGGGCAAATAGTTTGATGACATGATCGATTGCTATCTACTTCATGGTCGACGACAACATAGGATGACGTTAACTTGACTTGCCAGTTTTTGTTGTTACCATTCCGGCGAGAAAAGATCGGTCGTTTCCAAGGCATTTAATGGAAGGATCGGGGCATTTTTGGTTCAAGGGTTAGGATTGAAGCTTAGATAATTCATAGGAGTCCTTATAAGACCTCGATTTGTCCTTTGGGAAAGGGTTTTCCACTGTTTCAGAGGTGAGAAAAGAGGACCGAAGGAAGAGTTGCTGTGCAGTGTTTCGTGTGAATTGAAACAAGCTGGACCATGGGGGAACTTCAAGGATTGTGTGCAGAGGGTTCTCCAAGCATGGTTGTTGTTTTGGAAGGCGGATCGAGTGTTTGAAGATGGTGGAACGGAATGCCTTGTGACCAAGGCGGGCGTCTTCAACTCTTTACTCGTGACTCCAGAAGGAGGATTAAAGGCAAGTAACATAGGGGAATGGATTAGGATAGTATGTTCTATAGATTTATCATTTTTATAGATTTTTAAACCCATGAATAAAATAGTAGGAAGGGGTTAAAGTTACGTTATTTCATGTGCGGTTTCTGGGGTTTCTGGTCAGATGAACTAAACGTCAACATTGACTGTCATTTATTTCATGTAAACGTCAAGTTTTTGGATGTCTATATATATATATTAATGGTGGTATGTGCTGCCGTCAACTGATATTAACGATAGGGAATGTTGACATTAACCTGTGTAAACGACAGCATACCCTGCCGTTAAGTTCATCAGTGTTGCTTGCTATAAAATTCTGATTCTGTGTGTATTCTGTGAACTAAGCATGTGTAAGGTTTTTTGATTAGGCTCTATTATGCGTAAGTTATTACTGTGATGCAGCAGGAAAGTCATGGCAATACTGTATGGGCTTACATAGTTATTTTAGACGTTTTTCTTTGGTTAATTAAGGAGATGGTGAAATGATTACAAGTTTAATCTATGCTATGATATCATAATAAAAAAATTTACTGCTGTTAGATGGGACCACAGACCCATTATACTCAGTTTTTACACAATAATTGTATGATTCTTTTACTTTTGTATCATGTTAAGTAGTCCAAGTTTATGAGAATAAATCCTAAGAAATGATACAGATCTCAAAAAATTGTGAAAATTTATCTGTGCAATAAATGAATAGGAATATAATTTCTGTCAAAATTTTAAATTTTTCATAGCACCATACTTACTGTTATGATTTTCTGAATTGTAAAAATGTGCATGGAAATCAATAGATGGAGAAAAGGGTATGAATGTTGAATTATGATGAAATCAGTAAAAGTAGTCTCATGATAGATTGTTGTTGTACAGTAAAACTATGATTTCAAAAAATGAGAAATTGTGTTGTGTAATCTTGCATTGTAGTCTTGCTAATTATGCATGATTTTATGAAAAAGGCATAATAGAATTTCATGTAGATATTAAATTCATGAAACATGTTTTTAGATTTCTGAAATAATATGGCCAATAAGACATTGCTATTATAGAGATGCCTATATGGAACTACATCATAGAATGCCCCTATGGTAATGGTTCACCTACATGAATCTGTGGGCAACAGATTAAAATCCTGGAGGTAGACATGCTCTACTGGTTAAGGTGGGAAGGACTTTCCCCGGTATTGTGCAATAACCAAGACTTCATCACTGTTTTGCCTAGGTGATAAGTGAATGTTACACTCTACATGATCTCTATTAATAGTGGAGCTATGTCTTGGCAACTATAACTACATGTTACATGAAATGAACTACATGCTACATGATATGAACTACATGCTACATGAGATTGATTACATGCTACATGACATTAAATACATGTTATAAGATTTTGACTATATGCCATGCCACATGAAAATGTTTAAAGGCTTTGTTTTATTAGGAGATGTAATCCACATGTTATATGAAATTATCTTATTCTTCATGATAAGTAACCATCCTATGTAAAGCATGATTGCTAAATGAATTAGACCATGTTGATAGGAAGAGCTATATGGTATCAAGGATAAGAAAGGGGATATGCTATCATGTTTTAAAATTAAGTATATGATAAATCTTGAACTGTCTTTCCTTGTTGCTTGCTGGGTTTAGTAGACTCACACTTAATTAACATTTTAAGAGAGGCTGATGATACCAAGGAGTTAGCACATTATGACTCTAAGCGTGAGGACGTGGAGGCTTAGTTCTTTTCATTGAGAGTGTATTTGAGAGACTATGTATGTGAGAATAAGTTGTAATTTGAACATTATGTTATTTTGGACTTATGAACTATTAATACTTTGGACTATTGTAGTTCTTCTTTTAAGCTTTAGACTTGGCATTTGGATACAATGTTGATTGGAAAAAAAAATCATATTCCGTTGCAACTTCTTGGAATTTAATTGCCATTTATGTATATCACAATCTAAACCGATTAATGTTGGATATTTCCACTATAATACCACTATTGGATCTGATGTGAGTTGGTACAACTATATCGGGTCTACGAGGGGCATTATAGAGATTGGTATCAGAGAGTTTCAGGTTGAGCATGTACATAAATGAAATATCAACAATGTGTTCATATCCTTAAGTCTGCATAAAGAATTAGTCCAAGATTTATGTAGAATAATAGGTTATCAAAACAAATGCTCTGAGGATGCTGAGAGAGAAGTGAATTTCTCTCTCTAGTTTCTAGAGAGATATGCTCTCAAGATTTGGGTCATTCTGGTGGCGTCTTGGTAACCTCCACCGCCGTTCTGGCGGTGGTGGTTGGCCTGTGTTTAAGATGGTTCTGGTGATCTGATCATGGAGTCTATGCAGCTGGTTGCTGATGGCTCTGAGTTTGGGCAGAAGAAGCTCTCTTTCGCACAAGCTCTCTCAGCGTCCTTGTGTCCTACTAAGGTAACCTTGCAGGTTAAACCTCATGCGTTCACTGATGCAGGTGCACCTGCAATTTTCTTCTCTCTTGATGAAATCTCCAAGTCCGAAGAAGCTCTGAAAAGGGCTATTATTGTGAAGTGTTCTTACGGTAGGCCTTCTATCCTGGATATTAAATTGTGCCTAACCTTTCGACTTGGCCTCAAGTCGGATTTTATTGTTAGCTCCCTCAATCATCGCCATCTTCTGCTCCTCTTTGAGTCTGATGAGGATTTCCTATTAGTTCTTCTTCGCAAGAGCCTTTATATTAAGGGTTACTTGTTTTGTTTCTTTCACTGGTCGGCCTCCTTCGATTTCGACAAGGATCCTTCTATGATGCCTATCTGGGTCGGTTTTCTATGGTCTTTTAGTGAGCTTGTACAATGAAGACTACCTGCATTCCATTGCTAATAACATGGGTCAGGTTCTTCGTATCCATGAAGCCACTTTGGCCTGGACACAAACTGCTGAGGCTTTAGTGTGTATTGATTTGGATACTACTGCTCCCCTCGATATGGATTGGTTATGCTGACGAAGGATTCTAGCAAAAGGTGAATTATCATAGAGTGACATCCTTGTGTAAGTTCTGTAATCGTATTGGTCATAGTGAAGAGACTTGTCTTAAGAAACACAAGAGCAATTTTCCTAAGTAGCCTGATGTTCATGGTGCACCTGTTTCTGCTCCTGCTCCTACGGTCAATGAATGGAGGCCAATTCGTGGGAGGAAATCCAAGTCCCTGGCAGCGGCTACAGAGGTTCCAGTTAGGAATGCTTTTGAGCACCTATGGGAGGGTTTCCTAGATCCGGTGGTGGATGCTCAAGATAATAATGTTACTAAGCAAGTCGGTCCTATAGATGAAGATAATGCTCATGTTTTGGGGCCCCAGGACAATGGAGAGGAGGTTATTGTTAACCACCTCCTCAAGCCATCTAAGCCAAGTTGAAGTTCTTTCAATGATAGTTCCAAGCATATGCAGTCTATCTTAGTTGAACAGGATGTTACTTTACGTGTGCATGGCGCCTCTCTTGTCCAGGGCGAGGAAGCATTCATGGGTGGTAATGGAGTTTCTGACAGTTCTCCTGTCTAGGACCATGAACCATGCATGGGCAGTAATGGAGATTCTGACGTTTCTATCTCGCCAGTTCTTCGGTTGCCAAAGTGGTGAACGACGAGGGGGCTATCTTGCCTAATTTTGGATCTTCCGATGGCAACCCAGATGCATCATTACCTTGCATGGGTACGTCAAAATCCTTAGTCTCACAAAGGGCAGTTGTTGATAATCTTTTAATGCCTCATGTGGATGTTTCCAAAGATGGTGGCATTATTTTCAATGACGGTATCTTTACTAGATCTAAGGCTAAAGCAACTGCAGTTCGGAGTTGGTATGGTTCCTCATGATGTCTCCCATGTTATTCTGGAATATTCGGGGCCTCTCTAACCTGGCCTCCAAAAGAACCCTCAAACTCATGGTAAAGAAGCATAAGCTACAGCTTATTGCTGTTTTTGAACCTATGATGAATATTAGCAAGGCATCGTACCTTTGCACTTATTTGCATATAGATTATTTTGTTGAAGATATTCAGGAGATGTCCATGATTTGGATTTTCATTAATAAACCTTTTTCTTTTAAATTATTTACTTATTCTTCCTAGCTTGTGTCGGGCATGATTTTATAAGGAGATTCTTCTCTGATGTTTGTCTCCTCCATCTATGCTAGCTGTGATTTCCATGACAGGAGAAGCCTATTTGAAGACCTACTTCTTTTGGCTGATACTGTGGATGTTCCATGTGTGGTTGGGGGTGATTTCAATGCCATTGTTCACTCTGCTGAGAAGAAGGGAGGGCTCATGCATAACTCTATTTCTACTCTTGAGTTTAATGCCTTCATTTTGGTTTCTGGTTTGTAGGATCGAAAATAAGATGGACCAGATCTAGAAGGGGGGGGGGGGGGTTGAATAGATCTAGGCCAAATTCTGTGGAAGCTTAGTAAATTTTAAAAGATGCTTTAAATCAGAGACAAATTAGAAATGCAATTCACAGATCTGATGTGTGATTATGTGATTTGAGTAATTAGAGTGTGTGATCAAGTCAATCAGTAGTGTAAGCGAAAATCCTATGTATACATATAGCGCAAAGTGAAATCAAATCACAGATCAAACCACTGCACAGAAGATTTTTAGGTGGTTCGGAAATCACACCAGTGATTCCTACATCCACCCCTCACACAGTGAGGCTCCACTACTCAACTTGAGTACACCACACACTGGAGCTTGACAACTCCAACACACTGAGTTCAACAACTCACACACAACCTCTAGAGCACAACCACTCTAGAAACCTGAGCACACAGGCTCAACCACACACTGAGTATACCACTCAACACAACTGAGCACAAAGGCTCACAAACGACTGGCTAGATCAAAAACAACAAGATCCAGATCCTCTAGCAATGATCTGATCTATAAAGTGTTCATTCAAAGAGATTGGTGCAACAATTCTATGCACAATCTCAAGAATGACTCAGAAGAACAAATGGAGAATTGTGGAATAGTATGTAATTCTTGTTCTTCAGAAGAACTTCCTTGTAGAAGGCTGACTTGAGAAGGTCCTTGATTGCTTGAAGTCCCTAGGCGATGCTCTGCAACTGGTGCCTCTGGGTCTTCCATAAACTCTTCTCAATTAGCTGCTTCTACTTGATCTACTCCCTTGGAAGTGATCTTAATCATCTTCATGGATCAATCTTCACTTCTTGTACTTGCAAGGATGGGAATTGGCTTACAATAGCACACGGAGAGCAAGAACGGGGAGAGACCTCTTCTTGCCGCCAAAAAGACTTTTCTGGAAGGCTCTTGAGGTGTTCTTCTTTTGGGGACCGATTAGATAGGTATTTATACCCCAACATGGCCAAAAGAACCCTTAGAGTGCGTGGGCACATGATCCAAGGTCGATCCAATTAATCCCTAGAAGGCTACATGTCCAAGTGTAACTTAAGATGAAAAATCAGCCGGAGTGTGTCGACACTGTCCCAGAGTGTGTCGACACACTGTCCCAATTTGCACAAAAGGATGTTCTGGGAGATGGCTCTAGTGTTGACACACTCACTAGCTGTGTCGACACACTGTCCCAGTCTAGAAAAAGGGTCTTCTGGAGACTGGGTCTAGTGTCGACACTGCCTGGGACTATGTCGACACAGTGAACCCTGTCTTCATGAATTTGCTTCAGGGATTGATGCCCAGTGTCGACACCATCAGTGGGTGTGTCGACACTACCATGACACGAAATATATGTCCCTAAAAATTAAACACATAAATCATTAGTACAATGTATTATCATGAATGTATGTGATATAATGTGTTTGGAAATATGCCTTTTGAGCAATGTTATTACATATGTGATGTATTTAACATGTTCCATTCATTAAGCATTAAAATCACAACATGTCATCATCAAAATCATGAGGAGAAATATATTAAATTCGCACTCAACCCAACATGGTTTACTTAATGCTGGGTTTAAAGGCTCTCCTTACACTTGGTCTAACAACCGGGTCGGCCATCATGCTATTAAGGCTAGACAAAATAGAGTTCTAGTTAATAATTTGTCTCATGCGAACTATCCAGTTTTAGTGTCCAACATCCTTCCCGTGGTCCCTCTGATCATGCTCCTCTTCTCATTAACTTGAATAATTCCTACTCCCAGCCTTCGTGGTTCATCTTTCAGAACATGTGGTCGACTCATGATACTTTCTTGAAATGTGTTTCTGAAGCTTGGACAGGTGAGGACATGTGGTTTCCTAACCCTTTCTACAAACTTCTGGCTAAGCTCAAGGCTGTCAAGATCTCCCTTAAACTCTAGAATAAAAATGTGTTTGGCCATATTGATGATAATATCAAGAGAGCTGAGGAGCAAATTATTATAAAACAACAAACATTTGATTCTTCTCCCACTGTGGAGCACCGCGCTGATCTCAATGAGGCTAATGCAAAGCTTAGGCAAATCCTTCACTGCCAGGAGATTTTTTGGTGTCAAAGGTTTAGAATTCAATGGTTGGAAGAGGGAGATCGCAATACTGCTTTTTACCATGTTGCTGTCCAGGGTCAACGAAGCAGGATCAGTTGTCTTCGTGTAATTGATGTTAATCTGGATCAGCTGAAGCTCTCTTCTAATATAGATATTTATGTTTGGGCCCCTTCTAAAAAGGGCATTTTCTCTGTCAAAAGCGCCTATGATTTGATTCGTAGTCGTGGAGTTATGCTCACGCCTCTTCTCCATATTTGACATCATCATTTCAGCAGGCGCGCTTCCATGTTTTGTTGGAAATTGCTTCACAGAGTTGTCACTGTGCATGCTTGTATTACTGAGTGTGGTATTCCATTACCTTCCCACTGTTTCTGTTGCTGGAGCCCTCAAGTTGAGGACTTGAATTATCTTTTTGTTAAGAGTGATTTAGCCAAAACCGTTTGGCAATGGGTTTCCCCCCTTCTTGTTGCTGGCCATGGTATTCAGGATAATATTTCTCCCCATCTTTGGGATATCCTGAAGTCTTGTAGCCTTTCTAACCCTCATGGTTTTGTTACTATCTACTGCTCCATGCTTATTGTTTGGTAACTCTGGAAAACTAGGTGTAAAATGAAGTTTGAACAAGTCAAGATCTCTTCTAACTCTATGTGCCACAACATTCAAGATTTAGTTGCCACTGCCATTGGTAGGATGGCTTTCAAAAAGTGTTCCACGCCCCAGCAAATGGATGCCATTCTGGAGCTTGGCTTTCATGTTACTACTCCTCTCAAGATGACCAAATTTGTGAGATGGATTCCACCTGTTCAAGGTATTATGCTCAATGTCAATGGTGCTAGCAAAGGTAACCCGAGACCTTGTGGTGGTGGAGGTATCTTCAAGAATTCATATGGTGCTGTCTTTTTGGCTTTTTCTAATTATTATGGGGTTGGTTCTAGCCTGGCTACTGAGGTTCGTGCTTTGCATGATGGCGTGTTATTGGCTATTGAGAAGGGTCTCACGATCACTGATATTTGTTCAGATTCTTTGACTTTGGTTACCTCCCTTCATTTTGGTGTTGCTCCAGCATGGAACTGCTACAGATGGGAGAGGGCTGTTCTTGAGTTTATTCAACTCCATGGTGTTCGAGTTACTCATGTCTTTAGGGAGGGAAACCTAGTGGTGGATGCTTTAGCCAATTTTGCTTGTTCTGTGCATTGTAATGAGGTCTTTTCCTCGGCCAGGCAGCTCCCCCATCTCTGCTTTCCTGCTTATATTAGGGACTAGATGGGTCTTGCGAATTTTAGGCATTCTTGATGTTTGGTGCTCTCAGGGGTATGCCCCGCAACATCTGTACGTTCTCTTTTATATCAATACAATATTTGTGTAGCAGGTTAATGGCTTGGGGGAGTGGGTTCATTTCACCCTACTGGGGTGGAGTACACTCGACCAGCCGTTGATCCTGCTGCACATTCTTTGGAAAAAAAATTGCTTATTTTGCAGACTATGGCTACCCGTGGTCGTAGAGGAGCAGGCTCGGCCCAAGGCGATGAGCCAACTGGAGGAGGTTTGCAGGCTCCAGCTCAATAGATGCCAGATCAGGCAGGCGTACCTTTACCACCCCCACCACCACTTGTCAACTATGGAGCATTCATGCAAGGACTAGTGCACGCGATGTAGGCCCAGGCACAGATGGCAGCTACCTTGCAAGCGCAAGTGCAGGCTCAGGTTGGTACTTAGGAAGTATTACCAAGTTGTTGATTTGAAGGATAAAAATAAGGACTCGAGTTGGATGTAGGTGCATGCACCTGCTCATGAGGCAGGCATTGGAGGTGCATGGATGATGGAGTAGTTCAGGCGGATGACTCCACCTTTCTTTAAGGGGGATAGTGATCTAATCATGGCGGAGAGTTTGCTGCGTGAGATAGAGAAGATCTTTCGTGCTATACGATGCATGGAAGAGGAGCGGGTGACACTAGCCATCTATATGTTGTAGGAGCGTGCCGACGTGTGGTGGTCATTAGTACTACACACACAGTTCGAGGATGGAGCTGTTGAGGTTGCATAAACCGAGTTTGTTCACCTGTTCAGAGCAAAGTATATTCCAGAGCATGTGCAGGATCGCATGGAGCAGGAGCTCTTGACGTTGACCCAAGGGTCAATGAGTGTGCTTGAGTATGAGGCTAGATTCACAGAGCTGTCAAAGTATGCGCCTCACATAGTGGCTGATGAGCGGAGGAAAGTGAAGAAATTTGTCATGGGACTGAATCCGTGCTTGAGGACTAGACTTGTAGCATTTGGGCATCATTCGATGGAGGAGGCATTGTCAGCAGCATGGATGCGGGAAGCGGAGATGGAGGTGTATCTGGAGGAGAAGAGGGCTTCTTTGAAGAGGCCTAGATCAGCATTTAAGCGGTAGGACAAGAGAAAGAAGACTCCAGTATTTCCACCCAGGGCAGCGGTACCAGCGAGAGTGGATGCACCGACTACGAGCAGTGGCCTAGTTGCGGAGAAGCCTTTGTGTTCTTAGTGTGGGAAGCATCACAGATGAGACGTTTGTTGGCTGAATTCTGGTAGGTGCTTGAGGTGCGGTGACAAGAACCACATGATCCGTGATTGTCCAAAGATGGCATAGCAAACTGTAGCGGCAGCAGCACCAGCATCGAGAGCAGCAGGGGGACCGAGGGCTCAGGCTCGAGTATTTGCTTTGGTGAGAGATGAGGCTGAGTTGGCGGAGCACGTCATAGAAGGTACGGTTTTGATTATGGGTATGCATGTTCGTATTTTATTTGATATTGGTGCTACGCATAGCTTTATCTATGAGAAATTTGCAAAGGTCTTGATGAAGGAGAGTGATTTAGTTCCTGAGGTATTGGAGATTCAGTTATGTGTTCATACCCCAGCTGGAACCATGTTGACTGGGCAGTGTCTTTCTTCCCTTCATGTGAGTATTCAAGAGCGAGATTTGCTTGGTAGCTTTTATCTGTTGAAGATGAAGGACTACGATGCCATTATGGGCTTAGACTGGCTCGAGGAGTATTGCACCCTTATGGATTGTAGGAAGAAGATCATTATTTTTTGGATTCCAAGTGAAGATGAAATTTTCCATCCGTTACTCAAGAATATGACAGGTAAGTTTGTGATCTCAGCTCTAAAGGCAACTCGGATGTTGAACAAGGGTTGTAGTGGTTTTCTTGCTAGTGTGGTGATGTCTGTGGACTCGAAGAAGGCAGTGACTGTGGAAGATATTGAGGTTGTCCATGATTTCAGTGATGTTTTCATCGAGGACTTGTTGTTGCCCAGCTAGCAAGCCCAGAGGGGGGTGAATGGATTGCCAAAATACTTCTTAGAATAAAACCTGTTAATAAAAACACATAACATAAAATACTAAGATAGATAGTTAGTGTTAGTAAGAACGAACACAAACAAGCACATAAACAATCACACAACAACATGAGATTTTTATCCTGGTTCGGCCCTCCCAACCCAAGGAGTCCTACGTCCAGTCCCCAAGCAACAACATGGGATTTCACTAACCAAGGATACTGTCCCCCTTAAGGACCTTACACATTCAGCCGCAGCTGGCCTTCTCTTCTAACCCCGAAGAGGAATAAAACATCACCTGATAAATAGGTGTTCCTTCCTCACTGAAGGGAAAAACCACCACCTATTTCCAACAGGTCTTCTCTTCACACCCGAAGAGGAATACACACAAAGAATGTGTAGAAATCGAAAGGCCCCTTGTAAGACCCTCGAATTTCCGTCGTATTTTTCGTATTTATGTGTGTATATTGTGTTGAGCATGTATGTACGTACTTACGTGGATATTAAAATAGTATGATTTACGTGTGCATGTGTTTATAATAAGATGTAAATAATGCATGTATTAATTGGTGATAGAGTGTGTACAATACTATACACATACTGCATGTATATATGCATCAAGTGCATGGTTTTCTGCATATTTTAGATTTCTGCCCGAAGGCCTAATTGGCGTCAATACCCTAGCCGTTTACATGGTGTTAGCGTCAACACCATGGACGCCAACCCTAATCCTAGCGTCCAGCGATCTTGACGCCAACTTGTCTGACCTGCATGCGTTGCAGAGCCAGAAAACCCGGGAGCAAGGCATGGCCACCATTGGGGGATGTCCCCCAACGGCTCTAAGGCTGTCAAATCGGCATGGTGAGTGGGTGAGGCTCTCTCTTACTTCCTGAACCCGAAATTGGCTCTTCCCACTTCTCCCTTCACCTTGTGAGAGGAGGAAAAGAAGAGAGAAAACCCTAGAGAGCATTCTGTGAGGAAAACCTCACTTTGGAACCCTCAAATCCGACCCATTGGAGTTTGTTTTGGAGATCTACTGCATCAAGGAGGGAGCTGAAGCCAAGGAGAAGGCTTCCCCATCATCTCCTCGGCGTGGAGATCACCCAGGAGCTCGGAGGAAGGCGTTCTTGGAGGTGCTTCTGCAACTTCTTGGGACTGCCCAAGGAGGTCTTCTTCGAGCCATAGATCTCTTGGAGGATTTTTAAAGAGGCAAGTAACCTATCTATGGTGTCCCCGTATGAGTCTAGGAGGTTCTTATCATTTTTATGGAATTTCCCTCGAGTCCTAGACCCTCCATTTCACCCAAATTTCAGAGCTCGGGTCTGTGTTTCTGCACAGACCTGAGTAAACGGCAAGGTCCCTGGACGCCTAGGATGAGCTTGGCGTCCATCGACCGTGCCGCTGACTCTGAGTCAGCGGCCAGAGACTGCCGCCTAGTTCTTCAGGACAGAACAGTGAGCTGTTCTGTCCCTCTTATACATTTAATTCCGGTATGTTTATACGTTGAGGATATATGGTATTCCTATAAGCTATGTATATGGTACATTGTGGTTGTGGATGTATGTGAGTTGTGTGGGTGAATGTGGCTAATGATGTCTTGTAAGCATGTGAGAATAACTTGTAGATCATCTTGCAAAATCCATGATTCATGATTTAGATTAATGTGAATGCCTTGATTTCGGTCTATTCATGAAGAGTTGTGGGACATGTATGTGTGTTCTGAAACTTTGGAAGTTATACATGCTTGTGAAATTTGCTAATAAGTCGGTTCGGTAATATGAAAGCATGAAAAAAAAAATGGTTGTGGTAAACGATTTATAGATGTATGAATTAGGGAATTTTGTATTCTAAATTCATGTGTATATACTGGTAATTTATGTTTAAACAGCAAGTGATAAGTTACATGATGTGTGAATTCCATGTGATGAAAAATGTGAATAACATGCTAATTAGGTGTTTGATTTTCTGTAAATCCTATTTAGCTCAGAAAAATCTGAAAATTGAGGGTATGATCATGAGCCCGAAAGAAGCCTGTGGTTAAATTTTCAGACCATTTGGACCCGTAAATAAAGAGTTATGAGTTTCATGTGAATGTGAATAATTCGTACATATGATCGCAATGTGACTAGATTTTTGTTTAAATCAGCATGATTTGGATGTTTACTGTGTGTTAAAGCCTGAAACTCTGTAGTACCATGTTAGTAAAAACAGAGGAGTTCATGTGAGTGAGGGAGTGAATGTGATGGGAAGTGTAAAGTGTGAAAACCATGTGTAAAACGCTAATTGTGTAAAAGTGCAAATTGTGCCAATGTGATACTGCTTCCGAGAAGGCAGTGGAGCTGTATCAGGGAAAAGTCCCCCTGAGAAAGTTCATTGTGTTAAGTGACCCTAAGGGCATTAGGGGGAAATCCTGGAGGTGGACAAGTACCACTGGTTAGGGTGGAGACTTGTTCTCCCAGTCTGCGCAGTCCAAGAGTCACCATTGCATTGCCTAGATGGTGCCTATGTGTTATGTGATGTGAATGTGTCCTTCTTTGGTGGTTTGGACTATGTGTCACGGCACTAAAACATGTGTAAAGTGTAATGTGTAAAGTGTATGCGACCATGTGTAAATGTGTAAGCGACATGTGAATGTGTAATGTGTAAAGTGTAACCATGTGAAACGAGGAAATTGTGGAAAAGGAAAATGTGAAAATCTAGATGTGCAATGTGTTATTGAAACCACGTGAGGCTAAATCTGAAACTATGTGAATTCAGAAAATGCATGTTATCCTTCTTGTGTTACGTGTGCAAGTGTTTAGAACCCATGATAGGGACAACAAATGAATATGTGTGCCAGATGGCGTGATTGATTGTTCATATGTTATGTTCTAAGCCACATTGTAGCTTCCATGTGTAGGTTTATAGTCTTTGAACCATGTGAAATCAGCAACCTAAAGCATGTTAAAAGGTTATGTATGTGCTTAAGAACATGTGAAATCCATGCTAACTATGTTCCCCGTGCATGTGTGTAAATTGTCCATGTTGATAACTCTCACGTTTGGTTCTTTATAAGGTTAAAGTTCATAAGTGAATGGATTAGAGACCATGTGGCAGGTGAATGTTATATTTTTGAAATCTGAAAGCATGCGTTATGTATAAAATTGTAGAACCGTCATGATAGGTTGAAAACTTAAATGGACTAGCATGCTATGTGTTGCTAATTGTATGAGCATGTAGAAACCACTAGGACTTGTACGTGTATATCATGCGTAGTGTTACTTGCTGAGTCCCTGGACTCACTCCTTGCTTCGGCGTACAGGTGTAGTTGGTGACACGACACCGTTGGAGGAGACGGTGGAGACGGACTCCGAGCGCGGAGACTAGTTACCTGGAGCTTCTTTGTGATTGTGTACTTCGCCGTATGTACTTGAACATTGTATTAGGCTTATCATGAAAATAATGTAATATGTGGACATTTGTATTTCTATTTCAGCAAATTAAATCATGTGAAATTTTAGTTCCTTTTTGCAAATTGTAAGCTGCATGTATGTTTAATGTGGATGATGAATGAATGGAGATAGTTCTCTTTTACTTCCGCTACTCTGTTATGTATATTCGCATGTATCTCAACTGTTTGTATCGTTGGGTAAATGTCCCACTGTGGCTGGCAGCACTCGTTATATCGACGTGGGTCGGTATGACCGTACCGGTATAATGAGGGCCGTCACACCCCTAGACCAAGCTTACAACAGATTGCTTGATCTGAGGCAATGTCTGAGAGAAATATTTTCAATAAGGAAAATCTCTTAGAACTACAAAGATCTCCAAAGAATAATCAAATGGAAAAACAGAGAGCAGAGAGCTAAAGGTTGACAGAATGAAGCTTAGAAGCTCTCTCTTTGCTGATGTTTTATGGTTCTTGAAAATGTGTATTCGTGTCGTATCTCTTCATGGTGTCATTAGTCTTTTATATATCATCTCTTGAAAAATATATCTATTGAAGTGTCCGTTGTCTCTAAATTTGAAGCACGTTAGATTGCATGGTTTGAGGTGTGGAACAAGTAAGCCTGCAGCCATTTAATGCTATGGAACACACATACGCAAGGAGTAGATTCATCCAGATATCTTGTATTATCCAACGTTGTAATATTTTGTACTAGCAAAGACCTGCACTTAATAAATATCAAAGCATAGACAACTAGACTTTCTCTATGATGCCAGTCAACGTTAGAAAACATGCTATAAGAATATACACCAAAATATAAATGCCATTCTGTCATCCTGAAAAGCGTTTGCAATAAACACACGGGTGTAGAAGGCACATAGATATGTGACAAGCATAGAGGTGTACAGTTACAATAAATGATACGTGGCGTAAGATACAAAGATATACGCGGGAGGACTTGAACTCCGCAGTGCTTTGAAAATATATTTGAATATAAGGAATGGACATTTTCAAATTTATCTGGAAAGATAGTAACAATGAAAATGTATGATAATTCATTCAAAACATAATCGTTGTGAAGAGAGTTGATGTTATCATGAAATCGATGATATATGCATAAATGAAATTCATGGTGAAATGAAATTGATGTGATTCATGAATATAAGGTGAAATCGTTGTTAATGATAATGAAATCGTTGTGTTGATGAAACCGTTGTGTGAGCAAATCGTTCTTCAAGTAGAAGCAAATCGTTGTTTGAGCAAATCGTTATTTAAGTGTAAGCAAATCGTTGTACAAGCAAATCGTTGTACAATCAAATCGTTGTATAAGTAAAAGCAAATCATTGTACAAGCAAATTGTTATACAAGCAAATCGTTGTATAAGTGAAAGCAAATCGTTGTACAAGCAAATCGTTGTATAAGTGAAAGCAAATTATTGTATAAGTGAAAGCAAATCGTTGTAGCGATCAAATCGTTGTTTCACTTAACAAATCGTTACAGCGACCAAATCGTTGTATCACTTACTGAATCGTTATAGCGACCAAATCGTTGTTTTGCTTAACAAATCGGTACAGTGACCAAATCGTTGTTTCACTTATCGAATCGTTACTTAAGTGACTTATGAAATCGATGTGAGACGGAAATCGTTGTTTTTCTTAACGAATCGTTACAGTGATCAAATCGTTGTTTAACTTATATAATCGATGTGAGACCGAAATAGTTGTTTCACTTATGAAATCGATGTGAGACCGAAATTGTTGTTTCTCTTAAGAAACCGATGACCGAATCATTATTTCACTTATGAAATCGATGTGAGACCGAAATCATTATTTCTCTTAAGAAACCGATGACCGAATCGTTGTTTTACTTATGAAATCGATGTATACTTAGAAGAAATACATGCTCTGAACTTTAAATAACAGTGTGTGAGAATCACTTACAGATTTTGCTTGAATTATTTCTTGTGGATAAACTTCACAAAAGATTGTTAGAAAATATTTGTTAAGGTTTTGTTAATCACCAAAATTAGATATAATAAATAAAATTATATATGGGGATAGACTGATCATCAATCTCCCCCTTTTTGGTGATGACGAAACATAACATAAAAATGTAAAGTATTGAAATGAATTTTAAATAAATTTGCCGTCTAAATTTTGATGAATTTGATAAATTGAAGGAATGTATTTCAGAATATTTTATTTTCTCGCCCTTTTTGTCATTAATCAAAAAGACATTCAAAGAGACAAAGAAAGAAGAGAGAAAAGATAAATGGGAGGCAAAAGAACCATTATATTGGATTACTGAGGGGTACAGAGATATAAAAGGCAGGTGACAAGAGAGAGGCATGGCGAGTAATGATGGGCCAACCCTTGAGTTCTTTCTCTTCAAAATGAATTTGAAAAATACCCCAGGCAATAGTGTAGGAAGGCCCCAAAACAAGAACCATTCTCTGGATGTGAAGTTGCCTCTGAGCTTCCAAGAAATTTGCACATTCATCCTTACCAAGAGACATCTTGTAGGAACTGGAGGTGCGAAAACTGGCATGCTGTAAGAATTGGTCGATAGAAATTTGATAGAAGATCTGATGCTCTTTCAGTGCCTTTTTCAGACCAACAAACACTTTATACCTTTTGACCCAAATAGCAAACGGATCTTGAATAAGATTGATGGAGTTTAGATCCAAAAATTCGTCAGCTGAAAGAGTGGGTTTCCCAGACTTAAACAATGAGCTTTTTAGATTTGCTAGCTACTGAGCAGATTGATTGTAGTGCTTCTCCCAATCAGATGGAGAGAGCCTCTCACACTCAGACAAGAGGGGAGCAAGCACATTAGATTTGATAGATCCCCTATGGTATTCTCTGAAAAGGAATCTGTGGAAGGCAAGAGGAGCATCTTGTCGAACTGAGATTCTAGCCATAACTCTAGCAAACCTTTCAAAGATAATGGTGCCCACAGCAGAGTCTATGATGAGGGAATGAAGCTTGGGAAGGAAGACAATGTTGGGCATCTTAAGAGTAGCAAAATCTATCTGAAGGGGAGTATTGATGGGGTTTTCAGTTCATAACTTTGCAATTGCTCCCCTGAACTGACTAATCTGAACTTCTGGCAATTTGTTTACAAAAGTGTAATTTTGGAACATCTAGAAGTACCGGATCAATTTGACTTCTCTTTCAATGAAGGATCCCCAAGACTTTCTGTGGTGGAGGACAAACCATTCTGACAGAGTGAGAGGATGGTCTGAAGGTGGAAACCTTGCAGATCTTGCAAGAACAAACTGCCTGTAGAGAGACTAATGGCTCTTGCCCACTGGTCTTCAGTCTTAGACTCAGTAGTGGAAAATATTTTGTTCTGTTTGAATTTTGATATGTGGGATAGAGGAAGAACAATATTGAGGTGTTCAGTGAGGTCAAGATGACGAAGCACATATAAAACAACAAATACAGCCTTTTCTAGATATTCACAATAGAGAGTTCTTCTCCTATTTTCAACAAAGAGAGAGAGAACCAAAGAGGAGGGAAAAGAGGTTCAAAAGAGAGAGCAAGTTTCTTGGAAACTTTTCTCTTTTTAGGAGCAGGACTAGAGGGATCAGTCCTCTGAACATGGGAAGACACAGATAGGATTGAGCGAAGAATTGCTTCTTCAAACTCATCTTTGATGTCCTCAATGGTGTGCCCTTGAATACAAGCACCCTCTAGAATGATAGTAATGAAAGATGGAGGAGTGGGTGGCTGAAGAGAAGAGAAGGTAGTAGGAGGAGGTAGTGTAGATGGTGCTGAAGATGATGGACCAGAGGATGAGGGTCCAGCTAAGGAGGATGAAGCTGGAGGGGCTTCAAAAATAGGAGGAGGAGGAATAGAGGTGGAAGATGCAGGGGAGGAAGATGAGGTGGTAGGAAATGGTGTAGGTTAGGAGATATGTTTTGGAACGGGCTGTTTGAAGGTGGCAAGAGCTGGAGGTGCAGTGGATGAGGAAGGTGGAGAAGGAGGATCTGGAGTCTGAAGAGGTGAAGGGACAGGAGGCTCTGGGGGCACAATGGGAGACTCTACAGGAGCTTCAACTATTACTTGCTATGCTGCTGATTCCACTGGCCCTGATGGCCCAGACCCTTCCACTACTGGCCCTACTGGCCCTGATTCTTCCATAACTGGCCCTGGAGGTCCTGACTCCTCAACTGCATTTGGCCCTGATGGTCTAGCTGCATCTTCAGAAGGCCCTAGTGGCCGGATTTCTGCATCACTTCTTGGCCCTGATGGCCCTGAACTGCCATCTAGTATAGATGGAGGAGGGGTAGGAATGGGCAATGTCCCCACACAAATACAGAAAGATCTTCAAATAATTTCTGCAGGTTGCCCAACTCATTTCTCATTCCTTGGAGCTCAACTTTTACTGCTCCAATCTCCTTAGCTCCTGTGCTTTGGCTCACAAAAATAGATGAGACTTCAGATTGCAGTGAGCATAATATCTCCCCAGGAGCATTTAACCTATCAATCACAGGCTTCATGCTTACCCTTAGCTTCTTCTTCTTGGATCTATAGTGTGCCTTTCTAGTGAGTAATGGAATTTTGGAGGCTACACTCTTGCCTTTGACTGCTACCCTTTTAACAGGCTCTACCATTACATCATCATTGGATTCAAAGGAGCTTGCAGTAATGCCTTCTCGATATTGATCAACAGGGACATCCAATGTGGGCTCCCTTGAACATCTGCTTCCTTTTCAGCCACATGCTCCCCCTGAGCTGGAGCATCCTCTATCTAAACATCCTCTATGTGGCCCTGTGCCACATCTTCAGAAACCACAGCTTCCTGGCTCACTTCCGCGCAA
This sequence comes from Colocasia esculenta, assembly GCA_014218235.1. NCBI lineage: Eukaryota > Viridiplantae > Streptophyta > Magnoliopsida > Alismatales > Araceae > Colocasia > Colocasia esculenta. The sequence goes on along the minus strand of CM024760.1, from coordinate 117,742,904 downwards.
CCAACTTCAGCAGGAATGATTTGAGGAATTTCTATTTGATTTTCTTCCTGCTCCCCCTGAATATTTGCCACAGATTCCAACACATCTTCAATTACAGAGGCAATAATTGTTGAGGGGTCTCTACTCCAGATGGTTGCCCAATGGGCTCAATATGCTCAAGAGCAATATATTCAATTGTACTTCCACTAGCCACTGGCTCTTCTATTCTTACTACTGCTTCTTACTCTTCTTGGACTATTGGGATTTCTGCTCTGACTGCATCTTCCTAGACTGCTTGAACTTCAGGAGCTTCTGCAATAATGGCCTCTCCTTCTGCCATGGAGGTCTTGGTCCACACACTCCCTACTAAAGAAAATCCACTCTTCTTTAAATTTCTGGACCGAAAAGGCTGGCCCATCTTCTCCGTCACTTCTCTATTCAAATCAATATTGTAGTGCCTGAAAATTCTTGTCAACAAATTAGTATAAGGTAGGGACACATTTAACTTGATCTTCCTGTCCCATATCATCTCTGTTGCAAATCTCATCCTTTCTATAATTACTAGGGCCATATTTATATTTTGATTTTGAATTGCCCAGAACATCATATCTGAATCGCCCTTAGGGCAAGTTGAAAAAGTGGCACTCCTGGGCAATAGAATCTGGCATACTATGAAGTGGAGATGCATTCAACTAATTGATGTCTATCTTTCCATCCTCTAATTTGTTTTCTATTCCGATAATGCCTAACCCCTTCGCCTGAATATCCACACTGTCTACCCCACTGCGACCGACAGTAGACACTCCGAATAAACTCTCCAAAAGATCATAAGTAATGTGAATAAGAGTACCTTTGACTGAGGAGGATAGGGACCCATCTTCTTTCACCTTCAGGCATGTGTAGAATGCCTTGAGTAGATCTGGATAACTCGTTTCTTAAATTGTAACCATTCTTGTCCATTTCATCCTCTCAATGGCTTCCACGATACTGTGCATCCCATTCTTCTCCAAATCTACGATGTCTACTGCCTTGTTGCCGCATAGCTTGGTCTTTATTGCTGCGAACCTTTCTTGCTACTCCGCTGTGAGGAAGACGATGTTGTAACCACCAACGGTGCCAGAGCTCCTAGAAGCGGCCATGGAAATAAACAAGAAACGTTTCTAGAGGATCGTGGGAAGGAATGGAATAGAAGCCCTCAAGAAATTTTGGCGGGAATAGAGAAATCCTTTGAGATCACATAGAGAGGGGTCTGGAATCGATATGGTTTATCGCTCCAGGCAAGCCGAAAGAGAAGAGAGAGAAAGATGAAATCGATATGGCTTGGATTTCGCGCTATAATGCCAGAACATAAAGGCGCTTTTTGAAACGTCAGAGAATTAAATGCACATAACGACAAACGATGAGGGGATAATGGAAACAATAAAGAATTCTTCCCAAAAAGTCATAGCATTTTTAGGACGCAAGTATTAAAGAATTTTCTTGATTTTAGGGGAGAGAGAAAACATTATTCTGAAATTTTATTATTTCAGTTATAAACAAACATATCTATTACAAATTGCACATGCCTAATTCGCTTCTAAGAGACGTAAATCTCTCTTCAGGTAAGGTTTTTGTAAAGATGTCTGCTAACTAATTTAAAGTATCTATAAAAGAAATTCTTATATTACCATTAGCCTCATGACCTCTAATAAAATGACATCTAACCTCTATGTGTTTCGTTTTGGACTGCTGGACTAGATTTTTGTTGAGATTTATTGCACTTGTGTTGTCGCACAACAATGGGATGGTTTGATGTGCAATCCATAGTCTTCAAGTTGTTGTTTTATCTATAGGAGTTGAGTGCAACAGCTCCCAACAGCTACGCACTCTGCTTCAGCTATTGACAGTGCTACTGAATTTTTCTTATTTGAAGACCATGAGATCAAGCATCCTACAAGAAATTGACAACCACCATTGGTGCTTTTTCTATCTACTTTGCATCCAGCATAGTCAGCATCAGAATATCCAACTAAGCTAATTTCACATGATTTTGGATACCATAAACCTAGATCATGAGTTTTAGCTAAATATCTAAAAATTATTTTGACAGAAATTAAGTGAGATTCTTTAGGATCAGCCTAATACCTTGCACACATGCATACACTAAATAAAATATCAGGTCTACTAGTTGTTAAGTAAAGTAGTGATCCTATCATACCTCTATAAAGTTTTTGATCAACCTTTTTACCTTATTTATCACTATCTAACCTGGTGGATGTGCTCATTGGAGTGGATAGTGGTTTTGCATTGTCAAACCCAAATTTCTTCAATAATTCTTTGGTATATTTTGCTTCACAGATATGTGTACCTTCTTTGCTTTGATTAATTTATAGTCCAAGAAAATAGTTGAGCTCACCCATCATGCGCATCTCGAATTCTCCTTGCATGAGTTTTTCAAAGTACTTGCACAAGGATTCATCAGTAGATTTAAATATTATACCATCTACATAAATTTGCACAAGTAAAATACTTTTGACTTTTGATTTAATAAATAATGTACTATCTACCTGTCCTCTGATAAAACCATGGTTTAATAAAAATGTACTAAGCCTTTCATACCATGCTCTTGGTGCTTGCTTTAAACCATATAATACTTTATGTAATTTAAAAACATGATTTGGAAATTCCACATCATCAAAACCAGGAGGTTGTTCTACATAGACTTCCTCCTTTATATATCCATTCAAAAATGCAGATTTTACATCCATTTGAAAATGTTTTAAATCCAATGCACATACATAAGTAAGTAACATTCGAATAGCCTCCAGTTTAGCCACTGGTGTATAGGTTTCATCAAAATCTAGGCCTTCCTCTTGAGAATAGCCTTGAGCAACCAATCTAGCCTTGTTTCTAGTGATAACACTAGCTTCATCCAATTTATTCCTGAACATCCATTTGGTGCCAATCACAGGATGATCTGATGGTCTCAGAACAAGGGACCAAACTTGGTTTCTCTTGAACTGATTAAGTTCATCTTGCATGGCTAGAATCTAAGATTCATCAGATAGTGCATCATTGACTGTCTTTGGCTCAATTTGATATTCAAATACTAAATAATCACAAGGGATAACATTACCTCTAGTTCTTACCCCAACTGATAGATCTCCAATGATGTTGTCGTTTGGGTGATCCTTCCTGTATTTCCATTCCTTTAGAAGATCATCATATGTAATTTTCTTTTGTTGTAGTTCTTCCAAGGATGGATCTTCATTATCTTTGATTGATGTATCTTTCAGCTTCTTGGATAAATTTTCTACATTTTCATCATCACTATCTACTTCCTTTCTTAAGGAAGGGTTAGATTCATCAAAAATAACATGAACAGTTTGTTCAATTAATAAACTATGTTTATTAAACACTCGATAGCCTTTGAGTTTAGAAGCATACCCTATCAAGATTCCTTCATCAGATTTGGAATCCAACTTACCTATATCTCTCTTACCATTATTGTGGATAAAGCATGGACATCCAAACGTTCTGAAGTGGTTGATCTTGGGCTTCCTTTGCTTGTATAGTTCATAAGCAGTTTTCTTTAGAATTGGCCTGGTCATCACTCTATTTATGATATAGCAAGCTGTGTTAATTGCTTCTACCCAGAAATATCTTGGAATATTATATTCTGATGGTATTGTTCTAGCCATATCCAATAAGGTTCTATTCTTCCTCTCAGCTACTCCATTTTGTTGAGGTGTCCTTGATGCTGAGAAGTTGTGCTCAATGCCTTGATCATCACAAAATTCTGCAAATTTTTCATTTTGGAATTCTCCTCCATGATCTGAGTGAATACTTATTATGCTGAACTTCTTATCCTTTTGAACTAACTTACTGAACTTCACTAAACTTTCGAAGGTATCATCTTTATACTATAAGAAAGACACCCATGTAAATCTTGAGTAATCATCTACTATTACAAATCCAAAATTCTTTCCTCCAAGACTTGTAGTTCTCATTGGTCCAAACAGATCCATATGAAATAATTCAAAAGGCTTGGAGGTAGTTACCACTATCTTTGATTTGAAAGAGGATTTCGTATGCTTCCCTTTTGCATATGGTTCACATACACCTTGTATTCTTGAGTTGATCTTGGGCAGATCTTCCACTAGATTTCTTTTGATGAGCTTTCTAATTCCATCCAAGCTATAGTGACTCAATCTCCTATGTCATAATTCAGCAATTTGATCTTTATTTGCTGCAAGACACACATCCTGATCCTTTAATTCATCTAGGTGCAATACATACAAATTCTTTTCTCTGCTGGCTTCAGAGACGTTGCACCATCCTTCATGATTAGGCATTTAGACTCTTGAAACATGATTTGGTGAACCTTGTCACACAACTGGATGATACTTATAAGATTGTGCTTGAGTCCCTTTACACATACAAATTCTTCTATGAGGGTTCTGTCGTCGCTTCCAATTGATCCACAACTGATCACTGAACCTTTTCCATTATCGCCATAGGTCACTGTTCCTTCTTCATCTTTGATGTACGAAAATAGTCTTCTGTTGCCTGTCATGTGCCATGAACACCCACTGTCTAAGTACCACTTGGATGCTCTAAGACTTCCCTGCAATAAATCACTTAAGATTTAGGTACCTAAGTTCGTTTGGGTCCTTGCTGGTTAGTTTACTCATTTTTCCTTTTAGGAATCCACTTTAAGTGTTTAGATGTTCAAGTTATTTTAGTGTGTCCTAATTTATTGCAATGACTACACCATGATATATTATTTACAATTTTAATTGGTTTGTATTTAATGTTAGATTTATAATCAATATTTTGTTCAGCGACAAATTTTGGAGTTCGATATATTTTAGGATGAATGAATGTTTCTTCATTGTCAGGTGAAATATATCCTAAACCATGCTTTTTCTTACTCGATTTTCTAGCTCCTATTAGTATTAGAGATGATTTACCATTTGTGAATTTTTCAATTGTATTAGATAGATATTCATTGACTTTTGTTAGTGTGTCAACTTCCCTTTTATGTTTGATTATGGTTTCCTAGTTTTCCAGGTTAGTTATCTGTTCATTTTTAACTTTTAGATCTTCACATAATAATTCATTTCTTCTTTTAAGTTCAGAGATATGTTTCTCTAGTTGTTCAGTTTCAGATTTTAGATCTGAATTGGTGTTTTCTAAGCATACATGATTTATCTTGGTGATTTTTAATATCTTACATACATCTTTATACTTACTGTATAATTCATTAAACTTGTCTTCTAGACTATCAGAATCAGACTCATTACATGAAGTAAAAGATGAGTCAGAAGTTACCTTCTCATCAGTGTTTTCCATGAATGCCATGTTGGCTTTTTCTTCTTCTTCATCACTGGAGCTTGATTCACTGTCTGAGTCACTCTCGTTGTTCCATGCAGCTGCCATCATGGTTGTCTTTTTACACCTTCTGAACTTCTTTGAGTTGTCCTTTTTCTTAAAGTGTGTCTTCTTCAGCTTTGGATAGTCTGCCTTGATGTGTCTAGGCTTCTTACATTCGTAGAATATAGGTTCTGACTTCTAAACATCTTTTCCTTCTGGTTTCTTGAAGTCTTTCCCTTTCTTGAAGAACTTTCTCCCGACTGAAATTTTTTCTTGGCCATTATGTGTTGTAGTCTTCTAGATAGAAGAGCTTCTTCATCTTCGCTATCCTCATTACTTCCTTCATCTTCTGATTCTTCTTCAGAGCTACCTTCTGTAGCTTTTAGTGCGTTACTGTGCTTCTTCCTGCTGGAGGATTCTCCAAAACTCTCCATGTTTATCTCATAGGCCATTAGTGACCCAATGAGCTTCTCGAGTGACATCCTTTTTGGATCATTGGCTTCTTCTATGGCTGTCACCTTTGGAATCCATGAAGCTGGTAGAGATCTCAGTATCTTTCTCACCATATCTCCGATCTCATAGGTTTTTCCAAGCCCAGCTAATCCATTTGTGATGTCAGTGATTCTGCTGCACATTTGTGTAATGGATTCTCCTGATTGAATCTGAAATGTTTCATATTGGGCTACCAAGATGTCTATCCTTGTTTCTCTTACCTTATCGGTTCCTTCATATGTGATTCTTAGTTTCTCCCACATCTCCATAGCAGATTTACAGGTTGAGATCCTATTGAACTCTTTCTACCTCAGTGCACAGCATAGTATACTCTTGGCTTTGCTATTTAGGGATATCTTCTTTTGTCTTCATCTTTCCAATTTTCCCAATTGTTGAGTACTACCAGGTCTCCTTCTTCGACAATGGACCAAAGTTAGAAATCAAGATCTAGGAAAAAGAACTCCATTCGAGTCTTCCAATAGTTGTAGTCTTCACCATCAAATAGAGGGTGTCTCTTGACTGAATGACCTTCGGCATTGTAGCAACCCGAGAATTTCAATAATTGAAAATTGGAGATAAATAGAAAATATGACCACTTAATAATTTAAAACTAATTAAATGAGTACGCACCATTATCCCAGATGTAAAAACACACCTAAGAATTTCGTAAAAATCATAGTTAGACTTTAAAAATTATTCTCTAGTGACCCATAAAGAAATTTTGGCCAATAAAAATCTTTTGGATTGAATTTATGAATTTTTATGACTTATTATCTTAATTAATGAATAAGTCAAAAAACCATTATCACATATACATAAAGGGGTCATAAATTAAAATAAAAATTTTGGTTGTACTTCAAATAATGGATATTGACAATCCAATGAAAGAAATGGGCGAAAGGATGTCCTTTGGGCCACAAATCAATTCATGCTAGGAAAATGACCCGAAATTCAAAAATATTCCCTAATGGACCAGGGTAGGGTAAATTCTCACCCTATAGACCATCATTAGACTTCAAACCAAGCCCAAATTCGTGGTTACCACCTAAGGTAAGCTTCCATTCCAATTCCATCATAAATTGGGGAGAGAAATCTCCAATTTGAGGAAGGATACACCCAAATTCGTCCCTAAAAGTCTCTCTATAAATAAAGCCTCTCTCTCCCATGGGACGACCCCTAGGGTTATTGGAGGCGTTCTTGGAGGCTATGGTGGCTGGAGATCTCAAGGAGAAGGCTGGAGCAAGGAGGAATCCCGTGCTCTTCCCAACTCGGATCTGCAACGACCTGCACTTGAGTCCCTTCAAGATCATCACCAAAGGTTAGTGAAACCTCGACCAAACTACGCAAACCATACATCCTTGGAAATATCTTTGAGTCTAGTTTCTTATGACACTATTTTGCACAATTTCTACCCAGTAGTTCGTGAGTATTAAGCGTTCTCCTATGACTGGTCGAAACTAGGGTTTTCGGGAAGCACGACTTTCTTTCACCTAAAAGGTAGGTCATCTCCATGCCAAACTCTAATTAAACTCGTCCATGCTTGCATTCATATGTATAGATCATGTTCATACTATTTTCCCCAATTTTTATCTTGAGAGTTTCATGAATTAAATCTTGCATGATCTTAACACTGTACTGTTCTGATTTACCCTTGACTTGTCTTACGAGTTTCATACCTATCTGTGGAGTCAGTTTTAGACTGAGTGTTCTACATGGAACTTGTTACCGTATGAGTCTACTTTCATTTGGCACTGGTTTCCCTAATTTTAGTTGACCTTACTTTGATTATTAGCCCGAACATGAGCACTGTGTCAGATTCATGTAGATAGTCACAATACGTCTTATTACATAGTCAAATGACCTTTGTTTCTCGATTAGTCATTACTGTACAAAGTATTGAAGTACTCTAACTAACAAAGGTTGTTTCACTCGATTTGGATCACCCTACCATTTTTTTTTATTTTTCAAACCCACAGTTGTCAAACCCAATCCAAGTCGGAGTTGGAAATAGGTAGAAAAAGCAACCCAAACGTCATTTTCAGGTAGCGACAGGTCGACACGTCGCTACCATAATGCGACAACATCATGGTCGCGACCCATACCAAAAATCAGGCCGTTTCATGGTCTTTTTCAGAAGGTGACAAGTTCATGGTCGCGTTCACTTTTAGAAGGCAACAGGAAATGCATCGCGTTCTGCCTATGTCCACTTAATCAGTCATAACTTTTTCCATAGACCTCGGATTGATGAGCCGTTTTCTTTACTGGATTCCTCATTCAATGGGCTTCAATATGGTATATTCATGGGTGATATTTGAATAAAAAATCAGTGAACTATGACCTAAGGAAGTGAAGGGATGGACTGCATTTGCCATCTAAGGGGCATGCATCTCGATTTTCGTCGTTTTGTGTCGTTCCTTGCATGTGTGAGTTTGATCTATTCTAGGAAGGTTATAGAAAGTCTTATCATGCATTTAACAACCCATATGAAAGTTAAAACATGTTCACATGATTTTTAATTGATCTTAAGTTCTTGATCATGCTCTCTACCTGCCGATTATTCACGTTCTTGCCTTGTTACCGAACTTTCTAAACATACAATGATACTTGCGAAAATTGGTCATGCATGATTAGTACTTCATGATTTAGCACTCATGATACTTTCCATAAATGGAGTTTCTAAAACTGTAGTTTCCATAATCGGATTCACACACGCACTTGAGCGATTCTCACACGCGGCAAGCGCATACACTCTAGCACGATAGGAAAGCCCCTTCTTGGCTTGTGGTGAACTCTCCGTCAGATATTCCTTCTACCGGACTAGTGACCCATTGACCAAGGCCTCCGTAAGTCTCCTCTGACCATGGATTCCCACATGGCCGATGAGCAGGTTGTACCAATGAAGTACTTGGAAGTTAGTGTGCACGTATCTTTTCTCTCTCGGCATTGTTGACGAGATCTTTCTTTCCTCATCTTGACTTTCTCGGAGTGATCTATGTAAATGTGTCGTTATGCTTCCGAATTGAACTCTTGACTTGATATTCCCAACGTACCCTTGGACTCTATATCATTATTGACATGATAGTCTCGATAATCATTACTATTGACATGATAGCCCTGAACATTCTCGACCAGCCTATCCTTATTCACACACATTGCCTTATTGTGATACGTTCTTGTGATACGAATGATATTGGAGTCATGGACTCAAAACTCATTCTTGTCACCCATGAGTCGACGGGCTCATTGGGACACATGCCAGTGTTGCGCAATATGAACCTGATTGAGGGCCCATATCTGGTCCTGGAGATTCTGGCAAAGTCCTGTTACCTATGGGTATGATTGTCGGATTCGCCCCCGACAAAGTCTTGTTTACCCCAAGGTGTTGATTGTCCAATTTTTCCAAAGATGTTCGTTACCCCAGGAGTTGATTGTTAGGTTGATCCCCTAACAAAGTCGTGTGCCTGGCGTGGTGCGGAATCATGATTGGTGCTTGGCATGGCACATACTTGTTACACGTGATAAACTTACTTGCTTGTTACCTGCTACTGTGTGCTGGTCCTTAACCCGAGTGGCTTAAGGACTTACTTGCATGAGGCACCAGTAGATCCTGTGTGATATTCTTGTGGAGTGCTCCGAGTGGGTTACTCAAAATGCTTGCTAGTGAAATGGCCATCTTGTTACATGCTATCTTGCTCTTGTTCATGATGTTACCATCTTGCTAGATACAACCTTGAATACAACCTTGTTTCTAGATTGATCATTACAATCCCTTGATCATACTGTCTTGCCTGATACACTGTACACGTGTTACTATCGACGTTTTAATTGCATTGTACATATCATGTTCGTACCTTCTACCTTTTAAAATGTAAATACTTATATCATTGCTGGTAGATGTAAATCCTACTGGGCGAGTGCGCTCATACCTGCTCTCTTTAACATTTCAGGTAGTGAAGGTAAAGCTAAATGATGGGACTTGTGCGCCGAGCGTGGAGTACACTTAGAGAGTTCCTTTTTATTTTTATTTAGATTGGTCATTAATGTAATTTCCCTTTTCTTTGAGAGATAGATAAGATAGGTGAGCAAGGAGTGTTTCATTTGACATTAGAGGTTGTAATATTCGTTTTGATAAATAAAGGAAGAAAATTTGATTATTGCATTGTGGGCCCTATTTATATAAGCTATTGGTCTATAGCTTCTGAATGCTTGCTTGTTCGTCGCGTCTCCCAATTTATTCCGCTGCTAAAATAAAATTGGGGGCGTGACAGGCATACCCTTGAGCTGCCATTTATCTTTGCTCTTCAGACCGTGAGATCTTCTTTCTTGAAGAGACTTGGCTCTGATACCACTTGTTGCCCAGCTAGCAAGCCCAGAGGGGGGAGTGAATGGATTGCTAAAATATTCCTTAGAATAAATCTTGTTAATAATAACGTTTAACAGAAAACACTAAGATTGATAGTTAGTATTAGTAAGAATGAACACAAACAAGTACACAAACAATCACACAACAACAAGAGATTTTGATCCTAGTTCGGCCCTCCTAACCCAAGGAGTCCTACGTCCAGTCCCCAAGCAACAACATGGGATTTCACTAACCAAGGGTACTGGCCCCCTTAAGGAACTTACACATCCAGCCGCAGCTGGCCTTCTCTTCTAATCCTGAAGAGGAACAAAACACCACCTGATACATAGGTCTTCCTTCCTCACTGAAGGGAAAAACCACCACATGTTTCCAACATGTCTTCTCTTCACACCCGAAGTGTAATACACGTAAGGAATGTGTAGAAATCGAAAGGCCCCTAGACCAAGCTTAGAATAGATTGCTTGATCTGAGGCAATGTCTGAGAGACAAATATTTTCAATAAGGAAAATCTCTCAGAACTACAAAAGCTCTCCAAAGAATAATCAATTGGAAAAACAGAGAGCAGAGCGCTAAAGGTTGACGGAATGAAGCTTAGAAACTGTCTCTTTGCTTATGTTTTCTGGTTCTTGAAAATGTCTATTCGTGTCGTATCTCTTCATGGAGTCATTAGTCTTTTATATATCTTCTCTTCAAAAATATATCCATTGAAGTGTCCATTGTCTCTAAATTTGAAGCGCGTTAGACTGCATGGTCTGAGTTATGGAAAAGGTAAGCCTGCAGCCATTTAATGCTCTGGAAGACACATACGCAAGGAGTAGATTCATCCATATATCTTGTATTATCCAACGTTGTAAGATTTTGTACTAGCAAAGACTTGCATGTAATAATTATCAAAGTATATGCAGCTAGATTGTCTCTATGCTGTCAGTCAACATTAGAAAACATGCTATAAGAATATACACCAAAATCGAAATGCCATTATGTCATCCTGAAAAGCGTTTGCAATAAACACACAGGTGTAGAAGGCACATAGATATGTGACATGCACAGAGGTGTACAGTTACAATAAATGATACGTGGTGTAAGGTACAAAGATATACGCAGGAAGACTTGAACTCCACAGTGTTTTGAAAATAGATTTGAATATAAGGAATGGACATTTTCAAATTTATCTGGAAAGATAGTATCAATGAAAATGTATGATAATTCAATTAAAACATAATCATTGTGAAGAGAGTTGATGTTATCATGAAATCGATGATATATGCATAAATGAAATTCATGGTGAAATGAAATCGATGTGATTCATGAATATAAGGTGAAATCGTTGTTAATGATAATGAAATCATTGTGTTGATGAAATCGTTGTTCTACTTGTGAAATCGTTGGGTGAGCAAATCGTTGTTTCAAGTAGAAGCAAATAATTGTTTGAGCAAATCATTTTTTAACTTAAAGCAAATTGTTGTACAAGCAAATCGTTGTATAAGTGAAATCAAATCGTTGTATAAGTGAAAGCAAATCGTTATAGCGATCAAATTGTTGTTTCACTTATCAAATCATTACAGCAACCAAGTCGTTGTTTCACTTACAAAATCGTTATAGCGACCAAATCATTGTTTTGCTTAACAAATCAGTACAGCGACCAAATCGTTGTTTCACTTATCGAATCCTTACATAAGTGACTCATGAAATCGATGTGAGACGAAAATTGTTGTTTTTTTTAACGAATTGTTATAGTGATCAAATCATTGTTTAACTTATGAAATCGATGGGAGACCGAAATCGTTGTTTCACTTATGAAATCGATGTGAGACCGAAATCATTGTTTCTCTTAAGAAACCGATGATTGAATCATTGTTTCACTTATGAAATCGATGTGAGACCAAAATCGTTATTTCTCTTGAGAAACCGATGACAGAATCGTTGTTTTACTTATGAAATCGATGTGTACTTATAAGAAATACATGCTCTGTGATGATCAATCCATCCCCATATAATTTTATTTAATTATATACAATTTTGGTGATTAACAAAACCCTAACAATTATTTTCTAACAAGTTTTTATGAAGTTCATCCACAGGGAATAAATCAAGCCTAATCTGTAAGTAATTCTTACACTATATCATTTAAAGTTCAGAGCATGCATTTCCTCTAAGTCCATATCGATTTCCTTTATGGCATAACGATTTCATAAGAAAAAGAACGATTCTCTCGCTATAACGATTTCAGTCTCACAACGACTCGTTAAGTTAAATAATGATTTGGTCTCACAACAATTCAATAAGTGAAACAACGATTTTGGTCTCACAACGATTCGTTGAGTAAAACAATGATTTTGGTCTCACAACGATTCGTTAAGTGAAACAACAATTTTGGTCTCACAACGATTTGTTAAGTGAAACAACAATTTCGGTCTCACAACGATTCGTTAAATGAAACAACGATTTTGGTCTCACAACGATTTCGTAAGTGTAACATCGATTTCAGTCTCATAAAGATTTCGTAAGTGTAACATCGATTTCGGTCTCACAACGATTTCGTAAGTGTAACATTGATTTCGGTTTCACAATGATTTCGTAAGTGTAACAACGATTTCGGTCTCATATCGATTTTGTAAGTGAAACAACGATTTCAGTTTCACATCGATTTCATAAGTAAAACAACGATTCGGTCATCGGTTTCTTAAGAGAAACAACGATTTGATTATTGTAACGATTTGATAAATAAAAACAACGATTTGATTGTTATAACGATTCGATAAGTGAAAACATCAATTTGCTTATATCTGTACAACGATTTGCTTGTACAACGATTTGCTTTCTCTTATACAACATTTTGCTTATGCTTGTACAACGATTTGCTTATATTTGTACAACGATTTACTTGTACAGCGATTTACTTTCTCTTGTATAACGATTTGCTTATACTTGTACAACGATTTGCTTATATCTGTACAACGATTTGCTTTCTCTTGTACAACGATTTGCTTATATCTATACAACGATTTGCTTATACATAGATTTGTTTATGTTTGAAATATGATTTGCTCAAACAACGATTTGTTTATGTTTGAACAATGATTTGCTCAAACAACGATTTGTTTATCTTTGAACAACGATTTGCCTATATTTGTATAACGATTTGCATAAACAACAATTTCATAAGTGGAACAACTATTTCATTGTCACAACGACTTCATGGATTACATCGATTTCATACATGATATTCAAATATTTTTTTAAATATTGTGAAAGTCAAAGTCATCCCACGTGCATCACTAATATCCCTGCATTTATTGTGACTGTACACATCATCTGCATGTCGCATGTCTAAATACTTTCTACACCCATGATATAATAGCAAATACATTATCAGGTGACAGAATAGCATTTCTATTTTGGTGTACATTCTTACTGCATGGTTTCTAATGTTGACTAACAAGCATAGAGACAGTCTAGGGATCTACGGTTTGGCATTTATTGTGTGCAGGTCTTTGTGAGTACCAAATCTTGCAATGTTGGAAAGCTAGAAGTTGAAGAATATCTGTCATACACCTCGGACCATGTTGTCTAATGTGCGTCTATCATAGAGACAAAGACCATTTAAACGGCTGTATTTTCTCAAGAGAAGATATATAGAAGACTGATGTCTCCATGAAGGAAAAATTTTACACCTTAGAGCTTTCAGAGAACAAACCTTCAACTTGCGAGCATCAGAAACAAGAGCCCCAAAGCTTCACTCCATAGTCTTCTGTAGCTCTTAGCTCTCCGTATTCATTTGCTTAGCTTTTGGAGAGTCTTTGTAGTTTTGAGAGTTTTCATCTAGTGAAAATCCTTCTCTCTCAGACATTGCCTCGGATCAAGCATTTGTTGTAAGCTTGGTCTAGGGGCCATTACCTTTTATTCACATCTGTTGTGATGTTCCTCTTTGGGTTGTGTAGAGAAGACCTGTTGGAAACAGGTGGTTGGTATTCCCTTCGTTAAGGAAGGAAGACCTGTGTAATAGGGTGGTTTTTGTACCTCTTCTGGTTAGAAGAGAAGGCCAGCTGCGGTTGGATGTGTAAGGGTCCTTAAGGGGGACAGTACCCTTGGTTAGTGAAATCTCAAGTTGTTGCTTAGGGACTGGACATAGGAATCCTTGGGATAGGAGGTCCGAACCAGGATAAAATCCTCTGTGTCATATGATTGTTTATTTGCTAGCTTATCTCCTTTCATCACTAACACTAACTATCGATCTCAGTGTTTTTCTGTCAAAGCATTTTTGTTGACAGATTTTTTATTTAAATGAATTTTTAGAATCTCATTCACCCCCTTTCTGGGCTTGCTAGCTGGGCAACAAGTGGTATCAAAGCCAGGTCTCTTCAATAAAGAAGATCTCATAATCTGAAGAGCAAAGATAAATGGCAGCTCAAGGGTATGCAGAAGGTCAGTCAGTCAACCGACCCCCTCTATTTGATGGTGAGGACTACAACTATTGGAAGATGAGAATAGAGTTCTTTCTCCAAGGTCTCGATTTTCAACTGTGGTCCATCATAGAAGAAGGAGATTTAGTAGTTCTCAACAACAGAGAAAATTTGACAGACGATGATAAGAAGAAGATATCGTTAAACTGCAAAGCAAAGAGTATACTGTGCTGTGTGCTGAGCAAGAAAGAATTTAATAGGATCTCAGCGTGCAAATCAGCAATGGAAATGTGGGAGAAATTCAAAATCACATATGAGGGAACAGACAAAGTCAAAGAAATAAGGATAGATATCTTGGTAGCTCAGTATGAGAGATTTCAAATGCAACCAGGAGAATCAATCACACAAATCTATAGCAGATTCACAGATATTACAAATGGATTGGCTGGGCTTGGAAAAAGATATGTCATGGGAGATATGGTAAGGAAAATATTGAGATCCCTACCAGCCTCGTGGACTCCTAAGTAACAGCCGTAGAAGAAGCAAATGACCGGAAAAGGATGTCTCTTGAAAAGCTCATTGGGTCACTAATGGCCCACGAGAAAAACATGGAAAGGCTTGGGAAGTCTCCAGTAGAAAGAAACACAACAATGCTCTCAAGGCTGCAGAAGATACATCTAGTGATGAATCAGATGGTGATAAAAACACTGGAAGAAGTGAAGATGAGGAAGCATTCCTATCCAGAAGATTATAGCGCATATTGGCCAAGAAGAAATACAAGTCTAGAAGGAGATATTTCACGAAAGGAAAAGACTTCAAGAAACCCAAAGTCAAGGATACAAAGAAAGCTGAACCCATATGGTATGAATGTAAGAAACCTAGACAAATTAAGGCTGAATGTCCAAAACTAAAGAAGTCGGAGTTCAGAAAGAAGGACAGCTCGAAGAAATTCAAAAGGTACAAAAAGAAAGCCATGGCAGCTGCATGGAGAAACGACAGCGACTCAGACAGTGAGTCAACCTCCAGCGAAGAAGAGGAAGAAAAGGCCAACCTGGCCTTCATGGCAAACTTAGAGGAAAAGGTAACTTCTGACTCATCCTTTAATTCATGCAATGATTCATATTCAGATAGTTTAGAAGACGCATTTAATGAATTATATAGTAAATATAAAGTTGTGTCTAAATTATTAAAAACCACCAAGAAAAGTCATGCATGCTTAGAAGTCACAAACTCAGATCTAAAATCTAAAACCGAGCAGTTAGAAAAACAAATCTCCGAACTAAAAAAAATAAATGAATTGTTATATGAAGACCTAAAAACTAAAATGAACAAATAACAAATATGGAAAAATAGGAAACTTTAAATGAACTGAAAAAGGAAGTTGACACACTAACTAAGGAAAATGAATATTTAACTAATACAATTATAAAGTTTACAAATGGTAAATCAACTTTAATACTAAAAGGAGCTAGAAGATCAAGCAAGGAGAAGCATGGCTTAGGATATACTCCACCAGATAATGAAGAAACAGTAGTTCATCCTAAAATCTATTCAACACCAAATTTTGTAGTTGAACAAAATATTGAATATAAATCTAACTTTAAGTACATCCCAACTGAAAAAGTAAGTAGAATATCTTGCTGTAGTCATTGTAATAAATTACGACATATCAGAACAACCTGTATGACAAAACACCTAAAATGGATCCCTAAAAGAAAAGCTAATGAAACGAACCATCAAGGACCCAAAAGAACTTGGGTACATAAATCTTAGTGTTTTCATTACAGAGAAGCCTTAGAGCATAGAAGTGGTACCTGGACAGTAGGTGCTCAAGACACATGATAGGCAACAGAAATCTATTCTCACACGTCAAAGATGAAGAAGGCACAGTGACTTACAGTGACAATAGAAAGGGTACGGTGATCGGCTGTGGTTCGATTGAAACTCAAGGCAGAATTCTCATAGAAGATGTGTTATGCATTAAAGGTCTCAAGCAAATCTTAATAAGTATCAGCCAGCTGTGTGAGAAGGGGCACCAGATCAGGATTCAAGAGTCAAAGTGCGTAATTATGAAAGATGATGTAACAGTGTTCGAAGCCTGTAGAGAAAAGAATCTATATGTGCTTCATCTAGAAAAGTTGAAGGATCGGGATGCATTCCGTGCAGTAAATAAAGATCAATCAGCTTAATTATGGCATAGGATATTGGGTCACTGAAGTTTGGATGGAATTAGAAAATTGGTCAAGCGAAACCTTGTGCAAAAGGGAAGCACACAAAATCATCTTTCAAATCAAAGACAGTAGTAACCACCCCAAACCATTAGAGCTACTGCATATGGATTTATTTGGGCCGATGAGAACCACCAGCCTTGGAGGAAAGAATTTTATATTCGTAATAGTTGATAATTATTCAAGATCTACATGGGTATCATTCTTGGAGCATAAAGATGACACGTTTGAAATCTTTGTTAAGTTCAGTAAGAAAGTTCAGAAGGACAAGAACTTCAACATAATTAGTATTCGATCAGATCATGGAGGAGAATTTCAAAATGAAAAATTTGCAGAATTCTGTGATGAACAAGGAATTGAGCATAACTTCTCAGCACCAAGGACACCACATGAAAATGGAGTAGCTGAGAGGAAGAATAGAACATTATTAGATATGGCCAGAACCATGTTATCAGAATACAATCTTCCTAAATATTTCTGGGCTAAAGCAATCAACACAACATGTTACATAATAAATAGAGTGATGATTAGGCCAATCCTGAAGAAGACAGCGTATGAACTTTACATGCAAAAGAAGCCCAAGATCAGTCACTTCAGAACGTTCGGATGCCCTTGCTTCATCCACAATAATGGTATGAGAGATATTGGTAACTTAGATTCCAAATCTGATGAAGAAATACTCATGGGGTATGCTTCTAAACCTAAAGGTTATAGAGTCTTTAATAAACAAAGTTTATTAATAGAGAAAACTGTCCATGTTATTTTTGATGAATCTAACCCTTCCTTGAGAAACAAAGTAGATAGTGATGATGAAAATGCAGAAAAGTTATACAAGAAACTAAGGGATACATCTATCAAGGATAATGAAGATCCACCCTTGGAAGAATTGCAACATAAAGAAATATCTCATAATGATCTTCCAAAGGAATGGAGATACAAGAAGGATCATCTAAGAGACAACATCATTGGAGATCCATCTGTTGGGGTAAGAACAAGAGGTAATATTATTCCACGTGATTACTTAGCTTTTGTATCTCAAATCGAGCCTAAGACAGTCAATGAAGCACTGTCTGATGAATCTTGGATTATAGCCATGCAAGATGAAGATAATCAGTTCAAGAGAAACCAAGTTTAGTTCCTTGTTCCGAGACCATCAGATTATCCTGTGATTGGCACCAAATGGGTGTTCAGGAACAAATTGGATGAATCTGGTGTTATCACTAGAAACAAGGCTAGATTGGTTGCTCAAGGCTATTCCCAAGAGGAAGGTATAGATTTTGATGAAACCTATGCACTAGTGGCTAGACTAGAAGCAATTCAGATTTTACTTGCTTATGCATCTGCATTAGATTTAAAACTTTTTCAAATGGAAGTAAAATCTACATTTTTAAATGGATACATAAAGGAGGAAGTCTATGTAGAACAACCTTTTGGTTTTGATGATGTAGGTTTTCCAAATCACAATTTCAAATTGCATAAAGCTCTGTATAGTTTAAAACAAACACCTAGAGCATGGTATGAAAGGCTTATTGCATTTTTATTAAACCATGGTTTTATCATAGGACAGGTAGATAGCACTTTATTTATTAAGTCAAAAGTTAAAAATATATTGCTTGTGCAAATATATATGGATGATATAATATTCAGATCTACTGATGAATCTCTATGCAAGTATATTGAAAATCTTATGCAGAGAGAATTCGAAATGGGCATGATGGGGGAACTTAATTATTTCGTTGGACTTCAAATCAAGCAAGGCAAATAAGCCACACACATCTGCCAAGCAAAATACATCAAGGAATTATTAAAGAAATTTGAATTTGATAATGCAAAGCCACTATCCACACTAATGAGCACATCTACAAGGTTAGATAGTGATAAAGATGGTAAGAAAGTAGATCAAAAACTTTACAGAGGTATGATAGGATCTTTACTTTACATAACCGCTAGTCGACCTGATATTCTATTTAGTGTATGTACGTGTGCAAGATATCAGGCTGATCCTAAAGAATCTCATTTAATTTCTGTTAAAAGAATTTTTGGATATCTAGGTAGAACTCATGATCTAGGTTTATGGTATCCCAAATCATGTGAAACTAGTTTAGTAGGATATTCTGATGCTGACTATGCTAGATGCAAGGTAGATAGAAAAAACACCAGTGGAAGTTGTCAATTTCTTGCAGGATGCTTGATTTCATGGTCCTCAAAGGAACAAAATTCAATAGCACTATCAATAGCTGAAGCTGAGTACGTAGTTGCTGGAAGCTGTTGCACTCAACTACTATGGATAAAACAACAACTTGAGGATTATGGACTGCACATCAACACCATTCCATTGTTGTGCGACAACACCAGTGCAATAAATCTCACCAAAAATCTAGTCCATCACTCCAGAACGAAGCATATAGAGGTTAGATATCATTTCATTAGAGATCATGTAGCAAATGGTAATATAAATATTTCTTTTATAGATACCTTAAATCAGTTAGCAGATATCTTTACAAAAGCCTTACCTGAAGAGAGATTTACATCTCTTAGAAGGGAATTAGGCATGTGTAATTTGTAATAGATTTCCTGCACGTAACTGAAATAATAACAGTTTCAAAATAATGCTTATTCTCTCCCCTAGAATTAAGGAAATCCTTTAATTGCTTGAGACATAAATTGCTTTGACGTTCATTATTTCAAAAGACCTTATCTATTGCGAAATCGTATCCTCTTTTGTCGTTTTCCGCATTTATTGCGGTGTCCTTTCAAAAGCAACTTTAACTTTCGCTTTTAATCCCATAATCTATGCCATACTGATTCTACCTTTCTCTCTCATCTCTTTCGACTTGCATGGAATGATAAACCCTATCGATTTCGGCATCCTCTCTGTGTGATTTCGAAAGAATCCCTCTATTCGCGCCAAAATTTCTTGAGGGCTTTTGTTCTACTCCTTCCCACGATCCTCCAGAACCTTTCCTTGTTCAAATCCATGGCGGTTTCTGGGGTCTCCGGCACTGTTGGCAGTTACAGCACCGCGTTCCACACAGCAGAGAAGCAGGAACGCTTTGCAGCGGTGAAGACGAAGCTCTATGCTAACAAGGAGGTGGATGTGGCTGATTTGGAGAAGAACGAGGTGCACAGTGTGGTAGCAGCGACACATAGGATGAAGTGGACAAAGATGGTGACTATTTCAGAGGCATGCTATCTAGATTTGGTGAAGGCCTACTACACCTGTTTGAAATCCGAAGCGGACGGGTCCCTGACCTCCACAGTCAAAGGTATTCCTATCCACATCACATATGATATGTTGGAGAGTCTGTTTGGAGTGTCTACTAGTGGTCGTAGTGGGGTAGACAGTGTCGACATTCATGTTAAGGGACTGGAGATTATTGGTACTGAATATAAGTTGAAGGATGGTAAAATTGATATAAATCAACTGAATTCTTTCAATAGGATTCTGCACTGCATAGTTTGTCAGATCCTAGTGCCTAGAAGTGCTACTTTTTCCACTTTCCCTAAGGCAGATTCAGACATGATGTTCTGGGCGATTCAGAACCAAGATATCAATATGGCATGGGTGATTATTGAAAGAATGAAGTTTGCAACTACGATGTTATGGGACAAGAAGCACAAGCTCAACGTGTCCCTTCCTTATGCTCACCTACTGACAAGGATTTTCCAGCATTTCAATATAGATTTGAATGGTGATGTTTCAGAGAAGATGGGACAGGCTATCCGGTCCAGAAATTTGAAGAAAATAGTTTTTCTTTAGTAGTTGGTGTTTGGACCATGACTTCAGTCACTGAAGGTGAGTCCATTATTGGAGAAGCTCAAGAAGTTCATGTTCCAGAAGCAGAGGCAGAAGCAGAAGTGAGGGCTGAAGACCCTATTGCAGAAGCTCCAGCGGCCCCTATAGTCCAGGAAGAGGCAGGAGCAACAGTCAGGCAAAAAGAACCAGTGGCTAGTCCAAGAAGAATTGAAGAAATTCCTCCAGAACACATTGATCCCGTTGGGCAATCCTCAGAGGTTGATACCCCCACGATAGTTATTACATCTATTCTTCATAAAGTATGGGTACTGTCGCCAGCATTCAGGGGGCGCAAGAAGAAGTTGTTCTGGAAGTTGTGGCACCAGGCCACAGTGATGTTCAGGTGGAGGATGCTCCTGTTCAGGGGGAGCATGTGGCAGAAATGGTAGCAGATGTTCAGGGGGAGCCCGCGACTAGCCCCCATGTTGATCAGTTTCAAGAAGGTGTTGTGGAGAGCACCTCGGATGAAGGTTAAGTTCCTGTTGATAATGTGGTGCCAGTTGTTGGCACCAGTGATAAAGGCAAAGGTGTAGCCAATAAAATTCCATTACTTTCTAATAAGGCACACCGAAGGTCAAAGAAGAAGAAGCTCATAGTGAACCTGAAGCCAGTGATTGAGAGATTAGATTCACAAGGGCAAATTCTTTGCTTTGTGTAGTAGTCAGATATCTCATCCCTTTTTATGAGCCAGAGCTCTACAGTCAAAGAGCTAAGTATGGTAAAAGCAACACTGAGGTGGATGAAAACTAAGTTGGGAAGTATGAAAACTTTAGTGACAGATCTTTTAGATGTGGTGAGGGCACATTTAGCTTCCACTACCCCACCAGCTCCCACTCATGTAGTTCCAGAATCTTCAGGGCCATCAGAGCCAGTTTCAGTAGAAGAAGTTCGGCCACCAGGGCCAAGGAAAGAAGAAGAAATCCGGCCATCAGAGACAAGTAATGTAGAAGAAGAATTCCGGCTAGTTGGTGTTGAGGATTCAGGGCCATCAGGGCCAAAGGTTGTTGAGGAATCAAGTCAGGATCAGCCAGCACAGGATGCATTTGGGCCACCAGGGCCATCGGTTGAGCAGGCAGGGCCTCCAAGGTCAGTTGTTGATGAGTCCGGGCCAGTGGAATCTCAAGATGAGCATGGAAGAGTTGAAGCACCTGTAGAAGAGGCTATGCCCCCAGAGCCCCATACTTCTTCTCTTCAAACTCCAGCCCCTCCTTCTCCACCTTCATCTACCACTGCTCCTCCAGCTCCTACCACCTTTAAACAACCTCTTCCCAAAAACATTTCCTCACCTACACCATTTCCTACCACAATCTCCTCTTCTTCTGTTTCCTCCACATTCATTCCTCCTCCTCCTTCTGAGGCACCTCCAGCATCCTCCTCAGCTGGAGCCTCATCTTCTGGTCCTTCATCAGCTGGACCATCTGTACCACCTCCCTCTACTTCTTATTCTTTCCTTCATCCTCCTACTCCTCCCTCCTTTATCACCATCATTCCAGAGGGTGCCCAACTTGAAAGTCCCTTTATCCAGGGCATCAAATATGAGTTTGAAGTAGCCATACTTCGCTCAGTCCTATCAATTGACACTCACATTCATAGGAGAGGCTCTTCCAGCCATGTTCCTAAAAAGAGAAAAATATCTTCCAACCTTGCTATTTTTTCTTAGCCTCATTTTCCACCTCTTTGGTTTTCTCTCACTGTTGAAAATTGAAGAAGGTCTATCTATTGTGAATTCCTCCAGAAATGCACATTTGTCACCATTTTTGGCCTTCCTCACCGACCACCTAAATGTTGTTCTCCCTCTCTCTTCTCTTTCAAAAGCTGAACAGTCAAAATTTTTCTCTATGACTGAGGCTAAAAATGAAGATCTGTGGGCTCGGGGCCATCAATATTTAGACAGGCAATTCATATCTGCCAGCTCTGCTCGATTCCCACCCAGGGATCACTCACTCACTCTCTCTGAGTGGTTTGTGATTCATCACAAGAATACCTGGGGTCCGTCTACTCAGAAGGAGATCAAGCTTATTCGCTATTTCGAGATGTTTAACAATTACAGCTATCTCAATAATCTGCCCGAAGTTCAGCTTGGCCAGTTCCGGAAAGCTATTTCTCTTCTTGGTTCGAATACTACTCATTCCACCTCCATCTAAGTGGATTTTGCCATATTGGAGATACCAGATGTTGTGTTCCTGCCTCCACTTCATTCCTTAGTCATAGAATCTACAGTAGGCCCTCTTATTTTTGAAAATTTTGCTTGGGTCATGGGGTGCATTTCAGGGCAGATAGGAAATTCCCTTGCATTCCATAGATTCGTCTACCAGGAATATCACCAGGGCCACATCAAGTCTGATGTTCTTGCCCCTCTTTTGTCTGAATGTGAGCAGCTATCTCCATCAGAATGGGAAAGACTTTACCCTCTCACTGCTCAGTAGCTTCTTGATCTCAATGCTTCTCAGGCCAGATCAAATCAACCTCCTCTATCTGCTGCACAATTTCTAGATCTTAACTCCATTCATCTTGTTCGAGACCCATTTGATACGTGGGTTGAAAGATACAAAGTCTATGTTTCAATGAAAAAGGAACTAAAGCACCAGCAGATCTTCTACCCCATTTCCGTAGATCAGTTCCTACAACATGCTAGCTTTGGTACTTCTAGCACCTACAAAATGTCTCTTGGCAAGGATGGATATGGAAATTTAGTGGAAGCTCAGAGACAACTGCACATCTAGAGGATGGCTCCTGATAGGGGACCTTCCTACTCTATGGTTTATGGAGCTATCTAAGGTTATTTTGAAGAGCAGGAACACAAGGCATGGCCGATCATTACTTGCTATGCCTCCCTCCTATCCCCTGCTTTCTACATTCCTATACCTCTCAGTGATATAATATAATGTTTCGTTTGGCTCCCATTTATCTTTCTTCTATTCTCTCTTGTGTGTTTTGATTTTTTTTTTGCTTAAAGACAAAAAAGGGGAAGAAAATAAAACATTCTGAAATACATATCAACAAAATCCTCATTTTAGAAAATTTACTCAAGTTTATTTCAGAACATTATATGTTATGTTTTGTCATCGCCAAAAAGAGGGAGATTGATGATTAGTCCATCCCCATATAATTTTATTTAAATATATAAAATTTTGGTGATTAACAAAACCATAACAATTATTTTCTAACAAGTTTTTATGAAGATCATCCACAAAGAATAAATCGAGCCTAATCTGTAAGTAATTCTTACATTGTATCATTTAAAGTTCAGAGCATGCATTTTCTCTAAGTCCATATCGATTTCCTTTATGGCATAATGATTTCATAAGAAAAAGAATGATTCTATCGCTATAACAATTTCGGTCTCACAACGACTCGTTAAGTGAAACAACGATTCGTTAAGTGAAACAATAATTTTGGTCTCACAACGATTTCGGTCTCACAACGATTTGTTAAGTGAAACAATGATTTCTGTCTCATAAAAATTCATTAAGTGAAACAACGATTTTCATCTCACAATGATTTCGTAAGTGTAACATCAATTTCGGTCTCACAACGATTTTGTAAGTGTAACATCGATTTCGGTCTCGCAACGATTTCGTAAGTGTAACATCGATTTTGGTTTCACAACGATTTCGTAAGTGTAACAACGATTTTGGTCTCATATCGATTTCGTAAGCGAAACAACGATTTCGGTTTCCCATTAATTTCATAAGTAAAACAACAATTCGGTCATCGGTTTATTAAGAGAAACAACGATTTGATTGTTGTAACGATTTGACAAGTAAAAACAACGATTTGATTGTTATAATGATTCGATAATTGAAAACATCGATTTACTTATATCTGTACAACGATTTGCTTGTACAGCGATTTGTTTTCTCTTGTACAATGATTTGCTTATGCTTGTACAACGATTTGCTTATATCTGTATAACGATTTACTTGTACAATGATTTTCTTTCTCTTGTACAATGATTTGCTTATATCTGTGCAACGATTTGCTTGTACATCGATTTGTTTATATTTGAATAATGATTTGCTCAAACAACGATTTGTTTATGTTTGAACAACGATTTTCTCAAACAACGATTTGCCTATATTTGTATAACGATTTGAATAAACAACAATTTCATAAGGTGAACAACTATTTCATTGTCATAACGGCTTCATGGATTACATCGATTTCATACATGATATTCAAATATATTTTCAAATATTGTGAAAGTCAAAGTCTTCCTGCGTGCATCACTAATATCTCTGCATTTATTGTGATTGTACACATCATCTTCATGTCGCATGTCTGAATGCTTTCTACACCCATGATACAATAGCAAATACTTTATCAGGTGACAGAATAGCATTTCTATTTTGGTGTACATTCTAACTGCATGGTTTCTAATGTTGACTGATAAGCATAGAGACAATCTAGCTGTCTACGGTTTGGCATTTATTGTGTGCATGTCTTTATGAGTACCAAATCTTACAACGTTGGAAAACTAGAAGGTGAAGAATATCTGGATAAATCTTCTCTTTGTGTGGATGGCTCCAGAGCATTAAATGGCTACAAGCTTACCTATCATGCACCACGAACCATGCTGTCTAACGTGCGTCTATCATAGAGACAATGGCCATTTCAACGGCTATATTTTTTCAAGAGAAGATATATAGAAGACTGATGTCTCCATGAAGAAAAACTTTTGCACCTTAGAGCATTCAGAGAACAAACCTTCAACTTGCGAGCATCATAAACAAGAGCCCCAAAACTTCACTCCATAATCTTCTATAGCTCTTAGCTCTCCGTGTTCATTTCCTTAGCTTTTGGAGAGTCTTTGTAGTTCTGGGACTTTTCATCTAGTGAAAATCCTTCTCTCTAAGACATTGCCTTAGATCAAGCATTTGTTGTAAGCTTGGTCTAGGGGCCATTTGCTTTTATTCACATCTGTTATGAAGTTCCTCTTCGGGTTGTGAAGAGAAGACCTGTTGGAAACAGATGGTTGGTATTCCCTTCATTAAGGAAGGAAGACCTGTGTACCAGGGTGGTTTTTGAACCTCTTCTGGGTTAGAAGAGAAGGCGAGTTGCGGCTGGATGTGTAAGGGTCCTTAATGGGGACAATACCCTTGGTTAGTGAAATTCCAAGTTGTTGCTTGGGGACAAGATGTAGGACTCCATAGGATAGGAGGTTCGAACCAGGATAAAATCCTCTATGTCATGTGATTGTTTCTTTGCTAGCTTATCTTCGTTCATCACTAACACTAACTATCGATCTCAGTGTTTTTCTATCAAAATATTTTTGTTGATAGGTTTTTTATTTAAACGAATTTTTAGAATCCCATTCACCCCCCCTCTGGGCTTGCTAGCTGGGCAACACTCTGAACTTTAAATAACAATGTGTGAGAATAGCTTACAGATTTTGCTTGGATTATTTCCTATGGATGAACTTCACAAAAGATTGTTAGAAAATATTTGTTAATGTTTTGTTAATAACCAAAATTATATATAATAAATAAAATTATATGTGGGGATGGACTGATCATCACTTGTCTGGTTTGCCACCTGAGAGGGAGTTTGAGTTTGATATTGAGTTGGTACCTGGTACTTCACCTATATCTATTGCTCCTCAACGTATGACACCAGCAGAATTGGCGGAATGGTAGAAGTAGCTTCAAGAATTACTAGACAAAGGTTTTATTCGGCCAAGCGTATCACCTTGGGGAGCACCTGTACTTTTTGTGAAGAAGAAGGATGGGTCGATGAGGCTGTGCATTGACTACCGTAAGCTGAATCAGGTGACTATCAAGAACAAGTATCATTTGCCTCGTATTGATGACTTGTTCGACCAATTGCGTGGAGCTTCTATGTTTTCTATGATTGATCTTCGTTCTGGCTATCATCAACTTTGAATCAAGCCAGAGGATTCTTCTAAAATGGCTTTTAGGATGAGATATGGTCATTATGAATTCTTGGTCTTACCATTTGGTTTGACGAATGCTCCAGTGGTTTTCATGGATTTGATGAACAAGGTTTTTCGGCAGTATCTTGATTCTTTTATAGTGGTTTTCATTGATGATGTGTTCATCTACTCACCTAACGAGGAGTCTCACTGAGAGCATTTGAAGATTGTGTTAGAAGTCTTGAGAACGCACAAACTATATGCCAAATTCAGTAAGTGCAATTTATGGATGAAGGAGGTTCATTTCTTGGGGCATGTTATTTCTGGAGATGTTGTTTCCGTGGATCCGGCAAAGGTGAATGTTGTCCTAGATTGGGAGAAACTGAAATCATCTACTGATATTAGGAGTTTCCTTGGTTTGGTTGGTTATTATAGAAGGTTCATTGAAGGGTTTTCTTCTATTGTGGCTATGTTGACAAGGCTAACGAGCAAGGGAGTTAAGTTCGAGTGGACTAAGGCTTGTGAAAGAAGTTTTCAGGAGCTGAAGACTCGATTGACTATAGTGTCAGTGCTTGTGTTGCCCATTGGTGTGGATTCTTTCTCTATCTACACGGATGCTTCGAAGATTGGGCTTGGTTGTGTTCTAATGCAGGGTGGAAGGGTTGTTGCATATGCTTCTAGGCAACTTAAGGAGCATGAGCGCAATTATCTGACTCATGATTTGGAACTTGCGGTGGTGGTCTTTGCTTTGAAAATCTTGAGGCATTATCTGTATGGAGTGAGGTTTGAACTTTTCTCTAACGACAAGAGTCTTAAGTATTTGTTCTCCTAGAAGAACTTGAATTTGAGGCAATGGAGGTGGATTGAATTCTTGAAGGACTATGATTTTGAGCTTACCTACCACCCAGGAAAAGCCAATGTAGTGGCAGATGCCTTAAGTAGGAAGAGGTAGATATTGCGCCAAGATTGGAAGATGTTGGAAGATGCAATGGGTTCATTGGCTATTTTAGAGCCACAATTGTATAGCATGTTCTTGGCTCAGTTGACCATTAGATCTTCTGTGCATGATAAAGTTCTTGCTTTACAAAAGGATGAACCACTATTACAGGAGTTGGTTGGGAAATCTGGCATAGTAAGAGATGAAAATGGTGTGATTCGTCTAAATCATCGAGTATGTGTCCCTAATGATGTGGATCTGTGAAAGGAGATTTTGGAGGAAGCACATAGATCGCAGTTTTCTATTCACCCAGGCAGTGGAAAGATGTATTAGGATCTGAAGCGTTCATTTTGGTGGTCCGGCATGAAGCGAGATGTTGCGGATTTTGTAACTAGATGTTTGATACGTCAGCAGATAAAGGCAGAGCATTAGAGACCTTCAGGTTTGATGCAGAAACTAGATATTTGTTAGTGGAAATGGGAGCAGATAACTATGGACTTTGTGACTGGATTGCCTAGATCAGCTAGAGGGAATGACTATATATGGGTAATTGTTGATAAATTCTCGAAGAGTGCTCATTTTCTTGCTATGAAGAAGAAGCAGTCCATAGAGAGTTTGACTAGGCTGTACATTGATGGTACTGTGAAGTTGCATGGTATTCCGAAGTCGATCATCTCAGATTGTGACCCGAGATTTACATCTAGATTTTGGGAGAGTTTGCAGCAAGCTTTTGGCAGTCAATTGAAGTTGTGTTCAGCATTTCATCCACAAACAGATGGATAGTCTGAGAGGACTATTTAGATGTTGGAGGATATGCTTAGGGCTTGTGTTCTTGATTGGAGAGGAGATTGGGAACGCCACCTAGCTCTTGTGGAATTTGCATACAATAATAGTTTCCATTCGAGTATAGATATGGTGCCATTTGAGGCTTTATTTAGGAGGCCTTGTAGATCCCCATTGTGTTGGGAGGAAGTAGGAGATCAACATCTTATGGGACCAGAAGTGGTGTATGAAACTTCGGCGAAGATCCAGTTGATTCTACAAAGATTGAAGGCAGCGCAAGATCATCGAAAGAGTTATGCAGATTTGAGGAGAAAGGACATGGCTTTTGGGATAGGAGATCATGTATTTCTCAAAGTGTCACCATGCAAGGGTGTAGTGAGATTTGGGAAGAGAGGTAAGTTGAATCCTAGGTTCATTGGTCCTTTTGAGGTATTGAAGAAGATGGGAAATGTGGCATACTAGCTAGCTTTGCCACCATCCTTGGTGGGAGTACACCTAGTTTTTCATGTATCCATGTTGAGGAGGTATGCTCGAGATCCGGCACATGTGATTAGCTATGAACCAGTGCAGTTTCAGCCAGATTTGTCCTATGCGGAGCAGCCTATAGAGATTCTGGATCGGAAGGTTCAAGAATTGAGATCTAAGTCTATTCCTTTCGTGTAAGTATTGTGGGGGAATTTCTCGCGTGAAGATGAAACATGGGAACTTGAAGAGATGATGAAGAAGCAATATCCATCATTATTCGGTAAGTGTTCTAACTCAATCTTCGAGGATGATAATTTTTTTTAAGGGGGAGATGGTGTAGTGCCCCAGATCCTTTGCTGGATTGAATTATGCAATTGTGTGTGTTTATGCATTTAACATTGAATTATGAATTTGATCAACTTGACGTCAAGCTTTACTGACGTTGACTACAATCGACGGCATGATCGATTTTTGTCTACTATCTGTTAACGACAGGAGAATGTGCCATTTATATTTTTCTAGAATATTTGTTTTTTTGGGCAAATAGTTTGACTACATGATCGATTGCCGTCTACTTCATGGTCGACGACAACATTGGTTGGCGTTAACCTGACTTGCCAGTTTTTGTTGTTACTGTTCCGGGGAGAAAAGATCGGTCATTTCCAAGGTATTTAATGGAAGAATCGGGGAGTTTTTGGTTCAAGGGTCAGGATTGAAGCTTACATAATTCATTGGAGTCCTTATAAGACCTCGATTTGTGCTTGGGAAAGGGTTTTCCACTGTTTCGGAGGTGATAAAAGAGGGCCAAAGGAAGAGTTGCTGTGCAGTGTTTCATGTGAATTGAAGCAAGCTGGACCATGGGGTAACTTCAAGGATCGTGAGCAGAGGGTTCTCCAAGCGTGGTTGCTGTTCTGGAGGGCGGATCTAGCGTTTGAGGATGGTGGAAGGGACAGCCTTGTGACCAATGTGGGCGTCTTCAACACTTTACTCGTGACTCCAGAAGAAGGGTTAGAGGCAAGTAACACGGGGGAATGGTTTAGGATAGTATGTTCTATAGATTTATCATTTTTACATATTTTTAAACCTATGAATAAAAGAGTAGGAAGGGGTTAAAGTTCTGTTATTTCATGTGCGGTTTCTGGGTTTTTTGGTCAGATGAACTAAACGTCAACATTGACCGCCATTTATTTCATGTAAACGTCAATTTTTTGGACATCTATATATATATATATATATATATTAACGGTGCTATGTGCCATCGTCAACTGATATTAACGATAGGGAATGTTGACGTTAACCTGTGTAAACGGCAACATACTCTGTCGTTAAGTTCATCAGTGTTGTTTGCTGTAAAATTCTGATTTTGTGTGTATTCTATGAACTAAGCATGTGTAAGGTTTTTCGGTTAGGCTCTAATATTCATAAGTTATTATTGTGATGCAGCTGGAAAGTCATGGCAGTACTGCATGGGCTTACATAGTTATTTCAGAAGGTTTTCTTTAGTTAATTAAGGAGATAGTGAAATGATTACAAGTTTAATCCATGTTATGAAGTTATAACTAAAAAATTTACTGCTGTTAGATGGGACCACAGACCCATTATACTAAGTTTTTACACAGTAATTGTATGATTCTTTTACTTTTGTATCATGTTAAGTAGTCCAAGTTTATTTGAATAAATCCTAAGAAATGATACAGAACTTAGAAAAATATGAAAATTTATATGTGTGATGCATGATTAGGAATAGAATTTTGGTCAACATTTCAGAATTTTTTGAACACCGTACTTACTATTATGATTTTCTGAATGGTAAAAATGTGCATGGAAACCAATAGATGGAGAAAAAGGGTATGAATGTTGAATTATGATAAAATCAGTATAAGTAGTAACATGATAGGCTGTTGTTGTATAGTAAAATTATGATTTCAGAAATGAGAATTGTGTTGTGTAATCTTACATAGTAGTCTTGCTAATTATGCATGATTTTATGAAAAAGGCAAAATAGAATTTCATGTAGATATTAAATGCATGAAACATGTTTTTAGATTTCTGAAATAATATGGCCAATTAGACATTGCTATTATAGAGATGCCTACATGGAACTACATCATAGAATGCCCATATGGTAATGGTTCACCTACATGAAATTGACTACATGAATCTGTGGGCAACAGATTGAAATCCTGGAGGTAGACATGTTCTACTGTTAAGGCAGGAAGGACTTTCTCTGATATTGTGCAATAACGAAGACTTCATCACTGTTTTGCCTAGGTAATAAGTGAATGTTGCACTGTACATGATCTCTATTAATAGTGGGGCTATGTCTTGGCAACTATAACTACATGTTACATGAAATGATCTACTTGCTACATGATATGAACTACATGCTACATGAGATTGATTACATACTACACGATATGAACTACATGCTACATGATATGTACTACATGCTACATGAGATTGATTACATGCTACATGACATTAAATACATGTTAAAAGATTTTGACTATATGCCATGCCATATGAAAATGTTTAAAGGCTTTGTTTTATTAGGAGATGTAATCCACATGTTTTATGAAATTGTCTTATTCTACATGATAAGTAACCATCCTATGTAAAGTTTTCAAGACTATATATGAAGCTAAAGTTTTGAAAGAAAGACACACCAACAATACAAGAACAGACACAGAGTGTAGCATGCAAGTGTATCAGCATACACGACCACATTCCACACTCAGAAAGAAAAGAAAGAAGCGCACAAGATCTGATGATAGACTACTTCAAGCTTCCAAGCTCTCTTGCATTCTGAAGTCTTTCTCTTTGGGTGGCTTTCTGCTATTGTAGATTTTCTTCTTAGTCCACCCTCTTAGAGTCAGAAAGAGTCCAAGATTCCATTCATACTTTTATCTCTTTCTGATCTTCTGTGTTTGCTCTTTCATCTGAGTAGACACACTGTGTTTATTTCTATGTAATAAACCAGTAGGGGGTTTGTTTCCTGTGGTGTCCCTCTGTGAAGGGAAGACCTATGGTTGTAGGTGGTTGTAGTTCCCCTCTATGTAGGGAAGACCTGGTGGGGTGTGTACTAGCGAGTTGCGTCTGAGCTTGTAAAAGAAGCACCTGGCTGAGGTGAAACAGTAGGTTGTCTTCTTACCCAAAAAGAGAAGAAGACTTGCTTCAGTGCAAGTGGGTTGTAATACCACTCATGTTGAGAGAAGGCCAAGTGTTCTTGACAATTAGTGAAAATCCCAAGGGGTGCTTGGGGACTGGATGTAGGACTCCTAATTGATAGGAGGGCCGAACCAGGATAAATCTCTATGCACTTTGTGTGATTGTTTCCGCCAAGCTTTTCACTTGTTTCACACACTTCACACTAAGTACTAACGATACTATGTAGTGTGACTTATTTTCAGATAAATTTTAACAGTGCAAGAAGTCCTATTCACCCCCCTTTAGGACATCTAAAGCTCTTTCA
Organism: Colocasia esculenta; assembly: GCA_014218235.1. Classification (NCBI taxonomy): domain Eukaryota; kingdom Viridiplantae; phylum Streptophyta; class Magnoliopsida; order Alismatales; family Araceae; genus Colocasia; species Colocasia esculenta. The sequence continues at coordinate 117,710,759 of CM024760.1, read as the reverse complement.
TTCATCTGATACCAACAAGTGGTATAAGAGCCAAGCTCCATCTCGATCCAACAAGTGGTATCAGAGCGAGGTCTTCTTAGAAGAATAGAAAGATTTGAGAAGAGATGGCAGCTGAAGCTCACAACTATGAAGGACAGTCCGTCACAAGACCACCATTCTTTGATGGAGAAGATTACCAGTATTGGAAGATGAGAATGGAATGCTTCATCCGAGACACAGACTTTGATCTGTGGCAGGTAATAGAGCAAGGTGATTATATTATAATTGCTAATGGTACTTCTGCTTTATCTATAGCTGATAAAAGAAATATGTCTCTGAATTATAAGGCTAAAAACTATTTATGTTGTGCATTGTCTATAAAGGAATTCAACAGATTATCCGCATGTAAAATTGCTAAGTAAATGTAGGATAACTAAAAGTAACATATGAAGGAACGTATAATGTTAAGCAAACCAGAATAGATATTCGTGTTTCTCAATATGAACAGTTCAAGATGTTGCCCAACAAAAATATTACTCAAATGTATAATGGATTAACTAATATAATAGTTGGTTTAAGCTCACTTTGTAAAAAGCTTACTAATGAAGAAATAGTCAGAAAAATCCTTAGATCTTTAACTCATTGATGGACTCCTAAAGTTACTGCTATTGAAGAAGCACATGATCTTACAAAACTTTCTATAGATAAATTAATTGGTTCTCTAATGGCTCATGAAATTAACATGGAAAGATTTTCTGAAAGCTCTTTGAAAAGGAAAATGCCAAATGCTTTGAAAGTTGCAGATTCTTCCTCTTCATCTTTTGAGGATTTGAAGGATAAATCTGAAGACAACAATGATGAAGAAATGTTGTCTAGAAAACTTCAGAGAATCCTTGATAAGAAGAAGAAGTATGGATCCAAGAGATACTTCAAGAAGGATAAGAAGAGCAAGGAACCAATATGCTATGAATGTAACCAGCCAGGATATTTCAAAACTGAATGTCGAAAACTCAAAAGAAAATATTAGACTGACAAGCATGAGAAAAGGAGGAGAAAGTAAAGAAATACAAAGGATACAAGAAGAAAGCAATGGCAGCAGCTTGGGATAATGAGGAAGTGACAAGTTCGGACTTATCAAGCTCAAATTCAAAAGAAGAGCAAGTAAATCTAGCCCTCATGGCAGGACTAGATCAGGTAACCTCTGAAACATCATTTACTTCATGTTCAGAATCTGATTTTGATAGTTTAAAAGATGCATTTAATGAATTGTATGATAAATATAAAACTATAGTTAAACAAATGAAAATAGTTAAATTAAATATTTTAGACTAAGAAAAATCCAACACCTTTTCTAAAAAATGAAATACAAAGATTGGGATAGAATGTAACTGAAACTAAAGAGCTAACGAATTGTTATGTGAGGATTTAAAGACTAAAAATGGTAAAATTAAATAACTCGAAACAAATCTAAATGAATTGAAAAACAAAGAAAATTTGAGAGAAGAAAATGATTACTTGAGAGCATCTTTAGATAAATTAACTAATTGCAAAACATCTTTAGTTGTGAAACTAAAAGGTGGTAGAATAGGTAAAAAGAAATATGGAGTATGATATACACCTCCAATAAATGTAGAAGAAATTGTGTATCCTGAAAAATACCCAACCCCGAGGTTTGTAAAAGAAAACGTAATTAAAAATCCTAATAAGGTTAATCATTATGTTTACAAGCATAATCTTAAAGCTAATAACACTACAATTTGAAAGCGTGCATATGATTTATGTTGTAGTCGTTGTAATGAATTAGGATAAACATTTAGCACCTGCACCACTAGACATCTGCATTGGATTCTGAAAGAATATTTTCATGCATCTAACTATCAAGGACCCAAAAATATTTAGGTACCTACTTTTGAATAAGTTGTTTGCAGGATAGCCTTGGAGGATTAGGAACAAAGGATGTTCAATGCATTGGTGACTGCTAGCTCTTCATCCAACTCAAATTTGAAGAGAGAGTAGTCACAGAGTTCTATTCGATTATACAATACTACTAATACACTTTTTTCAGTTTTTATGTTTTTAAGATCAATGCAGGTAAATCTCTTGAAGACTTGACAAATAACAAGTGGAAGTACAACAATAGATGTCGACAGACTCAAGATCAAAAGAAGATTAAAGATTCATTATGCCTTACACTGAGGGGGAGCCTCACATCAATGGGGAGCCTCACATTCAGGGGCAGTAAACACTAAGGGGGAGTAATAAACAATGACAGCAGTAAACGTATTGTTGAACCCCTCTCCTTCGAACTCACATCTTATTGGTATGAAGTCCTTAACAAGGGGGGTAAGATCCTTCCTTTTTGGGTATTGACCAAAAGGGGGAGAGTATGTTTAACTGGTGAATTTTCTATTTATTCCATGTTTTGAGTATCTTTGTTAGAAAATTCTCATAAGTTCTGTCATCACCAAAAGGGGGAGATTATTGAACTACTCTTATATTTTATCCTTCTATTTTAGTGATAACAAAACTCATGCTTAATTTAAATAACATGAATACAATATATTCTTGCATTATCATTATAGACTTACACTTAGTTTCAACTTCGTCATGCATGTTTTGATCATGTTCAGTCAAAGTTAGTTTCGTCATATCTAAAGCTACACTTCGTCAAAGACGAAGTCCACTTTGTCATATACAAAGTTGGCACTTCGTCATGCATGTTTTGGTCGTGCTCAATCGAAGTCCAACTTCATCATATACGAAGCTAACTTTGTCATATCCGAAGCTATATACGAAGTTCACTTCGACTGACAGCGTTATGATCTGCTTTATATGAAGTTTCACTTCGTCATATCTGAAGTTTTACTTCAACCGACCATGTTGTATTTTGTCCAGTCGAAGTGACACATTGATTACTGTTTCAATACCACATTGATTGTATTAGAACATCGATTACATCAATTAGGCTTAAACATCGATTGCATTGGAACATTGATTATATTGGAACATCGATTACCTTAGAACATTGAATACATCAATTACATGTAACATCGATTACTGAACATTAGAACATCGATTACATTAGAACATCAATTATGCTCAAACATCGATTATCTTTCACGTCGATTACCTTAGAACATCGATTGTCTCAAACATCGATTGTCTTTTTCAACGATTACCTTTAATCAAACATCGATTATTGTTATTTTTTTTATTTCACTCCAACTCTCAAGATGGTATTTAGATGTTTTAAGTATCTATTCTTATTTTTACAGAAATGTTAATGTAATCTTAGTGAGATTAATATTTTAATACTTATGGAATTATTTAATGTATAATAGATGAACACATAATGTACACTATGTTACTTTCTGTGTGTTATCTAAATCCTAATAGTTAAATAAGCTTTGTACTTCTCTATTCTTCCTTTAATGCTTCATGTCATTTCTGAAGATCAGTTTTATAATCTATCCCTTTCAGAATGCTATGTGTCTTACAAAGACATGTGTTAAGATACTTCAGAATATCTAGTTTCTACATTTTCAGAAATGTTCCCTTTGCAGCTGTAGTGCACGCCAAGCAGGTGTCCATTCCTCTTGAATGCTCACCTAACCTTGTACTGTTCAAAGGACAGACTGTATGTCTAAAACTCATAGATATCTGTTAGAAACTACCTAACCCTTACCTTCTTATATTTGTTTATAACTCTCAAGACTAACCCTAAGGAAAAAAAGGAAAAGCCATGGTACGGTGGCAGAAATTCAAGAAAAGATATATGAAGAAGAGCTATGCATCTATCTCTATAGCCTGAAGCTGTTGAGACTCAAAAGATAGAAAACTTGCTCTCTGATGATCTGATCCTAGTAGTGTCCAAGTCTTCAGACCCAACGTTCAAATTTCAAACGACTATTTTCAAACAACCACTTTCAAATGAGAAATTTATGAATACTATATATGAAGCTGAAGTTTTGAAAGAAAGACACACCAACAATACAAGAACAGATACAAAGTATAACATGCAAGTGTATGAGCATACATGACCATATTCCACACTCAGAAAGAAAAGAGAGAAGCACACAAGATCTGAAGAGAACCTGCTTCAAGTTTCTAAGCTCTCTTGCATTTAGAAGTCTTTTTCTTTGGGTGGTTGTATGCTATTGTAGATTTTCTTCTTGATCCACCCTCTTAGAGTCAGAAAGAGTCAGAGATTTCATTTATACTTTTATCTCTTTCTAATCTTTTGTGTTTGCTCTTCCATCTAAGCAGACACACTGTGTTTATTTCTGTGTAAGAAACCAGCAAGGGGTTTGTTCCTTGTAGTGCCCCTCTGTGAAGGGAAGACCTATTGGGATGTGTACCAGTGAGTTACTTTTGAGCTCGTAAAAGAAGCACTTGGTTGAGCTGAAACAGTGGGTTGCCTTCTTACCCGGAAAGAGAAGAAAACTTCCTTGGGTGCAAGTGGGTTGTAATACCTCTTAGGTTGAGAGAAGGCCAAGTGTTCTTGAAAGTTAGTGAAAATCCTATTGGATGCTTGAGGATTGGACGTAGGACTCTTGATTGATAGGAGGGCCGAACCAGGATAAATCTCTGTGCACTTTGTGTCATTATTTCCTCCATGATTTTTACTTGTTCCACATACACCACACTAAGTACTAACGATACTATCTAGTGTGATTTATTTTCAGATAAATTTTAACAATGCAAGATGTCCTATTCACCCCCCTCTAGGACATCTGAAGCTCTTTCATTCATCTGATACCAACAAGTGGTATAAGAGCCAAGTTCCATCTCGATCCAACACAACTTTCATATGTTGGACAATGTCACTGGTTGTGGTAAAAAATCACTGAAGGAGGATGGATGTATTTTGCTTTTTTGTTGGGATTTACTATGCATGTCTTCTAGATAATAGGTACCAAAAGTTTGTTTGTACATGGATACGATGCTTGCTTAACTATGTCACAATGACATATTTGTTGCCTACATAGCAAGCCCAGAGGGGGGGGGGTGAATGGATTGCTAAAAATTCTTTTAGAATAATACCTGTAAAACAAAAACGCTCGACGTAAAACACTAAGTTCGATAGTTAGAGTTAGTGTGGAATAAAGACAAACAAGCAAGCACACATAGACAACAAGAAATTTTATCCTGGTTCAGATCTCCTATCCTAAGGAGTCCTACGTCCAGTCCCCAAGCAACAACTTAGGATTTTACTAAATAAGGGTACTATCCCCCTTAAGGACTCTTACACATCGAGCAACAGTTGGGCTTCTCTTCTCTACCCGAAGAGGTACAACCAACACCTGATGCAACATGTCTTCCTTCTTACCAAAGGGAAACAACCACCTGTTCAACAATAGGTCTTCTTTTCACAACCGAAGGGGAGCACTCAAGAAGAATGAGTAGAGAGTGAATGACCCCTAGACCAAGCTTATAGTATTGCTTGATCTGAGGTAAGATCTGAGAGACAAAGATTGGTAGTGGTGGATTCTCTCAGATCTTACACAAGCTCTCAAAAGACTAAGCAAAAAGCTGTGGATAGCTTAAGAGCTAAAGACTGATTGCCTGAATAAACAAGCTCTTTTACCATGTGCTCCGAAGGATAACCAGTTCTCTTGCATGGAGTTGTCGGTCTTCTATATATCTTCTGTTGAGTGTTGAAATATCCATTGTGTCTATGTCTGAGGTACGCAAGTTGAGTATGGTCCAATGTGGGTACCAGGAATACCTGCAGCCATTAAATGCCCAGAGAGACATGCACACAGAGAAGGATCATCCAGATATCTATTGCTTCTTGTTTGTCCAATGTTGTAGGGTGTGATACTGGGAGAAATCTTCACACAATAAATACTGAAACATAGATAGTTCAACTGTCTCTAAGCTGTCAATCAACGTAAGATGGCATGCAATAAGAAAATATGCCAAAAAGGAAATGCCATTCTGTCACCCTGTAAAGATTTAGCTTAAAGAACATAGATGTAGAAAGCACACAGATATATTTCGTGTAGAGATATGTACTAACACAATAAATGCTTAAGAGCACGAGATACAGTGTTGTACGCGGGAAGACTTGAACTCCACAGAGATTCAAAAAGAATACATTTAAATATCATGAAGGATAATTATTTTCTAGATTATCTGAGAAGATAATGAAATTATATGATACTTTATTTAAACCATAATCATTGTGAAGAGAGTTGATGAATTCATGAAATCGTTGTCATAAATATATAAATGAAATCTATGTTGAAATAGAGTCGATGTGACCATAATCCATATATAAGTATAGTGAAATCGTTGTTCTGTACACAATCGTTATATGAATGAAATTGATGTACAGATAAAATCATTGTTTAAGTAAAATCGTTGTTTCATTAGAAGTCATTGTAGAGATGAAATCGTTGTTCTACAGAAGTCGATGTATCAACCGAATCGTTGTAGAAACAACCAAGTCATTGTTTAGGTGAAACAGAATCGTTGTAGCGACCAAATCGTTCTTTAAGTGAAACAGAATCGTTGTAGAGACCAAATCGTTCTTTAAGTGAAATCGATAATGAAATCGTTGTTTTACTGAAATCGATGTTCAAGTGAAATGAAATCGATGTAGCAACGAAATCGATGTTTAAGTGATATGAAATCGATGTATCAACGAAATCATGTTCAAGTGATATGAAATCGATGTATCAACGAAATTGATGTTTAAGTGATATGAGTGGATGTATTAACGAAATCGTTGTTTAAGTGATATGAAATCGATGTACAATGGAAATCATTGTTTTACTTATTAAATCATTGTGCGATGGAAATCATTATTTTATTAAAAGAGTCGATGTATACTTAGACAGAATTCATGCTTTGAACTTCAAATAATAGTGAGTGTGTATAACATACTGATTTTAATTTACTTGATGTCTATTAATAAACTTCAAAGAAAGATGTTGGATAATGTTTTCAATGGTTTTGTTAATCACCAAAAATACATATAATAAAAGATAATTTATTATGGAGATGGACTAATCATCAATATTTACTCTTCTTTATGTACAATATGTGTGTGCAAAATATGTTCATATTTCAATGGTACCTCGAGACATTTGAGAAGAAGGTTGACAATGTATAACTGGGGATGGGTGGAATTTACTGTTGTTCTGAATGCTTCCTTCTTGCAGTTAGTTGATAGAGAATGTATTATTGCTAATCCAAGGGCTTTGGAATTGGCCTTAATGTTAAGTACCATTATGACGACCTGAGGTTTACCCAAAATTTTCACAATTTTTTTCTTGAATCTCATTTTTCAATCTCTCGATGATCTAATATTGTTATTCAATTCTATCATTGTATTGTTGCCTTTTTCCTTTTCCTTTCCTACTGTTAATGTGTATCCTTGAGTTTGTTAGGAATTGGAACATTATTTGGAACATCCTCAGGTTGCAATAGAAGTTATTTAGTTTAGAGCCTTTTTTTTACTGATGTATCATTTATTGTGATCATTGGCTTTGGCAGAGTTCATCAGTCGTTGAGTAGAACATGTGCATTCTTGGGTCCTATTTAGGAGCATTGGAAAGATCTTTTGATTCTCCCATCATTCTAGAGAAACTAGTTTGCTTCTTTTCCTAAAATACATGTTGGGATAGACATAGGCAATTAAGACCATTGGCGGAGATGCTTTCAAAACTGGGGTTGTAGGGTTGGGAAAAGAGCTATGTTATTGCTTATCAAAGTGAGGACAGATATGCCTTCATAAAGTGGAGATTGTTGAACCACTCCTATATTTTATCCTTTTATTTTGGTGATAACAAACCTCATGATTATCCTATGTTATTACTAGTTGGACACCCGTGCGATGCACGGCGTTTGATTGTAAAATATATTAATAAATATAAAATTTTAATATATATATATATATAATTTGATTATAATTTTGTTAGTTAAATAAATTTTAATTAAAATATTTGAACATGAATAAAATAATTACACAATAAATTTACATATGTTTTGGTTAAACTAATTTAATTAAAATATTTGAACATGAATAAAACAATTACACGTCTTTTTCTCTTTGACATTGTTTTGCTTATAAAGAAAAGTCATGAGGACATAACCCTCAATATTATGAGTGGCTATTCAGTAGTTCTCAGTTTATCTCACGGGTATGGTTTGCTGTGCACATCAATTTGATAGATGGGCTGTTAGCTTGGTAAATATTGTTTGGACGTTTTCGGAGTTGCATTATTTGTTTCTTATGGTGATTTTTTATATAATGATTATGTTCTTCCTCAAAATATATAAAAATATATAATATATAAACAAAGTATTTCATCTACCTAAATTCCGGAATATACAAAAACCAGTCAGATATGTATGACTCTATAATAATTTCTAAAATAAAGTAAAATTCTGTTATTTTTATATTTTAAAAAATTATAAATTATAAGAACTAACATTACACAATGTCATATATTTTATAAAAAATTAAAAGTAAAAAAATAAAAAGATAATTCTTCAAGGACAACAGTTTACTGTAGCGCTACAGTGTGTAGCGCTACAGTAACTGATATTTATAAAAAATATAATTTTTATATTATTTTTTAAAAAAACTATAAATCAAAACAACTAACATACCCGAACAGATTTAAAAAAAAAATCAAACGAACAAAGAAAAAATACAAAAATTTTGAATGAACAGTAGTTACTGTAACGCTACAGTACTGCTGTAGCGCTACAGTAGATGTGTGCGTGTGTGTGGGGAGGGGGACGGCACCCTGTTTCTAAAGAGAGAGAGAGAGAGAGAGAGAGAGAGAGAGAGAGAGAGAGAGAGATGGCGACGTGGGCTTTCCTGTCTCGGCTCTCTGCAACCATAGCAGGGCTAGCAGCGGGTTCGTCCAGGGAGATGGCGACGTGGGCTTCGAAGGGCGGCATGACCTCCACTGGCCCCGCCCCGCCTTCGCGGGGAAGAGGGTGCAACCTGGCCAGCCTGCTGCTCCCCTCCCCTTCGTCGTCCTCCCACGAACTCCCGGACGCCGATGTCGTCGATGCTGAGCCCGGCGATGTTGAAGATCCAGAAGGGGGCCACGATGAAAAGGATGAAGGTGAAGATGTGAACGTACATGTTGCCGAAGCCGAGCCTCTCCATGTTCCACCTGAAGACGCAGAAGGTGCAGAAGAAGGAGAGGTAAGCGACGGTCATGTCATCCCAGCAGTCGAAGAGGCCGCCCACCCACTGCGGCCTGGAGACCACAACCCGCTAGGGAAGCCCCTTCGCCGCCCGCCACTTCTCCTCCTCCAGCGCGCTATCTCGGCGCTAGGACGCTTCTTCGGAGTCGGGATCCACCTTCCTCGCCAGCGGTCCGTAGAGGGTGCCTGGCAATCTGCCGACGCCTTCCTGTCAACCTGTTTCCGGTGCAATTGTAGGGGCCACATCAGGCGCTTCTACCCGATGGCCTCTCCACTGCCAACTACGCAGAGAAAATCCTTTGCCTCGGTGGTCAAGGGGAGCGGGCTTCGTGAGAGACTTCGGATGGGGAGCAGGCGATGGGTGGATGCAGGTGCCTTTCCAGCAGATCAACTTCAGTCCAAGCTGAGAGGCTTGTTGCGAAGCCTTGTAGTGGCAATTTTAGATGGCTCGACGCAGGCGGTGACTCTGCAACAACAACTGCTGGTGGAAGTGGTGGGAGGAGGATGGCGGGTTGCTTAGACGGCCTCTGGGTGCTTCTTGACGGTGTTTCAAGGAGAGGAAGATGCTCTGAAAGCTAGGGAGTTGGGGATGATTCAAGCAGGGGAGGCAGTTCTCAGATTGCAGTGATGGGAGACCCATCTTGGAACCTTCGCTTGTCTGGGCTGTAGGAGGGTTAAGATGGTGCTTGAGGAGGTCCCATTAGCTTTATGTGATGAGGAGGTATTCATTTCTTGGTTAAGGGATTTGGGAGGCTTGAGCAATGATGTTTGGGGATCTAGAAACTATAACGACGGTCATCGTGGACCTTTAGGTTGCCTCTTTGGTAGCCTTGCTGGGGATGATCACTACCGATGTCGGAGGAGAAGACTTTGCTATTTGCCTATGAATGATGGAGGTCCTGAAGAGCAAGCGCTATAGGTCCTAGGGTTATGAGGAACTTTTTCGGAGGAAAAGACGATCAAAGGACGACCTTTTTGAATTTGAAGGGTAAACCACCATGCAGAGGTTCACGGGAGTTTGGGACGGTCGCTCCTCTTGTGGCCCCAGTAGAGCCCGCAGATGGCGTACTGCATGAAGCAGGTAAGGTGAGGAGGGCCACCACGAAGCGATGTCGTAGCGCTCGTGGGGGCAGCGGCCCCCTTCTTCGAGTACGCCTGTCGGAGCTCGGCCATGTCCTTGGAGCCCCATCGGAGCACCTGCATAAGGTGGTGGGCGAGCTTGGGGTGCTGATTGACGCAGATGATGGCGAAGAGCGCGTTAAGCATCTCTCATGCAGAGCTTCGTATCTCTGGAGCCTCTCAATCAGGTTGGGAGATGGCTTGTACGGCGACGTCTTCCGCCGGTATAAGGAGGTTGGAGATGGCCCCGCTTGCACCTCCGAGCTTGGCGTAGGCGGAGAGGCAGACGTCGAGGTCGCCTTCGAACCTGCAGGGCTCCCGCCTGAGGTCGTCCCATTGGAAGGAGTTGGCCTCGGACGCGAGGGCAGAGATGGCGGCCATGGCGCGGGCAGCGACGACTTCCCTCGGAGGTCGCAGAGAATGCAGGCACGGCCTGCGTGGGTTATGGGCACTGGGTCAGTGGGCTGTGCAGAGGCGCGGGCGATGGGTTTGCCGGAGATCGGAGAGAAGACAGATAAGAAAAAGAAAAGAAGATGAATAGAAGAAGAAGTAGAGAAGAAAGCTGCGAGGGAGCTTCGAGGGGACCTTGTAGAGGTCCTCGTCCACGGCCACGGCCGCCCTAGTACGCTGCTGGGGCTGCCAGTCGAGCGCGTTGCAGTCGCCTCCTGTCCCTTCTTCTGCTGCAGCGGCTTCCGCGGCTTCTGCTGGTGCGATGCAGAGTGCCGGGGCGAGGATCAGGGAGAGGCTGCGAGCTCTAGGGAGAGGGCGAGCTTCGCGGGAGAGGGTGAGGGCGAAACTTTTGTGAAGACATGGAAGGCGTACAGCCAGCCATCTTCACAGGGAAGCAGCAAAGCTCGGTTGGGAAGTCGAAAGGCCGGCCCTTTTCACCGGAACTGAAAAGGTCTGTTCTGGAGCCAGGAAGATACGACAGGGAGGTGAAAAGGTCTTTTTCGGAGGGAGAAGATACGGCAGGGAGGAGATATTAGATGTAAGTATTAAATGTGTAGACATCGCGGAGGTGGGATTTTGGAAGAACCTGGTCTGCCACGTGTCCTACATCTAGTTTAGCGGGAAACAGGGAACTCTATTTAGTATTATAGTATAGATAACATGAATATATTTATTAGCATTTTTCAGATTATCTATGCATAAAAATAACATGTTTTATCTGAAGCTTCACTTCATCATGCATGTTTTTATCATGTTCAGTCGAAGCTTACTTCGTCATATTCGACGTTGGTGTTTTGTCATGCATGTTTTGGTTGTGATAAGTTGAAGTCTTACTTCGTCATATACAAATCTAATTTCATCATAACCAAAGTTATATACGAAGTTCACTTCGACCGACTGCGGGTTTTAGCTTCGACACAGCTTCGACCGACTACGTTGTTTTTCATTCTATACGTAGTTCACTTCATCATATACGAAGTCCACTTCATCATATCTGAAGTTCACTTCATCATATACAAAGTCCACTTCGTCATATCTAAAGTTCACTTCGTCATATTTGAAGTTACACTTCGTCATATCCGAAGTTTCACTTCGACTGTTTATGTTGTTTCGTTGACACATCGATTACCGCTTTACACATCAATTACTCTTTGAACATCGACTGTGTCTTAACATCAATTACTGTTATAAATCAAACATCGATTATACTTAAACATCGATTACATAAACATTGATTATACTTAAACATCGATTGCATAAACATTGATTGCATGAATATTGATTATCTTAAAAATCGATTACCTTAGACATCGATTACAATGAAACATCGATTGCTTACATTAATTATACTTAAACATCGATTGCATGAACATTGATTATACTTTCACATTGATTGCATAAACATAGATTGCTGTCAAACATCGATTACTATTTGAACATTGATTGTCTTTTAACTTAAACAACGATTACCTTAAGGCATCAATTGCCTCTACATCTCAAATGTTTCAAAAATGTATTTTTCAGCCATGATAATTCAAATGACTTTCTAACTCTTATATTGTCATTTCTCTGATAGATAAAAAGCTCTTACAACAAGCTGTTAGCAGGAAAACATAGACAGATGGTAAAAGAGAATTCCTCCTTCTTGCAACAAAAGAAAACACCTAACCTTCTATTTCTAGATATTTACAGGAAATACAGACAAAAGGCAAAAACAGGTATGAGCTTCTTGACAAAAGACTTCACGAGTCTGATCATCTGCCTTGCATTTAATGTCTGCAGGTCCACCTCTACACACAATCAACATCTTAGACCTGCTACTGGCATCTCTGGAAATAAGCACCAATTGAAACATCTTCCTCCATTCCAAATAGCCAGTAGGCTCAAGAAGACATCTGTTAGACTCAACATAAGGTGAAAAGAATAAGAAGAGAGCCAAGAAACTCCAACGGCCATCTGTCAACGGATTTGTTCAAGCTACTCCATAAAAAGGAGAAGCAAGAGAAAAAGAAAGATAAGAGTGTGAACCTAAAGATCATTCAAGGAGTGCACATCTAGTGAGCAAACAAGTCCATACACACTTAAACATGAAAGGAAGAGAGCGCGAGCCCATTCAAGCTGAAGCATTCAAGCCATCTGCTTTCTTCCTCATTCTCTCTCTCTGTGTCTTTGTGTATTTGAGAGAGAGAGAGCTGGAGTTTTGGCCTAAGAAGAGTCTTTCACTGTAAACTCTTTTCTTATTAGGCTCAGTCTCATATCAAACATTTCATTGTCTATCTTGAGCTTGATCTAGGGGCTTTAGGTCTTGCTTCTTTATTTAGAAGTGTTCCTCTTCCGGTGGAAGAGAAGGCTTGTTGTGCAAGCATTCCCCTTGATTAGAAAGGAAGACCATCTTGTGCCTAGTGGTGACCATATGAGGTTTGTACCAGTGTTCCCCTTGTTTGAAAGGAAGACCTACTGCGATGTGTACCAGTGAGTTGCTTATAAGCTCGTAAAAGAAGCACTTGACTGAGGTGAAACAATGGGCTACCTTCTTGCCCGGGAAAGAGAAGAAGACCAACTGAGGTGCTGGGTGTTTTATGCCCCTTGTTTAAGGGAAGACCAAGGTCACTTAGTGGTTAGTGAAATCCCAAGAGTTTACTTGGAGATTGGATGTAAGACTTCCATTTGGAAGGGCCAAACCAGGATAAATTTTTATGTTCCTTGTGTGCTTGCTTTCGCGCTCTTAACTTCCATTGCACACATTTATTTATACTAACCAAATATTTTCAAGTGGTGATTTTTATTCCAGTTTTAAATTTTTCTATTCACCCCCCTCTAGATTAGTCTTCCTGCCATATCAGAGGGCCAACAATGATATCCTGTCAACTTAACTTGGAGTTACCAAAGCAGAATTGGTGTTAACCCTTCATAGCATAACCCTTTTAAGCTATCTGTATGGTAGGATAATTGGTTATCAAAGAGGGCCTCAGGTACTTGACATCTTGTAGATGTCAAAGAAATCTGCCCACGTTGATGTAATAAGGTATAATGATGATCACATAATGGGATCTCATTCTATCATTGTCTAAAACTGTTGTGATATATGTTTTTAATCTGTTCCACATTTCACATGTTTAGCAATTACTAATGCATGGATCATAATCCTAGTTAATGATTTTTCTTCGACTTGCTATATTTTTTTCTCTCTGCATATATACATATATATCTATAATCTATAATTATATATAGAAATAAATTACTCTCATTTTGGTCACTATTTTTTCTAATGAACTTTCATATCTCTCTCAACAAGTTTACTCACTCCCTCTCTCAATTGAACTCTCTCCTTCCTTCAATGTTTTCTCTTCCTTCTCTTCATTTGGATTCTCTCTCAACCTTTTCTCTTCCTTTCCCAACCAAACTCTCACTCCTCTCTATCTCAATCTTTTTCCCTTTCTGTTAGATTCACAATTTTACTCTCTCTCTCTCTTTAAAACTATCTTTTTCTATGACAATCTAAGTGCATATTTCTTCTTGACAAAAATAAAACTTTGTATGTTCAATAATATTTATAGAACAAATTAAATAATCTCCAAAACATCATTTACATTAATTAATATGAGAGTTTTTATTTTTGTGAAATAATTTACTTAAAATATAACATTTTATATGTGAAAAGACTTATCATAACTTTTGCTACATTTTACTTGTGATAATGGTAAACCTAGACCATAATGTATCTTAAGCTCTCACACTTCTACAATTTATCTAGAATTGTCTTATTATCATCTACAATCGAAATTGCAATTATATTCATAGTCTCACAATTAGTGGCAATAAGAGATTAAGTCTTTTGATTTCAAAGAGCCACCATTTTATGCATGCAAGTTAATTTACACAAATTAATTAAATGTATATGTCCATTTTATGAAAATTCATAAGCTTATATATGTGTATTTTTATTAAATAAAACTACTAGATATATGGATATATAATACAATATTTATTATGAGGAATTTGATTAGATATGGATCAATATACAACGAGTTATCAACAATATGAAATAAGTAATACTAAAATTTTGAACTACAACTATTTTTGGATTTAGAAGTGTATTTACTTTGTACAATTGCTAATTTATTTCAAATAATAGTTTCAAAATAACAATTTAGTTTTCTTATTTTAAAAAAATAGTATAATAACTTTCCTTTATAAGCACAATATGGTGTGATGATTTGACTAAATTTGGACTTAGCAGGCTAAACGACCTTAATTAAACATTTTTTTAATTATGCTATTTATAAGTTGATTGATAATCTATTTCATGTATTAAACACTCATTACAACTAAACTTTTCAAATGGGAAAATATGTTGGTCTTAGTCTAACCTTATCTAATGTGTTTTTCAACATATGAAGTTAGTAGCCTACAATAACTATCAGTCTCACAAGGGCAACTTATGATTATTCTGTGAAAATGATGTTCCCATTTTGATGCATTTTTAATTTTATGAGATGGGCAGTTATAAGATCTCATACCTCCCCAAATCTTGTCAATAATTAAGGAGTTTAGTCATACAAAATTAACTTTTATCCTCTTGTCATGTAATAGCATCTTTCAATAATAAGCTTTCTTATTGTAGAATAATATTATAGTATGAATTTATATAGATATCTTGCATATAAATACCCTCATTATAAATAAAAAATACACCCACTAATTTTTACTTAACCCTCCTCTATCTATGTACTCATTGTGTAGAAAATAGTGTGCCCTCATCACGAGAATAAGAGTGTAGAAAAGAGAAAAAACTCATAGGAACACCTGCAACTAGTAATAAGAATACAAGTAATAAAAATCTCTTTAATTATTTATAAGATTTTGATTATTTTTTAATAAATATAATTTTATAAATATGTCACCTCAATGAATCAGATGTCATTAAATATTAAAGGACCACATTTAAACAATGAAATATATCTCATATCAAACAATAATACAAGAGATGATCCATTTGTTATCCTTAGCCTATTAAACATAAACAAACACTAAGATTAGGCCACCAACACTCATGGGATCTAACTCTACAAATATGATCCAGTTAGTGTACTTGGGCATTAATTTCATAACCAAAATGAGGAGCTACTCTTCATGCTAGAGATTTTAGAGACTTGAGATTTCTTCTATTAATGATTATTTCTTTTAATATTTGAGAATTGATCTTTTCATAATTTTCAAGGAGAAGAAGGTCAAAAGAGATTTTCTAAAGTCAATGCCTCTCTGAATATTGTTTGAAAGAATAGATTTTAGATTTATGACTTGTGCAAGGGTGACTACACGGTACATAAGTATTGATATCATCACCTTCCGATCTTTGTCAAATACTATTTTTAGACAAAAATGAGATGGACATATTTGTGGGTGATCCTGATAGTTCTCAATATAAATATTTGATATACATAAGTACTCGAAAGATAAAGAAAATTATTTAAATATATTTATTGAGAAGATAATTGTTTTCTTTAATTTAGTTAGATCATACAATTATATGGTGATTAAGTGACAAAAAATAGAAATTTAACACAAGTCCAAATAAAAAAAATTTACTACATATCATTAATAGAAAGTCACTACAACATTAATGTAATTTTCTGGCACAAACAAAACGGATGACTTCTATTACTTTGAAGAGTTTAGAAAAATCAGTGAGAATATATAATTCAATAATTACATGTGCGAAACACGTTAATTTAATGAGCATATCGATATATAGAGAGAGAGAGGGAAATGCTACAGAAACATTTGTTCAATCTTGTTGTACTCTAATATTTGGTATTTGAATCCATATAAAAAGGTGAGAAAAGTTGGCAGAGGAAAAAAAAATACAAACTGATCCAACTTCCGTGCATGGAATCCAGCTCGTGCGGGGCTAGTTTCCCTTTCCCACTTTGCTTTTCTAAGTTTTGTGTTTCACCCAACCCTTCAATTTATTATATTTATAATTCTTTTCATATCTTTTATATTCTTTTTTGTTATTTTTGGCCCCAGCGGTTGCCAAATAAATGTGTAATCTTGAAGAGTTACTAACAAATATAAAAGTTATAAAATAATTTATTTTATAAAAATAGTTTTTGAATAATAAAATTTTTATGGATTGGTAGAAAACTAAAGAAAATGGCATGCTGTGTAGATGGCGTCTAATCAGTTGATTGGATGGTGCAACATTAGAAAATAATTTTTTACTATAATTGTTTATAATATTTTAGTATTTCTAAGTAATGCTTAAATTTTTATAATGTCTAAAGTTTTCAATTGTTTGGTTACAAATTTTTAGGTCTTTTTTCTCTAAATTTTAAAAAAGAGAGAAGTCAGATACAACGAGGTGTTTGGCAAATAATTTTCCTTTTTAGGGAAGAATTGTTTCCCTATGTAAATCTCTCTTAAAAAAAACAGCCTCACCCTATTTTTATTTTAAGAACACACTGATTCCTCCCTCCTCTCTCTCCCCCCCACCCCCACACCGACGAAGCCCCCCTGCTCGGCGAAACCATCCCCTCCCCCTGCACCCTGACCCCCCACCCCCGCCACCCCCTCACTACTGGCCGGAAGCCCCCCCCTTCCACCCCCTGCGCCCTCACACCCCTCCCCCCGCCCTGCAAAGACCCCCACCCCTGCGCCCTCACTCCCCCCCCCTTCCTGCTGCCCGACCCTGCGCCACACCTCCCCCTCCCCGGAACCCGCACCAGCGGCCCCTCCCTGCCGCACCCTGCACCTCCCTCCCCCGCCCCCAGCCACCCCGCCAGACCCCCCACCCCTCCTCCCCCCCCCAGCCCCCCTAGCCCCCAACCCCCCGCCGCGCCCCCGCTGCGCCCCCAGCCCCCGCCGCGCCCCCCCCGAGCCCCCGCCTAGCTCCCCCACCGCACCCTCGCTGCCCCCCAGCCGCACCCTCGCCCCGCGCCGCCCCCGCTGCTCCCTGCCCCTAGCCCCCCCACCCCCCCCCTCCTCCCACTGCTCCCCCGCCCCGATGGCCCCCAGCGCCCCAAACAGGTAACATAATTTTTTAAAAATTGTGATGTTTTTAACCAACTGTTAACATCACGTTACCATAATTTAAATTTAAAGTTAAAAACGAATCTAAGATAATATTTTAGATAGAAATAGTTTTTTAAAAAAAATTACTCCCAAATACTCTATAAATATTATCTGACATGTGATTGCGATCCGTTGTTAATACATATAAAAGTTATAAAAATAACTTTTAAATTTAATAAATTCTCAAGTTGAATAAGAACAAAAAAAATACAGGAAGGGGCGTGCAGAACCCTCTGGCGCTGGGCATCTGAGTTTCTGGGATGCGGGCGCCCCGCGCGGGGTAGATACTGCGCAAAAGAATCCAGTTTTGCCCTTTTTTTATTCTGCGCATAAGTTAATTTTTGACACAAATAACATTAGAATAATAAACAAAAAAGATGCGAAAATGGGACATCTACTCTGTTTAAGATCCACTACGCCACCAGATTAGTCTTGACAGTTGGATCCTAAATGTAATGATTCATATGTAATATATAAAAATAAAAAAGTAAAACCCTGGTTGACTTGTATATACTCTTCTCTGCCAGCCCCTAATACGTTCTCCATCCCCCCACTCGGGAGGCAACCACCCCGCATTCTCCGGACTCCAACCACCAGGGACTAGGTAGGCCACCAAGCCATTGGCTGCCACAGTGAGTGCCGCCGCTAGAGATCAGGATGCCAAAGATCTTCTCCTGCCTACCCTCTTTGGCTCTTTCAGTTCCCCTCTCTCTCTCTCGGGAAGCCCCTCGACCCACTCTTCCCCAACTAGGATGTGACGACTATCGGCCACCGTCACCTCTCTCTCTCTCTCTCTCTCTCTCTCTCTCTCTCTCTAGTAATCCAGATTTTCATAAAATTTTTATATTTAAAAATCTATTAACACATGTGAAACATTATATCAAATTAAATAAAATTTTATGTGTGAACTAAATAATAGATTATAATGAGTAATAAGAAAATTAGATAAAGGCATATGTAATTGTAGTGCCGTGGCACTAATCTCCGCCGGTTAAGAGGTGACATGCACACTAATCAAATGAAAACATCTTACACACTATTATGGGAAGGGCTTATGTGCTGCTTGTGATAAAATAACAGACCAAACACAAGAAATGTACATGGTAAACAATATATATTTCGGTTGGCTGCACCAAACACCCGTGCATAGCACAATATATGTAACGCCGTGATTATTCGGATCATAGTTTGATCGCTTTGTGGGTCATTGAGTGACCAATAGGTGATGTTTGGTGTTTCCGGTAGGTCGTGGGCGTATTGGGGACCAGAAATTTGGACCCAATACACCCTCAAGATCTCTATATGTATTCGCGACGGGGTGAGCCATCGCATTCTTGCTGCCAGAGTTGGTCAGCGATAGTCGCGCGCGCGACGCATGGCGCATGCATGGCCGACACATGGTTCCAACGTTTAAAGGCGACAGACTTAGTCATCGCGTATTTAAACATTAATTGTGTCCTCTATAGTTGTCGTTTTTTTTACTATGACTTATTTCGGGTTCGGTTGGCTAAACAGAACAGGTGAGGCTCTGTTCGATAAGGGGGGAGTTGTTTTGAGGTTGTAGTTGGCGATTCGACTGTGTGGGTAGTGTTCGGCGTGTTCTACGTAAGGACGACGTTCGGAGTTTGGGGAATGCAGATCTGTTGTTGTGCTTTGTGTTCTTCATGTAGGTAGGGAGATTCTGCCTTGTTTCTTCTTATTTTAAGTGAGAACGTTGCATGTGAAGCATGAACTTGTTTCTATTCAGTATGTTGCAGTATGAAATAACAGTTCGTATGATTAAATGTAGTGTGTATGGGTTTAAATGGGTTTTATGGATGTTTCGAAGGAGAAGGTTTGAAATTGGCGGTTTGACTGTGAACGCAATGGAGTGGGTCGTCACGTTTTGATGCACGACAGCTTGACCAGACATGGTTCACATTCAGTGTACACCAAGTTGGCGGGGTCGGCATATAACGTGACAGCTCTACCCGATGCAATTTTAAAGGTGCTTTGTGTGACATCTATACCCGTCGCATTTTAACTTCTGAGGGTAGCAACATCTTGCATTTGAACCTAGGTTGAGAGTGTGTTATTGTATTAAGGGTTCTTTGGCATATACCTAGATTAAAGGGCATTGTGATTACATTGTTTTATGTGTGTGGTCAAGCTAGATGGGAGGACGCCTTTTGAGGTTGCCTCTTCAGTCAAGTACCCCAGGTTCTCCGTGAGCCAGACACATTAGTGCTTAGGGTTTGTCCTGGTACTGTGTGTACTGTCAACATTTATGTCGTCTTCCTGGACACCCTCACTCTTCTGTCGAGTTGTACATTCGGCTGAGGGAAAGATGACTATGGGGGAGTAACTTGTGGTGTGTTGGTTCTCAGTTAGGTCACTTATAGCACACTCGTGGTGGGGGGACGGACATTGGTAGACGTATTGGTCCCCAGCTAGTCCCGTGTTCCACAGTCATACTCTAAGAGTTTCGAAACTCTTAGAGGTGTGTCAGGCATGGGTGTGCAACGTGCGTTGCTGCAGGTGTGGTGTTGGTTAGTCTCCACAGCTTGTTGGTACTGTAGAGGTGGAGTGATAGCTGGACCTTTCGTCTGTGGCTTCGAGATTGAGAGGTAGTCCTATGTGGTTTGTCTGGGTCAGTAGTTAATGTCGCAAACCAAGTTTCGTGACCCGAGTGTGGTGTCATTCTTCTATAGTTCGTACACTTGAGTGTTGTTTGTCGTTTATTTATTAATGTTTAATCCATATTTTCAGAATATATTGTTTATTTCATTACAGATGTAGCACCATGCTCAGACAACTTTGTTACTATTTAATTTAATTCTTTACTCCTACTTCTCGTAAGATTAGTGTTATTTCTGCTTTTGAGGGAGTTTCCCTATTGAGCAGTGACTTGTGAGGCTTATGTAACGACCCTCTTCATACCGGTACGATTATACCAATCCTCACGGTAAAAAAGGGCGTCGTCACAGTGGGACATGTACCCAAACACGGTCAATAGGTTGATATGTACCTGGATAGCAATAGAGTACAGCGGAATAAAATAAACAACTCAACTCTTAACCCATCACCAACACACATTCCACAATCTAAATAGCGAAATGGAAAGACAATGTCCACATTAATACAAAATAAAGAGAACTACATGTCCAAATATTGTCCATATAATAATCCTTTTTGTGCACAAAGAAACGTACAAATGGTAACAGCTCCACAAAAATTCTTCTATATATGATCCTCGTCGCTTCCCTTCTAGTGCACGATACCTGTCAACCTGTACGCCGAAGCAAGAGTGAGTCCAAAGACTCAGCAAGGAACACTACACATAACATACAGTATAATCATAGGGGTTTACATGCACATTTTACAATTTTCAAAACATGGCAGACTATCATTTTCGAGGTTTCAACCTATCATGAAAGTTTTACAAGTTTATACATGGATCATGCTTTCAGATTTGTAGGAATAAAATTTACCTATCACATGCTCTCTATTCAATTTACTATGAAACTTGTCTTTAAAGAGCCAAGACATGAGAGCTACTAACATGAACATGGTGCACAATGAAGGAAACACAACTAGCATGGATCTTACATGTTTTTAAACAAATACATGGACATTTCTATATGCTTTAGGTTGCTGACTTCACATGATTCAATGGTTATAAATCTACACATGAGAGCTACAACGTTGCTAAAACATATCATGTGAACAAACAATCATGCTATCTTGTACCCGTTTCCCCAATTATCCATAACATGGATCCTAGATATCTTTGCACATAATAACATGATGATAATAACATAAATTCACTGATTTCACATGATTTCAGATTTGTCTCACATGGGTTTCATAACATATTCTCGCATTTTCGGTTTCACATGATGGCACACTTACTCATTCACATTGTTCGCTTTTACACATTTGACATGTACACATGTTTACACTTACACAATTCACTCATTTCCACATCATTTTCTCTTCCACTTACTTATCACATATCACGTCGATTGCATTAACACGTGCATCTTGGCACTACCACATGCCATGTTCACATAATTCACACTTTATTATTTCTCATTACTTAAACGATTTGCCATGACACATAGTCCTAACCACCAGTAGAGGACACTACCAAATATCTCATAGCTCAGTGCTCATTCCTTAGCACAGCTCTCAACACAACTCATAACACAACACATGACACAACTGATACACATATACTCACCACCTAGGCAATACAGCGGTGAATCTTGGTAACTGCGCAGACCGGGAGAAGCCCTCTCCACCCTATCCAGTGGTACTTGTCCACCTCCGGGGTTTTCCCCAATGCCTTGGGACAAACTTATATCACATGGAGCCTTCTATAGGATTTTCTATATACAGCTCCCGATGCTCTAGGGTAGCAGTATCACATAGGCACAACTTTTACACTTACTCATACCGAGTTTTAACATGTGTTTTACACATAACACTCACATCTCCTTCGTTTTCTCATGCACAATGTGTCTTTGTTTTTCTCCTAATCATGCTACTACAGATTTCAGGAGTTTAACACAGTAAATTCACCAATCAAGTTGGTTTTAGACAATAACTAATCACATTACGATAATACACGTAGATTATCACATTTCACATGAAAATACATAACTTTTTATTTACTGATCCAAACGACCTGAAATTTTAACCACATGCTGTTTTCGGGTTCAAGATCATACACTCAAATTGTCAGATTTTTCTGAGCTAAATAGAATTTACAGAAAATAAAACACATATTTAGCATGCTATTAGTAACTTAAGTTAACGTGGGGTTTAACACGTCTTGTAATTTAGCCACTTGCTGTTTAAACATAAGCTACTAACATATGCAGAAATTTAGGATACAAAATTACCCTAATTCATACATCTATGGATGAACCCTACAAACCATTCTTGCATGCTTCTATTTTTACCGAACCGAGCTTATTTACAAATTGCACAAGCATGGATAAGTTACCAAAATTTGCAAACACAGATGCTGACCCACTGATCTTCATGATTAGACTAAAACCAAGGCATTCATACTAATTCAAATCATGAACAAGGATTTGCAACATTATCTACAAGTCATGCTCACAAGTTTAAAAGATACCATTATCCCACATTCACCATCACACCACATTCATCCACACATCACAACTAACGATATACATAGAGTATAAGGTTTACCATATACCTCATCACAGAAAACATACCGAAATTAATGCATAAGGAGGACAGAACAGCTCACTGTTCTGTCCAGAGGAACTAGGCGGCGGTCTCTGGCCACTGACTCAGGGTCAGCGGCATGGTCGATGGACGCCAAGCTCGTCACAGGCGTCCAGGGACCTTGCCGTCGAATCAGGTCTGTGCAGAAACACAGACCCGAGCTCTGAAACTTGGGTGAATGGGAGGGTCTAGGACTCGAGGAAAAATCCATAAAAATAGCAAAACCTACCTAGACTCATACGGGGACACCATATATAGGTCACTTGCCTTTCACAAATTCCTCCAAGGGATCTAGGGCTCGGTGAAGACCTCCTTGGGCAGTCCCAAGAAGTTGCAGGATGGCCTCCAAGATCACCTTCCTTCGGGTTCTTGGATGAGCTCCACAGCAAGGGGGCGATGGGGAGGCCTTCTCCTTTGCTCCAGCTTCCTTCTTGTCGCAGTAGATGGCCGGATCAACCTCCAGGGGGTCGGATTTGTGGGTGCTAAAAGGGTTTTTCTCACAGACTTTCTCTAGGGTTTTTCTTTCTCTATTTCTCCTCTTGCAAGGTGAAGTGAGGAGTGGGAGGGACCAAATTGGGTTCAGACCTAAGGAGAGCCCCTCAGCCACTCACCATACCGATTTGACAACCTGAGAGCCGTTGGGGGACATCCCCCAATGGTGGCCATACCTTGCTCCCAGATTTTCTGGCTCTGCAACGCATGCAGGTCAGAGAAATTGGCGTCCATATCGCTGGACGCCGGAGTAGAAATTGGCATCCATATCGCTGGACGCCGGAGTTAGTGTTGGCGTCCATGTCTGGACGCTGACACTGGCTCAACGGCCTGGGCTTGACGCCAAGGTGCCTTCGGCCAGAACCCTAAATTATGCAGAAAACCACGCATACCAAGCTCATATACATGCAAATGTATACGGTATTATATCCATACTATCACCATGCAATACATACCTTATTTATATTTAATATAAACACATTGACGCTGATTGGCCCTTCGGCCAGAACTTAAAACATGCAGAAACTATGCTTACTCTATATATATACATACAATGTATAAGGTGTAACATGTACATTACCATACCAGGCAATCAATATCATTCATACCTAGGCATACACAAGGATACATAAATACACTAAGATAGACGTACGTAGATATCTACCTATGCGTACATGATGTTTTACATAAGGGTGACTCAACTCCCGGCAAAGTAAATGACAAGAATTATGAGGGCTTCGCAAATCATTAGGAGGTGATATGAATTATACTAGCTAGGAATAATCTATTCGATAAAATAGTCCTTGCACACACACACTTGATTTGACATATATATAGTATACACACACGGGTGTAGCATACTTATGTACATTATGCTTGGAATAGATGGATACAACATGCGCACCGGTAATTAGATTAACTTACACAACTTTACCTAACATTGCTTAAGTACTATATGCATAGGATTCCTTAATATGTACTATATGCATAATTTAGCCAATTGACTATTCTCACCTAAATATCATAAAATACATGCATGTTATTCTTGAGGAGTATAGAATTTCAATATAAACCACTAATTACA
This sequence comes from Colocasia esculenta, assembly GCA_014218235.1. Lineage (NCBI taxonomy): Eukaryota > Viridiplantae > Streptophyta > Magnoliopsida > Alismatales > Araceae > Colocasia > Colocasia esculenta. The sequence continues at coordinate 117,686,146 of CM024760.1, read as the reverse complement.
CCTACCATGCTTGAACTCTTTATGCATATGCAATGTACGAAGTACAATATTCACATTAGCTAAACCATGCAAATGAGCAACGCTTACAACTAATCATACACATGCATACACAAATACACCAAGGTGTTATGCATGTAGAATTAGGTATACAATTGTCACACGCACAAGATAACATACATACGTACATACACATATGTACTTCATACACTCCTATACAAAATTCCATGAAATAGGTAGTATAGGATATTCTTCAATATTAGATAGCACAAGCATAGTATTATTCAAGTATCCTAAGTCAGAGATTCTTGGTATTCATAATACACCTCTAATTAGCTAATTGTTCACTTCCACATTAATCATCATATACACCTATGTATACATATATAGATATTCGCACATGCTCATGTTCAAAAGAAGGATAAAACTTATAGTAGGCACAATGAACTACGCATGCTAAGCACACAACAACCGAACACCCAACACACCATTCCTATACATACATATATATAAAGAGAATAAAAATTCGGGGTCTCACACTTACCCCTACTCCTTTTAGGTAAAAGAGAATAGAAGGGTTCTCGTCCCTCGTATAGTTCGGAGCCCCACCGTAGCAGAGTTGGGTCTACGTACACCACCAATAGTGTAATTTACTTTCTGTTGTACCTCGAGGTATGCCCTAGGTTGTCGTACTTGGTTCATTGACTTTAGTTGGGAAATGACTATGTAAGCTTCATGTAACTATGTGTGAGATTGTATAATAAATGCGATCTTATGTGTGTTTAATTGGCTTCTTTTATGTTCTCACGTACTTGAGTAATGATATCCCTTACGAGGCTTCGGCCTGTTCGCGGGAGGCAGAGTCGAATTGGGCACGTTATTAGGTTAACAGATCTGATCGACGAGAACTGCCACAGTTGGTATCAGAGCAAGGTCCATGTAAATATAAAGGAACATGGAGATTTACATAGCCATGATCTTTACTACAGTCCACTGTTAGTAGTTGGCTTTGGTTTTGTATTGATTTGTTTGCATGTTGTATGGTTTGGAATGATGTATGTGGAAGACTGGAAATGGCGGATAGAAGAGATTGGGGAGGTGGAGGAGAGGAACCAAAGGAGACTACACATCAGTTGATTGAGATGTTATGGAAAGTATTACAAAGATTCAGGCAAGGTTGGATCAATAGGTACCGGTCCAACCAGCAGTGATAGCACCCTAGGTTGTAGAGGAGACAGTACCAGTGCCCCCCCCCCCACCACCAGGAGTTGAGGTACAAGACGTTGTACATGTACCCCCAGTAGTACCTACATGTCAAGTCAGTATGAAGGGGCCTACAACATTAGTAGAGAAGTTTTTAAGGTTACAGCCACCCACTTATTTAGGAGGTCTGAACCCAGATACAGCAGAGCATTGGGTGCATGAGATTGAAAGGGTTTTGGTTACTATGAGGTGTTCATAGGTAGATAGAGTGATTTTAGTTACATATTAGTTACACGGTTTTGTTACTTGACACGTTACTAACAAAAAGGCGTCAAGTTAATCTGACGCGATATTGAATGGATAATCGCATCCACTTAGGCTGACGCAATTCAAAGACATCCATAAGGTGCTCCATTAAGTCAGAGATTTTTTTGGAAAAGCCATTGGAAATTGGGGGAAAATGGAAAAGTCCCAGAAAGATGGGAAAAAGCACTCACAAAGTGCAAAATGGAGGGCCAGTTGGGGCATTATGGTGCAACATGAAACTTGCTTAGTGTGGTGTCAAATTTGGTGTATCTACACATGGTAGAGGTCCAAACAATGACAACTACCTATATACTCTATAGGTGTCAGCCACACAAGTACCTTGTGGGCATAGCTACACTAACACAACACGACCTACATCACACAAAGTTGGCCTAGCTAGGGTCTATGGCTTGGCACATTGACACCATAAGGTCCTCATACCCTAGACACATGTGAACATTCAGAGTATAATACCCTAGGTTCCTATTTCAGATTTTGGGTGATTGGCACCTAATGCATCCATTCTAGATGACGTGTTAGTGGGGCATCTGTAGGGCTAGCGTGTTAGCTCTTGTAAGGCATCTTGGTCTTGTGATTCATTAGTCATCATTGTGTTCCATGTTTCATCTGGTCAACGGGATGTGTTAGTCTTCTCTGTGGGTCGCCTTACACTTGTTAGTGTGGCAGACGTGTTAGTATGACATGTCTAGTTGTCGCAGTGGTCCTCGTGGATGCATTGGTGTTGTGGTAGTGTGATAGAACATGTTAATGTTGTTAAAGAGACATATCTCTTTGACACGTTCTAGGTGCCGAGGCTTTTATGGTTGTGCCCGGAGGCCCTCTTCCCTTTCTTCCTCCCTTTCCTCCTCTCTGCCTCCGGCAAAGCCCCTCTGCATTTCTCCCTCTTTTCTCCCCGTGGGGTGGTGGTTGTGCTCATGGTCATGGTTGCGGCGTGTGGTGCGAATAGAAGGTGGCCATTTACATGAGAAGGGTCCCAACGGGTCTATTTCATCGTTTAAGGTAGTGATTCCTCCTCTATTTGTTGTCTAGAGTATTCGGAACGGTGGTCTATGTATATGGTGTGTTGGAGAAGCTCCCCCACCTCGTATTCTACATTTTTTGATGGTTTGGACAAAGAATCCTCCGACTTTGGGTCTGTTTCTGGTATCTTGTCAAGTCGGTGGGACGAGTTAGGGGTTGTAACATGTCAGGGATAACCAGACGCAATAGGTCTCTAAACATGCCAGGCTTCCAAGGTTACATTAAGGTTGTAACACGACGGGCCGTGCTAACGCAATAGGTTGCTTTTGGCGTTAGGTCAGATCGATGCCTTATTAAGGTGTCAGCCTTGGGAGACACGTTACTGGGTTTGTCGTGATCGCCGTTTGTGGTCCAAGAGAGGGTGATCCATGCTTGTGTGTGTGTGTTGGTCTAGGATGCTTGATGCCTCACACTCAATTCTTCATTCTCTCTCCTTGGTGCTGGTTTGGGGTGCTGGTGTGGACCCCAGGGCCGGCTCTACCTTTGGGACCTTCATGTCGGGAACGCAGTGGGTTGTCTCATTGCATTAATCAGCTGAAGGTGACACCCGTGTCGGCGAGTCTTGGAGGTGTTGACAGGAGGGTCGTGTCTATTTAATAATTGATTGACCAAAGGCCAACAGATTATTAGCAGCACAATGGGCTTTCGTACCAACTTTCGGTGTATAGAGCTTTTGGTTCAGTTGTGTGTGCTTTTGTTCTCCGATAGCCCTCTTAGGAGTCTCGAGAGGTAGGTCTTTGCATGCCTCGTGCTTGATGGACTTTTCGAGGGTTACAAGTGTAGCAACCTGAATTTTTTCATAAAATAAAAATTTAATAATATTAAAAATTTAGTCAATTGGAAAATCAAAGAAAAGAGAATTAATTCAAATCCACTAAATGAAAAGAAGTGATGGGCTTTATTAAATGGATCACATACAAGTTATTGGGACAAAATATGGATTTTTAAAAGAGGAATAATAGGAAAATACTCTAAATTCGTATCTTAAAATATTACCTAAATAGAAAAGAGCTATTAAATTATTAAAATAGAGAATATGGGTTGGAATTGGACTCATAACCCTACCATAATTAGTTGGCCACAAAATTGCATCCCAACCTAACCCAAATAGCAGATGGAAAGCTTGGAAGGTTGAGAGAAATAAGGAAATCTTGGAACTAAAGGGGAATTAGAGTCTCATTAGGAAATAGAAACCGAAGGAGCTTAAATACTCTCTAATCCCTCAATGGCCGGCCCTAACTCATTGCTGGTGCTTGTTGGACGTGGAGAGGAGGCCATGAAGAAGAAGAACTCGTGGAGAGAAGGCTGGACCGAGCTCAACCCTCTGCACTTCAAGTTCTAAACCCTAGAAGACAAAACGAGTCAAAGATATGCATTCTCACAAGCTAAACCTGATTAATTTTGTCTGTGGATTGTTCCAAACCTCAGGAACAAATGTCCTCTTATTTCATGATTTTTCGTCGAGCCAATCATTTGTTCCATATTCCTGAAGTTCTGCTATCACCATGACCCCGAACCACCATGTTTAATTTATATCTCCATGTATACTTGACATCATGCTACAAAACATTTACTGGAGATACTGAATGATGTCAAGAATCTTTTGCCCCTAAAAGCCCTAATTTTCATCCATCATACTGCGCGAATTAAATCTTTGATCTTCACTGTAACATGCTCTGAGTTCTTCGTGCTTATTCATGTTCAAAACCTGTCAAGACCATAGTTGTTTTCAAATTCCTATTTACTCTAAGTTTCCTCACATGTCCAGATCAGTTTGCAATTGATTTCGTAATTTTTCGTCTATTGTACATTTACTTCTTGATTTTTGAATGAACCTGTGTCAAAATATAGAAACCTGGACTGCAATCCACTGCAAGGTGCTTTTCCCGCTCGGACTCAAGCACAGGACCTAAGAACATGACGGCCTGATAGGCCGCGTTCTCAGGGCTGATCGTGACACAGACACCCGTCACGTTCTGAAGGTGACAGGCCCAACCGTCGCGATCTGGCAACCTGTTTTGACCGACCTGTCGCGAACCTTGAATGACCTTGTCGCGTTCTGTACAGACCCTGTCGTGATCCTTACAGGGGTACATCTCGTTTTGACCTTTTTCATAAAAACCCTATACTTTTGCAAGACTTGATGTTCTACAGTGACCATGTACATTATTAACTGTCTTAATCATAGTAATGAATCTGTTAAATAAGGTTATATAAAGTGTTAATTTAAGAGACATTCACATGATACTTCCATATCCATGACCGCTTTGTCACATGCACACACTTGTAACCCTCCATTATGACTTAACTTGGCATGAAAATATTTCATAAGATATCTGGTAATTTATTTCAATAATGTATTTAAAATTTCCTTATTTTAAACAGACTTGTCTTCGTTTCTCGCGATGTGTGGAAATATCGTTACCGACGCTCCATTCTTCTAGAATTCCTCTGGAACGTCGATCACTTGTTTCTATATGCACACTTTCTCTTGACTTGGACTAACTCTTCATCGGATATTCCTTTTATCAGACTAGTGAGTCCTTGTTCAAGGCCTCCATAAGACTCTCTGTCCATGGATTCCCACATGGCCGATGAGCTAGTTGTACCCTAACACCTATGATACCCTCTAGGGATCAATATGGTCGAAACGACTATTAGATTGCTCTCACTCTTATCTTGAATCATGCTGGACCTCTAGACCTGTGCATAACAGGCTAGTGGAAGGGTAGTGAATTCCACCTGACTGCCAACACCAATTGCACGTGTTGTGCAACTGTTACTATCGTCCTTTACTTAACGTTTCATGTGCATTGACCCTTAGTTCTCGTCTATACTTGACTCACGCTCACTCTACTATCTCATCTATTAATCTAATACTCTCATCTATTTCTTGGTACTCTCTATTGGCCATTGACTGATTTTTTAAAGATAAACAATATAACTAATGCCTAGCAATATATAAAGGGCCCGATCTGGTCCTGGGAGGTGCACCTAAAAGTGCTATTTGCCCGCGGGAGTTAAATGATCAGAGTGTTTGGCATTACACTCAAGTGCTATCTATCTCGACTATCTAAATGACAATCAAATGTTCTATATTATACTCATTGTGCTATTGGGATACATTGTGCTATTTGTGCTATGGCCATCCTGTTCTGTGCTATATTTAGATACTTGTGCTATTTCAATCACATGCTATTGTGCTATCCCTTACGTTACTTGACTCTATCGCTCTATCTTTAGTTACTCTGCCTTTTTAATACATTAATCATTTAAAGCATGCTTGATCCTGAGATTTAAGTCCTACTGGGCGTTATCGCTCACCCTGCGTTATTGGTTATGTGTCCTTAGGTGAGACCGAGGAAGATACTTACACTCTAGAGGATAGGAACGACCATGAGTGAAGTCAAGAGTATCCTAGCATCATAGAATTATATTAAAGTTGAAGTTTAGTCTTTCGCTTTATTCAATGTAATCAGGCCCTATAGAATGGCTATGATATTAGTGGATGTAACTAGACATTTGAAGAATTACTAATGAGATGCATTTGCTTTAATATTTATTCTTGTTCAATGGTTTCATGTCTAGCACTCGCTTTGTACCCGTTTACTTGCAACTGCCTCACGTTCTGATATTCCGTGTCCGGGCGTGACAGTTTTGTGGTATCAGAGCCTAGGTTGTTCTTAAGTATAGGATGATCTATATTGACCAGCCTCGAATAGAGTCAATTACCCTACCTATGTGAGATGTGGTTAGTAGCATGGGTAACTAGCTAAAAATGAACTCACACATGCACAAATTAAACTCCACATCAATATTCTAACAACAAATTATTTTTTAGGAACTTTAGCAACTAAGATGACTGTTGAATGTGCTCAGATGAGGGGCATGCAACAACCATCCAAGAACTCACTCGTGCAATTATGCAAGCTACACAAGGTGGAGGAAATCGCGGTGGTACAGGCGAGCTGCATCGTATCTTCAGAAGCTTGAACCCACCTAGGTTCAGTGGTTCCACAGATCCAGACGAAGCCGAACACTGGTTGAAGGAGATGGAAAGAATCTTTCGTGTCATGCAATGTGCAGCTGGGGACAAGCTGCTGCTAGCTACATTCCAACTGGAGAAGGACGCCCACGCTTGGTGGGAGTCAGTAGAAGTGACTAGAGCTAATGGTCAATTTACTTGGGCTGAATTCAATGAGGCATTCAATTCCAAGTATTTATTAGAGCGTGTCCAAGAGAAAAAGGCTGCGGAGTTTGCTGCTCTTAAACAGAGGAGCCTATCTTTGGCCGACTATGAAGCCCAGTTTTCAAGGCTGGCGCATTATGCTGAACACTTGGTAAACACCGAAAGGATAAGGGCTAAGTGCTTTCTCAATGGCCTTAGGCCATAATACATTACTCAACTAGCACCTCTCGACATCCAGACCTACGCCGAGATGGTGAAAAAAGCTCAACTGCTGGAAGATGCTACAGACTTGACTGATCGTATCGAAGGGAAGTTCTTGAAGAAGGAACTGACATCTGGACCTTCATCTATCAAGCCAACTAATGGCAAGAAGCATCCTTTCAAAATCATAGAAGTACCCAGCCAGGAAAGAAAACCCAAGAATTCTGTTCCCGACTTTCGTCCGATGAGAAGGAGAATGTAAGACCGGGTTTCCCGACTTTCATCCGGTGTCGTGGGATGACTGGCCACTGACGCGTCCAGGCTGGGTGATGCGTTGGTGTCGCGTCGGGGGTGCCCGATGTGACAGTCGTCCGTGTCGCGGCGAGCTTGTGGGTTACGCCCTGGTTCTCCGTCGTGTCTTGCTGTCGCGCCTGGTGAACGGGCCGCGACAATGTTTTATCGTATTGCGCTGTCTAGTCATCTGACGCCTGTCAGGGTGGTAGGTGTGTCAGTACGGATTGTCGCGTTGTCGCGGCGCCGTTGTAGGGTGCATTCTTGTCGCAGTCCGTTGACCCGTCGCGTTAAGGTCCGTAATGCGACAGGGCGGCCCATCGCGTTCTGGTTGCCGAAGGTTAAAAGCCTTGGCCAGCAATCCCCCTCTCTCTCCTTCTTCCCGCTCCCTCTCCCTCCGGTGGTGCTCCGCCTCCCCCTCTCTCCTCCGTGTGTTTCAGACGAGGAGGAGGGTTGTGCGTGGTGCTGTCGTGTCGTGGACCTTGCGTGGAGCGAGGAGGAGGTGGCCGTGCATCCTGAAGGCCCTTCGTGGGTTCGGTTCTTCATAACCGGTAGGGATTTCTTGTGCCCTTCCCGATCCGGGTATATTGGGAGCCCCTCGGGGTTTATAGATAGCTTTACTACTTTCCCCATGCTCCCCTCCCCCTTGTGTTATGTTTGGATGGTTTGTGGGCGGTCCGAGATTGAGGATCCCGTTGGTCTGCCTCCCTGCTGGTGTCGCGATGGCTCGGTACGTCGCGACATCGAAGGAGGCGTCGGCCTGCTCGGGCGCGACCTTATCGCAAGGCGGTTGGCAGTCACGATAAGGATGTCATGCCGTGCTTCCCGGTCGCGACAGGATTGCTATCGCGGTGCATTTTTGCCCGGTCGCAACAGGGTTGTCACGATGCCATTCCCCGTCGTGATAGTATCGCGACGGCCTTGGGGGTCGTGACAGTACCTGTGTTGCCTCAGGTGTTTCCGTGGGCTCGATTGTGTGTCGGCGTGTGCCCCAGGGCAGGCTTTTCCCTTGGGACCTTCTGGTAGGGAACGCGGCTGGTTGCCTACCTGCGTTCAGTGACCGAAGGTGACACCTTCGTGGCTGTGTCCTGGCAGTGGTGCCAGGAGGGTCGTGTCTTCTTAATAATCGATTGACCAGCGGTCAATCGATTATTAGCAGAGCGACGGGTTTCCATATTGTCTGGTGGTGTTCCGTGGTTCTAGCCGTTCGTGCATGCCATGGTTGGCCGACGGCCCCTTTTGAGGGTCCGTGCGTGCCTCTCGCTCGCTGGGCTCGTCGTGTGTTACAAGCCAGCAGTTCGGCGTAGTTTTGTTGTGCTACCCTGCCTGTTCGCCCGGTGCTTGGCACATGAGGGCCTGTCCCGTTCAGAAGTTGTCTCCGTTTCCTGGGACCCCCGTCCTCAGGAGCCTGTTGTGGGAGTATTCTGGACTACAAGTGTGCTCGAGTTGGCAACCCACTTGAGCGGACTCTGGAGCTGAGGGGAAAATGAGGTTTGGACAACGGCGCTGAGTCGTTTGTAGAGCTCTCTTGTCTGGGTCTGGGATGCCGTGGGGTTCAGAGCGCTTTCCTGGTGCAGACCAGACAGTCCTTTGTCTCACTGCCTCTCTCTGCATTGGTTCCGGAGCCACGTAGTGGTGTCAGGCGTGAGGCCGCAGCTTGGCCAGGCTATGGTGTTGTGTGTGTTGGGTGTTTCTGTGGGGGCTCTATCTCGCCCTTCGCGGGGGTGGAGGCAGGAGATAGGCTAGCGAGCAGAGCGTGTGGACTGTGGGTTCCCCCTCTTGACTGCTAGCGGCGGTGGCTTGGTTGTTGTTGTTGTGACAACATTTCCTCACGATGTTTCTAAGTGTTATCCGTTGCCCTGGCTGCACAGCGGTTATAGCCTGGTTGTGCCTCATTTCCGTGGGCATCGTTGGTCTAGCCTTGAGCTGGCCCGTGCTTCTGGCGATTTCCGCTCAGTGTTCTCTAGGCTTCGTGATTCCGTTCTTCGGTGGCAGTCCGTAGTGGCACCGGCGTGTATGGCTCCACGACCTGGTGGCGTGTCCACGGTCCAGTGTGGTTCTGCTTATGGGCCCTCAACCTTGTAGAGGTCTGAGGTGGCCGTGCTTGCGGTGAGACGTCGTTCTCACTTGGTTGTTCCGTGGTCTCAGCAGGTGTGCCGAGCGCTACTTCCACTTTGTACCTGACTCTGTTGGTTTCTGCGGGAGTCGTGTGTGTGGCCCGACCCTGGTTGGTGGTCATGGTGTTGCACTGTTCTCTTCCGCTGCTTAGTAGTACCATGCTGTAGGTGTTCCTCGCTTTACAGCTTTCTACTGTAGTTTCCTATTTTCGGAGTTCCTGCTGCTCTGGCCGGTGAGGGACTGGTAATCCCTACTGGGCCTTGTTCGCGAGGCTCACCCCCCTACTTATTTTAGCTAGGGGCTCGTCGTCGCAAGAGCTCTGTGTCGGACGGGTTGCAGAGGCGGCTGTGGTGCCGTGTGTTGTTAGCAGCAGTGAGAGCGAGCATTGTGAGCTCTTGTAGCCTGAGTGAGCTGAGAGCTGTGTTTTGCAAGTCCTCGGGGTATGCCCCTTAAGGACTGCACCTTTCTTCTTGTACTTGTGCTTTTGCTTGGGACACGTTGTACAACCCTTTTGTATAATGTATAGATTATTATAGTTATTTGAACTCAGTACATGTCTCACTAGACTTTTTCATATAACCCTTCCGGGTCTTCGGATCAGTGGGTGGCGGCGCGACCCTCAGGTTCCCTGGCGAGGGGTCCGAGAGGTCGGGTCGTTATAGTTGGTATCAGAGAGAGGGTCTACTGAGATTTGTAAGGAGTTAATAACTATAGCTGTCCCAAAGGAAGGTACTAGTGCGCTGCTAACACCGTGCGACTAGTGTTAGGCTTGTGCTTTCAAATGTTTTGCAGGTGTGCGGCTTCCCTGCATGATTTGTGTGCATGTTGCTGCGAGTTGCAGTTGTTGCTGTGTTGCGTGCGAGGCGAGTGTGGTCGCCTGGTGTGTTCGTGCCGTGGGAGCACGGTCGGTGCTGGACTCACTGGAAGTGGTCTTTCTTGTGTGGAGGATGCTTGCGAGCCAGTCCAGGTGCGGTGCTCCTGGTCGTCTTCGGTGCATTTGAGCGTGTGTGCGTCGCGAATGCTGAGAGAGCCTGCGTGTTGTGTGGCCTTCGCCGGTGCTGGGTTATTGCCGGTGGAACCTGTGGAAGGTGTCTCTGCCTTGTTGGCTACCCCTTTGTTATTGGGGTGTCTATTGTCGTTGTTGCATGTTTGGCCTCGTGTGCCTGTGCGCCGTTGTGCGCTGTGCTCGGGATGCCGGGCTAAGCAAGTGCTTTGTGTGCCGTGTTGCACCACTAGTTGAGCACTGCGACATTTGTCTGTGGTTGTTGTTAGCCTGGCGCTGACTGGTTGTAAGCTCTGTTGAGGTGCTCCCGGAGTTCTTCTCTGGTTGTTCTGGCAGGAGTGAGGTTTCCCCAGAACTGTGTTGTGCGTGTTTTTGGTTGCTGTCGCATTGCCCTCTAGGTTGAGGTGCATCGTTTGGTTGCCTTGTGTTCTGGCGAAGTTTCCCAGAATTGTTTACTGTTGTCCTGGTGAGGGTTCCTCTCAGGACTGTTCCGCGCTCATTTCTGTTGTTGCCTTGGCTGGCGCGTTCTGGCGAGTTTTTCCAGAACGGTGCCTTGGTGGTTCTGGTGGAGGTTCTCCCAGGACTGGCTTGCGTTGCTTCTGCAGTATTGTTGGCTGTAGTGATCTCTCTAATGGTCCGTATTGTTTGGATCGTGCATTCTGGTGAAGGTTCTTCCCAGGATCGCCCTTTGTCACTTCTGGCGAATGTTCTTCCCAGGAGTGCTATGCGTTAGTTTTGGGCCACTGTTGAGTTGCCCCTATGATTCGAAGTGTGCCGTTTGGTTGGGCAGCGTTCTGGTGAGGTTCTACCAGGACGGCTCTTGGCGCTTTTTGGTGGAGGTTCTCCCTAAGGCTGCTTCGTGTTGTTTTGGTTGTCGTTGCTCTCTCTCTCTGTGGAGATTAGCTGTCGTTGTTGCCAGTTGGACTGTCTTTCTTACAGTCTGCTTGGGCATTGTCGGTCAAGGTATTGTGCCCTTGGCCGTGCGTCTGGCTTCCGCATTGGCTAGCTTGTCTTGTTAGTCGTTTCCAAGTTTCTCAGCTGTGCTGGCAGGACTTGTGTGTCCCCGTGGCTTGAATGGTTTGCTTCATTTCTCGCACCCGGCGTGCTCTTGCAGATGGTGGTCTGGTGAGTGCCGTCGGTGTCTAGCGGGTTGTGCTTCTTATGGAAGCGTCAGTCTTGCGTTGTGGTTTTTCCTCTTGCGTGTGGAAGAGAGTCATTGTGTGTGTCTCCTTCCTCTGCTTTCCGTTGGTTGCTCAGGGTAGCGATGCTCCACTATGGTGTGTGTTGCCAGGGTGCGCATTGTTGCGACCTTCTGGTGGAGTCATCATCCCTTGAGTTGTTGTTGGGTTGAGCTGGTTGCTCCTCTCATGTCGTCATTTCCTTATGGCATCGTGGGTTGGTGGACCTGTTCGTGCCATTTGTCGTTGCAGTTGTTTCTTGCTGCCTGCCTACGCAATTTGAGGCATTGGTCCCTATTGGTCTAGTGCGAGGTAGTCCCGTGTTCTTGTTGGGTTGCAGGAATGAGCGTTTCTCTGATGTGCACCGATTTTATGGTTGGCTTGCTCGTGCAAGCGTTGTTCCGGGGTATGATCGATTTGCCTCGGCTTGTGCCTTGGAGGCTTTTCGTGTCGTCGTTTTGGTGTTTGGCCTCTCAATCGGTCGCGATAGAGGTGGTGCCTCTTGCTCTTGCGTGCTAGGGGGGTCTCTGTGTTCTTTTGCTCCCCATGCAGCAGAGTCAGTGCTCAGTGTTTTGTGTGCTTCTTGGAGCCGACGTAGTTGTTGCGCTCTTGAAGAAGTTGTCGGCTTTTCGTGTGCTTCCGTTGTGGGTCTCTGGTAGAGAGTCCCCTTCGGTGGGGCCCGTGTCGTCTTGGGCCATTGGTGCCGCTGTGTGTGCTGCGCCTTGAGCGTTTTCTCCGATGCTTCATGTTTTGTGCCTCAAGGATTGGGGCCGACGTGGCCTGTTGCGCTCGTTCAGGCTTGCGGTTCTTGGCGTGTGGCTTTCGGTAGGCCTCCTGTGGAGAGTCCTTCCTGTTATCCGTAGTGTTGCTTTGGCTGCTGGTGCACCGGGGTTGCACTTTGTTTACTGTAAGGCCCTTGATTTTCATCTTGCTTACTTAAGTATATATATATATGGTATAAGTGTATACTATTGATATATAGATTATTGTGTATAATTATTTATTTATACAAATTGTATGAATTAGTATTATTGTATGTACATATTGTATACAAGTATATATATATATATATATATATATATATATATATATTTATGTGTGTAGTATTGTGAATTATGCATATTTAAAGTGAATTTTGTCGGCCAGTCGGCGTCAACATCGGCTGACGTTTACTAGGATTAGGCGGCAATATCGATGGACGCCCACTTTGGATAGGCGACCATAGATATGGACGCCAATATCCCAGACCAGTTACGTTTTCAGATCCGGAAACGCCACCGGAAATTTAGCCTCTTGTTTTAGAAACCCTTCCCAACGGCTCTGAGACTTACCCCTTTAGCATGTCCGACCCCCAACCCTTTATAATACCCAGTTTTCGGCCAGATCCATCCCTTTTGACTCTTGGGTCAAAAACCTAGCTCTTCTATGCAAAAACCCCAACTTGAACTTGAGAGATCTGATTTCGGGAGGCTTCATCCGGTGATCTGCATCGACTAGTGTCAACTCTGAACATCCGGGAACGACTCCCCACGCTGGTGTGCAGTGAAGATCAACAGAGAACCCGAAGAAGGAGGGATTTGAAGACTCTTTGGCACATGCCGAGGAGGGCTTCTCCGGCTTGAATTGTCATTTGTGGATTTTGCAAGAGGCAAGTACCCCACTCTCATCAACCCTACATGTGTCTAGTATGTCCCAGGAATTTTTCAGATTTTCCTCGTGTCCTGGAACCCCCCTTTCAAGTGATTTGTTGGCGTTCAATCTGTGTTTGCGCAGACAGGATATTAACGGCAAGATCACTTGCCGCTAATATCATGTGTTGGCGGCATCATATACTACCGTTAACCTATAGACGGCTACCCCATGCCATCAAGTTCTTTAGACTGCAACAGTTTGCAAGTATGCCCTTCTATAAGCTAATTTTTGAGTTTTTCCGCATGAGGATATATAGTAAAATTTCATATAAAATGTAAATATACATGCTGGGTGTACTGTGAGTTATTGTACATTTTTGGAAATTTTCCCTGATTATTAGAATTCTTCGAATGTGCTACCGACAGAATTTTAATCTTGAAAAATATCGTTTATGAAATATGTATAGAACTTGACTGCCATGAAATTTCTGTACACTGGTTATGAGATCTGATGCATGATATAAAAATTTGAGAAATTTATAATATATGTATAGTTTATTAAATTTTCTGAACCAGAAAATAGTTAATATGTCTACTCAATGTAGAAAAGTTAAGAATTCATGCGAAACTAGTAAATTTCCTATAAATTGAGATAAAATTTGTACTATCAGTATTCATGTATGTAATAAATTGTGAATCCGAATAATGAAAATTTATGTCAGTTTGGCTATTTTTACATTTGATAACATCACTGTTAGAATTTTCAGAAATTATGTGTAATTCAGAAAAATGTAAATTTTGGTATGCATGATGGTTAAACTGTGACGAATTTCTGGTTAAATGTCTATACTAAACTGATGACAATAGCTATATAAAATTGTTTTATGTTAGATATTATTAATTAATGCATGCTAATATGATTAGTGTTTAATTCTGCAAAAATTTCAGCATGATTAGAATTGTTGTAAAACTTGATTAATACTGAAGACAGTAGTACCATGCTAGGTAATACTGAAGAATGTAAATGTACGAACATGAGATGAATGCGTAATATTTTGTATTTAGAAGTGTGTTGAAATTGAGAAAATGTATTAATGTGCCAATGGGTGACACTGCTACCTTAGAGGGCTGTGGAACTGTACTGTGGTAAAGTCCCCACGGGAAAGTTCAAAGTGTGTGATGTCCCATGGGCATTGGGATTAAATCCTGGAGGCGAACAAGTATCGCTGGTTAGGGTGGAGAGTGCTTCTCCCGGTTCTGCGCAGTAACTAAGATTAATCACTGGAATGCCTAGGTGATTGATATGTGATGTGATTAGTGTGTGTCCTTCTAAAGTGGTTTGGGCTATGTGTCATGGCATTAAGGAAAAGTGAAAATGTGTTTAAGTGAAAGAAAATGTGTAAATTGTGAACTTGTGTAAGTGAATATGTGTTCATGAAATTCTTATGAAAACATGCAAAAATGATAAGATCCTTGTGAATGTGACATGATAGTAGTAAAACAGCGAGCTTTTCACTAATATAAATGTGTTAATTACGTGAAAAATTATCTTAGAATTCATGTTAATTTAGTTGTTATGAAATGTGTAAATTTATGTGTAAAATGATCAACATGTGGCATATAAATGATTGAATGAAATCAGTTTAGCATATTGAAAAGTGTAGAAAGCATGTGATAGGATTAGGTTATTGTGTATAAAACTAAATCCCATGTGTAAAGTGTGTAGAAATCATGCATAGGCTTCTATTTGAAAAACTGTCACTTCCATGCATTATGTGTAAATGATGTAGGATAAGGATATGGAAATTACTTGATGCATGCATGTTTAGTGTGCTTGGTGTTACTTTTTGAGTTCTTTTGAACTCATTCTTGCTTCGGCGTACAGGTGCAGACGTTTCTACTTCTTCCGAGGAGATCGTTAGGAGCGACTCGGAGCGAGAGTAGGAGAGATTGTTGTGGATTTAGCATTGTACTTTTCCTTACTTCATAGTATGTAATAAAGACTCTGCATAGTCTCATGTGGACAATGTATTTATTTTATTTCAATTATGAAAAGTTAGTTCTCTTTTCTTCTATACGAACTGTGAATAGAATGTGGATGATGGAATAAGATTTCTTTTCAGTTCTTTAAATTCCGCTGTCATGAGATATATTATATTTGTGTATGTTTCAGCCTATTGTACTAGTGTTGGGTAAATGTCCCACTGTGGCGATGCTTTCTATATCGACGTGGGTTGGTGGAACCGTACCGATATAAAGAGGGTCGTTACAGAGATTGGTATCAGAGCGTCAGGCTGAAATTGTACATAAATATGCATATACCATCATCTTCATTATATACTAAGTCTATTGTCCACATAGATAAGTAATTAGTTAGAAAATTAGATAGTTTAGTTCTAAATGGTGATTAATCCATTTTACAGGATATGGCTTCGCGTGGTAGGCACGGTGTTCCTGCTCGTGATGGCGAGCAGAGGAGAGATGATCCTCGGCGTGAGGATCAGGGTGAGCAGTAGGCCCCTGCACCCCAGGGTCCTGTACTTCCTCCACCGCCACCAGTAGACTATGGAGTGTTCATGCAGGGTTTGGTGCAGGCAATGCAAACACAGGCCCACACTCAGGCTGCACTCCACGCTCAGTTGGAGGCCAGGTTTGCCGAGCTATCAAAGTACGCCCCTCATATTGTAGCTGATGAGTGCAGGAAGGCGAAGAAATTCATGATGGGTCTGAAACCATCACTGAGGACGAGGTTGGTGGCTTTGGACCATCGTACTCTCGAGCAGGCGCTCAGCGCGGCATGTCGGAAGGAGGGGGAGATGGAGCAATATTTGGAGGAGAAGAAGGCTTCTCAAAAGAGGCCAGCAGCTCCTTTGTAGAGACAGGAGAGGAAGAAGGCGAATTTCCAGTCACCGCAGCGTCCTGTGGCATCAGGCAGTGGTCAGGTATCTTCTCAACGTTCCCCTAGTGGTAAGAAGGAGTGTCCTCATTGCGGGAGGGCACATGGCGGTACGGAGTGTTTGCTGGTAGCAGGGAAGTGTGGGAGCAGTGATCATAAGATCAAGGATTGTCCGAGGCTTCAGTAGGGAGCCCAGCGTGGGCCAGCCCCAGTAGCAGCAGCAGCAGCGCCAGTGACAGGACGACCAGGGAGACCTCGAGCCCCAGCTTGAGTGTTTGCTTTAGCTCGTGAGGACGCCGAGCAGGCGGATCATGTCACTGAAGGTACGGTTTTGTTCTTAGGTGTGCATGCTCGGGTTTTGTTCGATACGGGTGCTACTCACTCGTTCATTTCCGAGCATTTTGCTAGGTAGTTAGCTTTAGAGTCAGGATTAGAGTCTGAGGATTTAGAAGTCCCTTTGTCTGTGCATACACCTGCAGGTACGGTATCGTCTAGGAAGTGTATTCCGTCTTTACCGGTGTGCATTGAGGATAGAGTCCTAGAAGGGTGTTTCTTCTTGCTTAAGATGAAGGACTATGATGCTATTCTTGGTCTGGATTGGCTAGAGGAGCACTATGCATTGGTAGATTGTCGTGGGAAGAAGATTGTTTTCCGCATTCCTGGTGAGGATGAATTTTCTCATCCTTTGCCGAGGAACTTAGCAGGAAAGTTTGTCATCTCAGCCATGAGAGCAATGAGAATGGTGAACAAGGGTTGTGACGCTTTTCTTGCTAGTGTGGTTTTAATACCCAAGGCTGATGAGTCACTTAGTCTTACCGAGATAGATGTAGTGCAGGATTTTCCAGATGTCTTTCCTGATGATTTATCTGGATTGCCACCGGCTAGAGAGATAGAGTTCACTCTAGAGTTGCTTCCAGGCATCTCTCCTATCTCGAAGGCACCTTATCGGATGGCACCTGCGGAATTAGCTGAGTTAAGGAAGCAGTTGCAGGATTTGTTAGATAAGGGATTTATTCGCCCTAGCGTTTCCCCTTGGGGCGCGCTTGTCTTATTCGTGAAGAAGAAGGATGGGTCACTTCGGTTATGCATTGATTATAGAAAGCTAAACCAGGTGACGGTGAAGAACAGGTATCCCTTACCTCGGATTGATGATTTGTTTGACTAGCTACAGAATGCATCGGTCTTTTCTAAGATTGATTTGTGTTCTGACTATCATCAGTTGAGGATTAGAAGTGAGGATGTGTCCAAGACGGCATTTAGAACCCGTTATGGACATTATGAGTTTTTGGTCCTTCCGTTTGGTCTAA
This sequence comes from Colocasia esculenta, assembly GCA_014218235.1. NCBI lineage: Eukaryota > Viridiplantae > Streptophyta > Magnoliopsida > Alismatales > Araceae > Colocasia > Colocasia esculenta. The sequence continues at coordinate 117,668,785 of CM024760.1, read as the reverse complement.
CCAACGCCCCTGCAGCGTTCATGGATCTCATGAACAGGGTGTTTAGACCCTATCTAGATAGTTTTGTTGTAGTCTTCATTGATGACGTACTGGTCTACTCTCCGGATGAGGCCACACATCGTCAGCATTTGAGGATAGCGTTAGAGGTTCTCCGTGAGCACAAGCTGTATGCAAAATTCAGCAAGTGCGATTTTTGGATGCGCGAGGTTCATTTCCTTGGGCATGTTATCTCCGGTGCTGGTGTAGCAGTCGATCCAGCGAAAGTACAAGCTGTTATGGATTGGGAGAGTCCCAAGACTCCTTCGGAGATTCAGAGTTTTTTTGGTTTGGTGGGTTATTATCGGCGTTTTATTGAGGGATTTTCATCCATCGCCGCTCCATTGACTCAGCTGACCAGGAAGGGAGTGAAGTTTGTCTGGTCCGAGGAGTGTGAGAGTAGTTTTCAATTATTGAAGACTAAACTCACATCGGCTCCTGTGTTAGTTCTACCGAGCGGTGTAGAAGATTTTGCTATCTACACGGATGCATCTCGGATTGGCCTTGGCTGTGTGTTGATGCAGCAAGGAAGGGTAGTAGCATATCCTTCGAGGCAATTGAAGAAGCATGAGCGAAACTATCCGGCTCATGATCTTGAGCTTGCGGCAGTGGTTCATGCACTGAAAATCTGGAGGCACTATCTTTATGGTGTCAGATTTGAGGTGTTCACTGATCACAAGAGCCTAAAGTATCTTTTCTCCCAAAAAGAATTAAACCTTAGGCAAAGAAGATGGATTGAGTTCCTGAAGAACTATGACTTCGACCTCCAGTATCATCCTGGAAAGGCAAATGTCGTAGCAGATGCCCTTAGTAGAAAGATGTCGTCTCTCCAGCAGGACTGGAAGATGTTGGAGGATGCAGCGTGTTCGATGACCGAGTTAGAGCCATCATTGTGCCAAGCTTTTGTGGCTCAACTGTCCATTAGGTCATCGGTGTTGGATGAGGTGATCGAGCATCAGAAAGCCGACCCTAGACTCCAAGAGTTAGTGGGCAAAGCGGGTATTGCTCGTGATGAGGATGGTGTGATTAGATTCGATCATCGTGTCTGCGTTCCAGACATTGTAGATATTCGCCAGCATGTTTTAGCAGAAGCTCATAGATCTAGGTTCTCTATTCATCCCGGTAACACTAAGATGTACCAGGAAGAGATCGTTTTGGTGGTCTGGCATGAAGAAGGATGTAGCTGAGTTTGTGTCTAGATGTCTAGTATGCCAGCAAGTGAAGGCCGAGCGGCAGCGACCATCTGGTCTTATGCAGAAGATGGAGATCCCAGTTTGGAAGTGGGAAGCTGTCACTATGGATTTTGTTACGGGTTTGCCTCGATCTAGATGAGGTAATGACTCGATTTGGGTAGTGGTAGATCGATTCTCAAAGACTGCGCATTGCTTGCCTATGAAGAAGAAGCAGTCAGTAGAGAGTTTAGCTACACTATATGTTAGTAGTATTATTAGATTGCATGGAGTACCGAAGTCTATTATTTCGGATCGAGATCCGAGATTTACTTCGAGGCTATGGAAGGGTCTTCAGGATGCGTTAGGTTCGGAGCTGAAGCTCAGTTCGGCATTTCATCCCCAGATAGATGGGCAGTCCGAGAGGACTATCCAGACGCTTGAGGATATGTTAAGGGCTTGTGCGCTGGATTGGAAGGATGATTGAGAGCGCCATTTACCTCTAGTGGAGTTTGCATATATCAACAATTTTCATGCAAGCATTGGCATGGCTCCATTTGAGGCTTTATATGGTAGGCCTTGCAGATCTCCTTTGTGTTGGGAGGAGACCGGTGATAGGCAGTTGATCAGTCCGGAGTTAGTTCAAGAGACTTCGGATAAGGTCCAGCTTATTAGGAAGAGGCTTGTTGCGGCACAGGATAGGCAGAAGAGTTATGCCGACAACAGGAGGAAGGATCTAGAGTTCGAGGTAGGTGAGCATGTCTTTTTGAAGATTTCGCCTACGCGTGGTGTAGTTAGATTTGGCAGGCATAGTAAGTTGAGCCCTAGATTCATTGGCCCGTATAAGATTCTCCGACGATTCGGAAACGTGGCTTATGAGCTAGTTTTACCTCCAGTGTTGGCTAGCGTTCATCCTGTTTTTCACGTATCTATGCTCAGGAATTATGTCAGAGATCCATCTCATGTTATTAGCCATGAGCCAGTGGAGATCCAGCCAGATCTTTCTTATGTAGAGCAACTAGTAGCTATTCTTGATCGGAAGGTTGAACACCTCTGGAAGAAGAGCATTGCGTCAGTAAAGATGTTATGGCGTAACTTCTCACGATAGGAGGCTACTTGGGAGCTTGAGAAATTGAATAAATACTTTCCATCTGCAGATGTAATGATCAGAGACCATAACCTAAAAGCCGACCTGGTATGTATGGCCATGGAAGGCTAAGATGTAATTTTGGGAGCCGACTGGTTGTCCACTTATGGGGCAAGTGTCAACTGTAAGAAAGGGAAAGTTACTTTTAGTGAAATTTCTAGGTTGTCATTCACTGGGATTAGACATAAGAGGCGGATGTCTCTAGTCTCTGCCATAAAGGCCCACAACATGATAAGGAAATGTTGTTTCACTTTCCTTGCGGCCGTGATAGTTGAAAAGAAGGGGTCTAAGATAGAAGCCATCCACATAGTACAAGATTACCCAGATGTGTTCCCTGAAGACCTTCCAGGAAATCCCCCGGAAGGTGATGTCAACTTCTCCATTGAGTTGATCCTTGGAGCTGCCCTGGTATCGCGTCAACCGTACCGGATGTCACTTGTCGAGTTGAAGGAACTGATGGCACAACTGATGGAGCTATTAGAGAAGGGGTTTATCAGACCTAGTACGTCCCCATGGGGAGCACCTGTGCTGTTCATTAAGAAGAAGGATGGATCAATGAGGCTATGCATCGACTATCGTCAACTCAATCAGCTAACCATCAAGAACAAGTACCCATTGCCTTAGGTCGTTGAACTTTTCGACTAGATATCTGGAGCTCAATATTTCTCCAAGATCGACCTCCGTTCTAGCTATCATCAAATGAGGATCAAGGATGACGATATCTTCAAAATGGCTTTTGGGAGCAGGTATGGACACTATGAATTCGTCGTTATGTCTTTTGGTCTGACCAATGCTCCTGTAGCCTTTATGCAACTCATGAACAACATATACCGACCATACCTTGACAAGTTCGTGGTCGTCTTCATCGATGATATCCTCATTTATTCAAAGACCAAAGAAGAACATGATGAACACTTGAAGATAGCACTGCAAGTCTTGCGAGACAACAAACTATACGTAAAGCTGAGCAAGAGCGAATTCTGGCTCGAAGAAGTGTCCTTCTTGGGCCATGTCATCTCCAAGGAAGGCATCTCCATTGATCCCTCCAAAGTCGAAGTCGTACTCAAATAGGAGAGACCAACCAACGTCATAGAAATCAGAAGCTTCTTAGGACTGGTTGGTTACTACAGGCGGTTCATAAAGGACTTCTCCAAGATCGCCGTACCTCTCACGCGTCTAACACGAAAGGAGAATCCCTACTCCTGGAGTAAAGAGTGTGAGAAGAGTTTTCACACTCTAAAAGATTGTCTTACCTCATCACCTATTCTCGCTCTTCCAACAGAGGGAGAAGGTTTCTCTGTCTATACCGAAGCCTTATGAATTAGGCTAGGCTATGTATTGATGCAGAAAGAGAAAGTCATTGCCTACTGTTCAAGACAACTGAAGACGCATGAAGTCAATTAACCGGTGCATGATCTCGAGTTGGCTGTCGTGGTCTTTGCCCTGAAAATCTGGAGACATTACTTATATGGTGAACAATTCACAGTCTATTCAGAACATAAAAGCCTAAAGTATTTATTCTCTCAGAAGGAACTTAACATGAGGCAGAGAAGGTGGCTGGAATACTTGAAGGATTTCAACTTCAACATCCCGTACCATCCAGGAAAGGGAAATGCTGTGGCTGATGCTCTTAGTAGAAAGCCGATGCCATTTGTATCGAGTCTAGTTCTTGGAGAGATGCAATTACTAGAACAATTCACAAGATTAGATTTGAACATTGAACATAGGGATGATCGAGTTTTGGTTGCCAATATCAAGATTCAATCCGACATGCTGGGAGAAATGAAAGCACAACAGGATAGTGATCCATTCTTGGTATGTATCAAGGAAACCTTAGCTGAAAGACCTGATTTTGCTATGATCGAGGATGGAAGGCTGGTATTCCAATGGAGGACATGCGTCCCCGACAATGAAGAACTAAAGAGGAAGTTAATGGATGAAGCTCACAAGATGAAATACACTATTCATCCTGGAGGTACCAAAATGTATCAAGACATGAAAAGAACATTTTGGTGGCCGAACATGAAGAGAGAGGTAGCCGAACATGCCGTTTATTGCCTTACTTGTCAATAGGTAAAGGCCGAACACATGCGCCTCGTTGGCGTGCTTATACCACTAGATATCCCAGAGTCGAAGTGGGAAAGCATTGGCATGGACTTCATCATAGGTTTACCCAGGACTCATGGTGGACTCGACGCCATATGGGTCATTGTCGACCGACTAACCAAATCTGCACACTTCTTTCCTATAAAAAGTAAGTGGCCGGTGGAGGTATTAGCTGCCTTATATGTCAAAGAGATCATAAGACTGTATGGAGTTCCATCATCCATTGTCTCGGATCGAGATCTGAGATTCACCTCTCATTTCTGGAAGGGACTACAGACTGCACTTGGTACTAAGCTCAACTTTAGTACCGCATTTCACCTACAAACTGATGGGCAGACTTGTAGAACTAACAAAATTGTTGAAGATATGTTGAGAGCCTACACTATAGATTTCCAAGGTTACTGGAATGAGCACCTATCCCTAATTGAGCTCACCTATAACAACAGTTACCAGGCGAGTAATAAGATGGCACCGTTCGAAACACTATATGGCAGAAACTGTAGATTTCCTGCATGCTGGAATGAGGTTGGAGAACAGCAATGGCTAGGCATGAACATGGTACAAAATACAACCAGGGATATACAAGTGATTCGAGATCGGCTCAAGGTTACTTAGTCTAGACAGAAGAGCTATGCTGACAAGAGAAGGAGAGATCTGAAATTTCAGGTAGGCGACCATGTACTCTTAAAGGTATCACCTACAAGTGGCATCCAAAGATTTGGTGTTAAAGGGAAGCTCAGTCCTAGATTCATCGGCGCTTTTGAAGTACTCAAAAGCGTTGGCGAGGTTGCGTACTGACTGGTGTTGCCACCGAATTTGGCATGCGTACACAATGTGTTCCATGTCTCCATGGTAAGGAAATATGTATATAATCTTACGCACATCATTCGCCATGAGAAGTTGGTGCTGAACAAGGACATGACCTATGAAGAGAAGCCAATCAAGATACTGGAACGGAAGCTGCAGCAACTCAGGAACCGTCCCATCCATGTGGTTAAAGTTTTGTGGAATAACCGAGGAGTGGAAGAAGCCACCTGGGAACCTGAAGGGATCATCAGGCGAAATTACCCCGATCTTTTTGGTAAGACATTCTCTCCATTATGGTCATATAAATTTAGAGACCAAATTATTTTAAGAGGGGGAGGATGTAGCAACCTGAATTTTTCGAAAAATAAAAAATTAATAATATTAAAAATTTAGTCAATTGGAAAATCAAAGAACAGAGAATTAATTCAAACCCACTAAATGAAAAGAAGTGATGAGATTTATTAAATGGATGACATAAAAGTTATTGGGCCAAAATAGGGATTTTTAAAAGAGGAAAAATAAGAAAATACTCTAAATTTGTATCTTAAAATATTACCTAAATAGAAAAGGGCTATTAAATTATTAAAATAGAGAATATGGGTTGGAATTGGACTCCTAACCCTACCCTAATTAGTTGGCCACGAAATTGCATCCCAACCTAACCCAAATAGGAGATGGAAAGCTTGGAAGGTTGAGAGAAATAAGGAAATCTTGGAATTAAAGGGGAATTAGAGTCTCATTAGGAAATAGAAACCCAAAGAGCTTAAATACTCTCTAATCGCTCAATGGCCGGCCCTAACTCATTGCTGGGGCCTGCTAGACGTGGAGAGGAGGCCAAGAAGAAGAAGAACTCGTGGAGAGAAGGCTGGACTGAGCTCAACCCTCTGCACTTCGAGTTCTAAACCCTAGAAGACAAAACGAGTCAATGGTAGGCATTCTCACAAGCTAAACCCGATTAATTTTGTCTGTAGATTGTTCCATACCTCAGGAACAAAGGCCCTCTTGTTTCATGATTTTTCGTCGAGCCAATCTTTTGTTCTATATTCTTGAAGTTCTGCAATCACCATGACCCCGAACCACCATGTTTAATTTATATCTCCATGTATACTTCACATCATGCTATGAAACTTTTACTGGAGATACTGAATGATGTCAGGAATCTTTTGCCCCTAAAAGCCCTAATTTTCATCCATCATACTATGCAAAGTAAATCTTTGATCTTCACTGTACTATGCTCTGAGTTCTTCATGCTTATTCATGTTCAAAACCTATCAAGACCATAGTTGTTTTCAAATTCCTATTTACTGTAAGTTTCCTCACATGTCTAGATCAGTTTGCAAGTGATTTCATAATTTTTCATCTACTGTACATTTAGTTCTTGATTTTTGAATGAACCTGTGTCAAAATATGGAAACCTAGACCGCAATCCAATGCAAGCTCCTTTTCTCGCTCGGACTAAGGAACAGGACCTGAGAACGCGACGATCCGATAGGCTGTGTTCTTAGGGCTGATAGCGACAGAGACACCCATCGCGTTCTGAACTCGACGGGTCCTGTCGTCATGATCTGGCGACCTGTTCTGACCGACCTGTCGTGAACCTTGAATGACCCTGTCGCGTTCTGTACAGACCCTATCGCGAACCTTACAGGGGTACGTCGCGCTCTGACCTTTTTCATAAAAACCCTATACTTTTGCAAGACTTGATGTTCTAAAGTGACTATGTACATTATTAACTGTCTTAAACATAGTAATGAATCTGTTAAACGTTGTTATGTAAAGTGTTAATTTAAGAGACATTCACATGATACTTCCATCTCCACGATCGCTTTGTCACATGCACACATTTGTAACCCTCTATTATGACTTAACTTGGCATGAAAATATTTCATAAGATATCTGATAATTTATTTCAATAATGTATTTAAAATTGCCTTATTTTAAATAGACCTGGCTTCGTTTCTTGTGATGTGTGGAAATACCGTTACCGACGCTCCACTGTTCTAGAATTCCTCTGAAACGTCGAGCACTTGTTTCTATATACACACTTTCTCTTAACATGGACGAACTCTCCGTCGAATATTCCTTTTGCCAGACTAGTGAATCCTTGTTGAAGGCCTCCGTAAGACTCCTCTGTCCATGGATTCCCACATGGCCGACGAGCTGGTTGTACCCTAACACCTATGATACCCTCTAGGGATCAATATGGTCCAAACGGCTATTAGATTGCTCTCCCTCTTATCTTGAATCATGCCGGACCTTTGGACTTGTGCATAACATGGCCAGTGGAAGGGTAGTGAAATCCACCTGACTGCCAACACCAATTGCGTGTGTCGTGCAACTGTTACTATCGTTGTTTACTCGACGTTTCATGTGCATTGACCCTTAGTTCTTGTCTATACTTGACTCACTTATCTAATCACGCTCTCTCTACTATCTTGTCTATTCATCTAGTACTCTCATCTACTTCTTGGTACTCTTTATTGGCCATTGACTGATTGTCTAAAGATAAACAATATAACTAATGCCTGGCAATATATAAAGGGCCCGATCTGGTACTGGGAGGTGCACCCAAAAGTGCTATTTACCTCCGGGAGTTAAATGATCAGAGTGTTTGGCATTACACTCATGTGCTATCTATCTCGACTATCTAAATGACAATGAAAAGTGCTATACTATACTCGTTGTGCTATTGTGATACATTGTGCTATTTGTGCTATGACCATCCTGTTTTATGCTATATTTGGAAACTTGTGCTATTTCAATCACATGCTATTGTGCTATCTCTTACGTTACTTGACTCTCTTACTCTATCTTTAGTTACTCTACCTTTTTAATACATTAATCATTTAAAGCATGCTTGATCCTGAGATTTAAGTCCTACTGGGCGTTATCGCTCACCCTGCGTTATTGGTTATGTGTCCTTAGGTGAGACCGAGGAAGATACTTACACTCAAGAGGACGGGAACGACCAAGAGTGAAGTCAAGAGTACCCTAGCGTAGTAGTATTATATTAGAGTTGAAGTTTAATCTTTCACTTTATTCAATGTAATCGGGACCTATAGAATGGCTCTGATATTAGTGGATGTAACTAGACATTTGAAGAATTATTAATGATATGCATTTGCTTTAATATTTATTCTTCTTCAATGGTTTGATGTCTAGCACTTGCTCTGTACCCATTTACTTGCAACTGCCTCGCATTTCGATATTTCACATCGGGGCGTGACAACAAGCCAACTGTGTGGTGTGCTTCGTTATTGTGCTTGTCCTGCCTCTTGTCTATTTCCCAGTGCTCGACACTTGTGGGCTTGTCCCATTAATAAGTTGTTACCATTGCTTGGAACCCCCGTCCTTGTGAGCCCATCAAGGGAGTACTCAAGGCTACGAGTGTGCATGAGTCAGTGACTCTGGAGTAGAGTGGAAAATGGTGGTTGGGTAATGACACCGAGTCATTTGTAGAGATCTTTTGGTGGGGGCGAGACACCAAGGTCATTGTGGAGTTCCTTCCCAGTGCAGCCCAACGAGTCTGTTCTCCTACTGCCTCACCTAATTAAGTGGTTCCGAAGCCACATAGTGGTTGCTAGGCGTGGAGCAGGAGCTTGACCAGGCTGTAGTTTTTGTTGTTCTTGCGGTGTGCTCCTATGGTGGCTCACTGGCCTCACTCTTCCAGGGAGGTTGTAGGTAGGAGCCGAATGGTGAGCAGCGAGTTGCCTATAGGCACTCTCAACATCTAGTGGCAGCAGCGTGGTTGCTGTTCTAGTGACGATGTTTCCATTACATCGTGTTTCCAAGCGTGGTCTATTGCCCTGGCCTGCATGCCGGTCCTCGCTTGACAATGTCTAGCTTCCAAGGGTGTGGTTCGTTGAACATCTGGGCGTGGTTCCCTGTGCCCAATGTGTTGAGTTGTGTGTTTTGATGATGACACGATGCTTATTAAGAATATTCGATGATGACTGGAAAAACACATGTCATGTGAATATTGATCATGTGCTCTATATGGCAACTTTATATTTTGATTAATAATCCTTGAATGCACACTTCTAAGGTAAAGCGCTTTGTGTAGGAGTACAATTGTAAGATTAAAGAGTACAAAGGATGAACCAAAGTCTGAAGAAAAAGAGATCAGAGCATGTCTGTCTTCAACACATAAGTTGGTTGTCGACAAATGAAGACAGACTCAAGTAGTTTTGTTCTGGAAATAGGAACTACAATAGTAGCTATTGACAACTACAAATTCATCTGTCGACAACCTAAGGTTATCTTCAGAAAATTGCTTCTGGATGGACAAAGTTTCACAGTAGCTGTCGACAAGAAGCCATCGTCTATAGACAACCAATGAAAGTCCACAACACTTAGCTTTTAGAATGACCAAGTTCAGCAATAATTGTCAATAACCATGTTTTGTCTATCGACATCCCAGACAATTTTTCAGAATCTCGTTTCTGGATAGAAAATATGTAGTGGTAGATGTCGAACCGTAAAGCCAGTGACCAACACGTGAGTAGGATGTGCATTTAATTAGAGTGTCCTTTCCTTATACACAAGAATTCCCATGTACGTGTGAGGATAAGGACAAACCTATAAGAGGTCCCCTTTGTTCCTCTTGGAAAGAGAGCCGACACACACAATCAAAAGACCCTGCAGCAGCCAGAGAAGGGCTCCCCAGTGCTCTACTTGAGCTCCAAGTGTAGAAGACCAGAAGCACCAACTAAGGAGATCAATCTGGGGTTGAATTCATCATCAAAGCTCGAGGATCCACACCAGTCTTCTGCAATTCGAAGCTAGAAGACCTGGATAAAGGGCTTGGATGATTCAAACTAATCACTTGCTTCTCCTTGTGTTTCAATTTTCTACTTGTACTTCAATTCTATCTTCTTCAGAATATGGGATGTTGAACTGGGCTTTCCTTGTGCTTAATTGAAGCATGTATGATTTGATATGATATTTCCATCATTTCAAGTTGTGTGTGTTTTGAGCTTGCTTCATAAGTCATTTGTGTGTGTGTGTGGACGGTGGATGTAGGATACACAAGTTGTGTAGTCCAAACCACCTTACATTCTTGTGTTCTCATGGTTTGATCTAATCTAACGCCAGAAGATTGATAGGCACATTCACTAGTTCTTATTGTTATCATCTTTCCATCTTTTAACCCACACTTTGCACACACAAACAGACTCAAGTTTTTCTGTGTTTACTCTAGATCTTTACATCAACTGTAGATTTCGAATTTGATCAGTGTTTCCTTTAAATTGTCAGAAATCCATTCAACCCCCCCCCCCCACCTTATAGATTTCCTTAATAGCTAATTTTGCAATCCATCAATTGGTATCAGAGCGTGTTTCTCTATTTTTATAGTTTAATTGTTTTGATCTAACGATCAGGAGAGATTTTGAATGATGAATGCTAATATGAGATTTTTGGCTGAAGAACACTCTGAGTCTAGGCCTCCATTCTTCGATGGAACTGACTACACCTATTGGAAAAATCACATCTAGGTGTTTTTGAGAGCCCAAGACTATCAGCTGTGGAACATTGTTAGCAAAGGACCTATTGAGATGCCAAATGATGAGGACACCTGAACATGGGAACATATACAAAAGGCCACACTGAATTGGAGTGCTATGAACATGATGTAGTGTGGTATTCATCCGAAAGAATATTCAAGAGTGTCCACATGTACATCTGCAAAGGAGATGCGGAATAAAGTGGAATTAATTTATGAAGGTATGTCAGAGGTAAGGGAAACCAAAGCTAGTATGTTTGATTAAGAATATGAAATGTTCAAAATGAAAAATGAAGAAACAATTTTAGACATGTTTGCTCGATTCATGACAATTATTAATAGTCATAAGAGTCTTAAGAAGGACTACAGTGAAAATGACTTGGTGTGGAAGATACTTCGGTCTCTTCCACTTGCCTGGCACACTAAGGCCACTATTATTAAAGATTCTAAGAACTTGTCTACAATGCAATTAGATGAATTGATAGGTTCTTTATTGACTTATGAAATTAATCTGAAAAGAAAAGAATCTGAGTTCACTAAGAAGAAATCAATTACATTGAAAGCTTCATCTAGTTCTAAGAATGAGGTTGAAAATGAGGAGAATGAAATGTCTAGTGAAAGTGATACTAATGAAATGACCATGTTGACTAGACAGTTCAGAAAATTCCTCAAGTTCAGAAAGAAAGGGAAAGGTAACTTCAAAACCTTTCCTAAGAAAGATTTTTCAAATAAGTTTGATTCCAACAAAAAGAATGGCATGATTGTTTGTTATGAAAGTAAAAAGTAGGGCCATATGAGAGGTGAATGTCCATAGCTCAAAAATAAGTTGAGTAAGAAGACGTTTGAGTATAAGAAGCCTAGAGCCATGATGGCTACATGGAGTGATGAAGATCAAGATGAGCAAGACCAAGAGGAGTCTGAGAACGAAAATGAAGAAATCACATGTCTAATGGCTAGAAGTGAGGACTGGAATGAGGTAAGTTCTTCTTTTGAAAACTTCACTACTGAAGAGTGGGAAGAGGCTTATACTGTCTTGTTTGAGAAATTCTGTGAATATCATTTTGAAAATAAAGCTATGAAGAAGAAAATAAACATTCTTGTGCACAACACCAATGCAAATGAGCAAGTTGAATTTCTGAAAGAAGAAGTAAATCACGGGATGAATGAAAAAGAAAATTTTCATGTTGAACTTGATTTCATGAAACAAAAACTTTAGGAAAGTGAAAAAGGAAAACAAGTGCTAAGTTGGTCTTTTGAAAAAACATTGGAATGAAAACAAAGAAATTCAGAAGAAAATGGAAGATGTTCAAAAAGATCTGAATGATAAGAATGAAACCTTATCAAATTTTGCAAAAGGTAAAGAAAACCTTGATGTTGTGCTAGGAGTTAAAACCAGCACCACCAAGCATGGATTGGGATTTCAAAATGAAAACAAGAAGAAATTTGAACAAACTTTGATCACATCGTTTGTTCAAACTAGATCAAATACAAATGAGCAAGTTCAACTGAGAAATAAAAGATTGAATGAAAAGAAAAACAAGTAGAATAATTGGAATGGTTGATAAGTGTGAGTGCTTGTCAACAAGTATCTACATCAGAACTTGAATTGTCGACAAGCATGGCAATCTGTCGACAGATCTAGACAAACAAAGTATTGTAGTGATCAAAAGATGCAAAAAAACAGAAATGCACATGTTCAGAATAATTACAAGAAAATTAAAGAAACCAAGCTCCATCATGTAACATTTTTGAAAATTTTGGTCATATTGAATCACATTGTTGGTATAAACTGAGCATGATAAAATATAGACAAATGTGGATTCCAAAGCATCTAGTTTCTTGTATGAATGAACACATTGGACCCAAAGTAAATTGGGTACCAAAATTCTCCTTCTGATTTGTTTATGTAGGAATGCCTAGCAGCCCAAAATCAAAATAAATGGCACTTCGACAGTGGTTGCTCAAGGCATATGACTGGAGACAAAAAGAAATTTTGTTTGCTTGTAGAAAGAGACGGAGGTCAAGTCATCTTTTGAGGTAACAATAAAGGCTATATAGTTGGCATAGGTAAGGTAGGTAAGGATTCTTCTAATTCAATTGAAAATGTGTTTCTTGTGGAAGGTCTTAATCATAACTTGCAAAGCTTTAGTCATTTGTATGATAAAAGCTACAAAGGCATCTTTGATTTAGAAGCATGACAAGTAATTGACAAGGAATGAAGAATTGTTAGATTTTCTGGTAATAGAGTAAGCAACATTTACTTAGTTGATTTAGATGTACCAAAAAATAAAAATTTATGTTTTGTTGCTAATAAAAATGATCATCTTCACTTATGGCATTGTAGTTTAGCACATGCAAGCTACAATGTATTGAATAAACTAATGAAGCTGAAACTAATTAAAGGTCTTCCTGAAATTGAGTCAAATAAAGAATTGAGTTTTTATGATGCATGTGCAAAGGGTAAACAAACAAGTACATCATTCAAATCCACAACACCATTAATCACTTCAAGACTTTTTGAACTATTGCACATGGACCTGTTTGGACCTACTAGAACACAGTTTTAATTGCAAACATTTTGGTTTTGTCATTGTGGATGACTTTTCTAGGTTCACTTGGGTCATTTTTCTATCTCATAAAAGTGATACTCTGAAAAACTGTGAAGCCTTCTTTAACAAAATTGAGCATGGAAACACTAATAAAATATGTTCAATCCTTACTGATCATGGGGGAGAATTTGACAATAATTTATTTTTTAATTTCTGCATGAACAAAGGAATTGAACATAAGTTTTCTTCTATGAGGACTCTAGAGAAAAATGGAGTAGTAGAGAGAAAGAATAGGACACTGGTGGAAATGGCTCGAACACTTCTGGTGGAAAGTCAAATTTCAAGAAGTTTTTGGGCAGAAACTGTGAATACATCATGTTACATCTTAAACAGAGCCATGGTAAGACCGGTAACAAAGAAAACCCCATAATAATGATAAAGTGGACTTAGACAAATTTCAAGCAAAAAGTGATCTAGGAGTTTTCTTAGGATACTCTAAACATTCCAGAGCTTATAGAGTTTTTAATTCTAAAAACAAAACAGTAGAAGAAACTCCACATGTTGTTTTTGATGAACTCCATACAAAAACTGATAATTCAAATGCTTGCAGAACTGATGATGATGAAGAAGCGATACCTGAAGAAGAAACTAAAAAGAACTTGTCGACAGACCAAATAGAGGTTGTCGACAGACCTCAAGCAACCCATCAGCATGAATCGACATTCACTAATTTCACCCACTTGAGAATGTGATTGGAAGCATGCATGATAAGGTTCAAACTAGATATCAATTTAGAAATATTGTTGAACAAGATCAAATGGCTTTCATTTTTCAAGTGGAACCTAAAAACATAGAGGAGGCCTTAAAAGATATTGCATGGATATGCAATTCATGAGGACTTAAATCAATTTCAGAGAAATAATGTTTGGAGTTTAGTCCCTAAAATCACAGAAAGTAAAATTATTGGAACAATATGGGTTTTTAGGAATAAATTAAATGAACAAGGGAAATTTGTTAGGAATAAAGCTCCTTTGGTTGCAAAAGGGTATAATCAGAAATTTGGGGTAGATTTTAAAGAATCCTTTACTCCAATAGCTAGGCTTGAAGCTGTGAGCATTTTGTTAACATATGCTTGCCAAAATAAATTTAAATTGTTTCAAATGGATGTTAAAACCACTTTTCTGAATGGTTACATTAAGGAAGAGGTCCTTATGAACAACCACTGGGTTTTAAAATTCCTGATAAGCCTAACCATGTATATAAATTGCACAAAGCTCTTTATGTTTTGAAGCAGGCACCCAGAGCGTGGTATGATAGATTGAGCAACTTCTTGATTGGTAAAAACTATTCCAGAGGTAAAGTGAATTAAACACTTTTAAGAAAATGTGTCCATAATCACATCATTGTAGTTCAGGTGTATGTTGATGATATTACTTTTTGTTCCACTAATCCTTCACTGTGTGAAGAATTTTCTAAACATATGCACATCAAATTTGAAATAAGTCTTATGGGAGAGTTGTAATTTTCCTTAGCCTATAGGTTAAACAATTTGAAGATGGATTTTTCATCAATCAGGAGAAATATGTCAAAGAATTGCTGAAGAAATTTCAGTTTCAGCAAGCCAAGTCAACATCTACACCGATAAGCACATGTTAAAATGTACACTAATGAGAAAGGTAAAATGATAGATGCAAAACAATACAGAGGTATGATCGGCTCTCTCCTATATTTTATTACAAGTAGACCAGACATATAATTCAATGTTTGTCTTTATGTTAGATTTTAATCTAATCTTACATGGAGTCATTTACTTGTAGTTAAGAGAATTTTTAGATATCTTTCTGGATCCTTTGATTTGGGATTAGGGTACACAAATGGATGCAACATTGACTTGCTTTCTTATTCAGATGCTGATTTTGCTGAATGTAAGATTGACAAGAAGAGCACTAGTGGTTTCTGTCAATTCCTAGGAGGGTGCATGGTCTCATGGGCATCCAAGAAGCAACACTCAGTTGCACTTTCCACTGTAGAGGCAGAATATGTTACTGCACGGAGCTGTGCAGCCCAAGTGTTGTCGGTCAAAGTCAATTGTTTGATTAATATTGATCTTGGATGCACACCCATCCTATGTGACAACACATGTGTTATAAATCATTCTAAAAATCCAATTCAACACTCGAGAACTAAACACATTTAAATAAGACATCATTTCCTAAGAGATGAAGTTGCCAATAAAAACATTGAATTAAGTTTGATAGCACTAGAAAAATAAGTGGCTGACATCTTTACAAGACCTTTGATAGAAGATAGATTCACAACTTTGAGAAGAGAGCTTGGCATATGCAAAATGCAATAAACTACATTTTGAAATTATAAATAATTCGATCTTCTATGCAATGACTATGTGTTATATCAAATGGTGAAATGTGGAAATGAAAGTTAACTTATCTGGAAACTATCATTATGCGTGAGAAAAAATCTCTGCAAAGTACCAATAGTCTTTTATTGCATGAAGGTCATCAAGAAAATAATCATTTTCCTTCAAATCACAACACTTCATATTGATACCTTTTCTATTGAATACATTGCTTGATTATGTTTACTTGTTCATGCCCATGATTTTTTGTGCATCATACTTCTCATTGACTTCTTGTTATATCAAATGGTGAAATATGGCAAGAAAAGTTAAGCATGTCTGGAAACTATCATTATGCATAAGAAAAATTCTCCGCCAAGTACCAAAGGTCACTCTATGCTGAATGACAAGTGTGTGCATAATCATGTTTGAATTGATTTTATAACTTTTCACACCATGCACATGGTAAGGGGGAGTAAAGTTGAAAAAGGGCGAAAATGTCTTTCAAAAGGGCTACATTAAAAAATTCTTTGTAGTAGGAACTTGGATTGTCCATTTCTTATGTCAAACAATCTTTCATGACTGCCTTGTCGACAACCTCCATGTGGATTGTCGACAGATGTTCTTTCCCAAAATCCATTACTTCTATGATCTCAATACTTACCAACACATGAGATCTGGTTGTCGACAGATGCCTTGAAAATCCTCGCACATTGTTTCAATCTAGACTGAGGTCTTTCGTTACATCTTTGAAGGGGAGTTATCTGTGAGAGGGACCTATTTCATTTTCGGTCTATATTTCTTGGTCACTCTCGTATCTTTAAATTTCCATGAATATCCTTCTATCAATGATATGTTCTTGTTCTTTTTTTTTAACTACTCTTTGATTTAGTTCCCGGTAATTATGCACAATCTTTACTTAATCATGATTGATATGAACTCATCTACTGTGTCCTTAGAAGTCATGTATGTACTTGATTAAAGTGCTCTAGAATTTGAGCTAATTTAGCCCAATTAAGAGTGAATTATTTAAGTGTGTTTAAAAATGCCATCTATGATAACAAAAAGAGTGGTGAGTTCATATAACACAAAATTCAGCATGAAAATAAACTGTTCAATAACAATTCTATTAAATGGACTGACTGCAAGCAGAGCAATGCTCAGTCACATTAAGTAACTGGGTTATTTTGCCTTACCAATGATTTAACTCATGTAAAAAGATGTGGAATTTAGTATCTCTGTAATAAAAATAATGAGGTCTAACCACTAAGTAATTAGGGGGTCTTGCATTTGGTAAATGTGACTCCTTACACTAAAAGGTGTGAAATTAACCAAACTATTTATGCAGTCTTCCAAAAAATTTGTTCAAAAAGAACAAAAAAAATTTCAATGAAATTTTTCTGAAAAATCATTAAGTTGACATTTTTTGAAGACCATTTTATACATATTACTGGGTTTTGGGCTTTGGAAAGGTAACGACATAGTCGATTGCCGTCAACTTTATGTTGACGACAACTACATTGACGTCAACCCCTCCGGGTGTGTGTGGGTTTCCTGCTCTGATCCAACTATGATCTCTTCGGAGATAGACTTGGAAAGCCCGAATTGGGTGGAGTTTCCCTTTCCTACCAAGATCCCGTCGCATTTTGGGTTCTAACTCAAAAACAAAAAAAACAGGTGCTCGATCCATGCAACGTTTATAACATCTAATCTAGAGCTTTTGGGACAAAAGTGTCGACATGAAACTTGTTGGGAACATGGAATAGGATAGAACTATGATTTTGGAATCATTAAAAATGGTTTCGGGATGCACAAGAAATCAACATGAACATAAAATGCGATTAACATGCGCGACTTTGGCAAAACGATTAAAACTCGAGATATACTTAATGAAATTCGATGAAACCACTAGGACATGAAAGTAGACTCGATGCTCAACACATTGGTATATTATTTATTATGATTTGGTCCGAGATCACCTACCTTTTGGGTTGATGAAGTCATGTTTTCCAGAAAACCCTTGTTCAGATCACTTGGAGGAAACACTTACTACACCTGATCTACTGGACGAAAAATAGGCAAACTAGTGGGATTGGGAACTAGACTTGACCCTCTTTCCAGGGGTATAAGCCTTGCACGGTTTGGTTGTGGTTTGACTCATCTTAGGTTGACTCCAAGAAGGGCTTTCTCCACAGGTTGATGTAGAATGCAGCAGAGAAGAAGCTCCGAGTTGGGGCGGTTTCCTCTTCCCTTGGCTCCTCAAGAACAGCCTCCCACAACCCCAACAATGTGTATTTTTGTCCCCTAGGGTTTCATGGCAAGTATATATGCATCTAGTGTGTTTTAGAAGTCCCATTGGGTGAAGGAAAGGTAAGGTGCGGTTTTGGCCTTCCACCTTCCATATTTTGATGATTTCTCACCCCAATAGAGTGTGTGAGACATAAGGAAACCTCCCACCATGTTAGCCATGACATTGGGTTGCCAAGAAAGCCTAATGGCCTTGGGATTGGCGCTAATTACCTCCTTCTAATTTCAGCTCAATTCGGGTCACAAATTTCTATGTATTTTTCTTGCTCCATTTTGTTCTTGGGCCAAAAGTGATCCATTGACCCAATTGAAATAATGGGTCATTAATACATGATGTTGGAAGTCTCTCAAACATGATTATTTAATTTATGATAGTGTTATATTTCCGTGTTAATGGTTTTCCGACTTAGTTTCCTAATTTGGATAATTAGTCACATTGTGATGTACACTTCGTCAATCGGATTTTTCGTTGAACGAATTTCTTTGTGGAATATTTAAGAATAATGTTTGGGGTAGATTTATAATTTTTATGGAATTTTCTGATTTGTTCTCACATGTACGATAGTGGTACGTATGATCTATCATTTCGATAATACAAAAATTATCTATTTCCATTTATTCAAAATTTTAATTTACTAAATTTTCCGGGGTGCTACTCCCTCCCCCACTTAAGAGAATTTGGTCCCCAAATTCATAGATCATTAATGGCACTTGATAATTGTGATTCTTGAGGCCATTTCGGATTTAATTCCTCTAATCTTGTTTCAACATTCTAGCTCATGGATGCTAGTTCATCATGTACACCTATGGCCACCCATACTATTCATTTGGTTCCTTCCACTCCTATTTCCTTCCATGGTCGTTATAACTCCATCTTAATCCACCAGATGAGCTATGTTGTAACTATTAGATTATTCTTTTCCAATTTCTCCTTAATGATCTCCCCCACTTAGAAATGTACTAATAAGAAATGCATCAGAAGATCAGTCTAGGGGTTTAACAATGATACCTCCTTCTGGGAGCTCTATTGGAGTTATTGCATTAACGCGACCTTGACGCTTCACCACTACTTGGTTCCTTCCAACATGGTCTCTTAGCATGGGACAATCGATATACGATGTTCCTAACTCCCACATCACAGGCAAGCCCCGACCTTCTTCGAGCACTTGTCTACTTGGTGCCTAGGCTGGTCGCAAAATTTACAATATTCCACCGTCGTTATTTCTTCTGCATTGATCCTTTTATCCATGCCATAGTCCTTCCCAGTGGTTGGCCTTTTGTTGTTGTTGTAGTTGTTGTTGTTGGGGAAAGTTCCAATTGTATCACTGCTCCCCTTTTTATAAAGGTCGGCTTTGAGATGTCCTTCCCCTCATGCCTTCCACCTTAGCCATAGTGTCTTCTACCAGTCGAGCTATTTACACCATCTAAGTGTAGGTTTGTATGTCGTGCAGTCTGAGCTTTTCAATAAACATGGGCCTAAGCCCATCTAGGAATCTATTTGCCTTCAATCTTTCTGTGCCCACCATATGTGGGGCATACACTGCCAAGCCAGCAAACTGAGCTTCATACTCAGCCACAGACATGCTCCTTTGCTTTAATTCGGCAAACTATGATGCCTTCTTTTCCTTAACCCTCTCAAAGAAATACTTTCCTCAGAATATCTCCAGGAATCCATCCCACTCCAGTTCAGCTACATTTGGTAGATGAGCCGATGTGGCCTTCCACCATGCTCGGGCATCCTTTGTGAATTGAAAAGTGGTGCATTGCATAACATGGAAGATTCTTTCTATTCCTTCCTGCCAGTTCTCTGCCTTGTCTGGGCCAGGGGATCCAGAAAAATGAGGAGGGTTCAAACCCCTAACGTTACGGTGCAGATCACCGGCTTCGTTCCTAGCAGCAGCAGCCTGGTTTCCAGCTTGAACTACATTTTGTAGGGCCTGAATCAATCCAACTACTATTTCTTGCAAAGCTTGCCACTGATTGCGAGCCATTGCAGTTGAGTGTAAGAGTTATAGGGGTTCCTGAGAAAAGGATAGAAACTAATTAATGTCTCTCACTACAAGAAAAAGTGCTTTTCAGAGATCGATATAGAGACTGCTAATTTCAATCACAATTCGGTCACTAATTAGCGACCGCATTGTGACTGAAAGTAATCAGTCGCTAAATAAATATTTTACAGACCGATTCTAATTCAGTCACAATTCGGTCACTATTTAGTGACCGAATTGTGACCGATAAGCTGTCAGTAACTGTATTGACAGAATTTCAGAAAATGAAGGAAAACATTTGCGACCGATTAAATTTGGTCACAATTTAGGCACTGAATAGTGACTGATTTTATTTCAGTCACAAATTTTCACGTTTTCGCGGGGATGGGAGAAAATTTTGTGACCGATTACTTGCAGTCACTATTCGGTCACTACATATGGAACAAATAGTGACTGAAAGTAATCAGTCTCTATATTCTTAAACCTTAGAGACCGAATAGTGACTGATACTTATCGATCGCTATTTGATCTCTATAGCCAAATATTGCTCTCCATTTAACCCCCATTTCGCACGCTCTCTCTCTCTCCTCCATCTCTCTCTCTCTCTCTCTCTATCTCTCTCTCTCTCTCTCTCTCTCCTCTCTCCCCACTTGCTCTCTCTCTCTCTCTCTCTCTCCTCCATCCCCACTTGCTCTCTCTCACTCTCTTTCGTTCGCCGTCGTTGTTGCCGATGCCGTCGCTGTGCGCAGCCATCGCCGGACGCTACCGCCATTGCCGGACGCCGCCGCCATCGCCGGACGCCGCCGTCGTCTTCTCCTGTCGTCCCCTGTGCCCGGAGCTAGATGCCGCGATCGCCGAAGCCCGGAGCCACTTCTCCTCGGGTAAGTCGTCCCTCCCTCCATCTGTCTCCCTGTCGTCCCCCCTCCCTCTGTCTCTCTGTCCTCCCCCCCTGCCCTCCCCCCCCCCCTCCCTCTATCTCTCTGTCCTCCCCCCTACCCTCCCACCCCCACCTGTGAACCCCCCCCTCCCGGAAGACCCCCCTCCACCCCCACCTGTGAAACCCCCCCCCCCCCACCCCACCTATGAACCCCCCCCCCCCCCACCCCATTGCCGGAAGACCCCCCTCCTACCCCCACTGCCGGAAGACCCCCCCCCCTCCCCCCCCCCCCCTCCCCCCATACCCCACCTGTGAAACAACCCCCCCCCCCTCCCCCCACCTGTGAAAACACCACCACATATATATGTCTTTATGCTTATATTCTTATGCTTATGTTTATATATATATGTTTGTGATTATATATTTGTACTTATGATTGTATATGCTCTTATAGTTGTATATTTGATTATGGTTTTATATATGTGACTATAGTTGTGTATGGCATTTATAATTATATAAATGTGCTTATATGTTGGTGCTTATAGTTGCTCATAATTTGATTGTGGTATGATACTTGTATTGTCTATATACATTTATAGTTGTACAAATGTGCATATGGCTGTAAACATATGCTCGTAATTATTTATTAGTTCTTATAGTTGTATGTATATGTTTATCATTGTATATGATACTTATGATTACTATATATATCTATATTAGGGCCAATTTATTTAGGAGATAAGATTTAAATCCTCGGTTATTTTAACCGGGGGTTGCTTAATTCACATTTTAAGAAAAATAAATTTGGGGAGAAGAAGTGGAGTCTAGTGATTAAGTGAGGTCCAGTGTTTAGGGGGGTTAAGATAACCCACAAAAGAAGGTGGGGTATTTTAACCTCATTTTTATCCCCTTATAACCAATAAACCATCGGGTTAAGCAAACCTTCACTACAAAAAAAAGAACCTATAACTTCACGTAATAACCGTAGGTATATACCCAAAATCCGAAGGTAAAACCATTTACCTACGGAAAAGTGCTACGGTTTGAATCCGACACGCATGCGCTCGTGACTAAAGCCTATACCCACATAAAAATAATCGTAGCTATATATTGGATTATTCATACGAATAATAACCGTAGGTAAAAATTCCTAAAAAGCATAGGTATTGCCACCTATACTGATGGTTTTGTAACCGTAGTAATACCTTTTTGAGATGATGATAAATAAATGTAAGTGTAGAAGTCATCTATACTGATGGTTTGATAAGCGTAGTAATAACTTTTTTGAGATGATGAGAAATAAATGTATGTAATAATGTTTAGTCATGACCATTAAAAACCGTAGGTGTACATTTGTTTTTTTTTTTTTACAAATATAACTATCCATATCTGATCAAACGTGTTCATACCTAAGTCATATGTAAACATGTAGAATTTATTCTACAAACATGCATCCTATACCCATACATATATAATATTCTATGTAATACATCTACATCCACATAACTAAAATAAAATTCATATCCGCATATCCACTCATATACATCACATAAACAAAATAACATTCACATCTACATGTCTACTCAAATATCCACATAAATATCCACTCTCATATCCATGCATATCCACACTCACATCCATGCATGTACACTCATATTCACATTCACATATGTAAGACAAAACAGATTCAAAATATGATATTCATATTGAAACAAAAAAATTATACTTATTGAAAAATATCTACGTTTTGTTTAAACAGTTCAAATATCGGTCAATTTTAAGGATGAAACAATCATGACATATGCTAAGAAGAAGAAAATGACAATCTGAATGAAGAACTTGGGGTTTTTCTTCATCTTGGAGAAGTCACGGATCTGCAAAGCAAAATTTTTAGTTAGATGAGAGGGAAAAACAAAAAAAGAGATGAACAACTTACATCGATTTTAAGTGCAAAATCTCCCAGCAAAATAGTAAATTCCTCCAAACTAAAAGAGGCTAAAAGAACAAAAAAAAACCAATTATCATCCTCCAAAAAACTAATAACAACAATCCAAAAATCAAGCCCAAGTTCTCTTTACTTGAACTTTGTTGTGTTCAAAAATTATTATGATCTGGCAATCAATCAGGGGTGTTTGTTGTATATAACATTTTTTTTTAAAAGTCGATGGTACCACTAATGTATAAATAAGAAGAGGAATTTACAAATATAGACTCTACAAAAGGCTCAAAACACTAAACAATCAAGTCATTGCCATCTGATCTGCAAGAATAAAATCCAAGAAGTGGTGTTAAATAGATTCTCATCCGATCTGCAAGAATAAAATCCAAGAAGACCAAAATAAGATTATAAATGTGCACAAACAATCAAGTCATTGCCATAAAATGCATCATACATTTTCAACAAGTTTTAAAATAATTCAGAACAAACATCAAAAGCAAAACAAAGAATATAATGAATAGGTTTAATACAAATCTAAAAAGCTGGTGACAAAGATAATGAACACATGTATCTAAATTTTGGAATATTGTATAACTTTGTAGGTACAGGTCCAGAGAATAGGTTATTCTCTACATTCCTGCTTTCATGAAAACAAACAAGAAAAATTGAGAATTCTTAATCATAGGAAGAAAACAATGAAAGTGTTTGCAACAGAAGTTCTCAAATGGTTCAGAAAATTATAAATTCTTGAGAGGAAGATCCTGCAGAACATCAAGGGTCCCAGATAGTTGATTTTTTTGGATATGCCTGCATAAGATTTACAAACTTCAAAAACTTGCAACAAAAGATGAAAAAAAATAGGGATAGTTGCAAAAATAATGACATTACATGCATAACTGGGAGAATGCCACTCTTAGATACACATCCATTAATATTATCCTACCATGCAAACATATTTGCAGAGATACGCCTCCAGACCAGACTGAACAACATTTCCCATGGCACAGTATGGTACCAAACATACCATACTGGTCCAGTCCAGTTCGGACAAAAAAAATGTAAATTTAAATTATAACAAAATAATGAAGAAGAAATGAATACTATACGTACCAAACCATGTCGGGGACCGTAAAGTCTCAGGCACAGTACGGCATAGCCAACCGTGCCCAGACAACCAGATTAAAGCATTTAAAGATAGAGATGAAATATACATGAAAGATTGACCTTTTTTCCTCAAACCAACATGGAAGATTGACCTGATGTCTGCTAGGAGAACATATATTTCTTTGAGTAATGCTATGTCTAGAAATTAGCAACAGTTTATTACAGACTTGGAAGTCGGATCATGACTAAGAATAACAATTGTATTCATTTCCGCAAATATCTATTAGCAGCCAGAAGAGTAAACCTTTAGAAATTGGAGTTGAGAAAATATATTAATACGGATCTGTATTGAACTTCAAAAAACATGAGACAACATACACAAAGACCAAAGGAGTGCTTCACAAAATTTAAAAAGCTAGAACTACAAGATGAAGACTACAAGAAAAAAGAAAAAGTAACACAAAAGCATTCAGCTACTTCTGCATTGACTACAAGGAAAATCATGTATGGTTATGCATAAAGAAGAGCATACTGAATGGTCTGTTCTAGTTAACACTTAACAGTGGTTGTTAAGTGTGAACATGATCTATGATGCATTGGAGGTAAATTTGAACAATAAAAAAGCAGATGTGCAAGACTGATGTCCGCTGGAAGTTAGTGGGCAAAGGATAAGCACTAGGAGAAAAAGTGTCCTTTTTTCTCCATCTGTAAGTTGCTTTACCCATCATTGATGGTTTCATAGAGTTTTAAATGGCTGCTAATGTCTACAAGTACAGATAAACAGCCAATTATAAAGTACATGAAAAATCATTCCTCATATACTAAAAAATAACTACATCACTTACCCTGATAGCAGGTTGGGAAGCCTAACTTTCATTCGCTTGCGAATCTGTTGGGAAACAGTGTCCACCAATTGTCCGTGTACCTATAAACAAAAAGTATGGAATAATAATAAAAAAAATTATGCTATAAAAATAAAGAAAGATCTAGTCAATGTAGCCACTGGGGTTGTGTCCCATATTCAATGAAGCATGCAAGAGGTTTGGGCAATTGGCATTGATAAACCTCAACTTCTCCTTTCTTCAGCAGATGCAGCAACTGTTGAAAGGTATTAATGAAAGCTATCAGCCCAAGAACTCAAGTCTTAAGCTATTTCGACATGCAATTTGTTGGAATTTTTGGCCAGAAAGGAATGACTACATCGTCCTCGGAAGACCTATTTATATTGAGAATATTTGCCTTGAGGCTCTTCCTTCTGTTCCATTGCACTCTGCACATACTTGGAACTCTTATAGTGGTACTAGTTGGCAGTAAATTGTGCGAAATGACATTTAGCTGCCTGTATTTGTGGAGTCTTCTTGTCTTCAATTTTGTGTGGCAGGTTGAGGAATCTTTTCTCATCTTCTCTTTTTCTGTACTTCCTCCTTTTATTTAATAAAATTGGAAGTATAATCCACTTATTCTAAAAAAAAGAGAGAGATTGTAACCACTGGGGCACACATACAAGTAAAGATTAAATGGTTGTACAATTAGGCAGTAAGAAAACCTTAAGGTAACTTGTTAGAGATAGAGTTTATTTTTGGTCTAACATTTGTGCGTTGTGGAGGGCTCTCATTTCTTGTTAAGGTGGTTCCATCTTCTAGGTGTGGGTTTCTCTCTGTATAGGGGTTTTTTTATTGTACCTATACACTTGTACATCCTCTCTTTCCATCAATATAATATGTGGTACTATCCACATTTCAAAAAAAAAAAAGAGGAAAATCATAATGTAACAAAAGCTATCGGTGAAAGATATAATGAAACATGACGACTAGGGAAATATACATGCAAAGATCAAAGGCGTCTTGACATTAAAAAAATTCTAAATCAGGCTAACTTCGAATAACAATAAAAAATGCCAGTACAGACCGTCTGCATCAAACTCTTTAGCAAGCCTGAGAGCACGTGAAGAAGAAATTTCAGGTGCCTGGGCTGCAGGAATTATGACGAACAATATAGCATCATTATGACCAGCATAGTCATTGACCTGAAGAAGAAAATGAACCCGCCAGAAAGACTTAGAAATGTAACCAATGAAGCAGAATCAACAAGCACTCAAATAGTGAAGATGGAAACACAAACTGAATCACACAAGTTCAAGGGAATGCAGATCAAGAAAAGGGCAATCTGTTAATAGTGACACACCATTGAGTCATCTATGGCTCGCTGATCCAGTCCAGGTAGATCAATCAATTTCAGTGTGAGTTCTGGAAGGAAAGATGGTATGGGAGCATATTGTGGAGGAGATATTTCCCCAGCTTTTCAGAACCTTTATATATCGATCAGCAAACAGATCTATGGGAGATGCTAGGTTGCATTTCTCTTAGTAATGTGCATGTCTGAATATTCATGCACTGTTTTTGGAATTATAATGTTGACACTGAAAGTAGTTTAGCAGTATGGTGTCATGTTGTTGACTTTTAAAATATATGCTTATGACATGCATTAGTGAAAATAGGCAGCAAGTAAATGCATGCGAGAGATGACATTTTTCTTCTTTTCCCAAATTATCCTCTTTGTTGTTGCGTTAGTTTAGTCTACCGCTAGCACATTGTGGCCATCTTATTTATTGGTTATCTTGCCATTGAAATTGTAGAGAAGAGGAAGAGTTGGTCATGTGCAACCTGGAGAGTGCTATCACCTCTATCCAAGATATGTATATGATGCCTTTGCAGAATACCAGCTTCCTAAACTTCTGAGAACTCCTTTAAATTCTCTTTGCTTGCAAATAAAGAATTTGCAACTTGGAACTATAGGAGAATACTTGTCAGCTGCTTTGCAACCTCCAGAGCCCCTAGCTATTTTTTATGACTAGTGTGTTCAGAAAATAATAGGGGAAAAGAGAATACATGGAGGATCATGCAATCCGTTTTAATCCATATTAGCATTGGTATCACTGAAGAAGATCTTGTCTACATTGCTTATCCGCCAACGATTTTTGTTGTCACATCTTCCCAACATGTTGTTCTGTGTCATTGTAGATTCCCTTGTCACTTTTAAACTTCTTAAGAAAGAAGCATGACTAAAAGCTTCCTTAGATTGTCTCTAAAATGCAGTTCTATCGGTGGGCATGGGAAGGGAGAAAGTAAACAATTGTTGAACATTTCTATTTCATGTTGTTAATCTAATTCTGTCCCTTTGTTCCCGCAATACATTGAAAAACTCTATTTCCCATTGATGCTATGTTCATGGATGCAGGTCCAAAATGTAGTAGAATTTATGAAGATGATAGGGGCACTAGATGAGAAAGATAACTTCACCAATCTAGGTAAACTTAATTAGGATGTGCCTGCTTAGGAAGCTTGGGATGAAGATCATTGGTTTCATTACTATACCGGTAACATTCTTTATTTGTCTTCCTATAAATAGTCTCCTCTTCTAAATCAGGAAAATACCTTTCAATGCTCCCTGTTGATCCAAAGTTGGGGAAGATGCTTATAATGGGAGCTGTCTTCCATTGACTAGCCTCAATCTTTTGCACATTGTTCTCCCAGTTGCCCTTCACTCATCAGAGGGTGATGACTCACCTGGAAGGAAAGGTAAAATAAGCTTAGGCACTTTAGAAACTTGGCAAAGACCACTTATAGAAAATTGGCAAACACTAAATGGATAAGATGCTGTAACAAAACATTGCTTGCATCTTTGGCATGCAAATAAAGAGGAATTTTCCTGATGTGGTGTAGAGGAATCCTCCGATTTACCCCCCAAAAAAAAATTAGAACTGCCTGAGAGTAACGTACCTTAGAGCTGCTGCCATTGCAAAGGTGATTGCAGGGGGGTTGACAACCTAACACCATTTAAAGATGCTTATATATTATACAACTTCCTTCTCCTTGAACACCCAAAAAACAATGAAAAACCAATAGATCTAGCATCCATATTTTCTTGAAACAATATAAGATCTAGCATCCATAGCAAGAAAGAACAAAACATATTAGCAGCCATACACACATGGCCTCCGTATATCAAGCAAGTATGTCCATATACAAGAGGGAAAATCCACTAAAGGCCAATAGCAACCATATATATATATAAGCACATGACCTCCATATACCAAAAAAAAAAGTCTGCTTCAAAAAAAAAAAGGCCAGTGTATTTCAAAATAAGAAGTCTGCTTCAAAAAAAAGGCAAGTGTATCTTAAAATAAAAAGTTTGTCTCAACAAAATGGGCCAGTGTATCTCAAAATATAAAGTTTGTCCAGCAATGTTCATGCATGTAGTCAATGTGTGTAGTCCAGCAATGTTAGTCAACATGAAGTCAAAACCAAGCAGCATCATGGATGGACCAGAACCTGAAAGGCTAAAAGTTACCAAATTGAAGACATAGGAAGAAATGTTAAATTGGAAGAAATAGTTAACTACTTACATAGTCCTTTAACCATAAGATGTGGCTTCTGGGAGCATCACTCAACCTTTTTCTAAACTGATCCTTAACAAATAGTGATGTGTTTGGCCTTTGAGCATGGGTGATTGATACCTCACAATACTTAGTGCCTATTTTGCGGCCCATGACTACCTTTTCAATTTCTGTGCTGACGAGGATTCCATCAGCTACATGTTGCATCTCAATGTCAACTAAAAGGACACGTTTTCCAATCAACTGTAACATGTATGAAAAATCCAAACATATAAAAAAATATTGAGCATGTATAAGTATAACTAGATTATATGCAACTTTTTGAAAGAGAACTACAAGTGTCTTGGACTATTCTCAAGCACTTCTTTTGACCATCCTCATTATATTGTATAATTCCATTGGGGTGTGTGATCCCAATATGAAGAACTTACAATAGAAAATTCAACAAAGATTGTGAAGCTGAATATGCATTTTTTAGTTTAATATGGTCTTGGAGTACACAACTCAGAGTGCTTGCATTTAAAATAATGTCATGCCTTAGTTTACCACCATAGTCATAAACATGGAAGGAAGTCTATAGAATTCCACTGTGTGTCACCTTACATCAACCAGGCACCTTTACTACAAATCGACCAAAATTTAAGAAACTCAATTGTACTCTAAGTACTTCTGACAGAAGACAATCAGTCATCAGACTGACTGCCCAGTAGAAAACAGATTCATAAATGCTTAACTAAAAGAAAAAATAGGGAAGGAAAGCTTTACATGTTTGTTTGCATAAACAAGGACAATGGCACCTCAAGTTCTTCCTCCTGCAAAACATCCAATTACACAAGCTTTATTTTTTGTATTTAAATAACAACACATATAGCTACACACTTAAATGTACTCCCATAGCACATTATGTACAATGCAACCCAAAGAATACTCACAGACCTCCAAAATGGCATGAAATTCTTCATTTGCAATTACAAGTCCGTCAATGTCACTCGAATCAACAATGTATATGGTAGCCTATGTATTTGGAAAAGAGCACCTCCAATATGGTCTGAAGATCAAATATAGATTGGTAAATGATAAGTGGCAAATGATTGAGTTCAAAGATGAACATGAATAAATATTCTATTGAGAGTAAAAGAATGTTCAATATATATTTGATGGAGGTAATACTACCTAGGATGATATCCAAAGCTAACTCCAAGCGGGATTGGAGCATTCAAGCCAGGAATTTTCAGATGAGGATACGATGGTGGGAGGCCATACCTCTATCCACACAAATTTTAATTAGTTTACAAAGAGGCATTTGACATCAAGATTTGCAGAACCAACCAGTCCACACTGGGATCAGGAGAACCGAATTGGAACTAGACGTCCCCAATCTAGCTAAACAGATTCTAGGGCCTCATCAGCAAGTTCTTTAAAACAATTAAACGATATGCAATATTTTCAAACAAAAGGGACAATTTTGAATAAATTAAAAAATCAAGTCATAAACTTAGTGATTAACATATTTGCGACTCCAATCAAATGAAATTAAGGATTAACAACTTGATTCAGGTTGAAAATTACAAATTAAATAAAGATTAGGGCTTTAAACATTGCGATTATATTTAAACTTTTTGCATTACTTTTTATAAAACAAACCTAGGGGACCGGCCCCACGTTGACGAAGAACTGGAATCAGAACTGGCCCCTATCAGTTCCAATTCTGTGAACCTTTTTGAGATCTCAACATAGCCTCTAAGCAACTGACTTGCATATTGATTAGCCATGGAGGAGGGGCACCATCAGGCATACCAAGGGCTTCCTTCAGTTCTTGGGACAGCTAGCATTCCTAGCTTCATCTCCCTTAACATAACCTATTGTGCATGATTTACAGGAATAGTGAATTAAGAATAGCATGGACGGATGCAACAAAAACAATTTTTGCAATTGCTGGCAGTTTCTTAATTTAGTGACAAGGAATACAGGAATGCTTGTCATAATACAAAAGAGTAAAGGAAAACTGGCACGGCACTAATGTCTTCTAAATTTTTCACACAAGATAACCAAACAAACTTATTTGCTTTGCATAAAGTACCTCAAATTCTTTCCCTTCATGGTAAAGGTCACCATGGGTGGTCAATTTCAGCTTTGTTTGATATTTGAAAAATGCATCATGAAGAACCTCTACAAAATTTTTAGTGAATCTCAGTCAAAAGAGGCAGTAGAAGTGATAGAACTATAAAAAAAAGAAAGATACTAGACACCCATAACTATAATTCCAGGATGTGAAATTAAAAGAAAAAACACGCACACAAAAGCAAACCTAATAATCGATATCCTTTTTCCCCATTTTTGGTTGCATGCGTTCCCGCTCCTACTGGTTCAACTTCTTGCTATCTTCTTTCTCAATATAGGTCTGAAAGTACAAGAGTAACAAAATATCACAATCTAATACAAATAAATAACAAAAAATTAATAATATCATTATCATAAAGAATGTCCCATTAATCTGAGGTGGTTTAAGGGGAGCCTGGGGTTCAAACCCGGCTCTTTAAATTTCAGCAGAAATAGTGGCAAGGACCTCAAAAAGAAAACTTATAGTTAAAGCTCAATCACCTAGCCACCCTTGCACTGAGAATAATAATAGACCAAATAAAACACTGACACAATAATAGTGGCAAGGACATCAAAAAGAAAGCTAGTTAAAGCTCAAGAACCTAGCCACCCTTGCCTAAATTTTGCCTGGCATCTGGTACAATACCATCTCCCTGCAGACCGTCATCTGGGTGGCCAACTGGAACCGGGGCATCAACAACTCCACCGGTCTACTATCCTTCCACAGCAATGGCAGCCTGGTCCTCTCCGATGCCAGGGGGGAGGTGTACTGGTTGACTGGGGTGGCAGAGGGGGTCGCTAGCCCTGTCGCCAGGGTCCTGGATAGCGCAAACATCGTGGTGACCGGCTCCGGTGGT
This sequence comes from Colocasia esculenta, assembly GCA_014218235.1. Classification (NCBI taxonomy): domain Eukaryota; kingdom Viridiplantae; phylum Streptophyta; class Magnoliopsida; order Alismatales; family Araceae; genus Colocasia; species Colocasia esculenta. The sequence continues at coordinate 117,637,544 of CM024760.1, read as the reverse complement.
GGTTCCCCTACCTGGCAGAGCTTTGATTACCCAACAGACTCCATGCTGCTGGCCATGAAGCTAGGTTAGGACCTGCGGGTAGGGAGGAACTGCAACATCACTTCGTGGAGGAGCGCGGATGATCCGGTGTTGACATAGTACTCGATGGTCGTGGATGTGCAGGGCGACCCACAAATCATCCTGGTGCAGGGGGCAGCACGGTTGTGGAGGACGGGGCCATGGATCGGGCAGCCTTCATCAGCATCCCGAAGATGAAAACCTATGATATGTTCACCTTCAAGTTCCACAATAGCGCCGACGACGTGTACTTCCAGTTCGACATCCTGAACAACACCGTCCTGTCAAGGCTGGGCTTGGTGGAGCGTGTGGTATGGATCAAGGGCACCAAGTTGTCGAACCGGTTCTGGTTCGCGCCCAAGGACCAGTGCGACAGCGTCAGCCCCTGCGGCCCCTTCGGCATCTGTAACACCAATGACTCTCCCATCTGCAGCTGCATGCAGGGGTTCAAACCCTAGTCGCCTTAGTTGTGGTTCCTCCTGCCCTGTGAAGTAGCAGTAGCCGCTGGCAGCCAGCCTAGGAATGGAGACCAGTTAATTAGGAGCTACAGTGGAAGAAGACGATAGAGGAGAGACTAGCAGACCTCATTTCACAAAGACCAGTGAAAGAAGATGATAGAGGAGAGACCAAGGAGTGAACGACGATGATGGGTTTGAAGATGGTGGTGGAAGGGATATCCCACATAAGGGAAACCCCTAAATCCAGCCTTTTTTCATTTCCCGCCGGAAATGGAAAGCAATGCCGCCAAAACTAAACCCGGACCTATGGTTTTTTTTTGTTTTTGGATGTTACGAATGGACTAATACATATATTTTAAAATTTTCATAAGTATATTCTAACTTTTTCTTATATTTTTTGGTAAATTGTAACTAAAATTTCTATTTTTACACATTATTATGTAAAACTGTAACTATATGTACATGTATACATATGGTTAAAATAATTGTATGTGTAACGTTACAATGGATGCTTTTAGTGTATGTAATTCTTGTTTATACCTATGTATTACCCTACCGTAGGTAAAATCTGTGGGTATAGACCCAATTTTTTGTAGTGATTCCCACCAAATCATCTTTCTCTTCTAACCCAAACCATATTCCCCCCCCCCCCCCCCCCCCTCCCCCCCACCCAGATTCGCCTTTTAGTGTTTATGGATAGGGAAAGCCTTGGCAGACAGTAAAGGGGAGGGTGTGATTGGGTGGCTATATATATATATAGTTGTATATTAGTGCTTATGATTGCATATATACATTTACACTATATATATATATATATATTAAAAGAATACTTACTCAGATAATAAACATTTCTCATATATGCTTATGGTTATATGTTAATACTTATAGGTATATATATGTGCTAATAGTTATATATTGATACTTATGATTGTATGTATATGTTTATAGTTATGTATGATACCTATGGTTGCGGATGGTTGTATAGGACATTTGTGATAATATATGCATATTTATAGCTATATATTGGTTGTTGCAGCTACATATATTTAGTTATAGTTCTATGCATGTGTTTATGGTTATCTATATATATAGTTATAGAGAAGAGTGGGGCCCTCAAATTTCAATCCAAGGGGAAGCCAAAACAAAGTGGGATGGCCGCGTCCTTCCCTACAGTCCCTTGGCACGTGCCTGCAACATGCATGTATCATGGGTCGACGAGGGTGGCATAGAACTTCCTATTATATATATCTTCACATACCCTATCTTAATCACACAGATGGGATAGGGAAAGAGGCAGAAGGACATTAAAATCCTTGGTGTCAGATGCAGAGAATCCAGTGTACAGGCCTCATGCCTTCATAACTTTCTTTCTCCACCTCCATAATATATATATACATATAAAACAATTATACACATGGAATTCATTAGAAGATTGCCCTCTCAAGCTATATATGAAACTACCCACATATGCCTTTCTTAAGTATAATGAAACCCATATGTTTCCTTCTAGACATTAGTTTAGTTTACATTTAATTGTTCACTTTCAGTTTAATGATTAGTATTACACTTCTTATTTTAATGTATTTGTTCTTACTTTAATGTAATTTATTTAGATGTATGTGTGAATTTGGTTTAATATTTCACTTGCTCACATGTAATATTTTTTTTCATTTTTCTTTCATATTTATGTGGTTTTTAAATTTGAGGTATACATGTATAGCAATTTGTCACTGCACACACCTCACGAGAGCGTGTTAATCCGGTTTCAATGAACCTTCCCGTTCAAGACATTGGGATTGATGTGAAAGTGTCTTATTCTCAATGATGAGAACGTGTATATCTAACTCAAAGTCTTGAATTGTCTCGTTTTGGACAGTCTGTGAATGTTTGATCGCAGTTAGGTGGTCATTTACTATGTGTTTGTATTATTTGTTAAAAATTTTGGTTGCGTCTACTCACTCCTATTTGATATACCTTTATTGATTTAGAATATTTTCTTAACCACATATTAGTAAGTGTTTAAGAAAACATCTTAATTAATAAATATTTTTAGTACACTGGAGAGGTGTGGGGAGATGCTGCCGAAATTTTCAGCAAATTATACAGACACATAGTAAGTGGCCATCTGAGTGCGATTAAATATTCACAGATGGGTAAAAAGTGATAATCTAAATAATATATCCTTCCTATTCATTTCGGTTGCGTCGAAGGATGTGTGAGTATGAATTATAAAGTTATTTTCCTGTTAATATTGGTTGGGTGCAGGAAAAAAATGGCTTCAGACCGTTCATGGATGTATCATAGAATAGTTGATCATGTGGTGTTTGTGGAGTTTAGGGCCGAAGTTGAGAATTTCATTCAGTTTGCATTGGGAAATCCAAATGCAGCAGTAGACAGCGAAGGTGCCATCTGATGTCCTTGTATGATTTGTAAAAATTTGAAGTGGATTTCACCATGGGAGGTTCAACGCCATTTATACAGAAAAGGCTTTGTTGAAGGTTATATGAAGTTGACATGTCATGGTGAGGAGCTCTGGTCGCACAAGGGGGGAGGTAATGTGGAAGGCACAAGTACGTACGTGGATATGGTTGTAGATGCTGCTAGTCCGACATTCATTGTACATGAGGATCTTGCTGTATACGCTGACGACGTGTCGAACAAGGGAGCCGAAAGATTCTATTGATTGCTTAAGGATGTTGATGAGCCGTTGTGGGATGGTTGTCAAAAACACACTCGGTTGTCAGCGGTGTCATAGTTGCTGAACTTGAAATCTGAATTTCATATAAGTGAGAATTGCTTTGATCGTCTCCTCTTCATCATCAAGAGCATGTTACCTCGAGATGAGAAGCTGCCTCCAAATTTTTATCGTGCCAAGAAGATGGTCAATGATTTAGGACTTGGATATGTGAAAATAGATGCATGTCCTAATCATTGTATGTTGTATGACAATGAGGATGCAGATAAGGTATCATGTTCAGTTTTCCATCATGATAGGTTTAAACCTAAAAGAGGTGCCAATTCTAGGGGAAAGGATATACCTTATGTGTCATTGCGATATTTCCGCCTTACACCCAAAATGCAGTGGATGTATATGTCTTCAAAAACAGCTCGACATATGAGGTGGCACACAGAAAGAGTACGTCGAGATGAGGATATTATGACTCATCCTGCAGATGATGAACCTTGGACTCATTTCAACCATGTTCATCCTATCTTCTCAAGGGAGTCGCATAATGTGACGCTTGGTTTGTGCACTGACAGATTCAATCCATTTGGAGGTTCAGTGGCTTCCTACTCTAGCTGGCCAGTGTTTGTGACACCATACAACCTTCCTCTGAGCATGTGCATGAAGCCAGAGAATTTGTTCTTGTCCTTATTGATTCTTGGTCCGAAAAGTCCTACAAAAAATATAGACATCTATCTCAGACCATTGATTGATGAATTGAAATTGTTATGGAGTGAGGGGGTCAATACTTATGATGCATCTGGAAAGCAAAACATCACCATGAGGGAAACATTGATGTGGATGATAAGTGATTTTCCTGCATATGGAATGCTATCTGGTTGGAGCACACATGGGATGCTAGCAGGTCCTTAATGTATGGATAATACCAAATCATTTGTACTTAAACATGGTGGGAGGTCCTGCTAGTTTTCTTGCCATCGAAATTTTTTAGTAGCTGATCACCCTTTCAGAAGACAAAAAGATGCATTCCTAAAGAACAGAATGGAACGAGATGAAGTTATATTCGGGAGGTTGTTCGGTCATCATATGGCAGCACGTGTAGAAAATTTTCCAAATATCACACAACTGATGGGCAGTACCCGACACCTTCCAGTTTTTGGGAAGGAGCACAGCTGGGTGAAGAGAAGCATTTTCTGGGAGCCACCTTATTGGTCGACTCTTCTTGTGCGGCACAATCTAGACGTGATGCATATCGAGAAAAATGTCTTTGATAATGTGTTCAACACCGTTATGGACATAAAACGTAAAACAAAGGACAATGGGAATGCACGTTTAGACTTGTCCATGCTCTGTAAACGTCCAGAGTTAGAACTTGTTGAAGTAAATGAGAAATCAATTAAACCAAAAGCAATTTGTGTGCTTGGAGGAGGACAAGTAAAGGAAGTGTGTCAGTGGCTGAAACAGTTGAGATTTCCAGACGGTTATGTGCCTAATATTGCTCGTTATGTCAACGTCAGTGAGGGGAAAATATATGGAATGAAGAGTCACGACTACCATGTGTTCTTGCAAAGGTTGCTACCTATTGCATTTCGTGACATGTTGCCGAAGCCTCTATGCAGAGCATTATCTGAGCTGAGTCGATTTTTCATGATTCTGTGTGCATCAGAACTCAGGCTTGAGGATGTGCAAACTATCGAACAGAATGTGCTCACCATCGTATGCAAGTTGGAGACGATATTTCCGCCTGCATTCTTCGATTCGATGGAGCATTTACTCGTACATCTACCATATGAAGCTCAGAGGGCCAATACAATATAGATGGATGTATCCATTTGAGAGGTATATGCAAATATTAACTTTTTCTTCTTAGAATTGCACCTTATATATGATACGTTTCCTAATTGTCTTGTACATTATTGATGTAGGTGTATGCATGACCTCAAAATGAAAGTCCGAAATAGAGCAAAATTGGAGGGTTCTATTGCTGAGGCATACATTGTGGAGGAAATCTCAAACTTTTGTTCGATGTGCTTTGAAGCAGACATACAAACTCATCGTACTCAACCCTCACGTAATGATGATGGGGGGGGAATCTATGTGTTCAGATCGACTCTCCATATTTAATCATCCTGGACATGCCTTCGGACGTTCTTCAACTCGCATGCTGGATGACAGAGAGTTATGCACTGCAGAGATATATATTCTGTTAAATTGTGCTGAGCTAGAGTGTTATGCTGAGTAAGTGCTAAACTCACAATTTATTGGTTATATAACTTCTTTGCCCTTATTTTAGCTATTGAAGGTGGTCCTCTTTTCATTTTGTAGGCAATTTGATTCAGAATTATTTCAAAGAAATCCACATCTCACTGATTATGAGGTTGAAAAAGAACGAGAGAAGTCATTGGCCTTATTTCTAAGAGAACGAGTAAGTGTACATGGTCAAAGAGTATTGAACATAAGTTATGTTCACTTTTTAACTAGTCTTCTCTATATGCAGGTTGAACAAGGTTTAATTACTGATGAAAGAGTTCATCAGATAGCCTATGGCCATCTAAAATTGCACAGAACTATCCTGGATTTATTGTGAATGGGTATAGATTTCATACAAAAAACTATGGGCTGAGTAAATCTACCATGAACAGTGGCGTATGTGTTAAGGAAGTACATATAATGAAAGTGAATATGACTACTATGGTATTGTAGAGGAGATCTCATAGTTGCAATATCTAGGACAAGACAATCAGATATTCTTGTTCAAGTGTCATTGGTTTGATCCGAATTCCATTCGCAATGACACAACATATGGGATTGTCGAGCTTAAACATAAGTCAAAATTGAATACTTATGAGCCATTCATTTTAGCCACACATGCCCAGCAGGTATACTCTACAAGCTATCCATCATCTACAAACAAAGAACGAAATGATTGGTGGATAGTTTGCAGAGTTAAGTCAAGACTATTCTCTGATTATGAATTGGACATGACTGATCAGACACCTGAAGAGGTCAACGCAAAATTCTTTCAAGAAGACTTGGTTGAAAATGTAGAGTTGACAGCTCATATTGGAGAAGACTAATCTGAAGCACCAATTTCCTTGTCTTAAGGAAATAAGGTCGAAGAAGTCGATCCACGTGAGATGAAAGGTAGTAGTGGAAGGCCAACAGATATTGAATGTGAAAGTTCTGATGAGGAGGAGGAATATAGCAGTGATGAATGTGAAGATGATGATGAAGATGGGGCTGAATTAGATATATCGTCATAATCTGAGGAGGAAATGGATATCAATTAAAAATGGGTAGAATTTTTTCACATTTGTTGAGTATATTTAAAGTAGCTCACTTTCAATATAAGCAATTGACTATGAACATTAATTTTTAATGTTCCCTATGAAGATATGGTGCGTGGAGCACGATCGGGCTCCAGTTCTGGGAGGAGCCTCCGTGGGAGGGTTTTGTTCCAGGCATCATGTATGTATATTTTTCTAGTGCAGTTTTTTTTGTGTATTATTTATGCATAGTATTAATGCCATTAAAGTTGTTACAGCTTCTGGTTCTCTGTCTGCCCCTCCTCCTGTGGCAGCAGGTACGTATATTTAAAGTTCTACTTTCATTGTACATGATCCTTATGCCACAAAGTTCCTATAGGTTCGGGTGAGTTTACACCTCCTCAACCCAGAGTACCAGGTATGTATATTTCAAGTTGCAAGTATTTGCATAGTCATTATTTATACATATTATTAATGCCATTAAAATTGTTACAGCTGCTGGTCCTTCCTCTGTGTCTCCTACTGTAGTAGTAGGTATGTATATTTAAAGTTGCACTTTTATTGTGCATTGATCTTTCTGCCATAAAATTCTTACAGGTTCGGGTGAGTTTACACTTCCTCATTATTTATGCCATTAATTCTTGTTACAGCTGCTGGTCCAGCCTCTGTGTCTTCTCCCCTAGCAATAGGTATGTATATTTAAAGTTGTACTTTCATTATGCATTGATTGTGATGCCATTAAAATGTTACAGGGTCAGGTCAGTTTACACCTTCTCCTAATATAGTAGTAGGTATGTATATTTAAATTTCAGGGTGTTTGAATAGTCAATATTTATATTCTTATACATTACTTATGTCATTGTGCATTTTTGGCTAGGTTCGGTGCCAGAGGATGCTGTTAGTCTCTAGGAGGGGGGAGGCAGCTTTTATGACAGCACTCTGCGGGAGGTGTGGATCCATGGGTATGTAATAAACTTGTATGTATCTCTTATTAACGAGGTATATTTAGTTCATAAATTCATAGTAACAAGTTACATAATTTCAATGATAAAATAGAGCCCGCTCAAGCGTCTCAATTTATCACAAGAACAATTCAAGCATAGTTTCCTGGGCCTATTCAGATGTTCATGGTATGTAATTTCTTATTATAATTTATTTGTTTTCTTATTCCTACATTCAATTAACTAACTCTTATCTGTATAGAGAAATCATCGATTCACGTGTCGTTCGGATGAGGCGCGGTCTCGATTAGTATGGACGAGGACTGCCTAATCAAATTTTAAGCATTTGTTGTATAATGTGAGGAAAAATGCACAGAAAGTTTCTCAGAGTGCAGACCCGACTCTTGGAGGGAGCGGGCACCGACATGGATGAGGAGAGAGTACTGGGAAAGTCTGTGCAATATATGGGTTGCAGAGAGATGGCAACAAACATCCACAACAATGAAAGTGAATCGGGCTGCCAATCTAGAGGCCAACATGCATACAAGTGGGTCTGTCTCCTTTGTGACCCACCAATCCAGATTGGTAAGTAATATGTCCATTTGTGATCTTCTATTCATATAGGTACTCATTTATGTCATGTTTTGTATGAAATAGGAAAAAGAGCTAAAACGGCCTCCGACATTTCAGGAGGTGTTTGATAAAACATATAAGAAAAATGGAATGTATCAATACATTAGCAACAGAACCCGAGAGGTTGCGGTAAGTAGTTACAAGGTATTCACTATTTAATTTGCCGCAGTTACAGATTAATTGTAACGACCCGACCTCCCGGATCCCCCCTAGGGACCCCGAAGGTTGCGCCGCCACCCACGGATCCGAAGACCCAGAGGAGTTAGAATTTAGTCCAATGAGATAAGCAATGAATTCAAATAACTATAACCAGAAAGTTCATACATTAACAAAGAAATTATGTACAACATGTCCCAAATAAAAGAACATGTACAGAAAGAAAGGTGCATTCCTTAAGGGGCATACCCCGAGGACTTGCAAAAAGGCCACTCTCAACTCATGGTACAAGCGCTCACGCTCACAACTCACACTGCTGGCAACGCATGGCGAATAAGCCGCCTCCACTACTGTCGGCTATGAACTTGTGACAGCGAGTCCCTACCTGAAGAGAGTAGGGGGTGAGCCTCGCGAACAAGGCTCAGTAGGGATAACCATTCCCTTACCAGCTAGAGCAGTAGGAACTCCAACAATGAGGAAGCAAAACTACTCTACAAAGCAGTACAGTGGAAAACACCTACTGCAGAGAGCTACAAAGTAGCGGAACAGAGTAACACCTCGACCCACAACCAAGGTCGGGCCAAACACGACTCCCGCAGAACCAGTGGAGCCAACACAATGCAGAAGCAGCGCCTCGACATGCACCCGCCAAGACAGGGAAGCTCATGGAACACAGGAGCAACCATGTGAGACCAGAGTCTCATATCTCGGACCTCTGTGAGGCCGGGAAGGAACAACTTGGTGTCACCACGAGAGACACCGAGCAACCACGTAAGGAGCACCGTCTCACCATAGCTACAGCCACCTCAGACCTCCCCAAGGTCGAGGGCCCACAAGCAGAACCACCCTGCACCTCAGACACGCCACAAGTCAGGGAACTACACCCTCCGGTGCCACCATGGACGGCTCCAAGGAACGGTCTACAGAAATAGCAGTCAGTGTCAACACAGCACACACAAGAGAACCCGCAGAGTGGAAACCACTAAACACGGCCCACAAGGCCAAACCAACCAAACCCACAGCACTAGCCACGGCTAGGCTACAAACACCGTGTAGGCTAGGGTGATGAGACTCACTTAGGAACAACGTGAGAAACTCCGTCACAATAAGAACAACCAAGCCACCGCCATAGGCAACTAAGAGAGGGACACACAGTCCACCCCTCTCGCTCGCCAGCCGTTGACTCCTACCTACAACCTCTCCGGTAGAGTGAGGCTAGCGAGTCACAACAGAGAACAACCACAACCACCGCAGCCCGGCTGTGCTGCGGCCCCACACCTAACCTCCCTATGCGGCTCTGGAACCAATGCAGAGCAAGGCAGTGAGAAGGTCTAGCTGGTCCACACCAGAAGAGTGCCTTAACCACCTCAGCGACCCAAACCCAGCTAAGAGAGCTCTACAAATGACTCATGCTGCTGTCCCCACCATTTTCCCCTTCTACTCCAAGTCCGTGACTTGAGAACGCCTGCCGCCCGGAGAAACTCCCTCTGACACAGACGCGCGGGGCTGGGGGTCCCAGGAAACGGTAACAACCTATCTCGCGGACAAGCCCTCACGTGCCTAGCACCGGGCGAAAAGAGAAACTGGCGGGGCAACCACCACAGAAATCGACACAGCTAGCTTGTAACCAAGACAAGCCCAACAGGCACAGGCACGCATGGCACCCCTTCCGGTAACCCCTAGAAGGGCCGTCGGCCAACGTCGGCACACACGGCACGGCCCGAGAAACCGGAACACTACCAGACAGAACAGAAACCATCGCTCTTTTAATAATCCATTGAGAGTCAGACAATCGATTATTAGACAGATGCAAGCCTCCTAGCACCACTGCTAGGACAAGGCCACGAAGGTGTCACCTTCGGTCACTGAACACAAGTAGGCAACCTGCCGCGTTCCCACCAGAAGGTCCTAAGGGCACACCTGCCCTGGGGCACATGCCGACACGCCAACCGAGGACACAGAAACACCCGATCCCAATGCGACGGGAAGGGCAACCACGACAAGCACAGGGTCGCGACTGGGAAGCGGGTTGCGACAATAGCCATGTCGCAATTTGAAACTGGGTCACAACAAGACACTTATCGCGACGGCCAACCGCGCTGCGATAAGGTTGCGTTTGACGAAGGCGACACCTCCTCTGGTGTCGTGATACGCTTGGTGGTCATGACATCAGCTGGAAGGCCGACCGCCGGGATGCTACATCCCGGGGTCGCCACAACACTATAACTAGCACATCCACGGGGAGGGGAGCATAGGGAAAGCATTTAAAGCATGCAAACACACAAAGGGACTTCCAATCACTCGGATTGGAAAGGCACAAGAGATCCCTACTCATTTTGAAGAACTGAACCCCAAACAAGGGCGTTCACGAAGCCACGACCGCCTCCTCGTCGCTCCACGACGACGCTCCCGCTCGACACACGAGCCGCCACCGCTCCGCCAAGCTCCAACCGCTAGAGAGGAAGAAGGGAAACCTTCCCCCACCTCAGAGAGGAGGAGGGAAGGGAGAAGAACCAAAAGAGGAAGAAGGGGCACCGGACAAGGCTTTTAGCCTTCGGCCCCCAGAATGCGATGGGGTGGGGCATCGCGTTACCAACCGTAACGCAATGGTCGCCCTCACCATGACCAGAACGCGCCCATCAGGGACGCCGCGACAAACCTGACAAGACAGTCTGCCATGCCTGCCACTTTGACAGGCAGCATACGACCAAAAAGCAAAAAGCAGTCGCGACCTGTTGACCGGGCGCGACAAGAATGCGACGCAGAAAGCGGTCGCAACAGGGATGACTATCACGATGGGCACCTCCGTCACAACACTAATGTGTCGCCCAGCCCGGACGCGTTAGTGGCCAGTCATCCAACACGCATCGGAAGAACTAGGAAAGTCCGAGATGTTACAATACATCCAATAAAAAAATAATTTTGCCTTCAAAATTTAAGGGCGAAACCCGGTCGGAGAAAACAATAGGTGCAAAAGGACCACTAAGTCACACCACGACGTCTCGGTTGTCGCCACCATGAGCCTGCCACAAAGGTAATGCCTAACCAGACATCCGATGGCTCCTAGGGTGCACAACAACGGTGGAGAGCACACAAGTAGATGTCGACAACTCCACAGGCGTGGCGCGCACTAAGCCGACCAGAAACACTGAAACCGCCAGTCGAAAACCACACGATTGAACCCTCAACAGACCATGCTTTTGAGAACAACTGGTCAGTAACTCCCTCTGTCACCAGCGACTAGATAGAGGTCCCACCTACTGACGGCAACCGAGGAAAATGACAAGAGGTCAACTGTAAGACTCCACTTAGTGGCTCCGCAAAACTAGCAACAGCTAGAACCTACGGCAAGGCCAAATGAGAGTTTCTTAATGGTGACCTAAAACCAAGCGGAAAACACTCACGTGGAGAAACCACGACGTGCAAGGCAGTGTCCGCCGGCACCACTAGATCGCACCCTAATCGTCATCATGGTCCGACAAGGACCCACAATGACTGTGGAGCCACAGAAAAACTAAACCAAAGGCTCCACAGGCACATGCACAAAGAAAAAACCAGGGAGGACGTCTGGTGTTGGCCAGGCCAAGCAACTCAAGACGTCGACAATCGCACGACAAACGAAAACAACCGCAGAGGTCAAAGACAGCATGTCGACCTCAAAGGGACCCAAACCGAAGCGGGGTACCACAACTGAACACACTCGCTCCCCAACGCGAGAGGGGAAAACCCAGACACCGACCATGACCAAAGCCTGGCGTACCAACGATAGGGCTACCTAGACAAGGCAAAGCAGCCACCCCACAGCGGTAACGGTATAGCCACAAGGCACGGCCAGCATAAAGTGTCCCAGAGGTGGAAAGCTCAATGCCTCCAACGCCGAGCAAACACGTGAAACAATGCATAGAGCTCACGATCAGGAAACACAACACAACACACGGTGCTCACACAAGCACCAAGAGCCACCCAAAGTGCAACACAATGCACCAGGGCTCCAGACGGCACGAAAAACAAACCACTCGAGCACGAGCAGAGGGTGCCACCACAAGCACCAAAACTCGGCAAGATGCAACATAGTTGCACCAACGGCCGAAACAACACGGCTAACAGGAAGGACACTCCACAAGAGACCTGCCAAAAGCCACCCACAAGAAACCGCAAGCCAAAAAGGGTAGAACATGCCACACCGACCACGAACCCTCAAGGCATAAGGACACAAACATCGAAAAAGAAACACGCTCAAGGTGCAGTACACAACCGCACCATCAGCGTTAAATGACTCAAGGCCAACAAAAAGGGACTCTCCACCAAAGACCCACAAATGAAACACGCAGAAAAAACTAACAGCTTCAAAAGCGCAACAACCATATTTCCTCTTAGAAGCGCGCAAACATAGGGCACCGCTCCTACCACCATAGGTGGGGAGGGCCACACGCCCAATGGTGACAAGTGCCTCCAAAGCACAGCTGAGGCACAAGAGAAACACACACCTGAAAGATGCCTGCACAAGCAAGCCAAATAGAAGACCACCCAATGCCGCCTCACACTGGACACAGGGCACACTGCCCTACATCATCCAGTCAGGCGACAAGAAACCAGCACAGTAAGAGACAGGACAATAGGTCATCGCAACCTATCACACCACAAGGAAACCACGTGTACAAGGGGAGCAACCAGCTCAACCTCAAAACAGCTCAAAAGGGGAGGGACCTTCTCCAAGAAGGTCGCCATGGTGCGCGACATGGCATCAAATGCCATGTGAAAGCACCACCACCCCAAGCAACCCACGGGAAGCAGAGGAAACAACAACGCAAGGCTAGCACTCCCACAGGAAGCACAACCAACCGAACACCCACGATGCTCACTATACAACCGTCGGCAAGAGTGTGTCGGCATGGAAACAAAAGCAATAACAAACTAAAGCATAGAGACCCACAAGTGGTCCTGCTGGCACAACCAACTTGGAAAGCTAACAACACGGTTAACCGGCCAAAACACGGGGCTGCACACAAGGTCAAGGTCCACCACCTTGACCAAAAGCAGACGAGCAGACTGCACGTAACAGTCCAACCCAAGGGAAGATGACTCCACCAGAAGGTCGCAACAATGCGCACCTTGGCGACACAACACCACAGTGGAGCATCATCTCCCCGAGCAACCAACAGAAAGCAAGGGAGCAGAACTCTCACAACAAGTCTCTTCCACACGTAAGGGAAAACCACTAAACGAGACTGGCACTTCCACAGAAGCACAACCAGCCAAACACCCATGGAACTCCTTAGACTACCATCTGACAAAGCCCACTGGGTGCGAGAAACGAAGCAAACCTCCCGACCCTGGGGACACATGAAGTCCCACTAGCGCAATCGGGAAAACTCAAAAATGAATAGAAAGACAACTTGGCCAGCACCACGGCCAGACACACGGCCAAGGGCACAACACCTCGACCGACAACGCCCAAACAGACTGTAACACGGACAGTCCGACTAGCAATGTTGACAGCTCATCTCCACAGAGAGAGAGAGAGAGCAGCGATAGCCAAAACAAACCAAGGCAGCTTTGGGAGGACCTCTACCTAAAGCGCCAAGAGCCGTTCTCGGAAAACAGCACCAGAACGCAGCCCAAACTAACGTCCAAAACATACGACCAACAGAGAGAACACATCAGCCAGCGGAAGCAACACAACTGGTTCTGGGAGTGCCTCCACCAGAACCACCAAGGCGCCATTCTGGAAAACCCTCTAAAACGCACCAGCCAACACAACACAGCATACCTCAACCTTGAGGTAGCACAACAACTGGCAGAAACAAGCCCGGAACAGTCCTGAGAGCGAACCTCACCAGGACAACCACAAACAGTTTTGGGAAACCAGACCAGAACACAGGGCAACCAAGCTGTAGCAACCTGGAAAATTTAATACTTTTAAAAAAAAATCCAAAATAATAATTTCTTTAAATTGAAATAATAGAAACATACGTACCATTATTGTATGTGCAAGAACACATCTAAAAATTCCTTAAAAATTATAAATCAACCGCAAATATTATCCCTAAGTGTTCCACGAAGAAATGCGTGCAATGAAAAATCTAATTGGCAAAGCGTACGTCACAATGTGACTAATTATCCAAATTTGGAAACTAAGTCGGAAAACCGTTAACACAGAAAGATCACACGCCCATAAATTAAATGAACATTTCGGAGAGACTTCTAACATCATGTGATGATTAACCATTATCGGATTTGGACCAATGGACCTCTCATAGCCCATGAATAAATTCAAATAAGAAAATGTAATAAAATTCATAACTCTATTATTCCCTAATTAAAAAGGGAAAAACTATAAGATAAATTCCAATAAATAATGGGCTTGGTTAAATGGACTCATTATAATTAGTGGGCCAAAATAAGGATTTTAAAAAGAAGAATAATGGGAAAATACCCAAATTCGCAACTTAAATATTACTTAAATAGAAAAGAGGCATTTAATGCATTAAATAAGCAATTTGGGTTGGAATAGGATTCCTAAACCTACCCTAGTTGCTTGGCCACGAATTTAGCTCCCTTCCCATCCAAATAGAAGTTCTAATACTTAGAAAGGGATGAGGAAATAGGAAATTCGGAATTAAATAGGAGTTAGAGTCCTATTAGGAAATAGAAAGCAAAGAAGCATAAATACTCTCTTAATCGCCCAAGGCCGGCCCTAGCTTGTTGCTGGGACTTGCTGAAGGTGGTGAAGGAGCCAAGGAGAGGAGGAATTCGTGGGGAGAAGGGTTCATCAAGCTTTATCCCGAGTTCTTCAAGTTCTAGCCCTAGAAGAGTAAAATGACTAAAGGTAGGCATTCTCACGAGCAAAACTTAATTAAATCCATCCGTAGATTGTTCCATACATCAGGAACAAAAGCCCTCTGGTTTCACTCTTTTTCATCAAGCCAATCTTTTGATCTCTATTTTTGAGATTCTGCAAATATGATGAACCCGACCCTTCTTCTTTATTCTTGATCTCCATGTATACTCAACCTCGTGCTCTCAAATTTTAACTAGAGTTACTGATGGATGTTAGGCATCTTTTGCCCCTAAAAGCCCTAATTTTTATCCAACCTTTGTCTGGAATTAAATCTTGCATGATTTCGACAATGTACTGTTGCGGTTTAACCTTGACTTGTGTTACAAGTTCCATACCTCATTGTGGAGTTGTTTTTAGACCAAGTGTTCAACAGAGAACTTGTTACCTCATGAGTCTACTTTCATTTGGCACAGTTTTCCCAAATTTTTGTTGATCGTACTAAGAGTATTAGCCCGAACATTAACATTGTGTCAGTCCCATACGTCTTATTACATAGAAAAATGACCTTTGTTTCTCGATTATTTGCTACTATACAAAGTATTAGAAGTAATCTAACTAACAAAGGTTGGTTCATCCGATTTGGATAACCCTAGCATTTATTTTGATTTTTCAAACCCACAGGTGTCAAACCCAATCCAAGTCGGAGTTGGAAATAGGTAGAAAAAGCAACCCAAACGTCATTTTCAGGTAGCGATAGGTCGACACGTCGCTACCATAAAGTGAAAACATCATGGTCGCGACCCATACCAAAAATCAGGTCATTTCGTGGTTTTTTTCAGAAGGCGACAAGTTCATGGTTGCGTTCACTTTCAGAAGGCGACAGGCAATGCGTCACGTTCTGCCTGTGTCCGCTTAATCAGCCATACCTTTTTCTATATACCTCGGATTGACGAGCCGTTTTCTTTGCTACATTCCTCATTCAAAGGGATTCAATATGGTATATTCATGTGTGATATTTGAATAAAAAATAAATGAGTTATGACCTAAGGAAGTGAAGGGATGGGACTGCATTGGCCTTCTAAAAGGCATACGTCTTGGTTTCCATCGTTTTGCGTCGTTCCTTGAATGTGTGAGTTTGATCTATTCTAAGAAGGTTCTAGAAAGTCTTAACATGCATTTATCAACCCATATCAAAGTTAAAACATGTTTACATAATTTTTAATTGATTTTAAGTTCATGATCATGCTCTCTACTTGCCGATTATCCACTTCTTGCCTTGTTATCAAACTTGCTAAAAACACATGTTATAAAATGAGTCATATTGAATGATTTAAAATGTAATAACACGACATCTTTCTATCTATGATTTCTCTCACACGTCACACACTTGAACCATCCAATTATGGCTTGACTTGGCACAAAATATCTCATAATGTATCTGGTTAATTTATTGTAATAATGTACATTAAATTGATCTATTTTAAATGAACTTGTCTTCATTTCTCGCGTTGTTTGGGAATACCGTTACCGACGCTCCACTATTCTAGAATTCCTCTAGAACGTTGCGCACTTGTTTCTATATACACACTTTCCTTGACTTGGACGAACTCTCCGTCGGATATTCCTTCTGCCGGACTAGTAAATCCTTGTTCAAGACCTCCATAAGTCTCCTCTATCCATGGATTCCCACATGGTCAATGAGCCGGTTGTACCCTAACACCTATGATACCCTTTAGGGATCAACATGATCCAAACGGCCTTAGTTTCTCTCGCTCTTATCTCGAATCATGTCGGACCTCTGGACCTGTGCATAACGAGGCCAGCGGAAAGGGTTGTGTGTTCCACCTGACTGCCAATGCCGTATGCGTGTGTTGTGCAACTGTTACTGTCGCTCGTTACTCGACGTTTCTTGTGCAATGACCATAAGATCTCATCTATAGTCTACTCGCTCATCTATTCACGTTCACTCTACTATCTCGTCTCTCTCATCTATTCATCTAGTACTCTCTTGGTACTCTTTGAGTTGTGTGGCTCCTACTGTTTTGTACTATTCATGATTGTCTAGCGCTATAATATGGGTCTTGTGACTCTATTATATCCAATGCATACTGTGCAGGGCACGGAGAGTGTCCGACGGGCTCCAATCTAGTCCTGGGGGCAGAGAGACACCCGAAAATACTTGCAGGGGCTATAGACAGTGTTCTGGATTGCACCAGTTCTGACTATACTGTATTGGCTAGACATCTGACTCTTATCCTTTTAGTCTGAGGAGTTCAGACGTACTGTGATATTACTGTGCTATCACAAACTGTTATACTATTAGTCTGAAGAGTTCAGACATACTGTGCGATTACTGTGCTATCGCAGACTGTTACTGAACGGCTACTATCCTAGAAGTGACTATTGTCGTATTCTAATAGTGCACCGTTGTGCAACCATACACGTTATCACGTTACAAGCTATCTTGTCATATACTCTACTGGCTCTACTTGATACTTGCTATCTTGAGTTTTTGCATACTATCGTGACTTAATCGCATTGAAAGTGCTCTACTCTATCGTTGTCTAATGACAATAAAAGTGGTATATTCTCTCGGCTATCTACGGATAACCAAAGTGCCATTACTATTTCGATTGACAAAAGTTAATCAAAAGTTTTATACTATCTAGATTGATGAAAATCAATCAAAGTGCAATTTACTCCTTACATGACCAACTACTAACTTTCCTTGCTATACCTGTCACTTGCTATTGCTTGCCATTATCGCTACATGATGTTGCGTTGTTATCATTTCTATCGTGACTTGACTTTAATCATCATGCTATACTTGATTCATTTGCTATCTAAACCATGTTACTTGTGTTATTACTTTCTCGACTTTACATGACTCGCTCTATCATTGGTTACTCTGCCATTTAATGCATTAATTATTTAAAGCCTACTTGATCCTGAGATTTAAGTCCCACTGGGCATTATCGCTCACCCTTCGTTATTTGTTATTGTGTCTTTGGTAAGTCGGACGATGACGTTATACGTACCAATGGGACGGGACCAGAGTGATGAGTGACTTGGAGTCAAATGACGAAGTTACCCTAGCACCATGGAGTCTAGTAGTGATTGTTTTATATTTCTTTTCAATGTAATGATGTCATTGAGCCTTATGTGTGGCTCTGAATTAGTGGTTGTAATAGTCTTAGTGATTTTATAATGAAATAAAGAGTTTATTCCAATTATTGTTTATTAGATGCTCTGATGTTTGCGAAAGTATGCGCAATTGTCATTACCATACTCATTGTTCACATTCTCCTCCGATTTATTCGGCTGCTAAATTAGAGGGGCGTGACAGTTGGTACCAGAGCCTAGGATGTCCTTATTAGGATATTTTAAGTCTAGGATGTTCTAGGAGAGCTGCCATGACACATGTCTAAGTCATCCACCTTACCTATGTGAGGATTGGGTAGAACCATGGTCACGATCTGAATGAATTATCCATGCATATGTATCAACTTAAAATTACTTTAGCACCCTAAGTTTAAGAGGAAATTAATAAATTATTATTGCTCGCAGGGGATTAGAGGAGATGGCTGGCGAGCATGCACAAATGCATGAGTTACAACAGACTGTGCAGGGGTTAACCCAAGCCCTTAACAACGTGATCCAAGCAGGAGTAAGGAATGGGGCAGGAAACTTGTATGGGAACTTTCAACGAATAAATCCCCCAAGGTTTAATGGAACTCCGGATCCCGATGAAGCTGAAAATTGGGTGAAGGCAATGGAATGAATCTTTAGAGTTATGCAATGTTCAGAGCAAGAGAAAGTCCTTCTGGCAACCTTCCAATTGGACCGCGATGCTAGAGCTTGGTGGGAAGCTGCTAGTCGACAATTACCTGACATCAACCTAGAGTGGGATAAATTTTTAGAACTCTTCAACACCAAATATTTTTCCGAGAGGATTCGTGACAAGAAGTCAAATGAATTCACCAATTTAAAACAACGAATGATGTTTGTAGCATAATATGGAGCACAATTTGAAAGACTAGCAAAATATGCACACATTGGTAAGTACGGAAAGATGAAGGCAAAAAGATTCTTAGAAGGGTTGAGACCTATGTTCTGGGAAAAGTTGGCTCCACTAGACATTGAAGTATATTCAGTCATGGTATTGAGAGCTCAATTAGTAGAGGATACTATGGAACTTCTTGAAAAGATCCATAAGAAGAAAGTGTTGAAAAGGGAATGTGCCACTCATTCCAATGATAATAAAGGAAGAAATACAGTAGATAGCAAGAGAATGAAAGGGGATAAGAAGTAGAAGGAATTCTGTAAATTTTGTAAAATGCCAGGTCATCAGATTGATAACTGTTGGAAGAAATTGGGCAGATGCTTATGATGTGGAAGTCAACAACATCGAGTTATCGATTGTCCAACAAAGAAGAACCAAACTCCACGCCAAGGACGATTACAAGCCCTCGTAGATATGAATCATGCCAATGAAGGCGGACAAGGTACCATCACTAAACCCTTAGTTTGTTTTTATAGTAAAGCCCTAAGTGGGGGAGGTGATGGAATGAAATATCCATAGTAAATTGGTAGTCGTATCATATCATATGAATTTGGGGACCAAATTCTTTTACGTGGGGGAGGATGTAGCATCCTGGAAAATTTAATACTTTAAGAAAAATCCGAAATAATAATTTCTTTAAATAGAAATAATAGAAACATACGTACCATTATTGTATGTGCAAGAACACATCTAAAAATTCCTTAAAAATTATAAATCAACCCCAAATATTATCCCTAAATGTTCCACGAAGAAATGCGAGAAACGAAAAATCCAATTGGCAAAGCGTACGTCACAATGTGACTAATTATCCAAATTTGGAAACTAAGTCGGAAAACCGTTAACACAGAATGATCCCGCGCCCATAAATTAAATGAATATGTCAGAGAGACTTCCAACATCATGTGATGATTGACCATTATCGGGTTTGGACCAATGGACATCTCATTGCCCATGAATAAATTAAAATAAGAAAATGCAATAAAATTCATAACTCTATTATTCCCTAATTAAAAAGGGAAAACCTATAAGATAAATTCCAATAAATAATGGGCTTGGTTAAATGGACCCATTAGAAATTAGTGGGCCAAAATAAGGATTTTATAAAGAAGAATAATGGGAAAATACCCTAAATTCGCAACTTAAATATTACTTAAATAGAAAAGAGGCATTTAATGCATTAAATAAGTAATTTGGGTTGGAATTGGATTCATAAACCTACCCTAGTTGCTTGGCCACGAATTTAGCTCCCTTCCCAACCCAAATAGATGTTCTAATACTTAGAAAGGGAAGAGGACATAGGAAATTCGGATTTAAATAGGAGTTAGAGTCCTAGTAGGAAATAGAAAGCAAAGAAGCATAAATACTCTCTTAATCGCCCAAGGCCGGCCCTAGCTTGTTGCTGGGACTTGCTGAAGGTGGAGAAGAAGCCAAGGAAAGGAGGAATTCGTGGGGAGAAGGGTTCATCAAGCTTTATCCCGAGTTCTTCAAGTTCTAGCCCTAGAAGAGTAAAATGATTAAAGGTAGGCATTCTCACGAGCAAAACTTAATTAAATCCATCTGTAGATTGTTCCATACATCAGGAACAAAAGCCCTCTGGTTTCACTCTTTTTCATCGAGCCAATCTTTTGATCTCTATTTTTGAAATTTTGTAAATATGATGAACCCGACCCTTCTTCTTTATTCTTGATCTCCTTGTATACTCAACCTCGTGCTCTTAAATTTTAACTAGAGTTACTGATGGATATTAGGCATGTTATGCCCCTAAAAGCCCTAATTTTTATCCATCATTTGTCACGAATTAAATCTTGCATGATTTCGACAATGCACTGTTGCGGTTTAACCTTGACTTGTGTTACAAGTTCCATACCTCTTTGTGGAGTTGTTTTTAGACCAAGTGTTCAACAGAGAACTTGTTACCTCATGAGCCTACTTTCATTTGGCACTATTTTCCCCAAAATATGTTGATTGTACTAAGAGTATTAGCCCGAACATTAACACTATGTCAGATTCACGTAGTCAGTCCCAATACGTCTTATTACATAGACAAATGACCTTTGTTTCTCGATTATTTGCTACTGTACAAAGTATTAGAAGTACTCTAACTAACAAAGGTGGTTTCACCCGATTTGGATCACCCTAGCATTTGTTTTGATTTTTCAAACCCACAGGTGTCAAACCCAATCCAAGTCAGAGTTGGAAAATAGGTAGAAAAAGCAACCCAAACGTCATTTTCAGGTAGCGACAGGTCGACACGTCGCTACCATAAAGCGACAACATCATGGTCGCGACCCATACCAAAAATCAGGCCATTTCGTGGTCTTTTTCAGAAGGAGACAAGTTCATGGTCGCGTTCTCTTTTAGAAGGCGATAGGAAATGCGCCGCGTTCTGCCTGTGTCCACTTAATCGGCCATAACTTTTTCTGTAGACCTCGGATTGATGAGCCGTTTTCTTTGCTGGATTCCTCATTCAAAGGGCTTCAATATGGTATATTCATATGTGAGATTTGAATAATAATAAAAAAAGAGTTATGACCTAAGGAAGTGAAGGGATGAGACTGCATTGGCCTTCTAAAAGGCATACGTCTTGGTTTCCATCATTTTGTGTCATTCCTTGCATGTGTGAGTTTGATCTATTCTAACAAGGTTCTAGAAAGTCATAACATGCATTTATCAACCCATATCAAAGTTAAAACATGTTTACATAATTTTTAATTGATTTTAAGTTCATGATCATGCTCTCTACTTGCCGATTATCCACTTCATGTCTTGTTATCAAACTTGCTAAAAACACATGTTATAAAATGGAGTCATATTGAATGATTTAAAATGTAATAACACGACACCTTTCTATCTATGATTTCTCTCACACGTTGACACACTTGAACCAACCAATTATGGCTTGACTTGGCACAAAATATCTCATAATGTATCTGGTTAATTTATTGCAATAATGTACATTAAATTGCTCTATTTTAAATGAACTTGTCTTCGTTTCTCGCATTGTTTGGGAATACCGTTACCGACGCTCCACTGTTCTAGAATTTCTCTAGAACGTCGGGCACTTGTTTCTATATACACACTTTCCTTGACTTGGACAAACTCTCCGTCGGATATTCCTTCTGCCGGACTAGTGAATCCTTGTTCAAGACCACCGTAAGTCTCGTCTGTCCATGGATTCCCACATGGTCGATGAGCCGGTTGTACCCTAACACCTATGATACCCTTTAGGGATCAACATGATCCAAACGGCCTTAGTTTCTCTCGCTCTTATCTCAAATCACACCGGACCTCTGAGCCTACGCATAACGAGGCCAGCGGAAGGGTTGTGTATACCACCTGACTGCCAATGCCGTAGGCGTGTGTTGTGCAACTATTACTATCACTAGTTACTCGACGTTTCTTGTGCAATGACCATAAGATCTCATCTATACTCTACTCGCTCGTCTATTCACGTTCACTCTACTATCTAGTCTCTCTCGTCTATTCATCTAGTACTCTCTTGGTACTCTTTGAGTTGTGTGGCTCCTACTGTTTTGTACTGTTCATGATTGTCTAGCGCTATAATATGGGTCTTGTGACTCTACTGTATCCAATGCATACTATGCAGGGCACAGAGAGTGTCCGAGGGGCTCCAATCTAGTACTCGGGGTAGAGATCCACCCGAAAATACCTGCAGGAGCTATAGACGGTGTTCTGCATTGCACCTGTTCTGACTATACTGTATTGGCTAGACATCTGACTATTATCATTTTAGTCTGAGGAGTTCAGACGTACTGTGATATTACTGTGCTATCACAAACTGTTATACTATTAGTCTGAAGAGTTCAGACATACTGTGCGATTACTGTGCTATCGCAGACTGTTACTGATTAGCTACTGTCCTAGAAGTGACTATTGTCGTATTCTACTAGTGCACCGTTGTGCAACTATACACGCTATCTCATTACATGCTATCTTGTCATACGCTCTACTTGCTCTACTTGATACTTGCTATCTTGAGTTATTGCGTACTATTGTGACTTAATCGCATTCAAAGTGCTCTACTCTCTCGTTGTCTAATGACAATAAAAGTGCTATACTCTCTCGGCTATCTATGGATAACCAAAGTGCCATTACTATTTTGATTGACAAAAGTTAATCAAAAGTGCTATACTATCTAGATTGATGGAAATCAATCAATGTGTAATTTACTCCTTACATGACCAACTACTATCTCTCCTTGCTATACCTGTCGCTTGCTATTGCTTGCCATTGTCGCTACATGCTGTTGCGTTGTTATCGTTTCTATTGTGACTTGAATTTAATCATCGTGCTATACTTGATTCATCTGCTATCTAAACCATGTTAATTGTGCTATTACTTTCTCGACTTTACATGACTTGCTCTATCATTAGTTACTCTGATATTTAATGCACTAATTATTTAAAGCCTGCTTGATCCTGAAATTTAAGTCCTATTGGGCGTTATCGCTCACCCTTCGTTATTTGTTATTATGTCTCAGGTAAGTCGGACGATGACGTTATACGTACCATTGGGAAGGGACCAGAGTGATGAGTGACTTGGAGTCAAATGACGAAGTTACCCTAGCACCATGGAGTCTAGTAGTGATTGTTTTAGATTTCTTTTCTATGTAATGATGTCATTGAGCCTTATGTGTGGCTCCGAATTAGTGGTTGTAATAGTCTTAGTGATTTTATAATGAAATAAAGAGTTTATTCCAATTATTATTTATTAGATGCTCTGATGTTTGCGAAAGTATGTGCAATTGTCATTACCATACTCGTTGTTCACGTTCTCCTCCGATTTATTCTGCTGCTAAATTGGAGGGGCATGACACAAGCGATGCACCTCAACCTCGAGGGCAATGCAACGACAACCAACCAGACAACAGAGACCTTAAACTAAGAAGGTAACACAGTGGAAGACTTCAACGAGCACAGAAGCAGTCCCAGAGGGAGAGGAACCCTCACTAGGAAAACAACAAACAGTTCTGGGAAACACCACCAGAACACAGTAGCCAAGCGATGCACCTCAACCCAGAGGGCAATGTCGCAACAACCAGAAACGAGCACAACACACTTCTGGGGAAAACCTCACCTCCACCAGAACCAACAGAGAAGAACTCCGGGAGCACCTCACCAGAGTTCACAACTAGCCAGCACAAAGCCGGCAACAACCATAGATAGGAGTCGCAACGCTCAACCAGCAGTGCAATATGGCACACAAGCATCTGCTTAGAGCAAAGATGCCGACTGAGCAGAGCACAGCGCCCAACGGTGCACAGGCACACAAGACCAAACACAACCAACACAGCGCACACCCCAACAACAAGGGGACATCCAACAAGGACACACCTCAACAACAAGGGGACATCTAACAAGGACACACCCCAACAACAAGGGGACATCCAACAAGGCAAGGACACCTTCGACCGGTTCCGTAGACCACAACCCTGCACTGGTGAAGGCCACACCACATGTAGGCTCTCTCAACCTTTGAGACACATCCAAATGGATGCACAGGCCGAGGACGAACCCAACCGCAGCACGAGCGAAATAGCAACCACGCTCGCAGCACGCGCACCCAGCAACAGCAGCAACACTCTCCTGCAACTCACATTCGGATCCTGCTGGAAAGCTAGCCAGCTGCAACAAAGAGCCCAATGCTCACCTAACAACAACTCTACACAGAAGGGCCAGCAGCATACTAGTACCTTTCTTTGGGACAACCATAGTTATTAACTCATTACAAATCTCGTTGGACCCCTGAGCTCTAATACCATTGTAATGACCCGACCTCCTGGACCCCCGCCAGGGGCCCCGAAGGTCGCGCCGCCACCCACGGATTCGAAGACCCGAAAGTCTGGTGAGATAAGCAATGAATTCAAATAACTATATCGAGAAAGTTCGTACATTAACTAAGAAATTATGTACAACATGTCCCAAATAAAAGCATAGGTACAGAAAGAAAGGTGCAGTCCTTAAGGGCCATACCCCAAGGACTTGCAAAAAGGCCACTCTCAACTCACTGAACAAGTGCTCATGCTCACAACTCACACTGCTGGCAACGCACGGTGAACAAGCTGCCTCCACGACTGTCCGACAACGAACTCCTACGACAGCGTGTCCCTACCTGAAGACAGTAGGGGGGTGAGCCTCGAGAACAAGGCTCAGTAGGAGTAACCAGTCCCTTACCAGCCAGAGTAGCAGGAACTACTTTACAAAGTAGTAAAGTGGGAAACACATACTGTAGAGAGCTACAAGGTAGCGGAACAGAGTATCTCCTCGACCCACAACCAAGGTGGGGCCAAACACGACTCCTGTAGAACCAGCGGAGTCAACACAATGCGGAAGCAACACCTCGGCATGCACTCGCTGAGACAGAGAAGCTCACGGAATGCCAGAGCAAGCACGTGAGACCAGAGTCTCATAACACTAGCACCAACATCCCAGACCTCCACGAGGTCAGGAAGGAACAACCAGGTGTCACCACGAGAGACACTGAGCAACCACTTGAGAAGCACCGTCACACCATAGGCACGGCCACCTCAGACTCCCCAAGGTCGAGGGCCCACAAGCAGAACCACCCTGCACCTCGGACGCGCCACAAGGTCAAGGAACTACACCCTCCAGTGCCACCACGGACAGCACCAAGGAACAGGCTACAGAAATAGCAGTCGGTGTCAACACAAGACACCCAAGAGAACCCGTAGAGTGGAAACCACTAAACACGGCCCACAAGGCCAATCAACCAAACCTACAGCACACGGCGAGGCTACAACCACCCTGAAGGCAAGGGTGACGAGACTCACTTAGGAACAATGTGAGAAACTCTGTCACAACAAGAAGAACAAAGCCACCGCCACTGGCAGCTAAGAGAGGGACACATAGTCCACCCTCTCGCTCGCCAGTTGTTGACTCCTGCCTTCAACCTCCCCAGTAGAGTGAGGCTAGCGAGTCACAGCAGAGAACATCCACAACCACCGTAGCCCGGCCGAGCTGCGGCCCCATGCCTAACCTCCCTACACGGCTCCGGAACTAAGGGAGAGTGAGGCAGTGAGAAGGACTACCTGGTCCCCACCGAAAGAGCTCCTAAACCACCTTGGTTACCTAGACCCAGATAAGAGAGCTCTACAAATGACTCACGCCACTGTCTCCACCATTTTCCCCTCCTGCTCCAAGTCTGTGACTTGAGCACGCCCGCTGCCTGGAGAACCTCCCTCTGACACAGACGCGCGGGGCTGAGGGTCCCAGGAAATGGTAACAACCTGTCTCGCAGACAAGACCTCAAGTTCCTAGCACTGGGCGAAAAGAGAAACTAGCTAGGCAACCACCACAGAAACCGACACAGATGGCTTGTAACCATGACAAGCCCAGCAAGCACAGGCACGCACGACACCCCTTCCGGAAACCCCCAGAAGGGTCATCGGCCAACGTTGGCACATACGGCACGACACGAGAAATCGAAATGCTACCAGACAGAATAGAGACCATCGCTCATCTAATAATCGATTGATAGTCAGACAATCGATTATTAGACAGATGCGAGCCTCCTAGCAACACTTCTAGGACACGGCCACGAAGGTGTCACCTTCGGTCACTGAATGTAGGGAGGCAACTTGCCGCATTCCCACCAAATGGTCCTAAGGGCATACCGGCCCTGGGGTGCACACCGACATGCCAACTGAGGCCACAGAAACACTCGAGGCAAGCAAGGTGTTGTCGCGCCCTCCCAGCCCGTTGTGATCCCATCGTGACGGGAAGGGCAACCACGACAAGCACAGGGTCACGATAGGGAAGCGGGTCACGACAACAGCCTTGTCACGACTGGAAACCAGGTCGCGACACGAAACTTATCATGACGGCCAACCGCGCCATGATAAGGTCGCATCCCACCAAGGAGATGCCTTCTCTGGTGTCGCGACACGCTCGGTGGTTGCAACATCAGCTGGAAGGTCGACCGCCAGGATGCTACATCGCGGGGTCGCCACAACACTACAACTACACATACATGGGGAGGGGAGCATGGAGCAAGCCTTTAAAGCATGCAAACACACAAAGGGACTTCCAATCACTTGGATTGGAAGGACAAAAAAGATCCCTACTCATTTTGAAGAACCAAACCCCAAACAAGGGCCTTCACGAAGCCACGGCCACCTTCTCCTCGATCCACGATGATGCTCCCGCTCTGCACACGAGCCGCTGCCACTCCGACAAGCTCCAACTGCCGGAGAGGAAGAAGGGAAACCTTCCCCCACCTCGGAGAGGAGGAGAGAAGGGAGAAGAACCAAAAGAGGGAGAAGGGGTGTCGGCCAAGGCTTTTAGCCTTCGGCCACTAGAACATGATGGGGCGGGGCGTCGTGTTACCAACCGTAACGCGACAGCCGCCCACACCCCGACCAGAACGCGCCCACCAAGGACGCCGCGACAACTCGACAAGACAGTCTGCCACGCCTGCCACTCTGACGGGCGGCAAAAGACCAAAAAGCGGAAAGCAGTCACGACCCATTGACCGGGCGTGACAAGAACGCGACGTAGAAAGCGGTGGCAACAGGGATGACTGCTGCGACGGGCACCTCCGTCGCGACACTAACGCATCGCCCAGCCTGGACGTGTTAGTGGCCAGTCATCCAACATGCATCGGAAGAACCCGGAAAGCTCGAGATGTTACATTAATATTACATTGTCGATTTTGTTTTTGCAAGAGTCGTATAGCCAACAAATGACAGAGAAGTACACCGGGGAGGAGAAGCAACTGCAGTTAGATCCTGAGGTATGGGTCGCGACATCTGGTGCCCCAAAGAAAGGACATCTGTATGGTTATGGGCACAGTATCGACATGAGCAGGGTGTTATCTGGCGCCTCAAGTTCAGCCTCACAGACTAGTGCATTCAACACAGTAGCTGGTGCTCCAGGTACTTCTCCGAGTGAGATGGTAGGCTTCATTGCAGATACGATATCTTGTTCGGAGTCTCGTCTGGCCCACATGATGGAGACTCATTTGGTCCAGATGCAGATGCAAGTGTCCGATGCAGTCCACACCCAGCTCTTCCAGGCCCTCTCCCTGGCTATCTCCCAGGCCCTCTCCCAGGTCAGCATTCCTCCTCAGGCAGCACCATCGACATCAACACATGCCCCTCATGTGAGTAAATTGATTTTATTTTAGCTTTTTTATTTTAACAGTCAACTTAGTCAAGTTAGTTTAAGTTTACTTTGGTTTCATCGACGCTTAAATTCATCTTAAGCAAGTTAGTTTATTTTAATTAGGAAGAATTTAGCTAGGTTTGGGGGTCCAAAATTAGAAATACTAATCCGATCGGCCTCTCGTTTGTTCCGCCATGGTCGGGGCGATGAGTGTAACTTGTGGAAACTGACGGGGTTTAATTCGGACTCCCGGCTTGAGCTCGACGCTCAAATTTATATTAAGCAAGTTAGTTTAATTTAAAAATGAAGAACTTAGGTTTAGGGGTCCAAATTTTGAAATACTAATCCGATTGGCCTCCGGTGTTTTCTAGCATGGCCAAGGTGATGGTTATGACTTGTGGAGACTGACGGAGTTTAGTTCGGACTCCTAGTTTCAGCTCGATGCTCAAATTCATTTTTAATCAAGTTAGTTTAGTTTAAAAAGGAAGAACTTAGCTAGGTTTGGGGGTCCAAAATTTGAAATACTAATCCAATTGGCCTACGATTTTTTCCAGCACAGCCAAGGCAATGGTTGTGACTTGTGGAAACTAACGGAGTTCAGTTCGGACTCCCAGTTTCAGCTCGATGCTCAAATTCATTTTTAAGCAAGTTAGTTTAGTTTAAAAAGGAAGAACTTAGCTAGGTTTAGGAGTCCAAAATTATAAATACTCATCCGATTGGCCTCTGGTTTTTTCCAGCATGGCCAGGGCAATGATTGTGAGTTATGGAAACTAACGGAGTTCAATTTGGACTCCCGGATTTAGCTCGACGCTCAATTTCATCCTAAGCAAGTTAGTTTAGTTTATAAAGGAAGAACTTAGCTAGGTTTGGGGGTCCAAAATTAGAAATACTAATCCGATTGACCTCCGATTTGTTCCAGCACGACCAGGGCATTGAGTGTGACTCGTGGAAATTGACGGTGTTCAATTCGGACTCCCAACTTGAACTCAACGCTCACATTTACATTAAGCAAGTTAGTTTAGTTTGAATATGAAGAACTTAGGTTTGGGGGTCTAAAATATGAAATACTTTTCCAATTGGCCTCCGATTTTTTCCAACACGGCGAGGGCGATAAGTGTGACTTGTGAAAACTGATGGGATTCAATTTAGACTCTCGGTTTGAGCTCGACGCTCAAATTTACATTAAGTAAGTTAGTTTAGTTTAAAAATGAAGAACTTAGGTTTAGGGGTCCAAAATTTGAAATACTAATCCAATTGGCCTCCGGTTTTTTTCCAGCAAGGCCAGGGCGATGACTGTGACTTGTGAAAATTGACGGGATTCAATTCAGACTCCAGGTTTGAGCTCGACACTCAAATTTACATTAAGCAAGTTAATTTAGTTTTAAAATGAAGAACTTAGGTTTAGGGGTCCAAAATTTGAAATACTAATCCGATTGGCCTCTGATTTTTTCGAGCACGGCCAGGGTCATGGTTGTGACTTGTGGAAACTGACGGAGTTCAGTTTGGACTCCCGGTTTGAGCTCGATGCTCAATTCATTTTTAAGCAAGTTAGTTTAGTTTAAAATGGAAGAACTTAGTTAGGTTTGGGGGTCCAAAATTAGAAATACTCATCCGATTGGCCTCCGATTTTTTCCATCACGGCTAGGGCAATGGTTGTGACTAGTGGAAACTGATGGAGTTCAGTTCGGACTCCCGGTCTGAGCTCGACGCTCAAATTCATCTTAAGTGTGACCAAAATATTGATCGAATTTGAGTGAAGAAAAATCTAAAAATTTAAATAATTTATTGCTTATAATAGTATTTAATTTTAACTTATTCTTACTATATATGTATTGTAGGTTCCTTCATCGGGTGGCGTGGGAGGAGGCGAGCACGAGGATGAGGATTCATGATTTTCAATTCATTGTTATTATTGTTGTAGATATTTTATTTTGTGGTGTTGTGGACATTTTTATTATTGATGTGGATATTTATTATTGTTGTGGACATTTTATTATTGTTGTGTTGTGGATATTTTTATTCTTTTTGTGGATATTTAATTATTGTTGTCTTGTGGACATTTTATTATTGTTTTTTTATGGATATTTTATTATTGTTGTCTTGTGGACATTTATTATTGTTGTGGACATTGTTGTATTTACACAGGTTGTTTTGCTATATATATATATATATAATTAAAAAATAGATACCAAATAGTGACCGAAATTATTCGGTCACTGTTCGGTCACTAAAACAGTGGCCGATTTGTGTCTAGGGCACGTCGGTTGCTAGAAGAGATCGAAAAAGATCGGTCGCAATTCGATCACTGTTTTAGTGACCGAACAATGACTGAATCATTTCAGTCGCTGAAAATGCCAGTCACTATTTGGTCACTATTTAGTGACCGAATTAGTGACTGAATATGTCAGTCGCTAATAACGACTCTTAGCGAGTGAAGGATATCGGTCACTAATAGTGACCGATTAGTGACCGAATTTTTTTGTCACAGATTTGTGACCAGAAATTTTTCACCGACAATTTCGATCTCTATTCGGTCACTATTCGGTCTCTGAGCCTTTTAGTGACCGAAGAGTGACTGAATAGAGACCGAAAATGTCGGTCTCTAAATGCGCTTTTTCTTGTAGTGTCTAGATACATTATAAGAGTCAATGGGTAGGAGTGTTTAGTTTAGTCAACTAATATATTCCCAGTCTCTTCCCATTCTCACCAAGTACTATATATAATTTCCACGACCTAGTTTTCATAGATATCTCTTAATCCTGATACATATATCCTATTTGGTTTTCCTAGGCTCTGATACCACTAAACTGTCACGTCCCAAGAATTATGCAGTGGAAATTAATTTGGATAATTCGAGTTGATATTCCGAGACGTAAACAGTCGGCAACTAAGCCTCTAGCTAGCACGCACTAAATGTATATCAACGCAACATCAAAATAGGGCCCAAATAATGAACTCAATGGAAATTGTATTCAAAACTCATCTCGTTGTATCATAGTGAACTAATACAACACTTAAACATTGTATAACAGGACTAAGACTTTTTTTTTTTTTCATCGTGAGCGTCCTCAATAGCCGCCATCTGTTATTTTGGTTTGATGTGGAGGATGATTACTTGAAGGTCCTTATGAGAAGGAACCTGTATCTTAAGGGCCTTCTATACAGATTTTTAAATGGGATCCTCAGTTTGATTTTAATGCTGACCCTACCGTCATTCCCATTTGGATTGGTTTTCCAGTACTCCTGGTGAATTATTATTATGAAGACTATCTTAAGTCTATAGTAGGTAATATTGGTCATCTTCTCAGAATTTATGAACAGACTATGGCGCAAGCACAAACAAATGAAGCTTTTGTGTGCATAGAGCTAGATATCATCAAAAGTGGACCTAAAAGAATTTGGATAGGATGTGGTTCTGATGGATTTTGGCAGAATATTGTTTACTATGGCATTCTGAAGGTGTGTTCATTTTGTCACAGGTTGGGTCATGCTATGTCAGATTGCCACAAGAAACAAAAAGAGCCGGAAACACAGGCTAATATCCAAGGTAATTCTACACAGCCTCACCAGGTCCAGAAAATAGTGCCTATGCCAGTGCGAAGGACCTGGCGCCAAAAGGTTATATAGGAAGACAAAATTCAGTTAACGTCTGAGAATGGATTTTCAGTGTTGGAGGATGATCCGGTTAATCAGGGGGTGGTCTTTTGCCCGCCTCAGAGGATATAAGGCCTGTCAATGGTGCTATGCAGCAGGAAGGTTTAAAGCTTCAGCCTTTGAATACTGAAACCATGACGTTGCATGATTTGCATGCAGACGTGGATGGGGTTGAACAACGTGAAGAAGAGCTCAATGAAGAGTCAAACATTATGCAAGAGGATCATGGTCATTCTATGCCAGGCACGGAGGCCACTTCATCCCTTCCGGTGACGGTCTATGAAGTGGAGGAGGACAACTCTGAGGAGATTCAGGATCATTCGGTTGATTGCTTTCCTAAACCATCTGATACTGATTTACTAAAAGTTGCTGATATTGCTGCTTCAGAAAATATCCACATGCCACATATTATCATAAATGGAGATGGGTATACCCAAGAAAGGACTCGTTCCAAGGTCAAGGCGATGAAGGTATTGTCTGGGAATATTTCCTCATGAATAACCCTATATTGTTCTTGAATATAAGGGGTGTTTTGCCTCTAGAAGATCGCTGCGAAAGATTGTCAAAAAAAAAAAAGTGATATCGTTGCCATTGCTGAGCCGATGGTCTCCTTTACCCGGGCTTCTAAATTATGCAAGTACCTTAACATGCAAAACTGCATCGGTAATGATGGTGAAAATTAAAAAATATGGGTCATATGGTGTGACATCTCCATGCACATGATTTCCTCATCTGCTCAGCAAATTACTTTAGCAATTTCTAAGGACAACCTTATTAATATGATGTTTATGGTTGTATATGCGAGAAACCATGCTACTTACAGAAGGGATCTATTTGATGAACTTATCTATATTTCGGATACTATCTCTATTACCTGGTTCATTGGCGGTGATTTTAATTGTGTCTTTACTCCCACTGAGAAATTTGGAGGGTGGATGAGTAACATGCAGGCCATGATGGATTTTAATGCCTTCATTTATGCTTCTTCTTTGACTGATGCTGGGTACATCGACCCTCAATCAACTTGGTCCAACAATCTCACTGGTCAGGCCTTGGTCAGGGCTAGACTGGATCGATTTCTAATTAATACTCATGTTGTCCGTGGTTTCCCTGATTTCAGAGTTAGACATTTGCCCAGAGGTCCTTCTGATCATGCTCCCTTGTTGGCATTCTTTTCTAATGAGGCTAGGCTTCCAGCTAGATTTACATTCTAGGCAATGTGGATCTCCCATAGCTCGTTCCTTGAAACTGTTAAGTTGGCGTGGAATGAGGAGGTTCCCTAGCATCATAACCCCTTTGCCACCCTTTTTATGAAACTTAAAGCTCTTAAGAAAGCCTTGCGCCAATGGAATAAGAATGTTTTTGGTGATGTGCATGAGAATGTCAGTCGCTTGGAGGAGGATATTATTGTGAAGCAAGATCAGTTTGATAATAATCCAACTCCAGAAAATCGGTCTGCTCTGGGCAAAGCCACTACAAATTTAAATAGAGCTCTTCATTGCATGGAAACCTTTTGGGCTCAAAAAGTGCGTATGGACTGGATGGACAAAGGTGATAGAAACTCTTCTTTCTATCATGCTGTTGTTCAAGGTAATAGAAGATGAAATAATATCCAAAGAATCCAAATTGATGGGAATTGTACTGAGGATAGAGAGCTCATCAAGGAGGAGGCAGCTCACTATTTTCATAATCTCATGCAAACATCCCCTCATGTAGTGGATGACTCTTTACTTCAGGTTGTCCCATCTCTTATCTCTGATGTCTAGAATGATTCGTTATGCACTCCTCCTAGTATGGAGAAGTAAAGGCTGCGGTGTGGACTATGAATGGCAATAGCTCCCCTGGGCCTGACGACTTTAGAGGAATCTTTTTTAGTTCATGTTGGGAAATTGTGCATGATGATGTTTATGCTGCTATTACAGGCTTCTTTGATGGACATGCCTTCCCTAGAGGTGTCACGTCCACTCTTATAGCCCTTATTCCCCAAGAAGCTCAACCAGCTTCCTTTAATGATTTTCGCCCAGTTAGTTTATGCAACTTTTGCTATAAGATTGTTTCAAGAATCATTTGTGACAGGCTGCCGAGCATTGTACCTTCTATTATATCTGAGGAGCAGGGTGCCTTTGTTAAAGGGAGATTGATTTTAGATAATGTGTCTCTCTCCTGTCAGCTTGTACGGGATGTTAACAGGAAATCTAGAGGGGGCAATGTGATCTTTAAGCTTCACATCAGGAAGGCTTATGATAGTATGGAATGGGACTTCTTATTTGCTATGCTAAGGAAGTTTGGCTTCTCATACAGATTTGTATCCTACATTGGTATGTTGATATCCAACTGCTGGTTTTTGGTGTTGGTGAACGGTCTGCCTGCTGGTTATTATAAGTCTACTAAAGGTCTTTGTCATGGCTTTCTTTATCATCATGGAAGAAGCTCTCAGTAGGGGGTTAAAGAACATGGTTTCCAACGGTTGTCTCACTCTGTATGCTGGCCCCAGGGGCTGTCCGCCCCCTTCTCACCTACTTTATGCTGATGATACCCTCATTTTTCTCAATGGTTGTATTCTTAATGTGAAGCGGCTTATGTAATTCCTTAACAGATATAGTCAATCTTCGAGCCAGTTCATTAACGCAAGCAAAAGCTCCTTTATGCTTTCTCGCAAAGCCTCTAGGTTATCAGTCCAGAAAATCAAAGATGCCATAGGTTATATGAGACAAACTGGAGCTCTTAGTTATCTTGGAGTTCCGTTGAGAGCTGGTAAGATCCTCGTTTCAGATTATTAGTTTCTAATAGATAAAGTCAACAACAAACTTGGCAGCTAGAAGGCAAAGCTGATCTCTCAAGCTGGCAGGATCACTTTGATCAACTCGGTCCTTTCTTCCATTCCTGTTTACCTGGTGGCGGCTTCCAGTCTCCCCAAAATAAATTTATCTTACATTGGCAAGTGTTCTGCTGCGTTTTTTTGGAATGGTATTGACGGATCTCGTCGGCATCACTGGGTCGCCTGGAACAAAATCCAATGTCCTAAGGTGGAGGGAGGCTTAGGTGTCCGGAATATTCATCATGTTCAGTTGGCTCTAGCGGTGAAACAAATCTGGAATATTCGGCATGGTAATTCCTTATGGTCTGGTTATGCTAGAAGGCATTTTTCAGTCTAACAATTTTGTTCATATCCCTGGTATGCCTAAACAAATTTGTAACACTGCTAATGAGATAATCCAAAGCAATTCTCGCTTGACACAAGGCAAGGGTGATAGAATTGATGTTCTCAAAGACATTTGGATTAGTGATCAGCCCCTATCTAATATTCTTCATGAAACAGTGGAAGACATTGGTTTCTCCTTGTAGGATGTCGCCGCTCTAGAATCACATCCGCTGCGTGCCGCTCTACCTGCTGGTGTTTTTAAAGGTTTGCACCTATCCAATGAGGAAGATAGATGCATTTGGACTGCCACTTCGAATGGTGAGTTCTCAACTAAATCCACGTATAATTTGTTTAGACATAACAGTCCCCGCCGGCCTGCACTCATGAAGATTTGGCATCATTCTTTCCTCCCAAGAGCTTCGTTGTTTTGTTGGAAAATTCTCAATCGAGCTGTGACTGTTGATGGCAGAATTGTAGAAAGTGGGGTTCCAATGGCTTCTAGATGTAGTTGTTGCACTTCCCCTCAAATAGAGGACCTTAACCATGTATTCATTAATAGTGAAATTACTGTTACAATGTGGAAGTGGTTCCTTCCACTTATCAGCAACAAGGTGCATCTACACATGCAAATTACGGATTGGACATGGGATTTCTTACAAAAATCAAATATGAACTCTCCTGCTGGTTTTATTTCCATATACAGTTTGGTTCTTATGCTTTAGGAACTCTGGAAAAATAGGTGTGCTACTAGGTATGAGAATAGGAAAACTTGGCCTAGGGACATTATCAGGAATATCAAGCTCCATATTCGGTTTGCTCTAACCAAGGCTAAATTCCATGTTTCTCCTACTCAGGCAGAAGATCAAATTCTTCATAGCTATGGTTTCCATGCTAATGTTTCTCCTCAGCAGGGTAAGCTGGTTCGATGGATACCTCCTATAGATGGATTTTGTTTGAATGTGGATGGTGCTTCCAAAGGTAATCCTGGGACATGTGGTGGGGGTGGATGTATCAGGGACAAGCATGGCAAGATCCTGATTGGCTTTGCTCATTTTTATGGGGAGGGAAACCGCTTAATTGCAGAAACTCGCGCACTTTACGATGGCATTCATCTGGCTCACACCATGGGAATCAGATTATCGGCTATTTATTCAGACTCCTTAACCTTGGTTAGGTCGCTCTAGTAGGGTTCCTATATTGCTTGGCAAGCTTATGTATGGTGGAGGACGGTAAAGAACTTGTTGCAGAATGATATGGAAATTCTTTCTCATGTTTACCGAGAGGCTAATCAAGTGGCTGATTAGCTTGCAAAGTATGCTACTTCTTCTATGAATAATGAGGTTTTTTGGGGGTTTCATAGTCTACCTAACTCTTGTAAGGGGCCCCTACTTATTGACAGATCTTGTCTTTTGAATATTAGACTGGTCAAATGGGGGTATGTCCCTCTATTGCACCTTTTTCCTTCATTTAAATGATTTTCGCCCAGATCATCTTGCTAGTGGAGTGGTCTCATTCGTCCCCTTTGGGGAAGGGTGCACTCTCCTGGCTGAGACTCTGAGGACTAGGTTCTATTAAAAAATAATAATAATAATAATAGGACTAAGACTCAATAAAATGAAAAGTACATTTATTCCTCAATACCTACTACATGAATCTAACACTCCAAACAAGCTAACTATAGATAGACTCAAGTGTTGGGACGCTCATCACTCGGACACATTTCCATCCTCGACTTGCTCCTCTTCTTGTATCTCATAATCATCTAGAATGGTTAAAAGTAGGGAATGAGCAAACTAGCCGAGTAGGATTTATATCTTAATGTGCGGGCAATGATATAAGTGATTAACAATTTAGATCTAGGTGAGCACGATTGTCATAATATGCATGTATGAATAAAACTCATTAAAACATGATACATAAACAAGCTAGATGGAGCGATCATGATAGAACAAGAGCTAAAATGATATAACGAGCAAGAGTATTCAATAGAATGTCATGTAACAAGCAGGCAAGATATCACTTTGAATTGCAATAATTGCAGGATGGACATATCACACAAGCAAGCAAGCACGAGCACGAACTTTTAACACGATTCACTTAATCAGGCACGTAGACACTAATGTATACCAAGGAAAGATCCACCTTGAAATGCACACTAGGACACCTGTATGTGGATATTGTATCTAGCATTCAACACGCATGATTCCTAGCGCAGATGCAACGCCAGTAATCATTATACCCCATGGTTTACAGTATATTTATGACTCTCTATCAATGGGGCTAGACTGGAGCCCTTGGACACTCGACGTACCCAGTCAGCATCTCACTTAATTTTAAATGTAGATACCTACACTCATTAATGGACAATAACAAGAGTTTCAATATGAAAGCAATAGTAATGTGATGTTCAAGATGATGATGAGAACAAGTACCAAGTAATTTGAACAAGATTGCATGATGACAATAGTCTAGAGATAATTTCGGCAGTATGACGATGCAATTTAAACTTTAGTTCACTCATTACATTAATGGCTTAAGTCTATATTGTAAATCACACTCACGAGAACAAGATGAGAGGGAAAGCGCACGCTATCTCCAGGGAACTTCAATGGCACAACCAACTCGGTCTCCATGAGGGAATCCACGCAGTACGGAGAATTACGGAGGTCTTAAGAGAAAGGTCACTAGACTGCCGATACGGAATGACCAGCTGTGAGTTTCCAATCCCTCAAGAAAGGGCTACCTAGATGTGCAAGTGTGTAGTGAATACATATCTCAATCCACAATCCATCGGTGTCAAACTTGCGGAAAACAATTAACATGATAGCATGAGATGAACTATGCATTTAATTAGTCATGGGTTTGTAATATTTTAATATAATAATTATCATTATAGCAAGATAGAATAGTGAGAAGAGCAAATCACTAGTTGCATGAATGGTCACGTCATTAACGAATAATTAGAATAACAATCATGTAGTTACAGCTTAGCTTTTAATGAGTTAATTACTTTTAAGCCATTAAACAAACCTCATGAAATGACCAGAACCAAGAAATGCAAATCATGAACTCAATACCATGTGAAACAGGTCTCCAGTAGGTCTTGGAATCCGCATTGGACACAGTCGATGCATTTAATAACACTGTGCACAGTCGGAACAACACTATCATGTAATGATTGCAATTGCGACGGCCCATGTCGTCGCCTTTACGAATGAATCATGAAGGTATACCCCGTCGCGTTCATGAAACATGTTTAAAATACTAATATAAAATCACGTGAAATTTTTGAGCGGGAAAATCAGCTGAATCGCGACGGGGGTCCACGTCGTGTTTTCATGCAGCGCTGAAAACCACGCCGTACACAGTTTGAGGCGCCAGTGCCATACGGTTGCGCTCTAAATTGAGATGTAGGTCACGGTTGCAATTTCAATGAATGTGTTGGACTCATGTGTCACGTTTATGCAAGCTAAAATGTGATGCCTGATCCCGTTGCGTTTTGTGTTCTAACCCGAAAACGTAGAAAACAAGTGCTCGATCCATGCAGTACTTATAACTTCTAATCTAGAGCTTTTGGGACAAAAGTGTTGACATGAAACTTGTTGGGAACATGGAATAGGATAGAACTATGGTTTTGGAATCATTAAAAATGGTCTTGGGATGTGTGAGAAATCAACATTAACATAAAACATGATTAATATGCGCGACTTTGGCAAAATGCTTAAATCTCGAGATACACTTAATGAAAATCGATGAAACCACTTGGACATGAAAGTAGACTTGACGCTCTACACATTGGTATATTATTTATTAAGATTTGGCCCAAGATTACCTACTTTTTGGGTTGATGAAGTCATGTTTTTCCAAAAAACCCTCATTCAGATCACTTGGAGGAGAACGCTTACTACACCCGATCTACTGGATGAAAAATAGGCAAACTAGTGGGATTGGGAACTAGACTTGACCCTATTTCCAGGGGAATAAGCCTTGCACAGTTTGGTTGTGGTTTGATTCACCTTAGGTCGACTCCAAGAAGCGTTTTCTGCATAGGTTGATGCAGAACGCAGCAGAGAAGAAGCTCCAAGTTGGGGTGGTTTCCTCCTCCCTTGGGTGCTCAAGAACAGCCTCCCACGACCCCAACACTGTGTATTTTCATCGCCTAGGGTTTCATGGCAAGTATATATGCATCTATTGTGTTTTAGAAGTCCCATTGGGTGAAGGGAAGGCAAGGTGCGGTTTTGGCCTTCCACCTTCCATATTTTGATGATTTCTCACCTCAATAGAGTGTGTGAGGCTTAAGGAAACCTCCCACCATTTTCAGCCATGAAATTGGGTTTCCAAGAAAACCTAATTGCCTTGGGATTTGCCCTAATTACGTCCTTCTAATTTCAGCTCAATTTGGGTCACAACTTTCTATGTATTTTTCTTGCTCCATTTTGTTCTTGGGCCAAAAGTGATCCATTGACCCAATTCCGATAATGGGTCATCAATACATGATGTTGGAAGTCTCTCCAACATGATTATTTAATTCATGATAGTGTTATATTTTAGTGTTATCGGTTTTCCTACTTAGTTTCCTAATTTGGATAATTAGTCACATTGTGTTGTACACTTCGTCAATCGGATTTTTTGTTCCACAAATTTCTTCGTGAAATATTTAAGAATAATGTTTGGGGTTGATTTATAATTTTTACGGAATTTTTTGATTTGTTCTTGCACGTATGATAGTGGTACGTATGATCTACCATTTTGATAATACGAAAATTATCTATTTCCATTTATTCAAAATTTTAATTTACTAAATTTCCGTGGTTCTACACCCTCCCCCACTTAAGAGAATTTGGTCCCCAACTTTATAGACCATAATGGCTCTTGATAATTGTGATCCTTGAGGTTGTTTCGGATTTAATTCCTCTAATCTTGTTTCAACATTCTAGCTCATGGATGCTAGTTCATCATGTACACCTATGGCCACCCATACTATTCATTTAGTTCCTTCAACTCCTGTTTCCTTCCATGGTTGTTATAACTCCATCTTAATCCACCAGATGAACTATGGTCTAACTACAAGATTATTCTTTTCCAATTTCTCCTTAATGATCTCCCCCACTTAGAAATGTCCTAATAAGAAAAGCATCAGAAGATCAGTCTAAGGGTTTAACAATCATACCTCCTTCCGGGAGCTCCATTGGAGTTATTGCATTAATGCGTCCTTGACGCTTCACCACTTCTTGGTTCCTTCCAACATAGTCTCTTAGCATGGGGCAGTTCGGTATACGATGTTCCTGACTTCCATTTCACAGGCAAGCCCTGGCCTTCTTCCAACACTTGTTCGCTTGGTGCCCAGGCTTGTCGCAAAATTTACAATATTCCACCGTCGTTATTTCTTCTAGTTTGATCTTTTTCTCCATGCCATAGTCCTTCCCAGTGGTTGGCCTTTTGTTGTTGTTGTAGTTGTTGGTGTTGGAGAAAGTTCCAGTTGTATCGACTACTCCCCTTTTTATAAAGGTCGGCTTTGAGATGTCCTTCCCCACATGCCTTCCACCTTAGCCATAGTGTCTTCTACGAGTTCAGCTCTTTGGACCATCTCAGTGTAGGTTTGTATGTCGTGTGTCCGAGCTTCTCAATAAACATGGGCCTAAGCCCATCCACGAATCTATTTGCCTTCAGTCTTTCTGTGCCCACCAGAGGTGGGGCATACACTGCCAGACGAGCAAATTGAGCTTCATACTCAGCCACAAACATGCTCTTTTGCTTCAATGCGGCAAACTTCGCCGCCTTCTTTTCCTTAACCCTGTCAGAGAAATACTTTCCTCGAATATCTCTAGGAATCCAGCCCACTACAGTTCAGCTACATTTGGCAGATGAGCCAATGTGGCCTTCCAGCATGCTCGAGCATCCTTTGTGAATTGAAAAGTGGCCAGTACCACCTTCTCCCTATTGGTGCATTGCATAACTTGGAAGATTCTTTCTATTTCTTCCTACTAGTTCTCTGCCTCATCTGGGTCAGGGAATCCAAAGAAACGAAGAGGGTTCAAACTCCTAAAGTTATGGTGCAGATCACCGGCTCTGTTCCTAGCAGCAGCAGCCTGGTTTCCAGCATGAACTACATTTTGCAGGGCCTGAGTCAATCCAGCGACTGTTTCTTGCATTGCTTGCCACTGATTGCGAGCCATTGCAATTGAGTGTAAGAGTTATGGGGGTTTCTGAGAAAGGATAGAAGCCAATTAATGTCTCTAGATACATTATAAGGGTCAATGGGTAGGTAGTTCATTCAACTAATATATTCCCAGTCTCTACCCATTCCCACCAGGTACTATATGTAATTTCCACAACCTAGGTTTCATAGATATCTCTTAATCCTGAGACATATATCCTATTTGGTTTTCCTAGACTCTGATACTACTAAACTGTCACATCCCGAGAATTACACAGTGGATGTTAATTCGGATAATTCAAGTCGATATTTTGAGACGTGAACAGTCGACAAATAAGCCTCTAGCTAGCACGCACTAAATGCATATCAACGCAACATCAAAATAGGGCCTAAATAATGAACTCAATGGAAATTGTATTCAAAACTCATCTCATTGTATCATAGTTAACTAATACAACACTTAAACTTTGTATAACAGAACTAAGACTCAATAAAAGGATAAGTATATTTATTCCTCACTACCTACTACATGAATCTAACACTCCAGACAAGCTAAATATAGATAGACTCAAGTGTTGGGACGCTCATCACTTGAACGCATTCCCATCCTCGACTTGCTCTTCTTCTTGTATCTCATAATCACCTAGAATGGTTAAAAGTAGGGAATGAGCAAACAAGCCCAGTAGGATTTAGATCTCAATGTGCGGGCAATGATATAAGTGATTAACAATTTAGATCTAGGTGAGCACGATTGTCATGATATGCATGTACGAATAAAACTCATTAAAACATGATACATGAACAAGCTAGATAGAGCGATCATGATAGAACAAGAGCTTGAATGATATAAAGAGCAAGGGTATTCAATAGAACGTCATGTAACAAGCACACAAGATACCACTTTGAATTGCAATAATTGCAAGATGGACATATCATGCAAGCAAGCAAGCACGAGCACAAACTTTTAACACGGTTCACATAATCAGGCATGTAGACACTAATGTACACCAAGGAAAGATCCACCTTGAAATGCACACTAGGACACGTGTATGTGGATATTGTATCTAGCATTCAACATGCACAACTCCCAATGCAGATGCAATGCCATCGTCTATAGACAACCAATGAAAGTCCACAACACTTAGCTTCCGGAATGACCAAGTTCATAAATAGTCGTCAATAACCTTGTTTTGTCTGTCGACAACCCAGACAAGTTTTCATAATCTTGTTTCTAGATAGAAAATCTATAGCAGTAGATGTCGAACCGTAAAGCCAGCGACCAACACGTGAGCATGATGTGCATTTAATTAGGGTGTCCTTTCCTTATACACAAGGATTCCCGTGTACGTGTGAGGATAAGGACACACCTATAAAAGGTCCCCTTTGTTCCTCATTGGAAAGAGAGCCCACACACACATTCAAAAGACCCTGCAGCAGCTAGAGAAGGACTCCCCAATGCTCTGCTCGAGTCCAAGTGTAGAAGACCAGAAGCACCAACTAAGGGGATCAATCTGGGGTTGAATTCATCATCAAAGCTCGAGGATTCAAACCAGCCTTCTGCAATTCGAAACTGGAAGACCTGGATAAAGGGCTTGGATGATTCAAACTAATCATCTGCTACTCCTTGTGTTTGAATTTTCTACTTGTACTTCAATTCTATCTTCTTCAAAATATCGGATGTTGAACTGGGCATTCCTTGTGCTCAATTGAAGCATGTATGATTTGATATGAGATTTCCATCATTTCAAGTCGTGTGTGTTTTGAACTTGCTTCATAAGTCATTTGTATGTGTGTGTCTGGACGGTGGATGTAGATACACAAGTTGTGTAGTCCAAACCACCTTACATTCTTGTGTTCTCGTGGTTTGATCTAATCTAACGCTAGAAGATTGATAGGCACGTT
Source organism: Colocasia esculenta (assembly GCA_014218235.1). Taxonomy (NCBI): domain Eukaryota; kingdom Viridiplantae; phylum Streptophyta; class Magnoliopsida; order Alismatales; family Araceae; genus Colocasia; species Colocasia esculenta. The sequence goes on along the minus strand of CM024760.1, from coordinate 117,594,505 downwards.
CACTAGTTCTTATTGCTATCATCTTGCCATCTTTTAACCCACACTTTGTATACACAAACAGACTAAAGTTTGATCTATGTTTACCCTAGATCTTTACATCAGCTGTAGATTTCGAATTTGATCAGTGTTTCCTTTAAATTGTCAGAAATCCATTCAACCCCCCCCCCCATACCTTATAGATTTCCTTAATAGCTAATTTTCCAATCCATCAATTGGTATCAGAGCATGTTTCTCCGTTTTTACAGTTCAATTGTTTTGATCTAACGATCAGGAGAGATTCTGAATGATGAATGCTAATAGGAGATTTTTGGCTGAAGGACACTCTGAGTCTAGGACTCCATTCTTCAATGCAACTGACTACACCTATTCGAAAAATCGCATGTAAGTGTTTTTGAGAGCCCAAGACTATCAGCTGTGGAAGATTGTGAGCAAAGGACCTATTGAGATGCCAAATGATGAGGACACCTGAACATGGGAATATATACAAAAGGCCACATTGAATTGGAGTGCTATGAACATGATGCAGTGCGCTATTCATCCGAAAGAATATTCAAGAGTGTCCACATGTACATCTGCAAAGGAGATGCGGAATAAAGTGGAATTAATTTATGAAGGTACATCAGAGGTAAGGGAAACCAAAGCTAGTATGTTTGATTAAGAATATGAAATGTTTAAAATGATAAATGAAGAAACAATATTAGACATGTTTGCTCGATTCATGACAATTATTAATAGTCTTAAGAGTCTTAAGAGTCTTAAGAAGGACTACAGTGAAAGTGACTTAGTGTGGAAGATACTTCGGTCTCTTCCACTTGCCTGGCACACTAAGGCCACTATCATTGAAGATTCTAAGAACTTGTCTACAATGCAATTAGATGAATTGATAGGTTCTTTAATGACTTATGAAATTAGTCTGAAAAAAAAGAATCTGAGTTCACTAAGAAGAAATCAATTACATTGAAAGCTTCATCTAGTTCTAAGAATGAGGTTGAAAATGAGGAGAATGAAATGTCTAGTGAAAGTGATACTGATGAAATGACCTTATTGACTAGATAGTTCAGAAAATTCCTCAAGTTCAGAATGAAAGGAAAAGGTAACTTCAAAACCTTTCCTAAGAAAGAATTTTCAAATAAGTTTGATTCCAACGACAAGAATGGCATGATTGTTTGTTATGAGTAAAAAGTAGGGGCATATGAGAGGTGAATGTCTAGAGCTCAAAAATAAGTTGACTAAGAAGACGTTTGAGTATAAGAAGTCTAGAGCCATGATGGCTACATGGAGTGATGAAGATCAAGATGAGCAAGACCAAGAGGAGTCTGAGAACGAAAATGAAGAAATCACATGTCTAATGGCTAGTAGTGAGGACCAGAATGAGGTAAATTCTTCATTTGAAAACATCACTACTGAAGAGTGGGAAGAGGCTTATACTATCTTGTTTGAGAAATTCTATGAATATCATTCTAAAAATAAAGCTTTGAAAAATATAATAAACAATCTTGTGCATAACACCAATGCAAATGAGCAAGTTGAATTTCTAAACAAAGAAGTAAATCACTAGAAGAATGAAAAAGAAAATTTTCATGTTGAACTTGATTTCATGAAACAAAAACTTTACGAAAGTGAAAAAGGAAAACAAGTGCTATGAGGGTCTTTTGAAAAAACTTGAGAATGAAAACAAAGAAATTTAGAAGAAAATGGAGGAAGTTCAAAAAGATCTGAAAGATAAGAATGAAACCTTATCAAAGTTTGTAAGAAGTAAAGAAACCTTGATGTTGTGCTAGGAGTTAACCAGCACCACCAAGCATGGATTGGGATTTCAAAATGAAAACTAGAAGAAATTTGAACAAACTTTGATCACATCGTTTGTTCAAAATAGATCAAATACAAATGATCAAGTTTCACTGAGAAACAAATGATTGAATGAAAAGAAAAACAAGCAGAATAATTGGACTAGTTGACAAGTGAGAGTGCTTGTCAACAAGTATCTACACAAGAACTTGAATTGTCGACAAGCATGGCAATCTGTCGACAGATCTAGACAAACCAAGTATTGTAGTGATCAAAAGATGCAAAACAACAGAAATGCGCATGTTCAAAATAATTACAAGAAAATTACAAGAAACCAAGCTCCATCATGTAACATTTGTGAAAATTTTGGTCATATTGAATCACATTGTTGGTATAAACTGAGCATGATAAAATATAGACAAATGTGGATTCCAAAGCATCTACTTTCTTGTATGAATGAGCACATTGGACCCAAAGTAAACTGGGTACCAAAATTTTCCTTCTGATTTGTTTATGTAGGAATGCCTAGCAGCCCAAAATCAAAATAAATGGTACTTCGACAGTGGTTGCTCAAGGCATATGACTGGAGACAAAAAGAAATTTTGTTTGCTTGTAGAAAGAGATGGAGGTCAAGTCATCTTTGGAGGTAACAATAAAAGCCATATAGTTGGCATAGGTATGGTAGGTAAGGATTCTTCTAATTCAATAGAAAATGTGTTGCTTGTGGAAGGTCTTAATCATAACTTGTAAAGCATCAGTCATTTATGTGATAAATGCTACAAAGTCATCTTTGATTTAGAAGCATGATAAATAATTGACAAGGAATAAAGAATTGTTAGATTTTTTGGTAATAGAGTAAATAACATTTACTTAGTTGATTTAGATGAACCAAAGGATAAAAATTTGTGTTTTGTTGCTAATAAAAATGATCAGCTTCATTTATGGCATCGTAGTTTAGCACATGCAAGCTAAAATATATTAAATAAACGAATGAAGTTGAAACTAATTAAAGGTCTTCCTAAAATTGAGTCAAATAAAGAATTGAGTTTTTGTGATGCATGTGTACAGGGTAAACAAACAAGGACATCATTCAAAACCACAACACCATTAATCACTTCAAAACCTTTAGAACTATTGCACATGGACCTGTTTGAACCTACTAGAACACTCAGTTTCAATGGCAAACATTTTGGCTTTGTCATTGTGGATGACTTTTCTAGGTTCACTTGGCTCATTTTTCTATCTCATAAAAGTGATACTCTGAAAAAACTTTGAAGCCTTCTTTAATAAAATTGAGCATGGAAACAATAATAAAATATGTTTAATCCGTACTGATCATAGGGGAAAATTTGACAATAATTTATTTTTTAATTTCTGCATGAACAAAGGAATTGAACATAAGTTTTCTTCTCCGAGGACTCTAGAACAAAATGGAGTGGTAGAGAGAAAGAATAGGACACTGGTGGAAATGGCTCGAACACTTGGGGTGGAAAGTCAATTTTCAAGAAGTTTTTGGGCAAAAGCTGTGAATACGTCATGTTACATCTTAAACGGAGCCATGGTAAGACCGATAACAAAGAAAACCCCATATGAGCTTCTAAAAGGTAAGAAACCAAACATTGGATTTTTCAATTTTTTTGTTGCAAAATTTTCATTCATAATAATGATAGTGGACTTAGACAAATTTGAAACAAAAAGTGATCTAGGAGTTTTCTTAGGATACTCTGAACATTCGAGAGCTTATATAGTTTTTAATTCTAAAAATAAAATAGTAGAAGAAACTCCACATGTTGTTTTTGATGAACTCCATACAAAAACTAATAATTCAAATGCTTGCAAAACTGATGAGGATGAAAAAGCGATACCTGGAGAAGAAACTGAAAAGAACTTGTCGACAGACCAAATAGAGGTTGTCGACAGACCTCAAGCAACCCATCAGAATGAATCGACAGTCACCAATTTATAGGTTTTCAAAAGATCACCCACTTGAGAATGTGATTGGAAACGTATATGATAAGGTTCAAACTAGATCTCAATTTAGAAACATTGTTGGTCAAGATCAAATGGCTTTCATTTTTCAAGTGGAACCCAAAAACATAGAGGAGGCCTTAAAATATATTTCGTGGATATATGCAATTCATGAGGACTTAAATCAATTTCAGAGAAATAATGTTTGGAGTTTAGTCCCTAAAACCACAGAAAATACAATAATTGGAACAATATGGGTTTTTAGAAATAAATTAAATGAAGAAGGGAAATTTGTTAGGAATAAAGCTCCTTTGGTTGCAAAAGGGTACAATCAGAAATTTGGTGTAGATTCTAAAGAATCCTTTACTCCAGTAGCTAGGCTAGAAGCTGTGAGGATTTTGTTAACATATGCTTGCTCAAATAAATTTAAATTGTTTCAAATGGATGTTAAAACCACTTTTCTGAATGGTTACGTTAAGGAAGAGGTCTTTGTTGGACAACCACTAGGTTTTAAAATTTCTGATTAGCCTAACCATGTATATAAATTGCACAAAGCTCTTTATGTTTTGAAGCAGGCACCCAGAGCATGGTATGACAAATTGAGCAACTTCTTGATTGGTAAAAACTATTCCAGAGGTAAAGTGAATCAAACACTTTTCACAAAATGTGTCCACAATCACATCATTGTAGTTCAAGTGTATGTTGATGATATTCTTTTTTGTTCTACTAATCCTTCACTCTGTGAAGAATTTTCTAAACATATGCACAGCGAATTTGAAATGACTCTTATGGGAGAGTTGTAATTTTCCTTAGCCTATAGGTTAAACAATTTCAAGATGGATTTTTCATCAATCAAGAGAAATATGTCAAAAATTGCTGAAGAAATTTCAGTTTCAGCAAGCCAAGTCAGCAACTACACCGATAAGCACGTGTTAAAATGGACACTAATGATAAAGGTAAAATGGTAGATGCAAAATAATACAGAGGTATGATCGGCTCTCTCCGATATTTTACTGCAAATAGACCAGACATATAATTCAATGTTTGTCTTTATGTTAGATTTTAATCTAATCCTACGTAGAGTCATTTACTTGCAGTCAAGAGAATTTTTAGATATGATTCTAGATCATTTGATTTGGGATTAGGGTACCCAAGTGGATGCAACATTGACTTGCTTTCTTATTCAGATGCTGATTTTGCTGAATGTAAGATTGACAAGAAGAGCACTAGTGGTTTCTGTCAATTCCTAGGAGGGTGCATGGTCTCATGGGCATCCAAGAAGCAACACTCGGTTGCACTTTCCACTGTAGAGGCAGAATATGTTACTGCATGGAGCTATGCAGCCCATGTGTTGTGGGTCAAAGTCAATTCTTTAATGATAATATTGATCTTGGATGCACACCCATCCTATGTGACAACACAAGTGCTATAAATCTTTCTAAAAATCCAATTCAACACTCGAGAACTAAACATATTGAAATAAGACATCATTTCCTAAGAGATGAAGTTGCCAATAAAAACATTGAATTAAGTTTTATACTAGCAGAAAAATAAGTGGTTGACATCTTTGCAAAACCTTTGATAGAAGATAGATTCACAACTTTGAGAAGAGAGCTTGGCATATGCAAAATGCAATAAACTCCATTTTGAAACTGTAAACAATTTGATCTTCTATGCAATGACTATGTGGTATATCAAATGGTGAAATGTGGAAGGGAAAGTTAAGCTTATCTAGAAACTATCATTATGCGTGAGAAAAATTCTCTGCAAAGTACCAATAGTCCTTTCTTGCATGAAGGTCATCAAGAAAATAATCATTTTCCTTCAAATGACAACACTTCATATTGATAGCTTTTCTGTTGAATACATTACTTGATTATGTTTACTTGTTCATGGCCATGATTTTCTATGCATCATACTTCTCATTGACTTCTTGGTATATCAAATGGTGAAATATGGCAGGAGATGATAAGCATGTCTGGAAACTATCATTATGCTGAGAAAAATTCTCCGCCAGTACCAAAAGTCACTCTATACTGAATGACAAGTGTGTGCATAATCATGTTTGAATTGATTTTATAACTTTTCACACCATGCATATAGTAAGGGGGAGTAAAGTTGAAAAAGGGCGAAAATGTCTTTCAAAAGGGCTACTTTCTAAAATTCTTTGTGGTAGGAACTTGGATTATCCATTTCTTGTATCAAACAATCTTTCATGACTGCCTTGTCGACAACCTCCACATGGATTGTCGACAGATGTTCTTTCCCACAATCCATTGAATCTATGATCTTAATACTTGCCGACACATGAGATCTGGTTGTTGACAGATGCCTTGAAAATCCTCGCACATTGTTTCAATCTAGACTGAGGTCTGTCATTACATCTTTGAGGGGGAGTTATCTGTGAGAGGGACCTGTTTCATTTTCAGTCTATATTTCTTGGTCACTCTCCTATCTTTAAAATTTCTTTAATATCTTTCTATCAATGATATGGTTGTGTTCTATTTTTTTAAGTACTCTTTGATTTAGTTCCCAGTAATTATGCGCAATCTTTAATTAATCATGATTGATATGAACTCATCTACTGTGTCTTTTGAGTTTAATGGTTTATCTGTAATAAAACTAATGCATTCTATGATTAAAGAGTGTTTTTAGACACTTAATGGCAGGCTAGATATATTGCTTTACAACTAAAATTAAAAATTATCTAGTAGTCCTGTATGTACTTGATTAAAGTGCTCTCGAATTTGAGCTAATTTAGCCCAATTAAGAGTGAATTATTTGTGTGTTTAAAAATGCCATCTATGATAATAGAAAGAGTGGTGAGTTCATGTAACACAAAATGCAGCATGAAAATAAATTGTTCAATAACAATTCTATTAAATAGACTGACTGCAGACAGAGTAATGCTCAGTCACATTAAGTAACTGGGTTATTTTGCCTTACCAATGATTTAACTCAAGTAAAATGATGTGGAATTAAGTATCTTTGTAATAAAAATAATGAGGGTTAACCACTAAGTAATCAGGAGGTCTTGCATTTGGTAAATGTGACTCCTTACACTGAAAGGTGTGAAATTAACCAAACTGTTCATGCAGCCTTCCAAAAAATTTGTTCAAAAAGAACAAGAAAAATTTTCAATGAACTTTTTCTGAAAAATCATTAAGTTGACATTTTTTGAAGATCATTTTATACATATTACTTGAGTTGGTGTAACTTACTTTCTATTCTGGTCACCAAATCAAGAATATTCAGTGACAACTAAGATGCATTTTTTTTTGACTGTACAGTCATTATATAACTTGGCATAGTTGTCTAAAATTCACTCTATCCTTGAACTATAGCATTTATTATTTTTAAACCATTGAAAAAAGAATTTAGACACAGAGTGAATGATATTCATCTCATATTCATGTCAGCATATAAGAGTATATGGTTACTAGCTCTTAAATCAAGGAAGCACATTTTATTAGGCATAACCATATCTTTATTCTTTCAAATCATTGTCCATTCATATTACTGTTTGAGATTCCATCCATGTGATCAATAGGAGTCAACAACTTTTATCAAAAAGTTATCTTCAGTGGTTGTCGACAGATGACCTTACAGTTGTCGACAACCGAAACCCAAAATTCAAATCGGGTCACAATTTGTCTGGTTTTCTTATGTCGGTTCATCTCCCAAAGGGATTTAAATAACCCTAGTTGTCAACACACACATTTTCAACCCTTCAAATGCGCCCTTCCTTCTATAAACTCCATCATCTTCTCTCTAGGGCGAAGTCACCAGTGCATCTATCTACTACAACTTTCTTTCCTTCTCATCTCTCTGCACCATCCCCTTTCTACTCCATTTTCATCATGGCACCAATGCAGAAAATGGTTGCCTCTCATCAGCGGAGGTCCTCTCAGATTGAAGGTGAAGATTCTAGGGTTCCTACAGAACAGCAAAGCAATCATCGCGCAGATAGGGTTCTAGTGCTGAATGTGCGAGAGAATATTGACTTGTCCAAAGTTTGTGGGGTTTTAAATAAGATAATGCAGCCCATATATGTAAGGCCCTGGATTTTGCACTCTTATATTTGTTTTTTTGTGAGTTGACATTTTTTTACTGGGTTTTTGGCTTTGGGAAGTTAACGACATAGTCGATTGCTGTCAACTTTATGTTGACGACAACTACATTGACGTCAACCCCTCCGGGTGTGTGTGGGTTTCCTGCTCCGATCCAACTATGATCTCTTCGGGGATAGACTTGGAAAGCCCGAATTGGGTGGAGATTCCCTTTCCTACCATGAGCACAACCCAAACCTCTATAAATATTGGTCGTTTCTGTAAAGGGGGAATTTTTACTCAGCTAGGGTTATTTGGAGTTAGGAGAGAGAAAAAGGAGATATTTTGAGGTGAGAAATCCAGTAAATCAGAAGTTGTATCAATGTTCCTTGGCAAAAGAAAGGCTCAATAGAACGTGGAGAGGCTTCGGCTTCGTGGGGAGATCACCTTCTAAAACGTAGAGGTCGAATCAAGCTAGAGAAGATCATCTCTTTGGCTTGGCTGAGGAGGGATTCGTCATCTGAATTCAATCTTTGGGGAGCTTTTATGAGGCAAGTAACTTACGGGTTTCATCTGTGTGCCTATCACGTAGGGTTTTACGATTTTTACCAAATTTTGTATCGTGTCCTGAATCCCTAATTTCTCTTTTTCTTTGGTCTCAGTCTACACTTTTTATAGACAATAGGTTGAAGGCAACATCCATTGCCGTGAAGTTCTTGTCTTGATAGAAAACGACCTTCCTGTCAACACTCTTGACGACAATGCCTTTGCCGTTAAGTTCTTCAATTTCCAGAAAAATTATTTTAAAAGCATGCGATGTGATTTTTCAGAATTTTTGGGTGTAAAGTCAGACTTTAAGGTTTATATCATAACATGTGCATAATGTGGAGTAGTTAATGAAGTTTTGGTGTTTTTTTATTATTCCTATAAATTATTAGAATTTCTATTGATGTTAGATATGCATGTTATGTTAGATTTAATTTAGGAAAAATAAGTATGATGTGAATCTTTGTCTTAGTATTTTTTTGTGGATTTAGGGTACCTGTGAACATGTTTTTAGATCATTAGATTGTTCTACTTCATGTTAAATTTATTTTTAGTGAGCCATCATGTTAATTACCTAGAGACTATTTTAAACGTTAAAAATAGGTATACTATTTCAAAAATTCTGAAAATTTTGTTATATCATATGTTATATATATATATATGATCTGCGGTTAAAATTTGAGCATGTACTGACATTTGTTACTATTGTTTCTAGTTATAAGTCTTTAATGTTAGCGTCCTTCTTTATGGTGGTTCGGACTATGTGTCACAATGAAAATATGTGAAATAAGTGCGAAAATAAGTGTGAACCTGATCATGTGAACGTGATGTGTTAATGTGATCTAATGTGAAGTAGAGTGAAACCATGTGAATATATTCTATTTATGCTAAAACAGCAAGCGAAGAGTAAGTAATGGTGGTATATGAAGGTGTTTAATGAGAAAGATGTCATGTTAGTATCATGAGTAGATATGTACTTGATTTGATCATACATTATATGGGAATGTGTCATACTTGTGAGTTGTGCTAACCACTATGTGCCATATGAAATCTATGCATAGTTGGTATGTTAATGCATGTTTATTTAGTACTTGCTAATAGCCATGTGAATCATGTGATAGTTTACTTAATGCATTATACCTGTGTAGAGTGTTTGTGATAAGTGTATGGATGTGATCAATGGGTTGCTTGCTGAGTTTATTGTGTAGACTCATTCTTGCTTAAATATACAGGTGAGGCAGGTATTCCAGATATTGAGGAGGAGATATCGAGAAGTGACTCCGATCGTGAGGAGTAGTTGCGGCTTAGAGAGTTATTCTTATAGCTTGTACTTTTCTTTTGCTTAGTATGTGAGACATTACTGTGTTATGGACTTATGGACTTGGTTATTTGTGGATTTTTCATATTTACCTTATTACTATATAGGCTGTGGCATGTGCGTGGTAATGGAATAAGAATTACTTTTATTTTCGTTGTAATTTCCTTAGATATTTGTGTACATCTCTACATACCGTGTTGTGCTGGGTACATGTCCCACTATGATGGCACACTTTATATTGATGTGGATTGGTATAATTGTAATAGTATAAAGTGTTGTCTAGCTAGCAAGCCCAGAGGGGGGGGGTGAATGGGATTCTTTAAAATTCAATTATCTAAACCTGTGCACAAAAACATTTAACACAACATACTATGATCGATTGTTAGCGTTAGTAAAATGATATATAACAACCACAAATAGACAGGCACACAACACATAGGTTTTATCTTGGTTCGAACCTCCTTTCTGCAGGAGTCCTACATCCAGTCCCTGAGCAACAACTCAGGATATCACTACCCAAGGGTACAGTCCCCCTCAAGGACACTTACACATCCAGCCGCAGTTGGCCTTCTCTTCACAATCGGAAGAGGTACAATTCACCCTGACCCTCGGGTCTTCCTTCTACACGAAGGGAACACAACCACCTGTCAACCACAGGTCTTCTCTTCAACCCAGAAGAGGAACAACACCACAAAGCATTGAAAAGAAGGACAAGCCCCTAGACCAAGCTAATAGAGCAGTGCTTGATCTGAAGCAAGAACTGAGAGGAAGAGATCTACAAAGAGGAACTCTCTCAGTACACTAATGCTCTGTCAAGGATTTTCACTAGACGCAAAGAGCTAAGAGCTTAAACAATGGAATGAGGCTTGGCTCTTCTGATACTTGCAAACTCTCAGATGAGAAAACTTGTAAAGAATTCAAATTCCCTTTTTCTCTCTGGAGTCTTCAGTCTTCAATATATATCTTCTTTTTGAAAACTAGACATTGAAGTATCTGTTGTCTCTAAGCTCTGGTATACGTTAGACTGTATGGTCTTAAAGAGCTTCTAGTCAGCAGATCTTTACATTCCACGCATGCAAAAAGAAGATCTTTCTCGATATCCTTTAGCTTCTTATTGTCCAACGGTGTAGTGTGCGATACTGTCAGAGACCTGCACACAATAAATACTAAACGGTAGACAGCTATGCTATCTCTTGGCTTGTCAGTCAACGTTAGAAGCTAAGCAATAGGACTACACACTAAAATGGAAATGTCATTCTGTCTTAAGATAAAGTGTTTTTTCATAGAAGCATTAGACTAGAAGGCACCCAGATATATTTCGCGCAGAGATGTGCACAAACGCATTAAATGCATGGACATTGGTGCTGCACACACGAAGACTTTGATTTTTCAAAGTATTTAAAATATCAAGTCGTTATGGCTCATGAAATCGTTATGAGTATGACTTATGAAATCGTTGAGTGAATGAGTCGATGTTCATGTGAATCGTTGCATGTTCATAAACAAATTGATGTACACACAAATCGTTATAAGTCAATAACCAAATCGTTGTAGAGAAAAATCGTTATGTGAATATAAGGAAGACGTTATAAATAAATCGTTATAAGCGAGTCGTTGTGAACAAATCGTTATAACCAAATCGTTCTAGAGATAAATCGTTGTTTCACTTATCAAGTCGATGCAGTGATCAAGTCATTGTTTTGCTTTATCGAATCGTTATACTGACCAAGTCGTTATTTGTGACTTATCGAATCATTACACCAACTAAATCGTTGTGTAACTCATCGAATCGTTACGGCGACCAAGTCGTTGTATAACTTGTCGAATCATTATGGAAGTAAACCGTTATGAAGCACAATCATTGTGAGAGCAAATCATTGTTCTCACTTAAGAAATCGTTATAAGAGCAAATCGTTGTACACACTTAAAAAAATCGATGTGAGAGCAAATCGTTGTTCTTACTTAAGGAATCGATGTGAGAGCAAATCGTTGTTCTTACTTAAGGAATCGATGTGAGAGCAAATCATTGTTCTTACTTAAGGAATCGATGTGAGGGAAAATCATTGTTCTCACTTAAGGAATCGATGTGAAAGCAAATCGTTGTTCTCACTTAAGAAATCGATGTGAGAGCAAATCGTTGTTCTCACTTAAGGAATAGATGTGAGAGCAAATCGTTGTTCTCACTTAAGGAATTGATGTGAGAGCAAATCATTGTTCGCACCTATCAGATCGTTATGAGAAGGAAATCGATGTATACACTTAGTGAATCATTTTGAGATCGAAATCGATGCGCTCTCTTAACAAATCGTTCTGAGACCGAAATCGATGCGCGTTCTTAACGAATCGTTCTGAGATTGAAATCGATGCGATACTTATGAAATCGTTGTGAGGCCGAAATCGGTATGTCACTTACCAAATCCTTATGAGTATGAAATCGATAGAAATGAGAAAATCGTTATGAAACTAATGAAGTCGATGTGTACTTAGAAAAATTATATGCTCTGAACTTTAAATGATATGAGGTAAGAATTACTTACATATGCGGCTCGATTTCTTTCCTATTTATTTCCTCTAATTGAGCTTCTTATAAACTTGTCAAAAAATACTTGTTAGGATTTTGTTAATCATCAAAATATAATAATTAATATTATATGGCGATGGACTGATCATCATAAAGGGGGTCATTACAGTGATTGGTAACAGAGCCTAACAGGTTAAGATTGTTCATAAATAAGCCATCATCCATGCAATATTCCAAAGCCTTTATAGAACCTGTCCATGTATGTAGAAAATATCTAATAACGAAGTAAAAATAGATAAGAAAATGGATAGGGTTAAGAACTTAGAACCTAATTGAGTTGTTTGTATTACAAGAAATGGTGAGCCGAGGTAGGGGTAGCACTCAGACTCGGGAGGACATGTAGAGACGGGGAGAGAGGGGCGAGCAACAGGCCCCAGCGCACCAGGGTTCTTCTATGCCACCACCACCACAACCTGTGGATTATGGCAAGTTCATGCAAGGTCTAGTCCAGGCGATGTAGAAGCAAGCACAGACTCAGGCGGAGCGACAGGCTCAGTTATAGGCACATGCTAGCATTGTCAAGTAGGAGTAGTTTGTTTTGTCATTGTGTGTTTACTTATGTGTTGCAGTCCCATAGCCGGACAGTATCCACTAGCACCTAGCTGGTCTTCTTTTCACACAGGAAGAGGAACACTATATATAGTCCTACAACTGGACACAAGTCTTTCTTAGAAAAGAATGAACAAACTGAGAGCCATACAAGATGAACAGTAAGGAACTCAAACTCTCAACTCACAAACTCTCCCCTAGGTTTACAACTGTGATAGTCCTCGTCGTTCAAACCCGTTAACCCAATAACGAGCTTGACCTGACTCTGTCTCCGACGAACCGGCTAAAGCCTCGCAAGGGATATCAACGCACACATGTCCGTGGAAATATAAAAGAACACGCTGAACATATATGAGATTTCATATCTTACACAAGTTCACATGAAATGTACATATCCAGTTCTGAACTAAAGTCAAAGTACAGAGCGCAACTGCCTGGGACAAAACACCCAAGGCATAACATAAAGAAAATTACTCTGCTGGTGGTGTAGGCCCGACTCCGCTACGGTGCGATCCTGAACTAGAAGAGGGATGAGAACCCTCCTGCTCTCCTTCATTTGAAAGAAGAAGGGGTGAGCCTCACAAGTCACTGGCTCAGTAGGGCAACTCCCCAAAATCCAAGAGAATGATAATATAAACAAGGCATATATTCAATTAAAAGGTAACACTACCTATGCATGGTACTACAACTGTGAATAAATAAACGGCAACTCATGTAAATGCGTACAAGCTAAAGAAGGGCACGCCGTACATGAGAACTGGTTCGCGACACCAGTCACTGACCCGAAAAAAACACACAAGACTACCTCTTAGCTTCGCAGCCACAGACGAAAGGTCCAGCTACTACTCCACCTCAAAAAGATCAAGAACTGTGGAGACCAACCAACACCACTCCTGCATACCACACAGTTGCAGGCCTAAGCCTGGCACCTTTAGGGACTCTGGCCCGAGCTCCCTATAGTGAGGCACTAGAAAACTGGACTAGCTGGGGACCAGTATGTCTACTAGTGTCTGTCCCCCAACCATGAGCGCGCTACAAGCGACTGCACACTCATAAACACACATCGGTGCCCATTGTCATCTTTCCCTCAGCCAGACGTACAACTCAAACTCAAGATTGAGGGTGTTCAGGAAGATGACACAAACCTTAACAGTACACACTGTATCAGGACAAACCCCGAGCACCATGTCCTTGGCTCACAATGAAACTGGGGTATCCGACTTGAGAGGTAACCACGGAAGGCGTTAAACAACCCAACTTGCTATACACACAAATATCCAAGCAAACTCGATGTTTCCAACCACGATATGAGCCATCACACTTACATGCTCTACATTACTTAACCAACACTACACAAGCAATGTACAATAGAAAACAGACAGACTGGCCACAGAACCCAACAGCTCGGGTGGCCACATTCTAAAATGCGACCAACACAGTGGACGCCATACGAAGCATGAATCGTGACGGACCAACCCTTCGGCTTAAAACCTGAATCGCTACCAGACAGGTCGTCGCGTACAAAAGGTGATGTATGGGTCTGTCGCCTTTCAAACTGAAGAACCCTATCTTGTTTTCTCATTTTGGAAATCACATAAAACAACTATTTATGATTGTAAAGCATGAAATAACCATTCCCATGATATCCTAAGCATGTTGACTACCAAATATAAGCAATACTACAATTAAAACACTTCTAACCTAATCCACACAAGCCACACAACCAAAACTAGGTGAAAGTTCCCCTATCAATGGGAAGAACATAGAAACGACACCGTCCCAGCATTGCCCGCGCTCCAAAGCACCTCCTCGCGCCGGAAGCACGCCAAAAAATTCACCAAAACCCCTTAATTGCAGGAAAACTCCCCCATAGCGCCCATGTGGCTGAACATTGTAACCTGCACTGTTTGGCCATGGCTAGCACCCCAAACAAAACTCAGGCTAAATTGCAACCTATGAGGCCATCGCATTTAAAACGTGACGTACCTGGTCGTCGCAATTAAGCCCCAATGACGCTGCATATGCCACGCGGCGCGCATGCAGCTGCGCCCAAGTAAAGTCAGCGTTAAATCGCGACGTAGCATGCGGTCGAATTTATGAAGAATCGCGATGCTTGTGTTGGTCGCATTCTTAATGAGTACACCAGAGATCTGTTGGGCTGGAATTTTCCAACCCTCCAGCCTCACACCCTGCTACACACAGCATCAAACACTCATACACACATACAAACTCAACTAACGGGCCACACACTGGCCCCCAAACCCAATAAACTACAATCAGGAAGTTCAGGACATTACATTACTATCACCTAAATGAAATTTCATCCTCGAAATTTAGGAAGTAAGATCAATCAACAGTTTATCACATGCAAGACTATCACTTAAAGAATTAAAAGCTTACTCAAACATGTATGGATACATTCTGTACATCTCATCTGCCAATTCCCAAGTATCCTCTCCACCTTGCCTATTTTCTCATCTGATCTTTACTAGCTCAATATCTTTATTTCTCATCCTCTGTGTTCATCGTTCTGTAATCATTACTGGATACTCTGGCATGGACATATTTGGTTTTAAATCATCGCGAGTATAGCTGAAAACCTATGAAGCGTCCTGAATGTATCTTCTTAACATGGAAACATGGAACACATCACGAGCATTTGTAAAATCTACTGGAAGCTCCAATCTATATGGCGTTTTACCAATTCTATCTACCTCGTGCCAATTCAAGGGAGTTCTACAAGGTCTTCCATATACAGCTTCATATGGTGCCATTCTGATGTTTGTGTGGTAACTATTGTTGTAAGCAAAATCTACCATACACAAATGTTTTTCCGAACTTCCTCCCCAAACTAAACAACAAGCCAATAGCATATCTTTAATAGTCTGGATTGTCCTTTCCATCTATCC
Source organism: Colocasia esculenta (assembly GCA_014218235.1). Lineage (NCBI taxonomy): Eukaryota > Viridiplantae > Streptophyta > Magnoliopsida > Alismatales > Araceae > Colocasia > Colocasia esculenta. The sequence goes on along the minus strand of CM024760.1, from coordinate 117,578,797 downwards.
ATCGGTCTTGGGATAGTATGTTGAACTGTACCTCAACTGTGTACCAACAACTCTTTGAAAACTCCTCCAAAAACCTAAAGTAAACCTCGGATCCCTATCCGAAACAATAGATACTGGAATTCCATGCAATGGCACAATTTTATCTACATATAATCTTACTAATCTGTCCACCGCTCATGACATACTCACGGCTAACAATCTACACACCTTTGTCATCATGTCAACAAAGACCCATATACCATTGTGACCTGACACTGTCCTGGGCAATCCATAGCTATGTCATCCCATTTCCACTGTGGAATGGGTAGTGGCTTCAATAAACCTCCTCGCCTTTGATGCTCTACTTTAACTTGCTGGCATACTAAACATCTTGCTATAAATTCTGCTATTTCCTTTTTCATGATCAGCCACCAGAAATGATTCTTCAAGTCTTCATACTGTTGTGCCCCTAGTTTTGTTGTTATCATATGTCATGCAAAAGTGTCATAAATATATATATGAATTCTTCTAACACAAGTTTTTATTTGACAGGAAAAATTCACAAAGTCAAATGATCTCAGAGAGTTGACACTGATTGCTTAATAGGTCGACACACATCTCAGTGAGTGAGTTATTGGAGTTCTGTGAAGCACTTGAGTCAACACTACCCAAAGAATAGGTCGACACTGGATAGTCTTCTAGTAGAATAGAAGTCTAAAGTATTGCATAAGGTTGACTCTAGTTGAAGAACAGGTCGACACTAGTTGGTCTTTTGGTTGGCGCTGAAGGAAAAGAACTGCATAAGGTCGACTCCAGATGAGAATCAGGTCGACACAAGTTGAATTTCCTGTTAGCACTTAGAGAAAAGAAATGCATGAGGTCGACTCCTAATGAGGATCAGATCGACTCCACTAGTCTATGAGGTTGACTCCAGATGAAGGTCAGGTTGACTCTACCATTATGTAAGGTCGACACTAAGATGCTACAAAGTCAGCTCTATACTCATGGATAGCCAATCACAATAGCAGTCAATTGGATGAGGTCGACTCATGAAAGCATTGAGTCTACTGTACAGAAGCATCTTCACTGGTCCAAGTCAAGTTCCATGTGTGTGTCAACACTATGCTCAAAGTGTGTCGACTCTCTGACCCTTGTATTCCAATGATGAAAAGAATCTGTCGGCACATTAGTTCCAGTCACGTGACCCGAGGCCCAATGATTGGGACTTCGGGTACACCTTACAAGGTTCTGGAAGATACCCTTTTTAGCGGCAAAAGTACCTCCCAACGAATTAGGATTATGTTGGGGCCCACCTAAAAGATTTCGTGATGCTGATCAAAAAAGGGCATGTTGTCCTCTTCAGGAGATAACACACACAGAAAAAGTGTAGAGCATCTGAGAGCTAAAAAGTGCAGAAAGAGCAGAGAGCTTGAGTTCTAAAAGAAGAGCAGGCTTTGGAGTAGTCAACTGATCAATAAGAAAGGATGCTGGACCTCTTCTTCCACCCATATGAAGACCTGTTGCTGATCAATTGAAGCAGAGCATCGGAATTCAACCCAATTTAGAGACAATTGATCCTTAAGCTGCGACCAAAAGAAGAATCTGATGAGCTCAAGCCTGAAGAAGATGCAATTGGGAGTTCAAGGAGAAATCTGATTAGATCTCAACTTCAGTGAAACTGCACGCAGAGTGTTTGCAAATTTCTGCATTCATTCAACAATGTCCCTTGTTTGGTTTGTTCCCCATTTCTTCTAAACATCATCTATTTGGTTGTCTGATCCAGTTGGAGTAGATGGACTGATCCTACACTCTGTGTGTAAGGATTGAGAGATTGATACAATCTTGAAGCTGTGAATCAGCGGGCTATATGAAGCTGTGAATCAGTAGTTGTGTGACTGTTTTCACATGCTTGGTTTGTTGAGAGAAGCCTCACTTAGTTTAGCGAGGGGTGGATGTAGATGGAGCCGAACCACCTTAAAAATTATGCTTGCATTGTGTGGTGTGTGGTGCATTGGCTCTATCGCTTAGTCTAGTTTGATATAACAAGCTCTTTCATATCCGAAGATCTATTTTGGGCTTTTAATTTTCAAGTGGTCAATATCTATTCACCCCCCTCTAGATATTCATTCCATACCCAACACGTGGTATCAGAGCTAGGCTCTCCAATTCTTTTGTTTAACAACCAGGAGAGATCTGTGTGGAATGGATTCCAGAGGATATATTGCAAAAGATCATTCTGTGAACAGACCCCCTTATTTTTTATGGAACTAACTATGCTTATTGTAAAACTCGCATGCAGGTGTTTTTGCGAGCACAAGATCATCAAATCTGGAGGGTGGTGAGTAATGGACCCTATGAGTTACCAGAAGATGAAGAGAAGTGGACTCCAGAAGAAATCAAAAAGTCAAATGCAAAATGGAGTGCTATGAACATCATGCAGTGCTCACTTTATCCCACAGAATTTTCAAGGGTCTCATCATGTGCAAGTGCAAAGGAAATATGGAATTGCATGATGGTGATTTATGAAGGTACGTCTAAAGTAAAAGAAACAAAAGCTAACATGCTAGTTTATGAATATGAAGCATTGAAAATGAAGCATGATGAAACCATTTAGAGATGTATAGTAGATTAACTTTGTTAACCAATGGTTTAAAGAATCTAGGAAAGACTTATACAAAATAGGAACTTGTCAGAAAAATCCTTAGATCTTTAACCCCTGTATGGCACACTAAGTCTAGTGTAGTTGAAGAATCGAGAAATTTATCTACCACATCTATTGATGAACTAATTGGATCGTTGATGACTTATGAGTTGGGTTTAAAGAGAGCTGAAGAAGATGTCAAGAAGAAGAAGCCGCTTGCTCTCAAAGCAAGTCCCAGCATCAAAGAAGCTACTGATGAGAGTGAGTCATCTACCTCTAAAAATGATTCAGGTGAGTTTGCTCTTATCACAAGAAAATTCAGAAAATTCCTGAGAAAATAAGGTAAGGGATTTCTGAAAAAGAAATCATAGGTGAACAATTTCTCAAAGCCTAAACAATATGTGAATAAGAGATCTGACAGGGTTGTATGTTATAATTGCAGGAAACCAGGGCATGTGAAATCAAAATGTCTTGAACCCTTGAAGAAAGCTCAACCTAAATGGACAAAAAATAAACAAAAGGCTATGGTTGGAACATGGAGTGAAGTGGAAGATGATGATGAAGAAGAGAGTTCAGAAGCTGAGGAATCACATACTAAAATTTGTCTGATGGCTAGAGAAGAAGAAGAAGATGAATAAGAGGTAGTTTCTCAATTCAAAGAGTTCTCATTTAGTGATAAGGAACATGTGTATTTTGAATTGCTTGATCAATATGATGAAGTTAAAAAGGGGAGTAAAGTGCTTAAAAGAAAAATAGATCATATTGTTCATGATACCTCAATGGAAGAAAAAGAAAAAGAATTTGTTCAAGAAATCATTGTGTTAAAAGAAACTGTCTATGAACTGAAAGTCAAGGACATTGAAAATGTCATGGAGATGGCCCTGGCTGCTGAAAAATATGACACCCTAAAGGTGTGAACACTGAAATGAAGAAAGAAATTGAAAATCTTCAGAAAGAAGTAACAAGGAGACAAGAAGCTTTGGAAAGATTTGTGAGTGGTAAAAACAACTTAGAAGCCGTGCTTGGATCAAAAGTGAACTTCAACAAAGAAGGGTTGGGTTTCAATCCTTCAAAGAAGAAAGAAATAGGCTTGAAAACCATCACATTTGTTTCTTCAACAAATTCAGAAACTTCCTCATCGAGAAAACAACTTAATGGGAGGAAAACTCAAAGAAATGAGAAAAGAGAAACTATTAAAAATTCTAAAATTGGAAAATTCTATAAAAAGGATAAGGCAAGTGCAGGAGTCAAACCAATAAACATATCTCAATGGAACAAATCTTGGCAATCACATGATTGGGTAGGTCGACACTATTCTTATGGTAGGTTGACACCTTCATACACCATACCACAAAACATGACTAGGTGGACTCATGCAGGTCGACACTATGCCTACAGAGTGTCGACACACTCCTACAACCTTGCTACATCTAGTCAGTCAGAGTATCCTAAGAGGTCTTGCTATCAGAATTATTCTTGGTTTCATCAAAAGAACACTGGAGGCAAGGCTGAAAGAAAATTCATGAAAATGAAAAGAAACAGTGATTCAAAAACTCCTGGAAATAACAGAAAGAATCAGAAACAACATGAATCCAAAACTACCATTAAACCCACAGTAAAAAGTCAAGCTTGGATTCCAAAAAGTTTGCTTTCATGTGTTCTTGAATTGGGTGATGTGCATGGACCCAAATGTACTTGGGTTCCAAAGATCTTTCTTTAAATGTGTTGCAGGTATGTCTTACAGCCAAGAACAACAAGTGGTATCTTGATAGTGGCTGTTCAAGACATACGATGAGGGACAAAGACAAATTCTATTTATTGTCTGAAAAGAAGGCAGGACATGTGACTTTTGGAGACAACAACAAAGGTAGGATTGTCAATTTAGGTAAAGTGGGTAGAAATCCTTCAAACTCAATTGATGATGTACTTCTGGTGGAAGGATTAGAATACAACCTTCTCAGCATCAGTCAACTCTATGACAAGGGTCACAAGGTAATTTTCTATTCCCTTGGTTGTGTAATTTTTGAGCCAAATTCAAACTGTGTAACATTTTGTGGTAAAAGAATCAATAATGTTTACATGGTTGATTTAGATGAACCTGAAAACAACAATCATTATCTAACTGTCAATAAAAATGATCTTGCATGTTTGTGGCATCGTAGACTAGGTCATGCTAGCTACAATATGTTACATAAATTGGTTAAATTCAACATGGTGAAATGTTTGCCACAAATTTCCTTTAAGCAAAACTTCAAAATCTGTGAAACATGCACTCAAGGTAAGTAAATAAGAAAATTCTTCAAAAGTAGATCTAAAAGTCAATCTTCTAAACCTTTTGAACTTATTCATATGGATCTGTTTGGACCCACAATGGCAAACAGTCTAAATGGTAAAAGGTTTGGATATGTACTTGTTGATGATTTTTCAAGATTTACTTAGGTATTCTTTCTTACTCACAAAAGTGATGCCTTCATGGAATTTCATGAATTCTATAAGAAAATTCTTCACGAATGAAAGTTCAAAATAATTTCAATCATGTCTGATTATGGAGGTGAATTTGAAAATATTGATTTTGAAAAACCTTACAGAGAAGAAGGAATTTCTCACAAATTCTCATCACCCAGAACCCCTGAACAAATTGGAGTGGTAGAGAGACGAAATCGAACACTAGTTGAAATGGCAAGAACAATGTTGATTGAAAGTGGATTGCCCAGAAAATTGTAGGCAGAAGCAGTAAACAATTCTTGCTACATCATAAATCGTGCAATGGTAAGGCCTCTTGGCAAAAAGACTCCTTATGAACTTTTGAAAGGTAAGAAACCTTCCATTGCTCATTTTAAAGTGTTTGGTGCAAAATGCTTCATTTTGAATAACAACAAAAGTGATTGGGTAAATTTAAAGAAAAAAGTGAGTTGGGGATTTTTCTTGGCTACTCTAACCATTCTAGAGCATATAGAATTTTTAATGTGAAAGATCAAATTGTTGAAGAATCCCCTCATATAACATTTGATGAACTTCATGATGGTGTGTGTAGGGAAAAGGAAGACGGAGAATTCCTGAAAAAAGAAGAGTCAAATGATCAGCAAGGGAAAGAATCTACAACAAGTAAAGTTTCAGATGATGAAAATGGGCAAGAGATAGCAACTGCAAATGAGAACAGAGATCAAATGAACATTAGAATGTTAAGAGATCATCCTTAAGAGAGTATCATTGGTAATCTACTTGATCCACCCAGAAGTAGATCTCATTTCAAACTCATTTCTGAATTGGATCAAATGGCACTTGTATCGCAAATTGAACCTAAAAATGTTGAAGATGCATTAAAAGATGTCCTTTGGATAAATGCCATTGTAACGCCCCTCTTGGACCCAGTACAGTTATTCCAACTCACATTGGATCCAATAGAGGTATTACAGTGGAAAATATCCAACAATAGATGGTATAGATTGAGACATACATAAATGACAATTTAATTCCAACAAATTTGCAACGGAACATGGAACCAATTTTTTTTTCAATCAACATCATATTCCAATACTAAGTCTAAAGCATAAGGGAAAGATAGCAATAGTCCAACATATTAGAATCCATAAGTCTAAATGCATAAAATTCAAAGTACATTATGTCCTCACATACATAATCTCTCAAACACTCATGTAAGCACTAAGTCTCCACGTCCTCACACTCTGAGTCAGTGTGCACTAACTCCTGGGTATCCTCTATCTCTCCTGCAATGTTAATCAAGTGTGAATCTAAAAGACCCAGCAAGTCACATGAAAGACAGTTCAAGATATAACATATACTAGGTTTTAAAAACATGGTAGCGTATTTCTTTCACATCCTTGATATCGTATAGCTCTTCCTATCAACATGTCCTAAGTCATTTGGCAATCATTGTTACATAACATGGTTATTTATCATGAAAATAACACATTTCAAGTAACATATAACTTGCATATCATATTACAACAATTGATTAAAACTTGTTCATGTAGCATGGCATGTAATCAAATTCTTAAAACATATGTTCAACGTTATGTAGCATGTAAACATTTTCAAGTAACCTTTAATCTATATCATGTAACATGTAATTCATCATCATATAGCATGTAGTCAATTTAACACGTAGCGTGTAGTTCATATAACAAGTGACATGTAGTTCATGTGGCGTGTAACATGTAGATCGTGTTGTCATGTATCATGTAGTCATGTAGTTGCCAAGACATAGCCCACACTATGAATAGAGATCATGTAGCATGTAGTCATTCACTTACCACCTAGGCAAAGCAGTGATGAAGTCATGGTTATTGCGCAATACCAGGGAAAGTCCTTCCCACCTTAACCAGTAGAACATGTCTACCTCTAGGATTTCAATCAGTTGCCCACGGGTTCATGTAGGTCATTTCATGTGGGTGAACTATTACCATAGAGGCATTCCATGGTGTTGTTCCTTGTAGTTATCTCTATCATAGCAATGTCTCATTGGCCAATTCATTTTAAAAAAATGCATTAACATATATAATCATGCAATTAACATTTTCCTATAATTCTATCATGCTCTTTCATACATTCATGCATTATTTATCAAGATGGCATTACAATATCACCTAACATGTTTTCTCAGTTCTGAAATTAACATTCTACTGTGTAACAGTAACCTATCATGGTACTACTTTTATCAAATCCAACATGTATATACATTCTCATGTCTATTGATTTCTTTATACATTTTATCATTCAGAAAATCATAACAGTATACACAGTGGTCTAAAAATCATGAAATTTTGACAATAAATCTAATGCTAATCATCCACGTACATGCGAAATTTCATAATTTTCTGAGTTCTGTAAATATTTTTCATGATTATTCTTCATCAATTTAAACTACTCAACATGGTACAACAGTGATAAAATCCTGCAATTACTATACTAGGACTGAGTGCAGTAGATCTGTAGTTTCATCTAACAGCAGTATAGTCACTAACTACAACATTATAACATGGATCATGCTTGCATCTATTCCATTTTCCTTTTACTAAATCATATAGAACTCTTCAAAAACAGCCATACATAGTCCATACATCATTGCAATGACATGTCCACATTACAACAGCAGTGAAATGCACCGAATATAACCTGACCGAAAACTCCATACATGCATGAATCACAGTTGAGGAAATATGATCAGATTTCAGAAAAACACAGAACTGATAAACTTAACGGCCAAATATGTGGCATTTACACAGAGTCAACGTCCACATATCCTATCGTTAACATCAGTTGACGGCGGCACATAGCGTCGTTAACATATAGTAGACATCCAAAAACATGTCGTTTACAAGAAATTAACAGTGGTCGATGTTGTCGTTTACATAAACTAAACGACGGTCGATATGGACGTCAAGTTCATCAGTCCAGAAAACACAGAAATTGCACATAAAATGACAGAACTTAAACCCATTCCCACATGTTATTTCAAAGGTTTAAAAATCTGTAAAAATAATAAATCTAAAGAAAATACTATCCTAAACTGATCCCCTATACTACTTGCCTCTAACCCTCCTTTTGGCGTGACGAAAAGAGATTCAATGATGCCTGCCTTGGCAGCAAGGCAGTCCTCCTCTCAGCCTTCAATCGCCCAAAACCAGCTTCTAGAACAGCTCCCCCATTTGGAGAACCCTCTACCCTCGATGCTTGATTATCCTCCTTGGTCCAATACACTTCAGATCGCCTAAACGAAGCTCTGGAACCCTTTTCTCGGCCCTCCTTTCCTCTCTTCCAAAACAATGTAAAAATCTCCCCCAAAGGCCAAAATCGGGTCTTATAAAGATCCCTACGCATTGCTCAAACCTAATCCTAGCCCTTGGATTAGAAAATCCCAAATCTTTCATTAAATGCTTTTGGAAATGGCTGATTTCTTCTCCCCCGAAACGGTAACAGCAAAAACAAGCAAGTCAGGTTAACGTCAAGCCATGCTGCCGTCGACGATGAAGTAGACGTCCATTGATCATGTCGTCAACTTACTTGCCCGAAAAACCAAATATTCCAGAAAATATTAAACAACACAATCCCCTGTCGTTAACAGATAGTAGATGGCAATCGATCATGCCGCGAACTATAGTCAACGTCAGTAGATGTTGACGCCAAGTTCAACACAGTCACAACACACTGATAATTGCATAAACACACACACACATGCATCAAACATTTCAGTAAAAATTCTAGGGCACTACAACCATGCAAGAAGAACTGAATCAATTTGAAAGAAACAGTGTTTGGCATTTGGTTCCAAGACGTTCTTCTTAAAGTGTCATTGGAACTAATGGCTTTTCAGAAATAAAACAAGTGAAGATGGCAAGATAATAAGAAATAACACTAGGCTAGTATCAAAAGGATATAATCAAGAATTTGGAATTGACTTTGAAGAATCTTTTGCTTCTGTAGCTAGGCTTGAAGCAATCAGAATTTTTCTTTCATTTGCATGTGCTCACTGTATTAAATTATAGAAAAGGGATGTTAAGAGTGCATTTTTGAATGGATTAATAAAAGAGAAAGTTTTTGTTGAACAACCTCCTGGATTTGAATGTACTGATTTTCCTAACCATGTGTTTAAGCTTGACAAAGCTCTTTATGGATTAAAGCAAGCTCCCAGGGCTTGGTATGACAGATTGAGCTCATTCCTTACAGGTAAAGAGTATTCCAGAGGTAAAGTAGATCAAACCCTTTTTACTAAAGTGCAGAGAAATGATATTTTGGTAGTCAAAATTTATATTGATGACATAATATTTGGATCAACAAAATCTTCTTTGTGTAAGAAATTTGCTGATTTGATGACAAGTGAATTTGAAATGAGCTTAATGGGAGAACTGAAATTTTTTCATAGATTGCAGGTTGTTCAAACTAAGGAAGGAACATTCATTAATCAATCAAAGTACATACAAAATTTGCTAAAGAAGTACAAAATAGAAAATACTAAAGCAAATGCAACACCGATGAGCACAACCTTGAGTTTGGATGCTGATTTGAAAGGTAACTTGGTAGATCTAAAGACTTACAAAGGTATGATCTGATCCTTGCTTTTTTTGACAGCATCTAGACCAGATATACAATTTTTTGTGTGCATGTGGGCTAGATTTCAGGCTAGTCCTACAAAATCCCACATGAGTGCTACAAAAAAATTTTTAGATATCTTGTAGGAACTCATGAATTGGGATTATGGTATCCTGCATCTAGTGAGTATAATTTTGATATCTTATTCAGATGCATATTATGCTGGTTGCAAATTGGACAAAAAGAGTACTAGTGGTCATTACCAATTTTTGGGAGGGTGTTTACTCTCTTGGGCCTCCAAGAAATAACACTCGGTTGCTCTCTCTACTGTAGAGGGAGAATATGTAGCTCCAGGGAGTTGTGACACTCAAGCGTTATGGATTAAACATCAACTCCAAGACTACCAAGTAGATCTTGGATGTGTCCCAATCATGTGTGATAACACTAGTGCAATAAATTTGGCCAAAAATCCAATCCAGCATTCTAGGACTAAGCATATAGAAATCAGACATCATTTTCTAAGAGATGAAGTCAGCAAAAACTCATTTGAATTGCATTTCATTGAAACAACAAAGCAAATTGCAGATTTTTTACAAAACCTTTGTGTAATGAAAGATTTTCATTTCTAAGAAGAGAACTTGGTTTGTGCTTGCTTGATTCATGACTGATTGCTTGAAAATTTTCTTGCAAATGATTACTTGAGTGATTGTCTATCATATGATGTGATACTACTTGTTGTTTGGTCACTTTATTTCAATATTTGGTGCACATGGTGAGGGGGAGGTTGGTTCAAGAATTCAGTGTTTGGAAAGATAAGGTTCAGTGATTCAAGATGGTCAATAAAGTTGAAAGTTTTGAATGTATTGTGATTGCAATCTGTGAAGAATGATTCTTTCAGAATGTTTGAGTTTAGTCTTGACTTAGGTCGACTCCAATGGCAACAGAGTTGACACCATCTTCTTTGATCCTAAATTCTTTTCATCCTTCTTGTCCAGTTTCTGATTCATTCTTTTCCTTCTCACAAAGATCCACTTTCTGAGGGGGAGTAATTCAATTGTGAATATTTTATTTTGGACAATTTCTCAGGGGGAGTTACAATTGTTATACTATAAAATTCCATTATCTCTGAAAGTAAAAGGAAATGGTTTGTTAATTATAAACTTCTAAGTTTAACTTTGAAATTCACTGAAAACATCAAAAAGGTTAAATAACACCTGCTGAAAATAATGGATCAACTGGAAATTGCATCCTATCCATTTCTAAAATTTTCATGTATTTTGGTCTCTCTGGCTAGATTTTAAAAAAATCATCTAAGTTGTATTGTTTTAAAAGTTTTTCTTGAAACAGAAAAGATGTTTAAGAACTTTTATAGATAAAATTCTTATTGATGGCAGAACAATGACTAAGCTCTGAGAAACTGCAACTCCTGATAAAATCTGTTGAAGAAATTGTAAGTCATGATGAGCTAGTTAATTCTGTTCAGGGTTGATAAAAAATTTGTTTGTGTTTACTGAATAACTGGGGATTCTTGTGCCTAACCAACATGTATCATTACATGAAAAGTTGCACACAACCCTTGAGACAAGATGATTACCTCACTTGAGTAATCAGAAGCTTTGGTGTGTAAAAAGTATGAGCTCTTGCATGGAAAAGAAAGGGTAAATCTGATTCTTCAACTTTTTATAAAAATACAAATTGTTAGTCAAATTGAATTTTAAAAATCTTGAAAAATCTCGAGATAATGTTTTGTCTCAATACATATTGGTTTGCCTTCTTATCTATATAGGGTTACCATTTTACTTGTATTGAGCAAGAATTTATAAGACTGCAATTTCACCTGAAAGAATTTTCTCTCATGTTATTTTTCTTCTGAGTCTTTCAATGTTTTTTTAATTAGATAAACTAAAGTTTATAAATTTCACTAAGATGAGTATAAAGTGAGGAAAGAGCATAAATTTTTTTTAATTTCTCAAAATTTCCCAAAAATACATTTAATCATGGTACATTACTCCTTTCCTAATTCTATCCGAACAGTTTACTGAATCTTTCATGCTTGAGTCGACACATGTTTGGCTAGAGTCGACTCTTCTTGTTCATCACTTTCTTTGGAACGTGATATCTTTCGTTGTTCCGCATGTTCTATGTATTGCCTAGGGCAGGTCGACACTTGAAGCGTCGCGTCCCTAAATAGTCTCAACTCTCATGCCCATTCGACTACTTTTGAATCCAACTATCTTCTTCTTCCTCATCTGTCCTAGAAATCCCCATTCTGCGCCTGCAACCCTTCGCTTCCATCTCTCGATTTTTCATCATGGCACCCAAAATAAGAGCACGTTGGGGGGGCATGCGCAAGGAGACTGGACCAGACTCTCCAGAACGACGCACCAAGGCTAGACATGATGAAGGGAAGAGTATAGTTTCTCGAGAGAAGAAGCCTTCTGTTCCTTTTTTCACAAGCCGACGCTTCTCACATCTGCAATCGGCCAAGGAGAAGACTCTTTCCAAAGGGAGAGAGAAGACTGAGTTTGTGGACCTGAGCAGTTTTGGTGAAGACGAAAGTGTGCAAGCATCCCTTGCCGAGCACTCTATAGATTCCCAAGAAGGAAACCATAATGTTCAGGGTTCAGTTCATCCTTCTGATGATCAGGGATCTAATGGTCAAGCAAGTTCAAATTCTAATGGTCCTAGTGACAACACTTCTATTGATTCAAATGATTCTGAAGAAGAAAATACTCAAGAGGTTAGGGATGGGTGGAAAGGTGCCTGAAATAGTAGCCAGTACAGATTCTAAGTTACAGAGTTCTGATCAACCTTCTGAGTCAAAAATTAAGGGAATTGAGTCTGATAATGACACCATTCATGCTCAGGAGATAGTTCATCTTACAGCTGAGAACAAACCAATTTTGCATCCAAGAACTGTGGATGTTCTTGATTAAGGTATGAATACTGTCTTTCCAGAATTGCTAGAAATGATAGAATTTTAGGGATGGACTAGTTTTGTCAGAGAACACAGGACCTTCTATCCTATTTTAGTTCAGGATTTTTACAAGAACTTGGTGAGTAAAAAGTATACTCTAGAGTCTACAGTTAGAGGGATACCCATTGTACTAACCACAGACTCTGTGAGTAAATCTTTAAATATCCCTAATGAAGGTCACAATCCTCATGAGTATACTTTTTGTGTTCATGAAGCATATACCCTCATGACAGGTCTACCACATGACAAATAAAACATTGTCCAGACTAGGGTATCTAGTTTGAACACAAACAAATTCCCTCCAATGAATAGAGTCCTACACTACATGTGCACTACTATTCTGACCCCTCGAGGAGGAGGGAGGTACAGAGTCACTATTCAAAATTTCTACTATATTGTTTGATAAGAAGAGAGAAGGTAAATCTGTCTACTACTTTCTATCAAATGCTTCATGAATCCACAAGACCAAAACTGAGAAAAGGCCTGCCTTATGCTGCACATCTATCTAGTATTTTTCAGAAGGCCAATATCCCACTTGACAACACAAAAACAAGGATTATTCCAAAGTATAGCATTTACTGTCTGGCTGACTTTGTAATGTTCATGAAACTCAATTTGGAAAGAGTTCAGTTGGTGAGAGGACTAGCTTCCTCTCAAGGTCATGAGAATGAAGACATAGCTGTGGAACAACTACAACAAGACTAGAATGAGCAGAGGGATGATTTTGCACCTCAAGGAGTTACAGATGGTTGAAGACATTCCTTCACCTACACCCTCTTATGCTACTAGGCCTTTCTTTCCTATTCCTATATTTGATGATCTGGGTGTGGATCCTCCACATCACTCCCATGTTCCTCACACTCATCAGGAGGCTTTTACTTATCAGCATGCTCCTCCTTTATCTTCAGTTGTTGTGCCAACCTCCTGGCCTTTGATGCTCTGCTTTAACTTGCTGGCATACTAAACATCTTTCTATAAATTCTACTATTTCCTTTTTCTTGCTCGGCCACCAGAAATGCTTCTTCAAGTCTTCATACTGTTGTGTCCTTGGTTTTGATGATGTCATAAGTCATGCAAAAGTGTCATAAATTGTAACGCCCCTCTTAGACCCAGTACAGTTATTCCAACTCACATTGGATCCAATAGAGGTATTACTGTTGAACCACTCCTATATTTTACCCTTATATTTTGGTGATAATAAAATTTATGATTAATTAAATATTATTAAATATATTTAATATCATGTTTTCCTAATAAATATGAATTTATGGAATTATCGCTGTGTGTGTGCACTAAAATGCTAAATCGATGTTTATTCAATATACATCGATTTCTGTTCAAAGTGCCACATCGATTTCACTAACGACGATTTGATAAGTTACACAATGATTTGATCGTGTAACGATTCGTTAAGTGAAACAAAGATTTGGTCACCACAACGATTTGATAAGTGAGAATAACGATTTGCTCTCACAACGATTTGCTTCTCATAATGATTTCATAAGTGAGAAACAACGATTTGATTCTCACATCGATTCGTTAAGTGAAACAACAATTTGGTCACCACAACGATTTGATAAGTGAGAACAACGATTTTCTCTCACAACGATTTGGTTCTCATAACGATTTCATAAGTGAGAAACAATGATTTGATTCTCACATCGATTCGATAAGTGCCATAACGATTTGATCATCACATCGATTTCTCTCTTACATCGATTTCCTAAATGAGAACATCGATTTGACCAAAACATCGATTTGATAAGTTTCATAACGATTTGAATGCCATAACGATTTGATAAGTTTCATAACAATTTGGTTGCCACATCGACTCGATAAGTGAGAACATCGATTTGCCCATCGATTTGCCTATCTTTATAATAACAATTTGCTTTTACTTAAACATCAATTTTGTCCAAACATCGACTTCATGTAAACATTAATTTTCTTTATATTCGATCTTTCAAATATGTGTGGCGCCTAATGAAAAGTCAAAAATGTCTCTGACAGAAGATTTTCTTTTATCTCTCTAGATCTCTTCTCTCTTGTCAGACAGAAAGGTGGTCACTTACTACGTCTGGGAGAAAACAGGAAGCATAGAGGTATGTGAGCTTTTTGACATAAACATTGTTTTATCTAAACACTTTCTTCTATACTTATAGACCTCGAAGACCACCAAGTGGCTGACAATCTGAAGAAGAAAAAAGAATAGAAAGATCAGCAACGACTAGAAGAGCTCCCACGGATCTCTTCAACGAATCTATTCAAAGCAGCTCATATAAAAGAAGAAGCAAGACTGAAGAAAAGCGAGAGAGCTTTCCTGAAGATCTTTGAAGGAGTGTACAACCAGTGAGGAACCTCAACGCCACATACACTCAAAGGAAAAGAGAGAAAAAGCCTAAGCCAAAAAGAAGTGTTCAAACAACTGAAGCACTCAAGCATTCAAGCTCCTTCTCCTCTCTTCACTCTCTCTGTGTGCATCTTTTAATCTGGGGGAGAGAGTCTTTTGGCTGAGAGTTCTTTTAGTGGGTTTTCATCTGCCCCAACTCTCAGCCGTGTTCTTTCTTTTCTAAGAAAGATCATTATCAAGCTGTAGGACTATATATAGTGTAGAACCTAGGTATGGGTTTGTGTCTAGTAGAACCGCACTGGGGTTTGTACCAAGAGGTTGGCTTCTTGACCTGTAAAAGAACTGGGCTGCCTTCTTGCCCGGGAAAGAGAAGAAGACCAGCTGGGGTGCTGGGTGTTGTATTGTCCTTGAGGGGGAATGTACCCTTGGTTAGTAAAAACCTAAGAAGTTGCTTGGGGACTGGACGTAGGACTTCCATGTGGGAAGGGCCGAACCAGGATAAATTCCTTGTGTCCTCTATGTGATTGTTTATTTGCTTCCGCACTGCTACTCTTTATCACACTTAACTAACCAAACTTTCAAGTGTTAATTTTCTGTGTTTAAGTTTCTATTTCAAATTTCAGAAAAACCTATTCACCCCCCCTCTAGGTTAGCTTGTTGGCATACCAAAAGGGCCAACAAGTGGTATCAGAGCGGGTCTCTGAACATTCAAAGAAGATCCAACGATCTTAGAGAAGATCCATGACAGCTCAAGGATATGCTGAAGGTCAATCAGTCACCAGACCTCCGTTCTTCGATGGAGAGGATTACCAATATTGGAAGATGAGAATGAAATGCTTCATTCGAGGCACAGACTTTATCTGTGGCAGGTAATTGAGGTAGGTGATTATCTTATTGTTCCCGTTCCAGGCACTATTGCCATTACAGCAGTAGATAAAAGTAAATTATCTTTAAACATTAAAGCTAAGAACTACTTATGTTGTGCATTATCCAAAAGAGAATTTAGTAGAGTATCTGCATGTAAATCAGCTAAAGAAATATGGGATAAACTGCAGATAACTTATGAAGGAACAGATAAAGTAAAACAAACTAGGATAGATATTCTTGTCTCACAATATGAGCAATTTAAAATGCTTCCAAAGGAAAATATGACTCAGATGTATAATAGATTTTCGAGCATAGTAGTTGGTTTGAGTTCTCTTGGTAAAAATCTTTCTGATGAGGAAACTGTTAGAAAGATACATAGGTCCTTAACTCTTTCATGGACACCTAAAGTAACTGCTATTGAAGATGCCCATGACTTAACCAAACATTCTATTGATAACTTAATAGGTTCCCTCATGGCACATGAACATAATATGGAGTGACTATCTGAAAGCTCATCAAAGAAAAAATGTACTAATGCCCTTAAAGTTGCAGCTGCTCCTTCCACTTCTTTTCTTCTAGTTAAAAAAATGCAGATTCTGAAGATAGTGACGTAGATGAAGTACTGTCCAAGCTTCAGAAAATTCTCAAGAAGAAGAAAAATGGATCAAGAAGGATTCAAAAGAAAGAGAGAAAAGAAAAACAACCAGTCTGCTATGAATGTAGAAAACCTGGACATCTAAGACCAGATTGTCCTAAACTAAAGAAGATTGGTCAACCAGAAAAGTCCAAAAAGAAGCACAAGAAATTCAAAAGAAAAGCCATGGCGGCTGCTTGGGAAAATGAAGAGGCCATAAGCTCAAAATCATCAAGCTCAGAGTCGGAGAAAGAGCAGGTAAGTCTGGCCCTCATGGTAGGACTAGATGAGGTACATTCTGACCCATTTTTTGATTCATGCACTGATTCAGGGTCAGAGTCTGAAGACTTAGAAGAAGTCTTTAATGAACTATATGAAAAACATAAGGGTGTTGTAAAAGAATTAAAAAATCTGAAAAAGAACACTACTTGCTTGGAAAACAGCAATTTTGACCTTAAATCCTAATTGGAGCAACTAGAAAAATAATTAAAGGACAATAACGAAAATAATTATCTTATAAATGAAGATTTGAAAAGCAAGAATAATGAGAAGTTAGAGTTAGAAGAAAAATTAAAAACTCTAGCTGAAGAAAATCTCTATTTAAAAGAATCTGTTAGAAAATTAACTAGAAAGAGAACATCTTTAGCCCTATGCTTAAAAGGGTCAACATCAGGAAAAAATAAACAAGGGCTTGGATACATACCTCCGGGAAAAGGAAAACAAGCCATAATTCCAGGAAAATATCCTTTGCCAAAATTTGTAAAAGAAACCAAAATGCCTCGGAAAAAGGCCCCTGAAATGAAAAAACTTTATCAAACGAAAAAGGTTTCTAAAAATTGTGTTCTAAACAGACCTCATAAAAATAATAAGAACTACAAAAAAGATTATATTCATTGTTGTTCTCATTGCAATAAATTAGGACACATTGTAAACGCCTGCACAACAAGGCACTTAGTTTGGATTCCTAAAGGTTATTTTTATGCATCTAACCATCAAGGACCCAAAAAGATTTGGGTACCTACTTCTGAGTAGCCTATTTGTAGGATAGTTTTGGAGTATTAGGATCAAGGATGCTCAAGGCATTGGTGACTGCCAGCTCTTCATCCAACTCATATTTGAAGCGGGAGTAGTCATTTATTTATTTTAAAATTTCAGTATTACTAATAACTATTTACAAGTCTCATTCAGGTGGAGTCTCTCATTCAGGGGGAGCACAGACTAAGGGGGAGTTATTCATTAATGTGAATCATTGTTGAACCCCTCAATGGTAAGAAATTTTCACAAAGGGGAGAAAATGAATGGTAAGATCCTTCCTTTTTGGTTAGTGATAAAAAGGGGGAGAGAATTATCTATGACTTTTATGTATTTTCTATGCCTTAAGGATTTTTGTCAGAAAATTTTCGTAAATTTTGTCATCACTAAAAAGGGGGAGATTGTTGAACCACTCCTATATTTTACCCTTATATTTTGGTGTTAACAAAATTTATGATTAATTAAATATTATTAAATATAAATTTATGAAATTATCGTTGTGTGTGTGTACTAAAATGCTAAATCGATGTTTATTCAATATACATCGATTTCTGTTCAAAGTGCCACATCGATTTCACTAACAATGATTTGATAAGTTACACAATGATTTGATCGTGCAACGATTCGTTAAGTGAAACAATGATTTGGTCGCCACAACGATTTGATAAGTGAGAACAACGATTTGCTCTCATAACGATTTGGTTCTCATAAAGATTTCATAAGTGAGAAACAATGATTTGATTCTCACATCGATTCGATAAGTGCCATAACGATTTGATCGTCACATCGATTTCTCTCTTACATCGATTTCCTAAATGAGAACATTGATTTGACCAAAAGATCGATTTGATAAGTTTCATAACGATTTGATAAGTTTCATAACAATTTGGTTGCCACATCGACTCGATAAGTGAAAACATCGATTAGTCCATCGATTTGCCTATCTGTATAATAACAATTTGATTTTACTTAAACATCGATTTTGTCCAAACATCGACTTCATGTAAACATCGATTTTATTGTACTCAGATCTTTCAAATATGTTTGGCACCTAATGAAAGTTAAAAATGTCTCTGATAGAAGATTTTCTTTTATCTCTCTAGATCTCTTCCTCCTGTCAGACAGAAAGGTGGCCAGTTACTACTTCTGGGAGAAAACAGGAAGCATAGAGGTATGTGAGCCTTTTGACAGAAACATCGTTTTAGCTAAACACTTTGTTCTATGCTTATAGACCTCGTAGACCGCCAAGTGGCTGACAATATGAAGAAGAAAAAAGAATAGAAAGATCAGCAACGACTAGAAGAGCTCTGACGGATCTCTTCAACGGATCTATTCAAAGCAGCTCATATAAAAGAAGAAGCAAGGCTAAAGAAAAGCGAGAGAGCTTTCCTGAAGATCTTTGAAGGAGTGTACAACTAGTGAGGAACCTAACGCGATATACACTCAAAGGAAAAGAGAGAAAGAGCCTGAGCCAAAAAGAAGTGTTCAAGCAACTGAAGCACTCAAGCATTCAAGCTCCTTCTCCTCTCTTCACTCTCTCTTTGTGCATCTTGTAATCTGGGGGAGAGAGTCTTTTGGCTGAGAGTTCTTTTAGTGGGTTTTCATCTGTCCCAACTCTCAGCCGTGTTCTTTCTTTTCTAAGAAAGATCTTTGTCCAGTTGTAGGACTGTATACAGTGTAGAACCAAGCTAGGGGTTTGTGTCTAGTAAAACTGCACTGGGGTTTATATCAGGAGGTTGCCTTCTTGACTTGTAAAAGAAGTGGGCTGGGTGTTGTATTGTCCTTGAGGGGGACTGTACCCTTGGTTAGTAAAAACCCAAGAAGTTGCTTGGGGACTAGACGTAGGACTTCCATGTGGGAAGGGTCGAACCAGAATAAAGTCCTTGTGTCCTCTGTGTGATTGTTTATTTGCTTCCGCACTGCTACTCTTTATCACACTTAACTAACCAAACTTTCAAGTGTTAATTTTCTATGTTTAAGTTTCTACTTCAGATTTCATAAAAACCTATTCACCCCCTCTCTAGGTTAGCTTGTTGTCGTACCAAAAGGGCCAACAATTATAGTGGAACATATCCAAAAATAGACGGTGCAGATTGAGACATACATAAATGACAATTTAATTCCAACAATATGCAACGGAATATGGAACCAAATCTATCAATCAACATCATATTCAAATACTAAGTCTAAAGCATAAAAGAAGGAAAATAATAGTCCAAACGTAATACAACCCATAAGTCCAAAATGCATAAAATCCAAAGGTACATATTTTCCTCAC
Organism: Colocasia esculenta; assembly: GCA_014218235.1. Lineage (NCBI taxonomy): Eukaryota > Viridiplantae > Streptophyta > Magnoliopsida > Alismatales > Araceae > Colocasia > Colocasia esculenta. The sequence goes on along the minus strand of CM024760.1, from coordinate 117,558,989 downwards.
ATACATAATTACTCTAACACTCTCAAGCAAAGCTCTAAGCCTCCACGTCCTCATGCTCTGATTCAAAATGTACTAACTCCTGAGTATCTTCTGTCTCTCCTAAAATGTTAATCAAGTGTGAGTCTAAAAGACACAGCAAGTCACAAGAAAGATAGTTTATGATATAGTATATACTAGGTTTAAAATCATGATAACATATTTCTTTCACATTCTTGATATCATATAGTTCTTCCTATCAATATGTTCTAACTCATTTGGCAATCATTCTTTATATATCATAGATATTTATCATGTAAATAAAATAATTCATGTACTACATATAACTTACATCTCATAGTATAACCATTAATCTAAACATGTACCTATGTCATAGCAGGTATGCAAATTCTCATGGTATATGCTTAATGTCATAAAACATGCAAACAATTTCAAGTTATTTTAACCTATATAATGTAACATGCATGTAAAACAAATGACATGTAGTTCACATGACATGTAACATGTAGCTCATGTAGTCATTTATCATGTAGACATGTAGTTTATATAACAAGTGACATGTGGTTAATGTAGTCATTTATCATGTAGTGCCAAAACATAGCCCACATTATTAATAGAGATCATGTAGCATGTAGTCATTCACTTATCACCTAGGTAAAGCAGTGATGAAGTCATGGTTATTGCGTCATACCGAGGAAAGTCCTTCCCACCTTAACCAGTAGAACATGTCTACCTCCAGGATTTCAATCCATTGCCCACGGATTCATGTAGGTGAACCATTACCATAGGGGCATTCCATGGTGTAGTTCCTTGTAATTATCTCTATCATAGCAATGTCTTTTTTTTGGCCAATTTATTTCAAATGCATTAATGTATAAAATCATGCAAACTACATTTTTATACATTATATCATGCTCTTTCATACATTTATGTATAAATTATCAAAATGACAATGCAACATCACATAACATGCTTTTCTCAGTTCTGAAATTAAACATCAAAGTATAACATAAACCTATCATGGTACTAATTACATCACATCCATTCATGCACCATACTCTCATGTTTATTTAATTTCTATATGCATTGGGTCATTCAAAAAATCATAACAATATATAAAATGGTCTAAAAATCCCAAAATTTTGACAGTAAATCTATTTCAGATCATACCACGCACATGCAAAATTTAATAATTTTCTGAGCTCCGTAAATATTTTCCATGATTATTCTTTGTAATTCTAAACTATTTAACATGATATAACAGTGATAAAATCATGCAAATTTATATACAAGAACTGAATACGACAGACATGTAGTTTCATCTCACAGTATTATAGTTTCAAATTTCAACATTCTAACATGAATTATGCTTGCATCTTTTCACTCTTCTTTTATCAATTCCATAAAAAATCCAAAAGAATAACTATTGATATGTACATATAGGCTATACATATTGCAATGACCTGACCATGGCATAACAGCACTGAAACTCACAAAACACAACCTGGCCAAAACCTCATACAATCATGAATCGTAGTTAAGCAAATATAATCAGATTTCAGGAATTTACAGTGCTGATAAACTTAACGGCCAAATATGTGGCGTTTACCCAAAGTCAACGGCCACATATCCTGTCGTTAATATCAGTAGATGGCGGCACATAGCACCGTTAACATATAGTTGACGTCCAAAACCAAGTCGTTTACAAGAAATAGACGGCAGTCGATGATGTCGTTTACAAAAACTAGACGACAATCGATATGGACATCAAGTTCATTCGTTCAGAAACACAGAAACTTCACATAAAATAATAGGACTTCTACCCTTTCCCCTACGTTATTTTCATAGTTTAAAAATCTGTAAAAATAGTAAACTAAAGACTAAACTATCCTAAACCAATCCCCCATGTCACTTGCCTCTAACGCTCCTTCTAGAGTGACGAAAAGAGATCCGAAGAAGCCCGCCTTGGCAGTAAGGCAGTCCCCCTCTCCGGCTTCAAACGCTCAGAATCCGCTTCTAGCACAGCTCCTCCACTTGGAGAAGCTCCTGACCTCGATGCTGAATGCTCCTCCTAGGTCCAGAAAGCTTCAGATCGCACGAACAAGCTCTGCAACCCCTTTCTCTCGGCCCTCCTTTCTCTCTTCTCAACCAGTGCGAAAACTCTCTCCCAATATCAAATCCGGGTCTTATAAACATCCCTATGATTAGCCCAAACCTAATCCTAACCATTGGATCAAAAACGCACGATTCTGCCCAATAAATGCTTTTGGAAATGGCCGATTTCTCTCCCCCGGAACAATAACATCAAAAATAGGCAAGTCAGGTTAACGTCAACCTAAGTTGCCGTCAGCCATGATGTAAACGTCCATCGATTGAGTCGTCAACATACTTGCCCGAAAAATTAAATATTTCAGAAGCTGTCGTTAACAAGAAGTAAACGGCAAATGATCATGCCACAAACACTTGTCAACGTCAGTAGATGTTGACGCCAAATTCAACACAGAACAGCACATAACCACATGTAGATATACACATACAATTGCATTATATGATTCAATAAAATTCTATGGCACTACATCCTCTCCCCCTTAAAATAATCTTTGTCCTCGAAGATTGAGTTAGAACACTCACCAAACAAGGACGGATATTGCATCTTCATCCTTTATTCAAGCTCCCAAGTTGCTTCTTCACGCGAGAAATTCCTCCATAAGACTTTCACAAAAGGAATGGACTTCGATCTCAATTATTGCACTTTCCTATCCAGAATCTCCATAGGCTGCCCCGCATAGGACAAATCTGGCTGAAACTGCACTTGCTCATAATTAATCACATGAGCCGGATCTCGAACATATCTCCTCAACATGGATACATGAAAAATCTGGTGCACTGCTACCAAGGATGGTGGCAAAACTAGCTGATATGCCACATTCCCTATCATCTTCAATATCTCAAAAGGACCAATAAACCTCAGATTCAGCTTGCCTCTCTTTCCAAATCTCACCACACCCTTGGTTGGCGATACTTTGAGAAAAATATGGTCTCCTACCTCAAAAGACAACTCCTTCCTCCTCGTATCTGCATAACTCTTCCGACGATCTTGAGCTGCTTTCAATCTCTGCACAATCAACTAGATCTTCGCTGAGGTTTCCTACACCACTTCTGGACCAACTAGATGCCGATCTCCTGCTTCTTCCCAACACAACGGGGATCTACAAGGTCTCCCATACAAAGCTTCAAATGGCGCCATACCTATGCTCGAATGGAAACTATTGTTGTATGCAAATTCCAAAAGAGCTAGGTGGTGTTCCCAATCTCCTCTCAAGTCCTAAGCAACAACATAGTCCCCTCAACTTCAATTGGCTACCAAAAGCTTGCTGCAAACTCTGCCAAAATCTAGAAGTAAATCTCGGATCACGATCTGAGATAATCGACATCGGAATCCCATGCATCCTCATAATGCCATCAATATACAATCTAGCCAAGCTTTCAATGGACTGCTTCTTCTTCATGGCCAGAAAATGAGCATTATTCGAGAATCTATCAACAATCACCCATATGGAATCATTTCCTCTGGCCAATCTAGGCAAACCAGTCACAAAGTCCATAGTCACTTGCTTCCACTTCCACTGAAGAATATCTAGCTTCTGCATCAATCCTGAAGGTCACTGACGTTCTCCCTTCACCTGTTGACATATCAAGCATTTTGCCACAACATCCGCAACATCCCGCTTCATACCAGACCACCAAAAATAATGCTTTAGATCCTTGTACATCTTTCCACTGCCTGGGTGAATAGAAAACGGCGATCTATGTGCTTCCTCCAAAATCTCCTTCGACAGATCCGCATAACTAGGGACACATACCCGATGATTCAAACGAATCACACCATCTTCATCTCTAATAATGCCAGCCTTTCCAACCATCTCTTTCAATAGTGGGTCATCTTTTTGCAAAGCAATAATGCTATCATGAACAGAAGATCTAAGGGTTAATTAAGCTATGAACATGCTACACAACTACTGCTCTAGAATAGCTAATGATCCTGAAGCATCTTCCAACATCTTCCAATCATGACTCATCATTTGCCTCTTCCTGCTCAAAGCATCTGCCACTACATTGGCCTTCCCTGGGTGATAAGAAAGCTCAAAGTCATAATCCTTTGGATATTCAACCCACCTCCGCTGCCTCAGGTTCAACTCCTTTTGGGAAAATAGATATTTGAGACTCTTGTGGTCAGAGAAGAGCTCAAATCTGACCCCATACAGATAGTGCCTCTAGATCTTCAATGCAAAGACCACCGCCACCATTCCAAATCATGAGTTGGGTAATTACGCTCATGCTCCTTAAGTTGCCTAGAAGCATATGCCACAACTCTTCCTCCTTGCATAAGAACACAACCAAGCCCAATCTTCGAAGCATCCATGTAGATAGAGAAAGAATCTACACCATTGGGCAAAACAAGCACTGGCGCTGAGGTCAAACGAGTCTTTAGTTCTTGGAAACTCCTTTCACCAGCCTCTAACCATTCAAACTTCACACCTTTCCTTGTTAGCCTTGTCAAAGTAGCTGTAATAGAAGAGAAACCTCAATGAATCTTCTATAATAGCCAGCCAAGCCAAGGAAACTCCTGATGTCAGCAGATGATCTCGGTGTCTCTCAGTCAAGGACAACTTCCACCTTAGCCGGATCCACAGATACACCATCTCTAGAAATGACATGCCCCAAGAAATGGACCTTCTACATCTAGAAGTTGCACTTACTGAACTTAGAATATAGCTTGTGCTCCCTCAAGATTTCCAGCACAATCTTCAAATGCTCTCTATGAGTCTCCTCATCAAGTGAGTAGATCAACACATCATCAATGAAAACCACTACAAAAGAATCAAGATACTGCCGAAAAACCCTGTTCATCAAGTCCATGAAAACCACTGGAGCATTTGTCAAACCAAAAGGCAAGACCAGGAATTCATAATGGCCATATCTCATCCTAAAAGCTGACTTAGAAACATCCTCCTGCTTAATTCGGAGTTGATGATAGGCAGAATGAAGATTGATCTTAGAAAACATCGAAGCTCCACGCAACTGGTCAAACAAATCATCAATACGAGGTAAAGGATACTTGTTCTTAATAGTCACCTGATTGAGCTTGCGGTAATCAATACACAGCCTCATCGACCCATCCTTCTTCTTCACAAAGAGTATAGGTACTCCCCAAGGTGATACACTCGGCCGAATAAAACCTTTACCAAGTAATTCCTGCAGTTGCTTCCGCAACTTCGCCAGTTCCGCTGGTGCCATACGATAAGGAGCAATAGAAATAGGTGTTGTTCCAGGTACTAACTCAATGCCAAACTCGATCTCCCTTGCAGGGGGCAAACCAGACCAATCCTCAAGAAAAACATCGCTGAAATCTCAGACAATATCTATATCCCCCACGGACAAGACCTTCTTCGAATCTTCGGATACAACCACATTAGCAAGAAAGCCACCACAACCCTTGTTCAACATCGGGCTGCCTTTAGAGTAGAAATCACGAACTTACCCGACATGTTCTTAGGTAAGGGATGAACAAACTCCTCCTTACCAGGAATCCGGAAATGATAATCTTCTTCCTGGAATCCATAAGGGCATAATGCTCCTTGAGCCAGTCTAAGCCCAAGATAGCATCATAGTCCTTCATCTTCAACAGATAGAAACTACCAGGCAAAACCCGCTCCTCAATAATCACATGAAGAGAAGAAAAACACTGTCCAGTCATCATAGTCCTGGCTGGAGAATGAATGGACAAGGGAACCTCCAACACATCCGAAACCAAACCATTCTCCTTCATCAAAACCTTTTCAAAACCCTCAGAAATAAAGCTATGCGTAGCACCAGTATCGAACAAAACTCGAGCATGCATTCCCATAATCAAAACAGTACCTTCTATGATGTGCTCTGCCAACTCTGCCTCGTCTCTCGTCAAAGCGAACACTTGAGCCTATGCCCTCGGTCTCCCAGCTGCTCTCGGTGCCGGTCTCACTGCTGCTAGTGCTGCTGCCGCTGCAGTCTCTGCGCCATCTTCGGACAATCTCTGATCTTGTGGTTCTTGTCACCACACCTCAAGCATGTCCATAAGTAACCCAACAGACCTCTCCTCCATGACGCTTCTTATACTGAAAACACAAAGGCTTGTCTGCATCTTTGTCTCTGCCTGGTGTCGGTGCAGCCACTCTCGCTGGTACCACTGCTCTATGCTGAAATATTGGGGCCTTCTTATTCTTATCCTTCCGCTGAAATGCTGATCCCGGCCTCTTCAGAGAAGCCCTCTTCTCCTCCAGGTACACCTCCATCTCGTCCTCCTGCATGCATGCCGTTGACAAAGCCTCCTCCATAGATCGATGCCCAAGAGCTACCAGTCTAGTCCTCAGGGACGACTTCAACCCAATGATGAACTTATTCACTTTCCTCCGCTCATCGGCCACAATGTGAGGTGCATACTTGGACAGCTCCGCAAATCTCGCGTCATACTCAAGCACACTCATTGACCCCTGGGTCAATGTCAGAAACTTCTGCTCCATGCGATCCTACACATGCTCCGGAATGTACTTTGCCCTGAACAGTTGGACAAACTTAGCCCATGCAACCTCCCTAGCTCCATCCTCAAACTGTGTGCGTAGTACAGATGACCACCACACATCGTCACACTCCCCTAAGAGAAGGTAGATACGTCTAAAGATGCACCACAACAACATACATAATCCGTTTAAAAGCAACCTTTACCTGCAACATATAAGTAGCCAAAGTCTCTATCTCCTCTTCCGTGCATCGGATAGCATGAAAGATCTTCTCCGTCTCCCGAAGCCAACTCTCTTCCATGATGGGATCACTCTCTCCCTTAAAGAATGGTGGGTTCATCCTCCTGAACCTCTCCATCATCGACACTCCTCCTGCCACGTGAGCAGGTGCCTACGCCTACATCCAAGCCAAACTCTTAGATGAAATCTTCCATTTAACACCTTGGATACACTTCCTATCTACTAACCTAAGCCTATACTTGCACCTGCAAAGCAGCTACCGTCTGAGCATAAGTCTGCATCGCGTGCACCAATCCTTGCATTAATACTCCATAATCCACAGGTGGTGGTGGGGCTGGCAAAGGTACTCCTGCCTGGTTCTCTGCCTGCTGGGCAAAGGTACTCCTGCCTGGTCCTCTGCCTACTGAGCCTGCGAACCTCCTGCCGACTCATCGACTCGGGTCGGGCCTACTCCTCTACGTCCATGGGTAGCCATAGTATGCAAAATAGGCATTTATTATAATAACCTATTATTCTACATAAATGTTGGACTAATTCTTTATGCAGACTTAAGAATATGAACACAATGTTGATATTCCATTTATGTACATGTTCAACCTGGAACTCTCTGATACCAATCTCTGTAACGCCCCTCTACTCAAGTTATTCCAACTCACATTGGATCCAATAGAGGTATTACAGTGGAACATATCCAACAATAGATAGTACAGATTGAGACATACATAAATGAGAATTTAATTCCAACAATATACAACAGAATATGGAACCAAATCTATCAATCAACATCATATTCAAATACTAAGTCTAAAGCATAAAAGAAGGATATTAATAGTCCAAACTTAAAACAATCAATAAGCCCAAAATGCATAAAATCCAAAGGTACATATTTACCTTACATACATAATCATTCTAACACTCTCAAGCAAAGCTCTAAGACTCCACATCCTCACGCTCCGAGTCAGAATGTACTAACTCCTGAGTATCCTCTGTCTCTTAAGAAATGTTAATCAAGTGCGAGTCTAAAAGACCCAACAAGTCACACGAAAGACAGTTTAAGATATAGCATATACTAGGTTTAAAATCATGATAACATATTTCTTTCACATTCTTGATATCATATAGTTCTTCCTATCAATATGTTCTAAGTCCTTTGGCAATCATTCTTTATATATCATGGATATTTATCATGGAAATAAAACAATTCATGTACTACATATAACTTACACTTCATAGTATAACCATTAATCTAAACATGTACCTATGTCATAGAAGGTAAGCAAATTTTCATGGTATATGCTTAATGTCATGAAACATGCAAACAATTTCAAGTTCTTTTAACCTATATTATGTAACATGCAATTTACTCATCATGTAGCAAGTAGTCATGTAGCATGTAAAACAAATGACATGTAGTTCACATGCATGTAACATGTAGCTCATGTAGTCATTTATCATGTAGACATGTAGTTTATATAACAAGCGACATGTAGTTCATGTAGTCATTTATCATGTAGTGCCAAGACATATCCCACACTATTAATAGAGATCATGTAGCATGTAGTCATTCACTTATCACCTAGGCAAAGCAATGATGAAGTCATGGTCATTGCGCAAAGATGGTTACATGGATACATGGAAAACTAGGTGCAATGCTGCCAAAGATGGTGGCGAAGCTAGCTGATATGCCACATTCCCTATCTTCTTATATATCTCAAAAGGACCAATAAACCTTGGATTCAGTTTACCTCTCTTTCCAAATCTCACCATACCCATGGTTGGCGATAATTTGAGAAAAACATGGTCTCCTACCTCAAAAGCCAAGTCCCTCCTCCTCGTATCCGCATAACTCTTCTAACGATCTTGAGCTGCTTTCAATCTCTACACAATCAACTAGATCTTTACTGAGGTTTCCTGCACCACTTGCGATCCAACTAGATGTTGATCTCCCGCTTCTTCCCAACACAACGAGGATCTACAAGGTCTTCCGTATAAAGCTTCAAATGGAGCCATACCTATACTCGAATGGAAACTATTGTTGTATGCAAATTCCAAAAGAGCTAGGTGGCGTTCCCAATCTCTTCTCCAGTCCAAAACATAAGCCCTAAGCATATCCTCCAACATCTGAATAGTCCTCTCGGACTTTCCATCCGTTTGTGGATGAAATGCCGAACTTAACTTCAATTCGCTACTAAAAGCTTTCTGCAAACTCTACCAAAATCTAGAAGTAAATCTCAGATCACGATTTGAGATAATCGACATCGGAATCCCATGCAGCCTCACAATGCCATCAATATACAATCTAGCCAAGCTTTCAATGGACTGCTTCTTCTTCAGGGCCATGAAATGAGCACTCTTCGAGAATCTATCAACAATCACCCATATGGAATCATATCCTCTAGCCGATTTAGGCAAACCAGTCACAAAGTCCATAGTCACTTGCTCCCACTTCCACTGAGGAATATCCAGCTTCTGCATCAATCCTGAAGGTCGCTGACGTTCTACCTTCACCTGTTCACATAGGAAGCATTTTGTCACAACATCTGCAACATCCCAATTCATACCAGACCACTAAAAAGAACGCTTCAGATCCTTGTACATCTTTCCACTGCCTGGGCCAAAAGAAAACTATGATCTATGCGCTTCCTCCAAAATCTCCTTCCGCAGATCCGCATCATTAGAGACACATACCCGATGATTCAAACGAATCACATCATCTTCATCTCTAATAACGCCAGCCTTTCCTACCATCTCCTGTAATAGCGGGTCATCTTTTTGCAAAGCAATAACGCTATCATGAACAAAAGATCTAAGGGTTAACTGAGCTATGAACATGTTGCACAACTGCGGCTCTAGAACACCAATGATCCTGAAGCATCTTCCAACATCTTCCAATCTTGACTCATCATTTGCCTCTTGCTGCTCAAAGCATCGGCCACTACATTGGCTTTCCTTGGGTGATAAGAAAGCTCAAAGTCATAATCCTTTAGAAATTAAATCCACCTCCACTGCCTCAGGTTCAACTCCTTTTGGGAAAACATGTAACGACCCACTTCCACCCAGTACAGTTATACCAACCCACATCAGATGATAGCAAGCCACTACAGGGGAGAAAACCCGAACGATATTCATATGGATTGAGATATACACAAATAGAATGAAATGTTGCAGCGGAAATTAAACAACTCTTATTCCATCCATATTTTTAATCCACACACCACAGTCTATATAGTCCACGAAAGAAATAACATAAACCATGACATCCACATAGCCAGTTTCCAAGTACAATAATACCAAAGTTCAATTTAAAATTTTCATCACCTACTAGTAAATGAAATACAAGTCTTCAATCTAATCTTCACGTTCATTGCCGGGTCTTGCCACACTCTCGACTTCTAAGTCTCCTGAAATGTTTAGCAAGGGTGAGTCTACACAATAGACTCAGCAAGCAACTTAAAATCACAAACCATACACTTATCACACATACTTTCTAACAATTTAACTTTTTACTAACTTACTAGAATTTAACAAATTAATCTCATATATGCTCATGCTATAACATAAATGAATAAACATGGAATTCCTTTGAACAAATCTATACTAGTACATGTAAAACAATGGTTTCTAAACATGGATACTTATAACATGGAGATCATTTGTATAATTACATGATTTTAATTCACAATTTTATATAATACTAACACATGACTTCTTTTCAATTCATAGCATGATACTAACATTTTGCTTATCTAGTAAATACTATCTGATGGACAAATTTTACAAATCCTACACATGGTACTAAATGTAATATCATATTTATCATTTAGCATGGATCATATTAGCACATGCAATTACCTTTTTCATGACATATTCACATGTACTTTTACCTTGTTTTTTATATGTACTTATTCACCATGGCAATATGAGAAAGTCTTGATTACTAAATATGTAGAGTAAAACAATTCACGTAGCATATGGATACCACTTATGAAATAAAGCATTCAAATTCAATCATGTAACCAATGTTATGTAGTATATAAACAATTTCAATTAAATCTTTAACCTACATTATGCAATATTCAATTAGTCATCATGTAACAAGTGATCATTTAAACATGTAATAAATATTACATATAACAAATGACATGTAGTTCATATGGCATGTAATCATGTAGCGTATAGACATATAGCATCATACAGCATGTAGTCATTTATCATGTAGCATGTAGTCATTTATCATTTAGTTGCCAAGACATAGCCCGCACTATTATAGAGATCATATAGTCATATAGTCATTCACTTATCACCTAGGTAAAGTAGTGATGAAGTCATGGTCATTACACAATACCGGGGAAAGCCCTTCCCACCTTTACCAGTAGAACTTGTCTACTTCCAAGATTTCAATCCGTTGCCTGCGGATTCAATAGGTCATTTCATATAGTTAAACCATTACCAAAGGGGCATCCATGGTGTAGTTCCCTGTAGGAAATCTCTATAGTAGCAATGTCTTATTGGCCAATCACTTCAGAAATGCAATAACATATATATTATTGCAATTATGGAACTATCACATGAAACTAACATTTTCATATGACAATCATTCTCTTTTGTACATTCATGCATAATTTATTAAGATAATAATACCATTATCACCCCTCATATTTTCTGAGTTCTGAAATCAAATCCTACTATGAAATAGCAACCTATTATGGTACTACTTTTATCCAAAATTTAACATGCATATACATTATCATGTTTATTGATTTCTGTATGCATTTATCATTCAGAAAATCACAGCAGTATATATAGTGTTCATAAAATATCAAATTTTAACCACAATATGGATAATACATAAGGAACATATTTGTAATTTTTCAGGATTTTAGAAGTAGTAAAACTATTTTTAATATTAAACATAGGTTTTAGGCTACAAGATATTTCAATTTGAACATGGTGGACGGTGAACCATCCATCCTAACAGATCTAAAATAGGCACACAGTGGTTCTAACTCCATTAAAATTTCTGAAACAATACTCTTCAACATGTCTAATTAATCTGTAATAAAACCATTTAATCAGAATTTGCCACAGTCAAAACATAATTATTCTCAATTAACAGAAATCCTTCTAATTATTATCATGCTCAGAAATTTGGTAGATCCTCAAGATATGACCTAAATATCATATTTGACAAATATTGATTTTCTCAACATGTACAGACCACCGAACAAGCAAAATCACATTACAAAGATTACCTAGTATCTCTGCAAAAACAGGTGAACTTGAGGGCATGGTCTTGGCCGTCAGAAGAGTTAACGGGGAGGTCTCTTGTCGTCGACACTAGAACTAGATGGCAACTAGTTGGCTGTCTACTTCCTGTCTGCACATAGTGCAGACTTAACAAAGAAACAGGTGAATTTAGGGGTCCATGATACGATTAAAAAATCCGTAAAAATGTGCAAACCCTAGAGGATAAATCTATGGATTGAAACCTTAAGCTACTTGCCTGGGAATAAATCTAAAAGGATCTAGATTTTCTGGTGAAGCCCTCCACGGCCAAGCCAAGAAGAGGTCTAAAACTGCTTGAATTCGGTCTTTCCTGTCGATGTAGGTCTATCTTCAGAGTTGAAGAAGCTTGCTTGATGTCAAATGCACATCTCTGTCATTGAAGATCGTCGGAAGAAGAATCCAAACCCCAGATCAAAGCTCGCCAAAACTCCCTTTTCCCACAGAAACCCTAACTTTTCACAAGAGCCAAAGACCAAGTTGTAGACGGGAGATTTGGCCCATCCCCGCGCGGTTTCATGGCCCAATAAGGCATGTTTGACCATTTGTTGACTTACCTCAGATCCCATGTAGACGGCAGCATCGACTGCTGCTGACTGCATGTTGGCGGCAATCCCTATGGACACTGACTCTAGTTGGCGTCCACCTATGTTGACGCCTGCATGAGGTTGGCGGCGGCATCATTTGACGTCAACCTGGTTTTACCTGGTCTGTGCAACTACCTGAGATTCCAGCCCACTAGCGCCATTCTCTCGGCCATGCAACGCATATAGCCGTTCCCAACGGGTATATGGGCCACCTTGGCACCCCATTGACCCAGTAAAAATCCTACTTTGCCTCTCCTCATTGGTCGGAGCATAAGCAGATGGGTTGCCAAGTGTGCAAGTGTCTTTCTTCACACTTGAGCACCCAAGGCTCTGAACTCCGACCCCACTGCCTATTTATGTCCCCCCTTGGCCTTCTAAGTGAGGGGGGGAGAGGCTGGACGTCCACACTTTGTCACTTAGAGATAAGAGAGAGAAAAGTGCACCCTACCTTCCATCATCCTTCTTCCTCTTCCTCTCATCATTTGGGACGTCTAGGAGGCTTCATCCCGAGCTGGAGGAGCCCAGCAAGGAGTCAACAATGCTAAACAAGGAGGATCACCTCCCTTTTCTCCTTCTCCCTCTCTCTCTTTTCCTTTAGTTTTTGCATGTCATACACACCCACATACATACCCTAGGCATGTAGGGCACCCTCCTACACACCTAGAAAGGGGTTTCCCAACAAAAAAAAACAGAGGGAAGAAGGGTGGTCATAACACTTGGCCACCTCTCTTCCCAAGCCCATAACCGGTACGGGACTCTCCATTTGGGCCTTTTCCTTTCGTTTTGAACATTCACTACATTCTTAGAGTCTAATAGAGTCTTTCTTTTGTGGAAAGAACACTTGGACAAGACCGTGGGCTCTCGTTCTTTGGCAGCCGAAGAAGGAGAAGTTGGAGTCCCACAATCCACCGCTACGCGAGGCTACTGCACCAACGTGATCACAACACCTCCTTGGGCACAGGTAAGGCCCTGGCGATCGCAACATCTCCCTTTCCTTTGTTGTTTTCTTTGCTTTCTCCTCAGTCAACTCGGTCAACTGGGGAGTCAACGAGGTCAACCAACAACCCTTCATCGCCAACGAGGGAGCGGCGACGTTTGTGAATGACTGGAAGATCCCACAGTCACTGGGAGGGCGGCGAACGATGCGTCCACAACTCTTTTTTGGCAATCGCGATGGGACCCACAGTGCTGCCTCGGTCTCAGTCTGCACCCAGGTAAACGACCAGCGATCCCACCGTTTACCCAGGTAAGCGTCCACTGTTCCTGTCGTTTAGTTATGTTTAACGTCCATCTAGTTAGTCGTTTACTCCATGTCAGCGTCCGTCGATCATGCCGTCAACTGCTTTCTGATGAACTGAGCGTCCATATGCTTGCCGTTTACTTCACAGAAGCCTATTTTTTTTACTGTTTTGATCTGTTTTTCTTTTTGTTTGCTTCCTGTTTGATCCCTAATGGTACTATGTCACGAAGGGGGTCCTTCTCTCTGTTCTAGCCTTCCCACACGTTCTAGGATAGCCCCTCCTTGGTTTACAACCTTTTACTCGGGGATTCCCTCTCGGGTAAATCGGGTTGGTTCCAAGGGAAACTCTATAAGTCCCAAAATTCCATGGATTCCCTCATGGTACGGGGCAGGAGAACCTTTACCCTTCCCACTTAGTCCGCCCATTCATCCGGCTTTGAGTGAGGATTGAGAGAACCGCCCTTAAAAGTTTAAGTAACACACAACTTCAACTTCTAAAATTTTGGGACGTTGTTTGATAACGTTGTTTGGTAGAAATACATATTTCTCCTTATAACAGTGTAGTTAATCAACTTAACCATTCTAAAAATAGTAGGTTGTGTGTTCTAATGGACTCTTGGTTGAATTCTTGCAACATGTCTAACAATCCGACATTTGAATATGATGATGATATCAATGATAATCTCAATCATGAATTTGTCGGAATGCTGAATTCTAACATCTAGCCTGAAGAGTCTGTCCAATCCTCTTCTCAAGCTGACAATGAGGAGAGTGTGAGTCTAAGGGTCAACCCTACATATGCACAAGATGTTCAAGAAGACGCCAAATTCTCCAAACTCCTCTCCCACTATTTGCCCGAGGACATCATTTCACTGCTTTCTAAGCATACCGTCTGGGCAGCGGCCTCTCCTTCCCCCCCATCCCCTTCTCCTTTCCATGCTTCCTCATCTAGGCCTACTCCTAGACCCGTAACTCCTTCATGGGTAACCTTCTCCCCCGTTCCCATCTCCACTCCGAATCCTTCCACTCCCTTACCTGCTTCTGTCCCAACTCCTCCCTTCTCCTATCCACCCAATGTCCAACCCACACCCTAGCTCAATCTGAATCCATCTCCCGGTCGGAGATGGAAGGTCTTGTTAGCAGACTCTTGGCTGAGTCTCTGTCCCTCTCCAAGACTCACTCTCTCCAGAACTACTGCAAGCTCCCCAATGCTTACTTCCCTCCGGGTTTCAAGGCCCCGAAATATCGCAAGTATGACGGGACCTCCGATCTTAAATTCCACCTTGCTGGCTTTACCATGGATTCCCATCGGTGGCTGTATGATCGGGTCCTCTTAGTTCACCTCTTCCAACAATCATTAGAAGGGGAAGCTTTGAGGTGGTTCACCTCCTTACCCGCATTAGATTTTATCAATTTCGACATAGTCTCTGAATGCATCATCTCCCATTTCTCCTACATGGCCACTCAAGTCCCTACACTTTCTGACTTGGTGGCAGAAAAGATGAGGCCAGATGAAGACTTTGTCACTTTTTCCAACCGTTGGAGATCCATGGCTTCAAGAGCCGATGTCACCATCCCGGAGTCTCAAGCCATCATTATGATTGTCAACAACACCACTTCCCAGCTCAAATCCATATTGATGCTTAGTGAGTTTCCCTCCTTTGCACATCTTTATAATCGAGCTAGGGTGGTCCAGAACCAGATCAAGGACTCCTCTCTTCTGCCATTTTTCGAAGGGAAGCCCAAGGGACGTAAGGCTCCCACGGCACCTACCACCGAGGGGGTGACCATCAACGAGTCCGTTAGTGCTTGCAGTCAGCCACTGAGGACTCCTAACAAGTCCTCCAATCCTCACCAATTCCCGTCACACCCCTCCAAGCCTTATTCCGCCGTTCCTCCTCCTTCTGGCTATACTCGTCCGGGTCCCAAAAGGTCTCATTACCCTCCTCTCCCTGAGACCCTCGAGGATGTATTCTTCGCCCTCATGTCTTGTGATGCTATCCGGCTCCCCCTACAAAGAGAAAGTGTCAATCCAAGGGCAGATACCTCAAAGTACTATCCTTATCATAGGACCCATGGTCACGAGCTGCACAATTGTTTCACCTTCCGTGAGTGGGTGTATGACATGAACGATCAGGGTAGGATAAATTGAGAGGACGTCAAGGTCGCCATAGCCAAGTCTAGGTACACCAAAAGGGACCTTGGTATTGTCCAAAACCCTCTCCCCAACAACCAAAGCAACAATCCCTCCTCTAAGTTCCAGCAAAATGTCCATACCTTGACACATTCCGAACCTCGGATAGTGAGGAGAGAGCAACAACGGGGAGTGGAAGGTTTTGAGTAGTGGTACCCGTGTCCCTCCATAGAGTCTCAGGAGCCCTCCACCACCGTAGATGCTATTTTAGAGGAGCGGCCCTTAGTTCTCAAACGACCCGCGCATTAGGAGGCCTACTCTTCCGTTCCCACTCCCCCTGCCTATGAGTCGTCTACCCATGGAACCAGACCTCTCCAACTCATCCTTCCTAGGTCCCAGGAAGTCGTTCATGTCCACTCAGGAACTGGATTGTTCCTCCTCTCCCGCGGCCATCTCATGATGAGGAGGATAATGGACCTCCACCCCCTGCCAGCACCGAATATGATATTCTGCAACACTTGGATAAGACCCCTGCAAGGGTGTCTATTTTGGAATTGATTTGGAGATCGCCGTCTCATCAGTCCACCCTCCTCTAATTCCTCCAGAAAATCATGGTCAATGATGACCTTCCTCCCAGTGGGGTCACCAATGCTATCCTCTCCCTTACCCAAGGACCCTCAATCTCTTTCTCAGATAAAGATCTTGCTGCCCCCGAGTGTCATTCACTTCCTCTCTGTCTTACTATCACCCTTAACAGGGTTTCGGTAGACTCCACCCTGATTGACACCGGGGCATCCATTAACGTGTGTTTAATGATGACCCTCAAGCAATTGGGCTTGGGGGAGGATAATCTGGAGAAAATCTGCTCCACCATTGCTGCCTATGACAACTCCAAGAGGGTGGCCAAAGGTAAAATTGCTCTTCAATTGGAGGTTGGACCCGTCACCATGTCTTCCAAGTTTCTAGTCCTCAATGTCGATCTAGCTTATAAGGCCATTCTTGGTCGTCCCTGGCTAGAACAAACTTTAGGGGTCCCTTCCACCACCCAACAATGTTTCAAATTTCCATTTAATGGGCGGGTTATCAAAATCAAGAGCATTCCTTCCTTGGAAACTCTCAATTCTATCACTTCGGAGCACATGCCACACCTTTTCTTTCCGGACAAGGGAAAGAAGCTGGTCATGTCCATCTTTGATCTCCCCTCTCCCCTTGATTTGAACCAACCTCCCATGGTGGATGAAGAATTCGAGTATGTCCCATGTCCCCAAGGGAAAGGTTGGGAAGTGATGGCTAGGGTCGACTATATTCATGGCCGAGGGTTGGGTAGGAACGAGCAGGGTCCTATCTGTAGTGTTCAGACAAGAAGGTTGTTAGATAGGGCTGGTCTAGGATTTCATCCGGACCCGGTTCACCTGGATCCATTCATCCCCTATCAACCTCTTACTTGGACCCTGAAGGAGCACTTCATTCAGGGACCCCTCCAACCGGGAACTCGCGAGCCCGTGATAGAGGAGTTGTCCAACCCCGAGAGCGAAGAAGAAGAGGAACCTACTGAATTTGAGGAAGTCTGCAAGGACTTCAGCCTTCTTTCACTCTTTGGTTCTGACTCTCCATCTCCCTCCTCATCACCTTCATCCCCTCCATCTCTTTCACAATCTCTCGATACTGAGGCATGCCCGGCACCTGATTCTCCTTCTTCAACCACTCCCTTCTCCCTTCTTTCTCCACCCATCCTTTCTCCAATCCTCACCTGGCTAGTCGAGGCAGCCTTGAGTCAGCAACGCATGGTATTAAGCCTTGACTCCCAAAAAAAAATGCCAATTCTCAAAGGTGGGAATGCGAGGTCTCCGTCGAGCACCCTTCCTCCTTGGAGTCTTTTCTGTTCGGCCAGAGGCCGACGCTTTCCATCCTAGACTCTCACTCTCGCCCACCTAGGGGCACTTCCCCTGTACATAGTTTTGTACATAGTAGTTTAGATTCAGGCTTAGAATCAAGTCTAGAGTTAGGTCTAGGTGTAGAAGAGTCTAATTCCTCTCAGCCATGCGTTTGTAAAGAGAAGGGTAGGCAAGTTCCTACCAGTTATGTCATGGCCTTGACTGAGAAGTGTGCTAAATTGAGTCAAGTCCCGGAGTTTCTTGAGGAGCCTGCCCTTGTAGAGGCTGATTTTGAAGAAGGTGACTCTGTAGATGATGGTTTAAGAGTCTATCTACTAGATTTCGATGAGAAGGGTGAGTCGGGAGATCTTGGATCAGAAGAAGAGGACCCAGTGAGCTCCTATGTGGATGGCACAAAGAGGTTCGACGAGACGACCATGGCTGCGGATGAGCCAACCAAAGAGATCAACCTTGGCACCGAAGAATCTCCGAAGGTAGTTTTGATTAGTGCCAACTTGAGTGTTGAAGAAGAAGAAGCCCTTGTAGCTATCCTTAAAGAGTTCTCTGATGGTTTTGCTTGGTCCTACGAGGACATGCCAGGACTTGACACCTCTTTGGTCGAGCACTGGTTGGTCTTAAAAGCTGATGTAAAAGCCGTCAAACAAAAGCTGAGGAGGCTACATCCCAAGCTCGCACTCAAGATCAAAGAGGAGGTTGACAAATTGCATAGGGCTACATTCATTAGGGTTGTGCTTTATCCACAATGGGTAGCTAATATCGTCCATGTGATGAAGAAGGACGGTAAGGTTAGGATATGTATAGATTTCCGTAATCTTAATCGTGATTTCCCAAAGGACGATTTCCCTCTTCCACACATAGATGTCCTAGTGGACAATACTGCTGGCTTTGAGATGTTGTCATTCATGGATGGTTTCTCTGGGTATAACCAGATCCGTCTGGCCGAGGAAGACCAGGAGAAAACTTCTTTCACAACGCCTTGGGGGACCTATTGTTATGTTGTGATGCCCTTCGGATTGAAGAATGCAGGAGCAACTTATCAAAGGGCAATGATGGTAATTTTTCACGACATGATGCATGTGCACATGGAGGTCTATGTGGACGATGTCTTGGTTAAATCAAAGACTTGACATGGCCATGCCGAGGTCCTCTGGGCAATTCTCCAATGGTCTAGAGAACATAAGCTCCAAATAAACCCCAAGAAATGTGTCTTTGGAGTATCTTCTTGGAAGTTGCTAGGGTTCATAGTTAGTAAGCGGGGAATTGAGATTGACCCCTACAAGGCCAAAGCAATAATGGACATGCCTCCTCCTACGAATATCAGAGAAGTTAGAGGGCTAATTGGCAGACTTCAGTTCATTAGGAGATTTATCTCCCAGCATTAAATCCGTTGCAAGCCATTCTATGAGATGCTTAGAGGAGAAGCTATGTTTGATTGGAATGACAAATGTCGAAAGGCCTTTGAAGAATTGAAGAGTTATTTGTTCAATCCCACTGTTCTCGCTCCTCCGGTCTTGGGTCGGCCTTTATTGCTCTATGTGTCAACCACTGAAGATTCAACTGGAGCAGTTCTGGCCCAATATGACGACGAGAAGAAGGAGAGAGTGGTGTACTACTTATCCAAGTTGTTCAATGAGGCCGAGAAAAAGTACACTGCCATGGAAAGAATGTGTGCGGCCGTCGTCTGGGTTGCCCAGAAGTTAAAGCATTATTTTTTGGCTCATGAAGTGAAACTTCTGGCACGCATGGACCCAATTCGATACCTGCTTGAGAAGCCCGTCCTGACTGAGCGGTTGATGAGGTGGCAAATTTCCTCAATCAATTTGATATCACCTGCGTTAACCAAAAGTCAATCAAAGGGCATGCTATTGCCGAGCATTTGGCCCACCACCCCTTACCTTCATACTCTTCTGTTGATGAAAGTTTTCCGCATGAAGAGTTAGGAGCCATTATCAATGGTGAACCTTCATGGATACTTTACTTCGATGGGGCTCTTAATTCCAAAGGGTGTGGAATAGGGGCAGTCCTCCTCTCACCGGAAGGGGTAATCATTCCGCACGTCTACCAATTAACCTTTCGTACCACGAACAATGTCGCCGAGTATGAGGCACTCCTAGTTGGGCTGAAAATGGCATTGTTGCTCGGAGTCAAAGAGTTAAGGATAATTGGAGATTCACAATTGATACTCTGGAAGTCCCTCAGTAAGTACCAGACCCGAGATCCCAAGTTGAAACCATACCAAGAATTGGTAAGAAAGGTAGTCCAGCAGTTTAGGAAGCTCACCCTAGTCCACACTCCTAGGGCTCAAAACATTCTGAAAGATTCTCTCGCCTCCCTAGCTTCTTCCATCCCTATTCTGTTAGGGAGGTCTTCTGAAACCGTCTCGGTTCAAAGATTAAGAGTCCCTTCTCATGTTGATCATTGGTTTTCTCAACTCAAGTCTCCCTCCCTTCGAGTCCATGCCCTCTCAAAAGAGCCTGAAATCGACCTCGAAGATGGTCATCCTTGGTATTTTGACATCGAAAACTTTCTCAATGATAGATCCTTCCCCGATTATGCCACTTCTTCTGATAGACGGGCCACTCGCCGCGTCTCAGAGCGTTACAAGATCATAGGTGGCATTCTTTACAAGAAGTCCCTCAGTGGAGTTTATCTTCATTGCCTTGATGAGATCGAGTCCCAAAACATTTTGAAGCCGCTCACTCCAGTGAATGTGGTGGCCATGTCAATGGTAGAGCAATTGCCCAAAAGTTGCTAAGACACTATTATTGGCCTACCATGGAAGAAGATTGTTGTCACTTTGTCTGTCATTGTGATAAATGTCAACTGCATGGTGACAAAATCCATGCTCCTTCCTCTTCTCTTCACCCTCTCATTGCTCCATGGCCTTTCGCCATGTGGGCATTCGATGTGGTCGGTCCACTCGCGGACAGAACCGGAGAAATCTGTAAGAAGTCCTTCATTCTGACCGCCACCGAATACTTCACAAAGTGGGCTGAAGAGGAAGCATTCATAGAAGTCAAAGCTTCAACAGTCGTCAAGTTCATCAAGCGCAACATTCCTACAAGATTCGGCGTGCCTCGAGACATCGTCACCAACAATGGACCGCAATTCACTTCACAGGAGTTCCGCGACATGTGTGGTAAATATGATAGTAATTTGCATCATTCATCCCCATATTATCCACATGGTAATGGACAAGCGGAAGCCACTAATAAAACACTCATCAAAATCATAAACAAAACTTGCAAATCTCATAACAATGCTAATTGGCCAGACTGCTTAGTTGAGGCTCTTTGGGCTTATCGCACCTCGGTCCGAACTGATGATCAATTTTACCCCATGTAATTTAAATTAATTACATATTTATATTGGTGATTAACAAAACTAAGATATTATTTAAATCTAACATAATTTCTATGAGATTTGAGTACAGGAAATGAATGAATCAAGGAATAACAAGACAAATGGGTAAGTATTATTTACTCTATAGCAATGCAAGTTCAAAGAATGACATTTATCTAAGCTCACATCGATTTGATAAGTGAGAACAACGATTTCCTCTCATAACGATTTACTTTCATAACGATTCGTTAAGTATTCACAACGATTTGCTCTCACATCAATTTGATAAGTGAGAGAAATGATTTGCTCTCACATCGATTTGATAACTGAGAACAACGAATTGCTCTCACAACGATTTGCTTTCATAACGATTCGTTAAGTATTCACAACAATTTGCTCTCACATCGATTTGATAAGTGAGAACAACGATTTTCTCTCATAACGATTTGCTTTCATAACGATTCGTTAAGTATTCACAACGATTTGCTCTCACATCGATTTGATAAGTGAGAACAACGATTTGCTCTCACAACGATTTGCTTTCATAACGATTCGTTAAGTATTCAAAACTATTTGCTCTCACATCGATATGATAAGTGAGATCAATGATTTGCTTTCATAACGATTCGTTAAGTATTAACAATGATTTGCTCACATCGTTTTGTCTATGACAACTTGCTCATAACGATTTGCTTATAGAGTCATAACGATTTGTCTATATAACGATTTGTATGTGCATCGACTTGCTTATAAGTGTACAATGATTTACATGGATAATGGCTTATTTGCATAACGATTTCATAAGTCATGCAGGTAACGATTTCATGGAATATAACAATTTAATATTTGAACTCATTTTGAGTACATTGAAAAGTCAAAGACTCCACGTATATCTTTCTGACAACCATGCATTTATTATGACTGAACGTATCACTGCAGTGCATGCAAATGATATCTTCTATTCTCATGCTTATTCTGTAAACATCTTTTTAGAAGAACAGAATGGAACTTCCACTTCTGTATAAAATCAATCTAACGTTGACTGACAACAAGAGATAGCTTAGCTGTCCAATGTTTATCATTTAATTCGTGCAGGTCTCTGACAGCACATCTCAATACAACGTTGGATAGTACGGAAGATAATGAACATCAACAAAGATCCTCCCTCTTGTTGCGTGCATGGAAAGCTAAGGACTGCAGAACAAGAAGCTCTACAGAACCATGCAGTCTAACGTAAACGAGAGCCTAGAGACAACAGTCATTTCAACGTTCGAATTTCAAATAGAAGATATATATATATAAAGAAGACTAAAGCTCTAGAGAGGAGGAATCGGCAACAACGATCTTTAACAAGCTTTTCTGTGAGCTTCTGATAGAGTAAAGCCTCACTCCTCTGATTGTCTAGCTCTTAGCTCTCTGCGTTCATTGTGTTAGTCTTGAGAGCTTCTGGAAACTGAGAGTGTCCCTCACTGTAGATCTTTTCCTCTCAGTTTTAGCTTCAGACCCAGCATTGTTTAAGCTTAATCTAGGTGCTTGTTTTCATTTACACTTTTCTTGTGTTTGTTCCCTTCGAGTAGAAGGAAGACCTGGGGTTTCCAGGGTATGTGTTCCCTTCGAGTAGAAGGAAGACCTGGTGGTAGCCAGGGTGGTATATGTCCTCTTCGGGTTGTGAAGAGAAGACCAGCTGTGACTGGGTGTGTAAAGGTCCATAAGGGGTATTGTACCCTTAGGTAGTGGAAGCCTGAGTTGTTGCTCAGGGACTGGACGTAAGACTCCTGTGGAGAGGAGGTCCGAACTAGGATAATTCCATGTGTTATCTGTGTGCTTGCTTTGCGTTTACTATCTTTCTTTACTAACTCTAACACCCGTCGAAGTGTGTTCTATGTGACTGTTTTGTGAACAGGTTTAGGTACTCAATAATTTTTAAAATCCCATTCACCCCCCCCCCCTCTGGGCTTGCTAGCTGGGCAACAAGTGGTATCAGAGCTAGTCTCTTCGATAAAGAAGAAGATCCAACAATCTGAAGAGAAAAGATCAAATGGCAACCCAAGGTCACTCCGAAGGTCAGTCAGTCAATAGGCCATCATTGTTCGACGGAGAAGATTACACCTACTGGAAAACAAGAATGGAATACTTCCTACAAGGATTCGATTTTCAAATATGGTCCATAGTGGAAGAAGGAGATCTAGTTGTTCTAAACAACAGAGATAACTGGACAGAAGATGATAAAAAAAAGATATCTCTCAACTGCAAAGCTAAGAGCATATTATGTTGTGCACTTAGGAAGAAAGAATTCAATAGAGTTTCAGCCTGCAAATCAGCGATGGAGATGTAAGAGAAGCTAAGAATCACATACGAAGGTACTGACAAAGTAAAAGAAACCAGAATAGACATTCTGGTGCCACAGTACGAGAGGTTTCAGATGCAGTCAGGAGAAACTATTACACAGATGTTCAGCAGATTTACAGACATCACCAACGGGTTAGCTGGATTAGGAAAAAGCTATGAGATAGGTGACAGCAATAGAGGAAGCAAATGATTTGAAAAGAATGTCTTTAGAGAAACTCATTGGATCCCTTATGGCCCATGAGATTAACATGGAAAGGTTAGGGGAATCTTCTAGTAGAAAGAAGCACTCCAACGCACTCAAAGCTGAAGAAGACTTATCAGAAGAATTTTCAGACAATAATGAAAGGAAGACGACGAAGACGAAGACGCGATGTTATCAAGAAGGCTACAAAGAATACTAGCAAAGAAGAAAAAGTATCAGTCCAGTAGAAGATATTTCAAAAAAAACAAAGACTTTAAGAAGACAGAAGGAAAGGATCAAAAGAAAGCTGAGCCTACATGCTATGAGTGTAAGAAGCCCGACAAAATGAGAGCAGAATGTCCGAAGCTGAAGAAAAGTGAATTCAGAAAGAAGGAAAGTTCAAGAAAACCAAGAAGATTCAAGAACAAAGCTATGGCAACGGCTTGGGACAACAGTAGTGACTCAAACAGTGAGTCAAGCTCAAGCAGTGAAGAAGAAGAAGCCAACTTGGCACTCATGGCCAACACTGAAGAAAAGGGAAACCTTCGGGCATCCAAATGGTATTTGGATAGCAGATGCGCAAGGCATAATCAGGAAACAGAAGATTGTTTTCCCATCTAGAAGCTGAAGAAAGCACAGTCACCTATGGAGACAATGGAAAGGAGACTGTGATTGGCAGTGGTTCAGTAGGCAACAAAGTAAAAACAGTCATTGAAGATGTTCTATGTGTCAAAGGTCTGAAGCACAACCTCATCAGCATCAGCCAGTTATGTGATAAGGGACATCAGATAAAGTTCCAAGAATCCAAGTGCAGTATCATGAAGGATGGAGCAGTCATCTTTGAAGTCAACAGACAAAAGAACCTATACGTACTTTACCTGGAAGAATTAAAAGAGCAGGATATCTGTTTAGCAGCAAGTAAGGAGCAGTCAACTGAGCTGTGGCACAGAAGATTGGACCACTGCAGTTTGGATGGCATGAGAAAGCTGATCAAGAGAAGCCTAGTGGAAGGTCTACCAAAGGTCAGCACAATGATGGACGGTGTCTGTGGACCATGTGCAAAAGGGAAACACACCAAATCATCTTTCAAGTAAAAGACTGTGGTAACAACCTCTAAACCCTTAGAACTCCTTCATATCGATTTATTTGGGCCAATGAGGACCACAAGTCTTGGAGGAAGGAATTTTGGATTTGTTATACTAGATGCTTATTCAAGATTCACATGGGTATCCTTTTTGGAACACAAGGATGATACGTTTGATAGTTTTGTGAGCTTCAGCAAGAAGGTTCAGAAAGATAAGAAGTACTACATTGTTGGAATTCCGTCAGATCATGGAGGAGAGTTGCAGAATGAAAAGTTTGCCAAGTTCTGTGATGACCAAGGAATTGAACATAATTTCTCAGCACCAAGGACACCACAGCAGAATGGAGTTGCTGAGAGAAAGAACAGGACTTTATTGGACATGGCAAGAACAATGTTATCAGAATATAATCTGCCAAGATACTTTTGGGCTGAAGCAGTGAACACAGCAAGCTACATCATAAATAGAGTAATGATCAGGCCAATTTTGAAGAAAACAGCATATGAGTTGTACAATGGAAAGAAGACGAAAATCAGTCACTTCAGGACATTCGGATGTCTATGTTTCATCCACAACAACGGCAAAAGAGATATTGATAAGTTAGATGCCAAATCAGATGAAGGCATCTTCATGGGGTATGCTTCTAAACCTAAAGGTT
Organism: Colocasia esculenta; assembly: GCA_014218235.1. Classification (NCBI taxonomy): domain Eukaryota; kingdom Viridiplantae; phylum Streptophyta; class Magnoliopsida; order Alismatales; family Araceae; genus Colocasia; species Colocasia esculenta. The sequence continues at coordinate 117,533,444 of CM024760.1, read as the reverse complement.
ATAGAGTATTTAATAAACGTACTTTATTAATTGAACAATCAGTACACATTATCTTTTGATGAAACTAACCCTTCCTTGAGAAAGGAAGTCGATAGTGACATTGATGAAGCAGATGAGTTGTCTAAAACATTAAAGAACACATCAATTGAGGACAAGGAAGATCCACCTCTGGAAGACCTGCAACAAAGGGATATCTGTCATGAAAATCTTCCAAAGGAATGGAGATACAAGAAAGATCACCCACCTGAAAACATTATTGGTGATCCATCTGTAGGGGTAAGAACAAGAGGTAATGTAATCCCTTGTGATTATCCAACTTTTGTTTCTCAATAGAGCCTATGACAGTCAATGAAGCTCTTACTGATGAATCTTGGATTTTAGCCATACAAGATGAGCTGCATCTGTTCAGGAGAAACCATGTATGGTCACTTGTTCATAGACTATCAAATCATCCAGTGATTGGCACCAAATGGGTGTTCAGAAATAAAGTGGATGAAACTGGTGTGATCTTAAGAAACAAGGCCAGATTGGTAGCTCAAGGCTATTCCCAAGAGGAAGGCATAGATTTCGATGACACCTATGCACCTGTAGCTAGACTTGAGGCTATTAGAATTCTACTTGCATATGCATCTGCATTAGCTTTGAAATTATTTCAAATGGATGTCAAATCTGATTTTCTAAATGGCTTTATCAAAGAGGAAGTCTATATAGAACAACCTCCGGGTTTTGATGGTATTGAATTTCCGAATCATGTATTTAAATTACACAAAGCTTTATATGGTTTGAAACAAGCACCTAGGGCCTGGTATGAAAGGCTTAGCTCATTTTTATTGAATCATGGCTTTACTAGAGGTCGAGTTGATAGTACACTGTTTATCAAATCTAAAGTCAAACATGTATTGCTTGTACAAATTTATGTAGACGATATAATATTTGGTTCTACTGATGAATCTCTTTGCAAGTACTTTGAGAAGCTTATGCAGGGAGAATTTGAGATGAGTATAATGGGGAGCTCAACTACTTTCTTAGATTGCAAATCAAGCAAGGAAAAGATGGCACCCAAATCTGTCAAGCCAAATACACCAAAGAACTCTTAAAGAAGTTTGGATTCAAAAATACCAAACCACTGTCAACCCCTATGAGCACATCAACAAGGATGGACAGTGACAAGGATGGTAAGAAAGTAGATCAAAAGATCTACAGAGGTATGATAGGCTCCCTACTTTATTTAACTGCCAGTAAACCTGATATATTGTTTAGCGTATGCATGTGTGCTAGGTATCAGGCAGACCAAAGAGAATCTCATTTAATTTTAGTTAAAAGAATTTTTAGATATTTAACTAGAACACTTGACTTAGGTCTTTGGTATCCAAAATCATGTCAAATCAATTTGGTAGGATACTCTGATGCTGACTATGCTGGATGCAAAAAAAATAGAAAAACTACCAGTGGTTGTTGTCAATTTCTTGCAGGATGTCTGATATCATGGTCCTCAAAGAAGCAAAATTTAGTAGCACGGTCTACAGCTGAAGCTGAGTACGTGGCTGCTGGAAGCTGCTGTACACAACTCCTATGGATCAAGCAACAACTTGAGGATTATGGGCTACATATCAAGACAATTCCATTGTTATGCGACAACACCAGTGCCATAAATTTAACCAAGAATCCAGTCCAGCATTCGAGAACAAAGCATATTGAGGTTAGATATCATTTCATTCATGATCATGTAGTTAATGGCAACATAGATATTTACTTTATTGATACCAATAATCAGTTAGCAGATATCTTCACAAAGGCCCTACCTGAAGAGAGATTTACTTCTCTTAGAAGGGAATTAGGCATGTGTAAATTGTGAAAGAATTATCTGGTTAGAACTGAAATATTAATTCTAAGAACGTCTATTATTATTTATTTTTTTCAAATTTGAGCAAAATTCCAACTATTGCCCCTCTATTTAAATATTTTGGACTGTTTGGTATCTTATAAAAGTTTATTTCTATTGAACTGGTCATTTTGTCATTTTCCGCCACTATGGCGTCTCCAGCTTCGAAAAGTTACTTTATTTTTTGTTGCTTTTATATCGAAATCTGTGTGGCAACGATTCGTCTCCCGCCTTCGTCTCCTTCCTCCTGCCTGAGGCGATAACCTAACGACTCCATCATCGACTCTCCAAAATAATCAAGCCTCCATCTCCTTCCCGTGAAAAATCTCTTGAGGGTTTCTATTCCTTTCTTCATCTCAACCCTCCAGAAACTTTCCTCGTTCAAATCCATGGTTGCTTTGGTGTTTCTGGCGGCATCGGGGGCTATAGGGCTGAGTTTCTCACAGAAGAGCAGCAAGAAAGATTCACCTCGGTGAAGATCAAGGTTTGTAGAAACAAAGCAGTGGACATTGTAGATTTACAGAAAAATGGAATGGGCAGTGTGATTGCAGCAATGGAAAGGAGGAAATTGTTCAAGATTGCTACTCTATCAAAGATAAGCTGCCCTAAACTTGTGAAGGACTTTTACGTATGCTTGAAGACTGAAGAAGATGGGTCCTTGACATCATCTGTCAAAGGTACTCAGATTAAGATCACTCATGGACTCTTGGAGTCCTTATTTAGAGTTTGCACATCTGGTCACAGTGGGGTACACACTGTGGACCCCCAGGCAAAGGGGTTAAGGATTGTTGGTCCTGAGTTCAAGCTTAAGGATGGGAAGTTGGATATCAACCAAATGAATGCCTTCAACCGTTTACAGCATTTTATTATCTGTCAAATATTGGTCCCTAGGAGTGCCACGTTCTCAACTTCTACCAGGGCAGATTCAGACATGATGTACTAGACCATCCAGAATCAAGAAATAAATATGGCAGAAGTTATTTTGGAAAGGATGAAGTTCGCATCTACTCAGCTTTGGGACAAGAAAAAAAAGTTGAATGTGTCCCTACCCTATGCACATCTACTCACGAAAGTTTTTCAACATTTTGGCATTAGTTTGTCTGGTGAAGTGTTAGAAAAAATGGGACAAGCTATCCGCAGCAGAAATATGAAGAAGAGAGGATTCTCATTGTGTAATGGTATTTGGACCAAAACTTCTGTGACTGAGGGTGAGGCCATCATTGGCGAAGCCCAAGATGTCCAAGAAGAGCCAACAACAGTAGTAGAATTAGCAGCCGCACTAGCACCAGCGGAAGAAGCAGCAGCAGCAGAAGTCAGAGTAGAAGAATCCTTGGTTTCTGGCAGCTTAATTGAAGAAATTCCCTTAGAAAACATTGTACCAGCTGCGGAAAACTCTGGAGCAGTCTATCCCACAACTGTTATAGCATCTATTCTCAGAGATTTGCTAGAATCCATCCCTAGCACTCAGGGGGAGCCTGAGCAATCAAGTAAACCAGCAGCACAAGAAGCTGTGACATCAAGCCACACTGATGAGATAGTTATGGAGGAAGCTCCTAGTCAGGGGGAGCAAGAAATGACTCATGATGATATAGTCGTGGATGATGCTCCCATTCAGGAGGAGCAAGGAGTTGATGAGCAAACAGCTCCTCATGGGGAGGACACTAAAAGTGTTCCCTTAATCAATGAAGATCATGATAGTTTCGTGGAGCCCAGTGAAAGGCCAAGTGGCAAAAGGAAAAGAATTGCACATTAGAGGTCTAAGAAGAATCAGCTGAAGGTTAATCTAAAGCCCATTATTAAAAGACTGAATGAGCAAAGCGCAGCTCTTTTTTCTATTCAATCTGATATTCAGTCTATTATCAGTAACCAAGCCTCAGCAGCTAACGAGATTGGAGCCTTGTCCACTGAGGTACACAGCTTGAGAGATGATTTTAAAATGTTCAAGCAATTATGCAGATGGATGAAAGGTGTGTTCAACAGTGTCAAGGAGCTTATCTCTTTGAGGGAGCAATCCACCTCTGCCCCTCCAGCTCACTCACCTACAGAATCGGTTAGCAGTGCAGGGCCATCAGGGCCAAGGTCAAAAGAAGGAAATGCAGGGCCATCAGGGCCAAGGCCAGCGGAAGAAAGTGCAGGGCCACCAAGGCCATTGATCTCCGAGGATGTGTCTCCAAGAGAAGAAGAGCCTGCAGCTGCCCCCAAAGCCCATGAGTCTCCATCTCTTGCAACACCAGCCCCTCCTTCACCACCCTCTTCATCCACAGCACCTCCAGCCCCCATCACCTTTAAACAACCCATGCCTCGTACCATCTCTTCCCTAGCTCCTTTTCCATCTCAATTCACCTCTCCTCCTGCCTCCTCTACATCCATTCCACCACCTACTTTCATTTCTGAAGACCCTCCAGCCTCATCATCTACTGGAGCCTCCTCTACCTATGTTCCTTCTTTAGATGGACCATCCATTTCACCTTCTTCTACTCATCAAACATTTCTCCATCCTCCTACTCCTCCTTCCTTTGTCACCTTCATTCCTAAAGGTGCTCAACTCGAAGGTCCATTTCTAGAAAAATTTAATGATGAGTTGGAAATCTCCACCATCCAGTTTGTTCTGTCAGTTGCCTCTCATGTCCACAGGACTGACTCCTCTAGTCCTGTCTCTAAAAAGAGGAAACACTTCACTGCTCTTTCTCTTCCCCCCGAACCTAAATTTCCTCCTCATTGGTTTTCCCTCACTATTGAAAATCGGAGGAAACCACTCTATCGAGAATATCTTCAAAAATGTATTCTTGCCACCATTTTAGGTGTTCCTTTTCTGAATCTGACTAATCACCTAAATGTTGTCCTTCCCTATAACCACTTCTTAAAAGCTGATCAATCCAAAATCTTCAAAATGGTTGAATGCAAATCTGAAGATCAGTGGGCCAAAGGGCACTCAGCTCTCTATAGGAAATATCTTCTTGCAAAGTCTGAAAGGTTTCCCCCCAGGGACTCTCCACTCACTCTCTCTGAGTGGTTTGTCATTCAACAAAAATCCCTCTGGGCCCCATTCATTCAAAAGGAAGTGAAGCTCATCAGGTACTTTTAGTTATTCAATGATTACCGTTATCTTCACAAGTTACCTGAAGTCCAGTTGGGTCAGTTCCAGGGAGCAGTTGCTTCATTAAAAATTGAAAATCCAGTCAACTACTCTTTCAAAGTGGATTTCGCCACCCTACAAATTCCAGACTCTGTAATCCTTCCTAAGTTGCATTCCTTGGTCATGGACTCCTCAGTAGGTCTTGTTATCTTTGAGAGATTCACTCGCGTCATGGGAAGGATATCAGCTCAACAGGGTTGACTTCCATCCTTCAAAAGGTTTATCTTAAGAGAATTTCACCTAGGCCATATTTCCTCAGAAGTCCTTGCTCCTCTGCTGTCAGAATGTGAAAGGCTTTCTCCCACTGACTGGGAAAAGCACTATAATCAGTCAGCTCTTCAATTGGAAGCCTTGAACAGCTCCTTATTTAAGGCCGGCAAGCCTACTCTCACAGCTGAAGCATTCTTGGACCTGAATTCTATCAATTTAGTTCAGGACTCTTATCTTCAGTGGGTCGAGCGGTACAAGCTATTTTGTGGCATTGAAGCAAGATCTTCTGTAGAATAAGTTATTCTATCCTATCAAGATCAACCAATTTCTTCGGTTCGCTAGTTTTTGTTCATTCAGTACCTACAAACTTTCCCTTGGCACTGATGAATATGCCAATTTTCTGAGTACTCAGTGGCAGCTTCATATTCAAAGGATGTTGCTCGACATGGGCCCATCTTACGCTATTTCTTCTGGGGCGTTTCATGCTTATTTTAAGGAGCAAGAATGACAGGCCTTGCCCATTATTCGTCGGCTGCCTCTCTTTTGTCTCCTGCTTTTTACATCCTTGTACCTCCTCTGGACATTTAAATATATCTCTCTTATTTTCTCACTATTTTTCTCTCTGTCTTTATCACCTTGTGATATTTTTTGCTTAATGACAAAAAGGGGGAGAAAATATAGTACTTCTGAAATATTTTTCTTATATTTCTGTAATTTTGTTTAGATTCATTTCAGATCATCTATGCTCATTGTTAAGTTTTGTCATCACCAAAAAGGGGGAGATTGATGATCAATTTTTCCCCATATAATTTAAATTAATTACATATTTATTTTGGTGATTAACAAAACCAAGATATTATTTAAATCTAACATATTTTCTATGTGATTTGAGTACAGGAAATGAATGAATGAAGGAATAACAATACAAATGAGTAAGTATTATTTACTCTGTAGCAATGCAAGTTCAAAGAATGACATTTATCTAAGCTCACATCGATTTGATAAATGAGAACAACGATTTGCTCTCACAATGATTTGCTTTCATAACGATGCATTAAGTATTCACAACGATTTGCTCTGACATAGATTTGATAAGTGAGAACAATGATTTGCTCTCACATCGATTTGATATGTGAGAACAACGATTTGCTCTCACAACGATTTGCTTTCATAACGATTCGTTAAGTATTCACAACAATTTGCTCTCACATCGATTTGATAAGTGAGAACAACGATTTGCTCTCACAACGATTTGATTTCATAACGATTCGTTAAGTATTCACAACGATTTGCTCTCACATCGATTTGATAAGTGAGAACAAATATTTGCTTTCATAATAATTCGTTAAGTATTCATTACGATTCGTTAAGTATTCATAAAGATTTGCTCTCACATCGATTTGATAAGTGAGAACAACGATTTGCTCTCACAACGATTTGCTTTCATAACGATTCGTTAAGTATTCACAACGATTTGCTCTCACATCGATTTGATAAGTGAGAACAACGATTTGCTTTCATAACGATTTGTTAAGTATTAACAACGATTTGCTCACATTGTTTTGTCTCTGACAACTTGCTCATAACGATTTGCTTATAGAGGCATAACGATTTGTATGTGCATCGACTTGCTTATAAGTGTACAACGATTTACATGGATAACAACTTATTTGCATAACGATTTCATAAGTCATGCAGGTAACGATTTCATGGAATATAATGATTTAATATTTGAACAAATTTTGAGTACGTTGAAAAGTCAAAGTCTCCACGTATATCCTTCTGACAACCATGCATTTATTATGACTGAACGTATCACTGCAGTGCATGCAAACGATATGTTCTATTCTCATGTTTATTCTGTAAACATCTTTTTCGAAGAACATAATGGAACTTCTACTTCTGTATAAAATCAATCTAACATTGACTGACAATAAGAGACAGCTTAGCTATCCATTTTTTAGCATTTAATTCGTGCAGGTCTCTGACAGCGCATCTCAATACAACGTTGGATAGTACGGAAGATAACGAACATCATCGAAGATCCTCTCTCTTGTAGCGTGCATGGAAAGCTAAGGACTGCTAAACAAGAAGCTCTACAGAACCATGCAGTCTAACGTAAACGAGATCCTAGAGACAACAGTCATTTCAACGTTCGAATTTCAAATAGAAGATATATATATAAAGAAGACTGAAGCTCCAGAGAGGAGGAATCGGAAACAACGATCTTTAACAAGCTTTTCTGCGAGCTTCTGATAGACCAAAGCCTTACTCCTCTGATTGTCTAGCTCTTAGCTCTCTGCGTTCATTGTGTTAGTCTTGAGAGCTTCTGGAAACTGAGAGTGTCCCTCACTGTAGATCTTTTCCTCTCAGTTTTAGCTTCAGATCCAACATTGTTTAAGCTTGATCTAGGGGATTGTTTTCATTTACACTTTTCTTGTGTTTGCTCCCGTCGAGTAGAAGGAAGACTTGGGTGTTCCAAGGTGTGCGTTCCCTTCGAGTAGAAGGAAGACCTGGTGGTAGCCAGGGTGGTGTATGTCCTCTTCGGGTTGTGAAGAGAAGACCAACTGTGACTGTGTGTGTAAAGGTCCATAAGGGGGATTGTACCCTTAGGTAGTGGAAGCCTGAGTTGTTGCTTAAGGACTGGACGTAGGACTCCTGTGGAGAGGAGGTTCGAACCAGGATAATTCCCAGTGTTGTCTGTGTGCTTGCTTTGTGTTTACTATCTTTCTTTACTAACTCTAACACCCATCGAAGTGTGTTATGTGTGACTGTTTTGTGAACAGGTTTAAGGTACTCATTAATTTTAAAAATCTCATTCACCCCCCCTCTGGGCTTGCTAGCTGGGCAACACGAACTCCTACGGGGCAAACCCCCTATGCTTTGACATATGGATCAGATGCGATACTCCCATATGAGATCTTCATCCCTTCACTTCGAGTTCAATTGGATTCCAAGCTTGACCCCGATCAACGTCGGGAGGCCTTGTTGGCACAACTTGAACTCTTAGATGAAAGGAGAATGATAGCGGCTGACCATGTGCAAGTTTATCGCCAAAGAATTGCACATTTTTATGCCAAAAGAGTGCTTGAGAGAAATTTTGAAGTGGGTGAATTGGTCCTAAAGTGAAAAATCATTAAGGCACCAGGTCCCAGGAGTAAATTGAAAGAAAATTGAGAAGGTACGTTCGTTGTCAAAGAAGCGTACTTAGTGAAACGCTTATAGGTTAGTGGACTCCGAGGGAGTTGAGTTGTCGCATCCTTGGAATGCAGTCTACCTCAAGAAGTTCTACATGTAGTCAATCGATCGGTCAAGTCTGTTATTCATCACTTGTCGATGTCGTGGGTCTGAGACTCTACTTTTCACTTGATCATTAGCAAGGTTGAGTCCCCTCACACACCATACGATGTTGGAGTACTGTTCTTCAGCTGGAAAATCCTAAGTACACTTGGACGGTCTAATTTGGTCAATATAATCCTATTCTCTTCTTACTCGGTCATGTCTGGAAAAATGACAAACCATGAGTAGGGGACCACCCACTCTCACCTAAGAGACAAGGTCACCATAAACAGGGGCAATCAACAAAATGCAAAAAAGGGCAAAAATTATAAATCAAGACTAAAAGGGGCAAAGAAAAGCCAAGAAGGTCAAAAGGGGTAGCAAAAGTACGTACCCAGAAAAAGGCTGACCAAATCAAGGAGGTAGCAAATAGTACGTACCTCCACCCCAGAAATGAAATGAAAAATACCCCTGAAAATAATTGTTGACAAAGTCTTTTAGTGTGAAATATTGGTTTGGAAACAAAAAGTGGTTTGAACCAAATCCTTACATGACCTTCTATTTATTTCTTCCAATTTCTCCCTCTAGGGGCAAGTTGACCTTATAAAACCCTCCATAGTGGAAAATATCAAGAAGACTAGTGGCAGTCTCCAATATCAAGGATTTCATGCACAATCCTCCTTGCTCATGGCCTATGTGGCTAAGTAGATTATGAGGACCTTATACCTTGACTCGTGACGAATATGTGTTTTAGAGTCCAAAAATCTAAAAAAAATTGAAAATGAAAAAGGACAAAAAGATAGTAAGAGCCTTACGATGTATATAGTTTTACCATGTATATACCTTTCCTCTTATTTTAAATCAAACAAAAAAAATGGAAAATTCAAAATCCAAAAAAAAACAAAATTTAGTGGTATCATGTATATATATACTAACGTTTTCCTTATTTTCCTTATTTTCTTACTCAAAAAAAAAAGAAGAAGAAAAAGAAAAGAAAAAAAGAAAAAAAATGCATGTGCATATTTCCCTTCGCCGTTTTATTTGCGTTCCTATCTTTAATTAGAAATTAGCCCCTTGACCAGATCTCAAGAAAGGTATATCTTTTAGGCAAGGGGCTAAAGACAGATCTACACTAATTTTTTTCCTTTAAAGTGTTGTGGATGCAGGAATCAAAGCACAAAAGCAAACCACTCAAAGCACAACAAGTACAAAATCCACAAAAGTCCACTATAAAGGATAAAGTTCTGTGCATATCAGGGGCATACCTCTATTGGTACAACTCACTCCTCTCTCCCTCCCTAGGCCTTTGCCTACGTGAGCTGCTCACCTCCTCCTCCTTTCTCTCCCAACGCCGGTCTGGGAGAGGAGGTCTCGTCGCCGCCGACGCCTAGGGTCGTAGCCCTCCTCGCACCACTGACGGGTCCCCTAGGGACACAATGTCGTCAAGTGATGCGAAGGCCGACCCCGTCCTCCCCTATGCCTCCTGCTGGACCTGCCGCTACTGCTCCCGGCACTTCTTCAGCACCTGGTCCTTCAAAATCTCATAGCTCATGGCAATCTCTGCCCGAGCCCTCTCTGCATCTCTCTCTCGCTCCCTCGCCTCCTTCTCCCGCTCCCTCACCTCAAGCAGGCGACCCTCCAACCTCGACAACTCCAGCCGCAGACTCTCCATCTGCGCCTGGAGCAGGGCCACTCCTCCCTGTTGCTGCACATAAATGAGCAAACATGTCAGGTCAAACAAATCATGTGCAGAAAAGGTAGTGATTCAGTATCTCACCTCTAACTCCAGCTCCCGAGTCCTCGCCTCGAGCTTCTGGACCCTCGCTTGCACCCGGTCCAGGGCCTCCTATAATCGGACCGCCAGGTCCCCTCTGACCGACTGTGCAGACGAGCCAGCCCCCGCGTCTCTGCTCGCCTGCACCCTCGCTAGCTCTCCCTTCTACATTCACCATACCTTGGTCAGAAATCAAATCAAATAATTTCAAATTTCAAATCATTGGTGAGATGTGGCTTACCAGTGTCCGTATCTCTGCGCGGAGCATCTCTAGCTCCATGGCCTGCTCCGCCAACCTCCCCTCAAGTAGCCACACCGCATGGGACTCCGGCATCTGTCATTCACACTTCAAGGTTAGAATTTAATCAGTTAAATGACAAGGACTAGAGTTAGAAGTTCACTCACTGCTTGCCGGTCCAGTCGGAGTCGCCCAGCGTAGCGTGCGCTGTAGCACTCCAGGTATGTCGAGCTGTCCTGGAGATCGGTGCAGCAGTGGATCTGCTCCCCTCTGGCTCACCAGTAGGCAACTGTGCTCCCGTGCTCCTCGCCCCAATCCTTGTCCTCAGCGAAAAAGCAACGGCGGGAGTGTCCCTCTCTCCCTAGGGAGGGTACCTCTTTGGCCGGCTGATGCCAACCCAGGGTCCGCACCACCAGCTCCAGATAGAGAACGTTGCACGTCCCTAGGCAGAAAAGGAGCAGGTGGCAGTCAAAAAGAGGGCGACCCGCCGCCACAGCTGGGTGGGACGCGTCCGTCTCCCCAGGTACGCGGTCCAAACCACCTGCAAAAAAGAGAACATTGGTCAGTCACATTAAAGAGCAATTGAAAGGAAGAAGGAGAGCTAGTTGAAATTTGTACCTGGTCGTGGGGGTAGTGGTCCAATGTCATTCGTACGTCCTCTGCACGCCAATCTGTCACCCGCGGATCGGGCGTCACCTCCCACCGGGCCATGATGGGGACCATGGCCTGGCTCCCCTCTCTCTGAACCCCGCATCCCATGGGGAAGCGGGTATATCCCCAGATCTTCAAGAAGAAAACCAATGTCAGTTAGGCAGTTTATCAATTTAATTCAATGATGAGCATGAAAGAAAATTTGAGTACCTGTAGAAAGGGGGTGAAGCCCCTGGTGCTCTTAGAACGCCGCGAGCTACTGGGGAGAAGTGAGAAGAGATGCCCCAGCATCACGGCACCCTAAGCATACTTGCCTGCCTGCTCGAGGTCCCGGAGTAGGAGCATGAACTTGCAGTTCATCCTAGATGACTGTGTCGTGAAGAGATGACGCCCGAATAGGTGGGCGACGAAGATCTAGACTGATCTCTTCTCGCTCCGGTCCCCTAATCGGATCGACCGCCGTACTCCAGTATAGAACTCATCTAGTGTCTCTAAGGGGCCTCTCCTTCCTCCTCTCAGTCCAACCGCCTCTGACAATCATCCGAGCAGGATGCTCCGGATCGGTCTCCTCCTCCCGGCCATAAACTCCGGCCCCAACAACTCTACTATGTGATCGTAGTAGTCCCTCCTCTCATGTCCTACCACCGGCTCTCCCTGAACCGGTAGTCCTGTCAGATACACCACATCCGCCAATGTGCGTATCATGTGTCCCCAAGGCATGATGAATGCCTTGCAGTCCTCCTCTCAACTCTCTCTCAGTGCCTCCAAGTACAGTACACCCACGTGGAATGGACGCGCTGAAAGTAGATGTCCAAACCCCATCCAGGCAATCCTGGTCTGCTGGGCCCTCTGGTAGCGCCCGGTACTAGGCACAACACAAGTCCCATGTCACTCTGCTCCTCATTCTGCCCTTGCCCTACAACACACAAAGATATATTAACGTCAACATCGATTGCCATTTACACAAAGTTGATGGCAAGGGGCATGTCATTTACAAAGAATAGGCGGCAATGGGATGGCCGTCACGTTTAACTGATGATGTCCAGACCTTGCCGTTGAGTTTGTTTTGATGGTTAGTGCCTGGACGTTTACTAGAACTCGACGTCCACCGATGTGGATGTCAACTTCCTGTTAGACCGAATGGCCTTTCCATGGTTTCCTCTTCTATCCCACTTTCTACAAACACACATTCACAAGGTTTTAAGGTTTTTGGACCTACCTTAGGTCACTGAGGAAGCACTTCCACCTCCGTCTCCTCTCCCTCCTCATCGTCGGCTGTCTCCTCCCCTTTCGGCGCACTGCCACCGGCCGCGGTGGTCATCTCCTCCTCCTCCCCCATATCTTCCTCAGCCGTGTTCTCCCCCACAGCCGCCTGCTCGTCTTCCTCCTCCCTCGGTTGGCGCCGAGTCCTCATCAACATTCATTTTCTGATCGTTTCAAGCACAGTCCGTTGAAGAAAAGAAGAGCAAGAGGAAGGCTGGAAGATTAAGAAGAAGAAATTGCAAGGAAGAGTAGAATGTGGACGGCAAAAAGAGAGCAAGCTCCCGTCGGTTGGGAAGTGAAAAGGCGCCGGAGAAGCGTCAATTTATAAAAAGCTGTGTTTTTGAAGTAAACATCCTGGAGCTGCCGTTTACGTACTGTTGACATCCACTGTCTGGACGTCTATGTCTCATCCCTGTCAGACCTCGAGATCCGGTCAACGGCCTAGCGGTGGACGTCTATCTTCTTTTTAGCGTCCACCTTTTTGCCGTCTACCTGTGTTCGGTGTCCATCGATGTGGACGCCAACTGCTCCGCACTCAGTCCTCACAGAACTCTTAATTCAGCTTGTTTGGAGCACATTTGAAAGCCAAAACACACAAATCAGTCCATTTCAAACAACTCAAAACAATTGAACACAATGCAACTCATTGTTTATTCATTCTAAACTTGTGTCACACTTATTGAAAGTAGGAAAGTACATCACTTTGCTCTATGAGCCATAAATAAAACACAGGATATTGGGCAAATTGTGTCATTAAATTCCTCATATTTCCAAATATCTTCTCGATTCTCCTGCACTGCCAGTCCCACCTTCTTGCTCACTGAGTACTTCTCCCAGGTCTTCCTTGCCTTCTTCATCAGCTTCTCTTTCTCCCAGAAATAATCATGTCAGTGTAGTAGGAGGAAGTTGGAATTCCCCATGGAATTCCAAGCTGACAATGGCACCGATGTGGCTGGTACACCACCATCCGATCAGCCCCAATCAACCATAAGTCTCTGTCCTCCTTGGTGCGAACTCTAAATTCAATAGTCCTCATGAATAGTGGCCTCACTATGAAATCCTCCATTACCAGGTAGGCTAAGTGATCTCTCCAGGCATCTCTGCTCTTCAAGTGTGCTGTCACACACTTGATCTCGTCTTCTGGATCATACCATGCCCTGCTACAATGCACCGAACTCCGAAGGAAGATTCTGGAGGGGGTAGGCTGCTTCTCAGCAAAATCAAATTTCAAAAGAGCTTCTAGCCATACCTGAAGTAGGAACAAGCTCCCGCACGTGCGCCCGCCTAAGCTCATTGTGGTCAGAGAGCTGTAAAGGTGTGCCAGCACTGCAGGGGCAAGTGACTGCCCACGCCACAGCAGAGTCAGGATCCCCACGTGCTCGTAGAGGAGGAAGTCGTCCCTAGTGGGGAACAAAAACATGCCAGCCAGGCAGAGTGTCAGTCTCCGGGTCACCCTCTCCCCGCCAATCACCCTTGCATGTTGGATCAACCACCAGGCCATCCGGTCTAGGAAGATCATGTGCTTGTTTGTCATTCTTAGCACCTCTTTCTTGTCTCGTACGATGTCTGCCAGGATCTCTTCCCATGGGAGAAGAGGCGTTGTCACATCGTACTCCAAGCCAAGAACAACTCCACCTCTTCCAGCAGTACGCTCGCTTCGAACCCCTGGAACACGAACGTGTGCGTGTGCAGATGCCACCGCTCCACGAACACTCCCAGGGCGTCAAACCCCCACCACATATCTTTCATGTTCTTCGCCAGCACCACCATGAAATTCAAATTCCATATTCCGATGAAGCTTCTCATGTCCAGGGTTATTGCATTCATCAGATTCACGAGCAAAGAGAAGGCCCATATCTAGCCTTGGCTCGGGAAAGCAGGCACTTCCTACATCAAGAAGTGTTGTCAGGCAGAGTTTTGGGGCGTTTTTAGCCCAAGAAAGAGCAGAAACATACATTACTTACCTCCCCATTGGCCAGTCTGGTGCTTAAGTGCCCCGGAACCTCGCTCAGAATCCCCAGGTTTGTGCTTGAGGACTTTCCTGTCGATGAAGAGGCCATGTTTTCTGCTTCAGTCCGTCCTTGGGTCCTCTGGTTCGTAGTTGGGAAAGGAGAGGACGGAGGAAGAAGATAGAGGAGTCCTTGTGGACTCCCAATACCTATTTTTTCGGCCTGATCCGCTGGCAATTAAACGTCCATATAGTTGGACGCCAGTTTACTGTTAACGGCAGCATCTGTTGACGTCTACTATTGTAGGTGGCGACAATAGTGGACATTAATGATAACTTGGCGACAATCGGGGTGACCGTTTACATCCCAGGATTTTGAAAGCCTTATATGGTCATTGTATTCTTATCTTGTGCTTCAAGTTGTCTTGCAGATATTCAAGCACAAGACGCGCTTCAACTTCGGAACACTCATGCGACCGTGAGTCTCACACAGGTATGTCTAACATAGGACCCCACCAGAGGTGAATAACTTGGCGACCATGAAGCCCGAATTCTGCTTTACCAGAAACAATGACGGGTTTGCGATCTCTCAGTTATTCGTATGGCCTTAGAATTTTCCTCTGGTTCTAACTTGCATTTTAGATAGGAAACCCACACCAGCATGCACTGCTAACCGCTTTCTAGCTAACTCAAAAAAAAAATGGAGATGTTCCTCAATTACTCTGTGGCTCCCTAGTTCAGGTGGCCTACCAGGTCAGCACCTCTTTTATATTTGAGCCGATTTTGGGCCTTTGTTGTCCCCATTCGGGAACTTGTCCCACCGTGCATATCACAAGTAGTCAATGCAGCCTTATTGAGTTCATGTGAACCGTTCGCCAGCCATGAGCTTAATTCTGGACTTTAGGCTTTCCAAACATTGATTTCAGTTAGAATCTTTTGATAGTCCTTTGAGAGATCAACCAATCCCTTGTCTCCACAACCCCCTAAATCTGGATAGACGTCCTAATTAGGTCAGCGAGCCCAGACGGACTCCGGTTATGAGACCCCCTTGATTCAACCGTCATGTTACAACTCCTTTGACTCAGACACACAAAACTAGTCAAAGTCCAACACGGCAATGCCAGGGACCCAAAAATTAGGTTGCAGTTGTACTTACACGAGTAGATCACCCCTTCCTCTTATCCACATTCGACTCTCGGATGATTCGTCATTGATTTCTAGCCTAACTCATTCGTATGGCTTGCTAGAATTCCTATCTTCAGAGATGGTCCCTTTCATCAAATCTCTGCGTCCTTTGTTTACCGAGACACCAACCTTTCAGTCTGCTCTGCTCCCTTGCAAGACCGGATGTCTCAGAGGGGCATTTGTAGACGCGAGATTTGCCCCATCCCTGCGTGGTTTTAAGGCCCAATAAGGCCCGTTTGACCATTTGTTGACTTGCCTCGGATCCCATATAGATGGCAGCATCGACTGCCGCTGACTGCATGTTGGCGCCAATCCCCCTGGACGCTGACTCTAGTTGGCATCCACCTATGTTGACGCCTGCATGAGGTTGGCGGCGGCATCGTTTGACGTCAACCTGGTTTTACTTGGTTTGTGCAACTGCCCGAGATTCCAGCCCACTAGCGCCATTCTCTCGGCCATGCAACACATATAGCCTTTCCCAACGGGTATATGGGCCACCTTGGCACCCCATTGACCCAGTAAAAATCCTACTTGGCCTCTCCTCATTGGTCGGAGCATAAGCACATGGATTTCCAAGTGCGCAAGTGTGTTTCTTCACACTTGAGCATCCAAGGTTCTGAACTCTGACCCCACTGCATATTTATGTCCCCCCTTGGCCTTCTAAGTGAGGGGGGGAGAGGCTGGACGTCCACACTTTGTCACTTGGAGAGAAGAGAGAGAAAAGTGCACCCTACCTTCCATCATCCTTCTTCCTCTTCCTCTCATCATTTGGGACGTCTAGGAGGCTTCATCCCGAGCTGGAGGAGCCTAGAAAGGAGTCAACAATGCCAAACAATGAGGATCACCTCCCCTTTCTCCTTCTCCCTCTCTCTCTTTTCCTTTAGTTTTTGCATGGCATACACACCCACATACATACCCTAGGCACATAGCGCACCCTCCTACACACCTAGAAAGGGGTTTCCCAACCAAAAAAATTGGAGGGAAGAAGGGTGGTCATAACACTTGGCCACCCCTCTTCTCAAGCCCATAACCGGTATGGGACTCTCCTTTTGGGCCTTTTCCTTCGTTTTGAACATTCACTACATTCTTTAGAGTCTAATAGAGTCTTTCTTTTGTGGAAAGAACACTTGGACAAGACCGTGGGGCTCTCGTTCTTTGGCTGGCCGAAGAAGGAGAAGTTGGAGTCCCACAATCCACCGCTACGCGAGGCTACTGCACCAACGTGATCACAACACCTCCTTGGGCACAGGTAAGGCCCTGGCGATCGCAACATCTCCCTTTCCTTTGTTGTTTTCTTTGCTTTCTCCTCAGTCAATTCGGTCAACCAGGGAGTCAACGAGGTCAACCAACAACCCTTCATCGCCAACGAGGGAACGGCGACGTTCGTGAACGATCGGAAGATCCCACAGTCACCGGGAGGGCGGCGAACGGCGCGTCCACACTAGTCCGACTGAAAACGAGGTGTTTTTATAGGCTAAAGGGTCGGAGAATGTTTTAGGGTAGGTCTCCTACTGTTTTACATGGCTTTCCTAAACTGAAACTGGGCTAAACGTGAGCATTGCCAAATCCGGAACCGTCACACAACTAGGAATTTGGCGTCCACATCTGGCGCCGCCAACATATTGGTAGACGTCCATCGATCTGGATGCTAATGAATCAGGGCATGCAGTCAGCGGCACAGGATGCTGCCGCCAACTGTGCATCTCGGCCAGAAAACAACTATTCATTCAAAATTGATGTATTAACACATCATAACAATTTAATAGGTACGAAAATAAGTAGATATTACATGCACAAAGTTAAACACGTATATATATATACATAATTACATACTACATGCATAGATTTAAATGTATTTACTATGCACTTCTACAAATTTGATAATGCATGCACATTAAATATATATTACATGCATAGAAATAAACTCATATATATATCCATAAGATATTTAGCAATATCTACATATTATATGGAGAACATCTCTTAAATTCAATATACATAGGATTTAAATAAATTCTATGATGTATAAAATTAGCTAAGCACTCATCCACAGAAAAATAATACATATACACATGAGTAATTAAATAATTACAACATGCACAAATTTGATGCACCATATCAACAAGAACAAGTAAACATGACATATATAGAATATAAAGTGAACAAAATTCAGGGGCCTCACACCCTCTCCCCCTTAAAATGATCTTCGTTCTCGAAGATCGGATCATGTACCTGTGGTGACATTGTCGGTGTCGTCTCCAGTCAACGCATACACACTCGCTGGGGCTTGAGTTCCTATTTCTGGCTTCTTTGCTGCTAAAACATTCTGCGCAACGAACTTCTTCGGAGTCGGACACTCTCTAATCCGATGATTCTTACTGCCACACCTTAAACATCTTCATGTTCTAGTCCAACACAAGTCTCTGCCATGTCATTTTCCACAATGCACGCACTTGGGCTTCTCACTGCCTGATGAAACTATTGACTTTACTGGCACTAAAGCTGGTTGTTTCTTTTCCATGAGCTTCCTCATCTTCCTTTTCTGCCGTTGGAATGGTTCTGGCACTCCCTTCATCTGAGCCTTCTTCTCTTCCATTTTATCTTGTATATGCTCGTGAACATACTTGACCTCAAATAACCTCACGAACTCTCCCCAAGTCACATCTAGCTCCACTCCCTTGAACTGCGTGTGAAGAATAGAAGACCACCACGCATCCGCTCGCTCCTGAAACATGTACGTCGCCAAATTGATCTTGTCATCTTCTGCACACCTTATAGCTCTGAATATCTTCTCGATCTCTCTAAGCCAACTGTAAGACCCTCGAATTTTGTCCTTATTATTTTATTGTGTGAAATTTTATGCTTGTGTATGTATATGCATTATCATGTAAGTATTATATATACATTATTGTGTAAGCACTAGGTATGTGTGCATATACTCAAATATATGCGTGGTTAATTGCATGATGTGAATAGTGTATATTATACCTACGTATTGCATGCATGAACATAGGAGAAATTAGGATTTTGCATGGTTTTGGGTTCTGGCCGAAGGGTTAGTCGACGTCAACATTAATGGACGTTCACTTATTGTTAACGTCCATATCGGTGGACGTCTAATATTAAATAGACGGACATATAGGTGGACGTCTATGTCCTGACAGACCAGTCTACAGCAGCATGGTGTGCCATGCCTTTGATTGGAGATGCCAACCACCCCAACGGCTACCCCGACCTTCCCACCGACCCCTGCGTGGGTGAGGGGTCCTCCTCTCTAAAATGGCCCTTATGGCAAACCCCCCCCCCCCTCCAAGAGCTCTCTTGGCTCTTTGTAAGGAGAAAAACAAAAACCCTAGAACCTATGAGAAAACTTGGAGTTTGGAGGCTTTATCCGGCGATCCAAGGCTTCATCCGGAGATCTACTTCGACAAGGAGGGAGACAACACATCCGGCTGCACATCCCCGGCCCTGGGTTGCAGAGGGGAGCATCACAGAAGCCGGAGTGGAGGCATCTTGGAGGCTTCTTGGGACTGCCCAAGGAGAGCTTCTCCGACCATTTTGATCCCTTTAGGAGTTTTTCCAAAGGCAAGTAACCCTTGCACCTTGTCCATGTATGTGTCTAAGAGGTTTCTATCATTTTTATGGATTTTCCTCGTGTCCTGGATCCCCTACATTCACCATTCTTTGAAGCTCGGACTGTGTTTTTGCACAGGCCCGAACTTGACGGCAAGATCCCTCGCCGTCAAGATCTTCCGTTGACGGCCAACGATATTGCCGCTTACTTTGTTTGACGGCCAGACTATGCCGTTAAGTTCTTCTTGACAGAACAGTGAACTGTTCTGCCCTATATCTTTAATTTCCGGATTTCTACATATGAGGATATAATGTAAATTTTATAGGCTATGTAAAATAGATAATGTGATGTGTGTGAAAATTTTTGTATTTTTCTGTAGATGGCATAATTTATTAGAATTATTGGAAGGCATGTGTAGGAAAGAGATTATGCATGTTTAATTTTGTTCTCATGATTTCTGAGGATTTAAATGCTGTAGAATTTTATGAACCATGTTTATATGTATCAGTCCATGCCCTGCAAACTTGGGAATTTTTCCATATTCATGCGAATTTTTATAATTCCTACAATGAGAAATAGAATGCATGTGTAGACCTTGTGAAAATTTTAGTAAATCGTGTGATGGGAAATAAATTTGGATAAAAATTTCTTGTGCCAATATGTATGAGTGGTTCATGCCTGTGCATGATCAAATCTGAAATCCATGTTATGATCTATGTTAGCTTAGGTTATGAATGGCATGAAACTGAATGTTTTAATTTCTATAAATGCATGTGAATTCAGAAAAATGTGAAAATTTGTATGTGTGTTCTTATACCCGAAAACAGCATGTGGTTAAATTTTCGAGAAAATTGGATAACAGTAGCCTACACTATGAGATTTCCATGTGAAAATGAGTTATAAATACATGTACCATGATTAAGGTTAAATGAGGTGCATTCCAATTAATCCCTGAGAGCTACTAAATGCTTGATTTCTGTTATTAGTGGAATCATGCTAGGGAAGAACAGAACCATGTGCATAAATAAGAAAGTGTGAATATCATATGTAAAACGTGTGTTAATCGGAATGTGTAATGTGTAAAATGTGCCGTACGTGACACTGCTTCCATAGAGGGCTGTGGAACTGTAGCATGGAAAGGTCCCCATGAGAAGGTTCAACGTGTTAAGATATCCTAAGGGCATTAGGATGAAATCCTGGAGGTGGACAAGTACCACTGGTTAGGGTGGAGACGTGTTCTCCCGGTCTGCGCAGTGCCAAGAGTCATCACTGTATTGCCTAGGTGATGTGCTATGTGTTATGTGTTATGTGATGTGTCCTTCTAGTGGTGGTTTGGACTATGTGTCACGGAAAAATAAAATGTGAAATGTGAATGTGAATATGTGTAAGATGTGAAATGTGAATGTATATATGTGTAAAAGGTGAAATGTGAACATGTGTGCATGTGTAATGGGTGAAAAATGAACCATGTGAAATATGGGAATGTGTAACTATGTGAAGTGAATATGTTAGAGTGTGAGACGATAATTCATGCTATGATATTCTAATTCCATGTCAAAACAGCAACCTTAATACATGTGAATTGGTAGTTAGCCTGTGCAGGAATGTGCAGAATCCCATGTAAATTGCTATCATGTTATAGTCAAATTGGAAGTGTAGTCTTCATGTGATTAAATGAGTAGAAAGCATGTGATAGGAAGTGTTATTTGAACATCTTAAACCATGTACCATGTGTTTTGATTTTGTAGAAATACCATGATAGGTTGTCTCTTATTAATGTTCAAGCATGCTGTATGTTGCCTTGCAAATTGAAATAGTAGAACCTACTATGATGTATGCATGAATGATGTGTATGGAGTTACTTGCTGAGTCTTTTAGACTCACTCCTTGCTTCGGCGTACAGGTTTAGTTGGTGACACACTTTTGGAGGAGACCGTGGAGAGCGACTCCGAGCGTGGAGAGTAGCTTGTGGAGTTGACGTTGTGTCCTTTTTGTTTCATAGTATGTAAATTGTAGCTTGTATTAGAGTTATCATTTTGTAATTATGGACAAATTATGTATTAAATGTAGAACTTTAATCTTGTGGACAATGTAGTTTGGTTTAATTTCAATTATGAAAGTTTCGTCTTTTGAATTGTTATTTGGATCGTGTATGTTAAATGTGGATGATGAATGAAACGAAAGACATGGTTCTTTTACTTCCGCTACTCTGTATTTATATTTGTGTATATCTCAATCATGTGATAGTGTTTGGGTAAATGTCCCACTGTGATACCCTCTACTATACTGACGTGGGTTGGTATAACCGTACCGGTATAATAAGGGTCGTCACAGAGATTGGTATCAGAGCGACCGATTGAGATCTTACATAAATATACATGAATCATCATCCCCATTGCATGCTAAATCTTATAGATTGTCCACATGGGTAGAAACGACTAATAATGAATGAAAAATAGATAAGAAAATGGTTAGGAAACTTAGTAACCTAGTTCTAATTGGTGGCTGAATTTTTATTACAGCCATGGCTTCCCATGGACGACGTGGAGGTGTGCCAGCTCGCGACGACGAGCAAAGGCGTGAGGAGCGGGCAGAGCAGTAGGCCCCGGCCCCACAGGGTCCTGTGCTTCCCCCACCACCACCAGTGGATTATGGAGTTTTCATGCAAGGATTAGTGCAAGCCATGCAAACTCAGGCTCATACCCAGGCAGCACTCCAGGCACAGTTGGAGGCTCAGGTAGATTAATAAAACAACTAAGTAGTTGCTATTTAAATTGTATCATATTGTGTTTATTGTGTATTATTATTGTTTAATGTAGCAGGCTCAGGCACCAGCTCAGGACCATGGTGGACCTTCCATCATGGAGCGATTCAAGAGGATGACCCCACCCTCTTTTAAGGGGGAGAGCGACCCTTTAATAGCAGAAAGCTGGATGAGGGAGATCGAGAAGATCTTCCGGGCCATCAGGTGTGTGGATGAGGACAAGGTTACTTTAGCCACCTACATGCTACAGGTATGTGTTAGTTATGTGTTTCCTATTCCCTGTTAAGTTGAAGTTGTTTAGTAGTGCTTATAAAGGTTATGTTGCAGGAGAGAGCTGATGTGTGGTGGGCTTCATTACTACGTACACGATTTGAGGACGGTGCGATTGATGTTGCTTGGAACGAGTTCGTGAGGCTCTTTCGGGCCAAGTTCGTCCCCGAGCACATCCAGGACAGGATGGAGCAGGAGTTCCTCACTTTGACTCAGGGCTCTATGACCGTACTCGAGTACGAGGCCAGGTTTGCAGAACTATCTAAGTATGCACCTCATATAGTGGCTGATGAGCGCAGGAAGGCGAAGAAGTTTGTGATGGGCCTTAAGCCATCACTGAGGACGAGGCTCGTAGCGTTTGATCATCGTACCCTGGACGAAGCCCTTAGCGCTGCTTGTAGGCAGGAAGGCGAGATGGAGCGGTACCTTGAGGAGAAGAAGGCTTCGCAGAAGAGACCAGCAGCCACTTTCCAGCGACAGGACAAGAGGAGAGCAGCATACCAGTCACCACAGCGCCCTGTGGTAGTCAGCAACACTCAGGTACCTTCTGTACGTTCCTCTGGTGACAAGAAGGAGTGCCCTCACTGTGGAAGGGCACATGGTGGTACGGAATGTTGGAAGATAGCGGGCAAATGCCTAAAGTGTGGGAGTAGCAACCACAAGATCAAGGATTGCCCCAGACTTCAGCAGGGAGTCAGCGTGGACCAGCCCAGCAGTAGCAGCAGCAGCGCCAGCGACAGGACGACCAGGAAGGCCTCGAGCCCCGGCTCGAGTGTTTGCTTTAGCACGAGAGGATGCCGAGCAGGCAGAGCATGTCACGGAAGGTACGATTCTTTTCATGGGTGTGTACGCTCGGGTTTTGTTTGATACGGGTGCCACTCACTCGTTCATTTCCGAGCGGTTTGCTAGGCAGTTAGCTGTAGAGTCAGGCATAGAGGCTGAGGAGTTAGAGGTCCCTTTGTCTGTGCACACCCCTGCGGGTACGGTATCGACTAGGAAGTGTATTCCGTCGCTACCTGTGTGCATTGAAGATAGGATTTTAGATGGGTGCTTCTACTTGCTGAAGATGAAAGACTATGATGCTATTCTTGGTCTGGATTGGCTAGAGGAGCACTATGCATTAGTAGATTGTCGTGGGAAGAGGATTGTTTTCCGCATTCCTGGTGAGGACGAGTTCTCTCATCCCTTGCCAAGGAACTTGGCGGGAAAGTTGGTTATCTCTGCCATGAAGGCGATGCGCATGGTAAACAAGGGTTGTGACGCGTTTCTGGCCAGCGTGGTATTAGTACCTGAGACTGGTGAGTCACCTACTCTTGCAGAGATCGGGGTAGTGCAGGATTTTCCGGACGTCTTTCCCGATGAATTGTCTGGATTGCCACCGAGTAGAGAGATAGAGTTTACTATAGAGTTGCTTCCTGGCACCTCTCCTATCTCGAAGGCTCCATATCGGATGGCACCTGCGGAGTTAGCCGAGCTGAGGAGGCAGTTGCAAGAATTGTTAGATAAGGGATTTATACGCCCTAGTGTTTCACCTTGGGGCGCACCTGTATTGTTCGTAAAGAAGAAGGACGGATCACTTAGGTTGTGCATCGATTATAGGAAGCTGAACCAAGTGACTGTGAAGAACATGTATCCCTTGCCTCGTATTGATGATCTGTTTGACCAGCTGCAGAATGCTTCAGTCTTTTCCAAGATTGATTTGCGTTCTGGCTATCATCAGTTGAGGATTAGGAGTGAGGATGTGTCCAAGACGGCCTTTAGGACTCGTTATGGACATTATGAGTTCTTGGTCCTTCCTTTTGGATTGACCAATGCCCCTGCAGCGTTCATGGATCTCATGAACAGGGTATTCCGACCTTATCTAGATAGCTTTGTGGTGGTTTTTATAGATGACGTGTTGGTCTACTCTCCGGATGAGGCCACACACCGTCAGCATTTGAGGGTAGTGTTAGAGGTTCTTCGTGAGCACAAGCTGTATGCTAAATTCAGCAAGTGCGATTTCTGGTTGCGCGAGGTTCATTTTCTGGGCATGTGATCTCCGGCGCTGGTGTAGCAGTTGATCCAGCGAAGGTCCAGGCAGTTATGGATTGGGAGGTTCCCCAGACCCCTTCGGAGATTCGTAGTTTCGTTGGTTTGGCTGGTTACTATCGGCGATTCATTGAGGGATTTTCATCCATCGCCGCCCCATTGACTCAGCTGACCCGGAAGGGAGTGAAGTTTGTGTGGTCCGAGAAGTGTGAGAGTAGTTTTCAACTATTGAAGACTAAACTCACGTCAGCTCCGGTGTTGGTCTTGCCGAGCGGTGTAGAGGGTTTTGCTATCTACACGGATGCGTCTCGGATTGGCCTTGGTTGTGTATTGATGCAGCATGAAAGGGTAGTGGCTTATGCTTCTCGTCAGTTGAAGGAGCATGAGAGGAACTATCCGACTCATGATTTAGAGCTTGCGGCCGTGGTTCATGCACTAAAGATCTGGAGGCACTATCTTTACGGTGTCAGATTTGAGGTGTTTACCGACCATAAGAGCTTGAGGTATCTTTTCTCCCAAAAGGAATTAAACCTGAGGCAGAGGAGATGGATTGAGTTCCTCAAGGACTATGACTTCGACCTTCAGTATCACCCTGGGAAGGCGAACGTCGTAGCGGATGCTCTTAGCAGGAGGAGGTCTTCGCTCCAGCGGGATTGGAAGATGTTGGAGGATGCATCGTGTGCGATGACCGAGTTAGAGCCCTTATGTCAGGCTTTTGTGGCTCAGTTGTCCGTTAGGTCCTCTGTTTTGGATGAGGTGATCGAGCAACAGAAAGCCGACCCTAGACTCCTAGAGTTGGTGGGCAAGGCAGGCATTGCCCGTGATGAGGACGGCGTGATTAGGTTCCATCACCGTGTGTGTGTTCCTGACATTGTGGATGTCCGTGAGCACGTATTAGCAGAGGCTCATAGGTCGAGATTCTCTATTCATCCGGGTAACACTAAGATGTACCAGGATCTGAAGAGATCTTTTTGGTGGTCTGGCATGAAGAAGGATGTAGCGGATTATGTGTCTAGGTGTTTAGTATGCCAGCAAGTGAAAGCCGAGCGGCAGCGACCATCTGGCCTTATGCAGAAGATGGATATCCCAGTATGGAAGTGGGAAGCTGTCACTATGGATTTTGTTTCGGGATTGCCTCGATCTAGACGGGGTAATGACTCGATTTGGGTAGTCGTAGATAGATTCTCGAAGACTGCGCATTTCTTACCTATGAGGAAGAAGCAGTCAGTTGAGAGTTTAGCTAGACTGTATGTTAGTAGTGTCATTAGGTTGCATGGTGTGCCGAAGTCGATCATTTCGGATCGAGATCCTAGATTTACTTCGAGGTTGTGGAAAGGTCTTCAGGATGCTTTAGGTTCGGAGCTGAAGCTCAGTTCGGCGTTTCATTCCCAGACTGATGAACAGTCCAAGAGGACTATCCAGACGCTCGAGGATATGTTAAGAGCGTGTGTGCTCGATTGGAAGGATGATTGGGAGCGCCATTTACCTCTTGTGGAGTTCGCTTATAACAACAGCTTTCATGCGAGTATTGGTATGGCTCCATTTGAGGCGTTGTACGGTAGGCCTTGCAGATCTCCTTTGTGTTGGGAGGAGACTGGCGATAGACAGCTGATTGGTCCGGAGTTAGTTCAGGAGACTTCGGATAAGATCCAGTTGATTAGGAGGAGGCTTGTTGCGGCACAGGATGGACAAAAGAGCTATGCCGACAACAGGAGGAAGGATCTAGAGTTCGAGGTAGGTGATCATGTCTTCTTGAAGATATCGCCTACGCGTGGTGTCGTCAGGTTTGGCAGGCATAGTAAGTTGAGCCCAGATTCATTGGCCCGTATGAGATTCTCAGACGATTGGGCGACGTGGCTTATGAGCTAGCTTTACCCCAGCTTTGGCTAGTGTTCACCCCGTTTTCCACGTATCTATGCTCAGGAAGTATGTCCGAGATCCATCTCATGTTATTAGTCACGAGCCAGTGGAGATCCAGCCAGATCTGTCGTATGTGGAGCAACCAGTAGCTATCCTTGACCGGAAGGTTCAGCACCTCCGGAACAAGAGTATTGCGTCGGTGAAAGTTCTATGGCGTAACTTCTCGCGGGAGGAGGCTACTTGGGAGCTTGAGGATGCGATGAAGAAGAAGTATCCCCTTTTGTTGAGTAGTGTTGTCCTAACTTCGAGGACGAAGTTTTTTTTTGGGGGGAGAGGGTGTAAGACCCTCGAATTTTGTCCTTATTATTTTATTGTGTGCAATTTTATGCTTGTGTATGTATATGCATATCATGTAAGTATTATATATACATTATTGTGTAAGCACTAGGTATGTGTGCATATACTCAAATATATGCGTGGTTAATTGCATGATGTGAATAGTGTATATTATACCTACGTATTGCATGCATGAACTTAGGAGAAATTAGGGTTTTGCATGGTTTTGGGTTCTGGCCGAAGGGTTAGTCGACGTCAACATTAATGGACATTCACTTATTGTTAACGTCCATATCGGTGGACATCTAATATTAAATAGATGGCCATATAGGTGGACGTCTATGTCCTGACAGACCAGTCTGCAGCAGCATGGTGTGCCATGCCTTTGATTGGAGATGCCAACCACCCCAACGGCTACCCCGACCTTCCCACCGACCCCTGCGTGGGTGAGGGGTCCTCCTCTCTAAAATGGCCCTTATGGCAAACCCCCCTCCCCTCCAAGAGCTCTCTTGGCTCTTTGTAAGGAGAAAAACAAAAACCCTAGAACCTGTGAGAAAACTTGGAGTTTGGAGGCTTTGATCCGGCGATCCAAGGCTTCATCCGGAGATCTACTTCGAAAGGAGGGAGACAACACATCCGGCTGCACATCCCCGGCCCTGGGTTGCAGAGGGAGCATCACAGAAGCCGGAGTGGAGGCATCTTGGAGGCTTCTTGGGACTACCCAAGGAGAGTTCTCCGACCATTTTGATCCCTTTAGGAGTTTTTCCAAAGGCAAGTAACCCTTGCACCTTGTCCATGTATGTGTCTAAGAGGTTTCTATCATTTTTATGGATTTTCCTCGTGTCCTGGATCCCCTACATTCACCATTCTTTGAAGCTCGGACTGTGTTTTTTGCACAGGCTCGAACTTGACGGCAAGATCCCTCGCCGTCAAGATCTTCCGTTGACGGCCAACGATATTGCCGCTTACTTTGTTTGACGGCCAGACTATGTCGTTAAGTTCTTCTTGAAGAACAGTGAACTGTTCTGCCCTATATCTTTAATTTCTGGATTTACATATGAGGATATAATGTAAATTTATAGGCTATGTAAAATAGATAATGTGATGTGTGTGAAAAAGTTTGTATTTTTCTGTAGATGGCATAATTTATTAGAATTATTGGAAGGCATGTGTAGGAAAGAGATATGCATGTTTAATTTTGTTTCATGATTCTGAGGAATTAAATGCTGTAGAATTTTATGAACCAGGTTATATGTATCAGTCCATGCCCTGCAAACTTGGGAATTTTTCCAAATTCATGCGAATTTTTATAATTCCTACAATGAGAAATAGAATGCATGTGTAGATCTTGTGAAAATTTTAGTAAATCGTGTGATGGGAAAATAAATTTGGAAAAAAATTTTTATGCCAATATGTATGAGTGGTTCATGCCTGTGCATGATCAAATCTGAAATCCATGTTATGATCTATGTTAGCTTAGGTTATGAATGGCATGAACTGAATGTTTTAATTCTATAAATGCATGTGAATTCAGAAAAATGTGAAAATTTGTATGTGTGTTCTATACCTGAAAACAGGATGTGGTTAAATTTTCGAGAAAATTGGATAACAGTAGCCTACACTATGAGATTTCCATGTGAAAATGAGTTATAAATACATGTACCATGATTAAGGTTAAATGAGGTGCGTTCCAATTAATCCCTGAGAGCTACTAAATGCTTGATTTCTGTTATTAGTGGCATCATGTAGGGAAGAATAGAACCATGTGCATAAATAAGAAAGTGTGAATATCATATGTAAAACGTGTGTTAATCGGAATGTGTAATGTGTAAAATGTGCCGTGTGTGACACTGCTCCATAGAGGGCTGTGGAACTGTATCATGGAAAGGTCCCCATGAGAAGGTTCAATGTGTTAAGATATCCTAAGGGCATTAGGATGAAATCCTGGAGGTGGACAAGTACCATGGTTAGGGTGGAGACGTGTTCTCCCGGTCTGCGCAGTGCCAAGAGTCATCACTGTATTGCCAGGTGATGTGCTATGTGTATGTGATGTGTCCTTTTTAGTGGTGATTTGGACTTTGTGTCACGGCAAAATAAAATGTGGGAAATGTGAATGTGAATATGTGTAAGATGTGAAATGTGAATGTATATATGTGAAAGGTGAAATGTGAACATGTGTGCATGGTAATGGGGTGAAAAATGAACCATGTGAAATATGGGAATGTGTAAACTATGTGAAGTGAATATGTTAGAGTGTGAGACGATAATCATGCTATGATATTCTAATTCTATGTCAAACAGCAACCTTAATACATGTGAATTGGTAGTTAGCCTGTGCAGGAATGTGCAGAATCCATGTAAATTGCTATCATGTTATAGTCAAATTGGAAGTGTAGTCTCATGTGGTTAAATGAGTAGAAAGCATGTGATAGGAAGTGTTATTTGAACATCTTAAACCATGTACCATGTGTTTTGATTTTGTAGAAATACCATGATAGGTTGTCTCTTATTAATGTTCAAGCATGCTATATGTTGCCTTGCAAATTGAAATAGTAGAACCTACTATGATGTATGCATGAATGATGTGTATGAGTTACTTGCTGAGTCTTTTAGATCACTCCTTGCTTCGGCGTATAGGTTTAGTTGGTGACATACTTTTGGAGGAGACGTGGAGAGCGACTCCGAGCGTGGAGAGTAGCTTGTGGAGTTGACGTTGTGTCCTTTTGTTTCATAGTATGTAAATTGTAGCTTGTATTAGAGTTATCATTTTGTAATTATGGACAAGTATGTATAAATGTAGAACTTTAATCTTGTGGACAATGTAGTTTGGTTTAATTTCAATTATGAAAGTTTCGTCTTTGAATTGTATTTGGATCGTGTATGTTTAAATGTGGATGATGAATGAAACGAAAGACATGGGTCTTTTACTTCCGCTACTCTGTATTATATTTGTATATGGTATAACCGTACCGGTATAATAAGGTCGTCACACCAACTCTCCGCAACTAACAGATCACTCTCCCCCTTAAAAGAAGGCGGAGCCATCCTCCTGAACCTCTCCATGATCGGTACTCCTCCACACTATGGCCTGCTGAGCCGGTGCCGGAACCTGAGCCTGAAGCTGCGTCTGAAGAGCTGCTTGCGTCTGCGCTTGAGTCTGCATCACTTGTAGGAGTCCTTGCATGATCGTGTTGTAGTCGACCAACTGTGGCGGGGGTGGTGCAAATGTCCCTGAGGTGTTGGTACCTCCTGTTACTCACTTGTGGTCCTCCTTGTTTCCTCATTTTGGATAGGCACACTCAAACTCGAAGTCTTTCCAGCCATAGTCTACAAAATATACCATGTCAAGCTCCATTTATCACTATACCTAGCATATTATCATACATTCATCTTATCACTTTTCTAATCCTATCTTAATTATTCATTATTTGGAAATCCACTACAAAGACTTAGAGATGTGGATTTAGTTGATGGCTATCCATGTATAATCTCAACCCAATTCTCTGATACCATCTCTGTAACGACCCACTTCCACCCGGTACGGTTATACCAACCAACATCAGATGAGAGCAAGCTGCTATAGGGGAAAAACCCCACCGATATTCATATAGAATGAGATATACACAAATAGAATGAAATGTTGTGGCGGAAATTAAATAACTCTTATTCCATCAACATTTTTAATCCACACACCACAGTCTATATAGTTCATGAAAGATAACATAAACCATGACATCCACATAGCCAGTTTTCAACTACAATAATACCAAAGTTCAATTTACAAATTTCATCACCTACTAGTAAATGAAATACAAGTCTTCAATCTAATCTTCACGTTCCTTGCCAGGTCTTGCCACGCTCTCGACTTCTAAGTCTCGTGAATGTTTAGCAAGGAGAGTCTACACAATAGACTCAGCAAGTAACTAAAATCACAAACCATACACTTACACACATGCTTTCTAACAATTTACTTTTTACTAACTTACTAGAATTTACAAATTAATCTCATATATGCTCATGCTATAACATAAAGAATAACATGGAATTCCTTTGAACAAAACTATACTAGTACATGTAAAACAATGGTTTCTAAACATGGAGATCATTTGCATATTACATGATTTCATTTCACAATTTTATATAATACTAACACATGACTTCTTTTCAATTCATAACATGATACTAACATTTTGCTTATCCAGTAAATACTATCTCATGGACAAATTTTAAAAATCCTACACATGGTACTAAATGTAATATCATATTTATCATTTAGCATGGATCATATTAGCACATGTAATTACCTTTTTCATGACATATTCACATGTACTTTTACCTTGTTTTTTATATGTACTTATTCGCCATGGCAGTATGGAAAAGTCTTGATTACCAAATATGTAGAGTAAAACAATTCACGTAACATATGGATACCACTTATGAAATAAAGCATTCAAACTCAATCATGTAGCCAATGTTATGTAGTATATAAACAATTTCAATTAAATCTTTAACCTACATTATGGAATATTCAAATAGTCATCATGTAGCAAGTGATCATTTAAACATGTAATAAATATTACATATAACAAATGACATGTAGTTCATATGGCTTGTAATCATGTAGCGTATAGACATATAGCATGTAGTCATATAGCATGTAGTCATTTATCATGTAGCATGTAGTCATTTATCATTTAGTTGCCAAGACATAGCCAGCACTATTATAGAGATCATATAGTCCTATAGTCATTCACTTATCACCTAGGCAAAGCAGTGATGAAGTCATGGTCATTGCACAATACCGGGGAAAGCCATTCCCACCTTTACCAGTAGAACTTATCTACTTTTAGGATTTCAATCCGTTGCCCACGGATTCAATAGGTCATTTCATATACTTGAACCATTACCATAGGGGCATCCATGGTGAAGTTTCCTGTAGGAAATCTCTGTAGTAGCAATGTCTTATTGGTCAATCATTTCATAAATACAATAACATATATATTAATGCAATTATGGAACTATCACATGAAACTAACATTTTCATATAACTAAATCATGCTCTTTTGTACATTCATGCATAATTTATTAAGATAATAATACCATTATCACCCCTCATATTTTATGAGTTCTGAAATCAAATCCTACTGTGAAACAGCAACCTATCATGGTACTAATTTTATCCAAAATTTAACATGCATATATATTATCATGTTTATTGATTTCTATATGCATTTACCATTCAGAAAATCACAGCAGAATATATAGTGTTCAGAAAAATATCAAATTTTAACCACAATATGGATATAATATAGGGAACATATCTGTAATTTTTCAGAATTTTAGAAGTAGTAAAATCATTTTTAATATTAAATATAGATTTTAGGCAATTTACAAGATATTTCAATTTGAACATGGTAGATGGTGAACCATCCATCCTAACAGATCTAAAATAGGCACACATTGGTTCTAACTCCATTAATTTCTGAAACAATACTCTTCAACATGTCTAATTATTCTGTATTTAATTTATCATATCATGGTGTTCAAGAATTCAGAAAATAATAGCACTCTGCAAAGTTCTTATAATCCTACCAATTTTAACTACGGTTCACATACAATACAGGGAACATATAGGAAAATTTTCACAATTTTCAAAGTAAAACACATTTTTGTAATAATTAACATAGATTACATAGAATTAATAAGATGAATCATTTAAGCATGGTTTATCGTGATAAGTCGGTTCTAGTAGGTCTAAAAACATGAGAATAGTCATTCCAAGATCATAAAGTTTCCTTAATCTGTAACATGCAACAAAACCATTTATTAGAATTTGCGACAGTTAAAAACATAATTATTCTCAATTAACAGAAACCCTTGTAATTATTATCATGCTCAGAAATTTGGTAGATGCTCATGATATGACCTAATATCATATTTGACAAATACTGATTTTCTCAACATGTACAGACCACCGAACAAGCAAAATCACATACAAAGAAAAAATAACCAGTTCTCTGCAAAATAGGTGACTTGACGGCATGGTCCTGGCCGTCAGAAGAGTTAACGGCAGGGTCTCTCGTCGTCGACACAAGATCTAGACTGCAACTAGTTGGCCGTCTACTTCCTGTCTGCACACAGTGTTGACTTAACACAAAAACAAGTGAATTTAGGGGTCCAGGACACGATTTAAAAAATCCGTAAAAATGTGCAAACCTAGAGGATAAGTCTATGGATTGAAACCTTTAGCTAC
The DNA here is from genome assembly GCA_014218235.1 of Colocasia esculenta. Classification (NCBI taxonomy): domain Eukaryota; kingdom Viridiplantae; phylum Streptophyta; class Magnoliopsida; order Alismatales; family Araceae; genus Colocasia; species Colocasia esculenta. The sequence goes on along the minus strand of CM024760.1, from coordinate 117,500,793 downwards.
ATGCCTTGGAATAAATCTAAAAGGATCTAGATTTTCCAGTGAAGCCCGCCTCGGCTGAAGGTCTATCTTTAGAGTTGAAGAAGCTTGCTGGATGTCAAATGCACCTCTCTGTCGTTGAAGATCGTCGGAAGAAGAATCCAAACCCCAGATCAAAGCTCGCCAAAACTCCTTTTTCCCACAGAAACCCTAACTTTTCACAAGAGCCAAAGACCTAGTCCCGCCAAAAACGAGGTGTTTTATAGGATAAAGGGTCGGAGAATGCATTAGGGTACGTCTCCTACCGTTTTACATGGCTTTCGAAACTGAAACTGGGCCAAACGTGAGCGTTACTAAATCTAAAACTGTCACACAACTGGGAATTTGGCGTCCACATCTGGTGCCGCCAACATATAGGTAGACGTCCATCGATCTGGATCCATCGATCTGGACGCTAATGAATCAGGGCATGCAGTCAGCGGCACAAGATGCTACCGCCAACTATGCATCTCGCCAGAAAACAACTATTCCTTCAAAATTGATGTATTAACACATCATAACATTTAATAGGTACAAAATAAGTAGATATTTACATGCACAAAGTTGAACACATACATATATATATATATATATACACAACATAATTACATACTACATGCATAGATTTAAATGTATTTACTATGCCTTCTACAATTTTGATAATGCATGCACATAAAATATATTACATCCATAGAAATAAACTCATATATATATCCATAGATATTTAGCAATAACTACATATTATATGCCCAACATCTCTTAAATTCAATATACAAAGGATTTAAATAAATTCTATGATGTAAAAATTAGCTAAGCACTCATCCACAGAAAAATAATACATATACACATGAGTAATTAAATAATTATAATATGCACAAAATTTGATACATATATATACACAACATAATTACATACTACATGCATAGATTTAAATGTATTTACTATGCCACTTCTACAAATTTGATAATGCATGCACATAAAATATATATTACATCCATAGAAATAACTCATATATATATCCATAAGATATTTAGCAATAACTACATATTATATGCCCAACATCTCTTAAATTCAATATACAAAGATTTAAATAAATTCTATGATGTAAAAATTAGCTACGCACTCATCCACAGAAAAATAATACATATACACATGATAATTAAATAATTATAATATGCACAAATTTGATACACCATATAAACAAGAACAATAACATCACATATATAGAATATAAAGTGAACAAAATTCGGGGCTCACAAAACAGATATTGAGACTCTTGTGGTCAGAGAGAGCTCAAATATGACCCCATATGGATAGTTCCTCCAGATCTTCAACGCAAGGACCACCGCCGCCAATTCCAAATCATGAGTTGGGTAATTACGCTCATGCTCCTTAAGTTGCCTAGAAGCATATGCCACAACTCTTCCTCCTTGCATAAGAACACAGCCAAGCCCAATCTTCGAAGCATCTGTGTAGATAGAGAAAGAATCTACACCATTAGTCAAAATAAGCACTGGCGCTGAGGTCGAACGAGTCTTCAGCTCCTGGAAACTCCTTTCATAAGCCTCTGACCATTTGAACTTCACACTTTTCCTTGTTAGCCTTGTCAAAGTAGCCGCAATAGAAGAGAAACCCTCAATGAATCTTCTATAATAGCCAGCCAAGCCAAGGAAACTCCTGATGAAAGCAGATGATCTCGGTGTCTCCCAGTCAAGGACATCTTCCACCTTAGTCGGATCCACAGATACACCATCTCTAGAAATGACATGACCTAAGAAATGGACCTCCTTCATCCAAAAGTTGCACTTACTGAACATAGCATACAGCTTGTGCTCCCTCAAGATTTCCAGCACAATCCTCAAATGCTCTCTATGAGTCTCCTCATCAGGTGAGTAGATCAACACATCATCAATGAAAACCACTACAAAAGAATCAAGATACTGCTAAAAAACCTTGTTCATCAAGTCCATGAAAACCGCTGGAGCATTTGTCAAACCAAAAGGCAAGACCAGGAACTCATAATGGCCATATCTCGTCCTAAAAGCTGACATAGAAACATCCTCCGGCTTAATTCGGAGTTGATGATAGGCAGAACGAAGATCGATCTTAGAAAACACTGAAGCTCCACGCAACTGGTCAAACAATTCATCAATACGAGGTAAAGGATACTTGTTCTTAATAGTCACCTGATTGAGGCTGCGGTAATCAATACACAGCCTCATCGACCCGTCCTTCTTTTTCACAAAGAGTACAGGTGCTCCCCAAGGTGATACACTCGGCTGAATAAACCATTATCAAGCAATTCATGCAGTTGCTTCCACAACTCTGCCAATTCCGCTGGTGCCATACAATAAGGAGCATTAGAAATAGGTGTTGTGCCAGGTACTAACTCAATGCCAAACTCGATCTCCTTTGCAGGGGGGCAAACAAGACAAATCCTCAAGAAAAACATCGCTGAAATCTCAGAGAATATCTATATCCCTCACGGACAAGACCTTCTTCGAATCTTCGGATACAACCACACTAGCAAGAAAGCCATCACAACCCTTGCTCAACATCTGGGCTGCCTTCAGAGCAGAAATCACGAACTTACTCGACATGTTCTTAGGTAAGGGATGAACAAACTCCTCCTTACCAGGAATCTGGAAAATGATAATCTTTACTACAATCCATAAGGGCATAATGCTCCTCGAGCCAGTCTAAGCCCAAGATAGCATCATAGTCCTTCATCTTCAACAGATAGAAACTACCAGGCAAATCCCGCTCCTCAATAATCACATGAAGAGAAAAAAACACTGCCCAGTCATCATAGTCCCGGCTGGAGTATGAACGGACAAGGGAACCTCCACACATCCGATACCACACCATTCTCCTTCATCAAAACCTTTTCAAACCCTCAGAATAAAGCTATACGTACACCAGTATCGAAAACTCCAGCATGCATTCCCATAATAAAACAGTACCTTCTGTGACATGCTTTGCCAACTCTGCCTCGTCTCTCGCCAAAGCGAACACTCGAGCCTGAGCCCTCGGTCTCCCTGCTGCTCTCGATGCCGGTCTCGTTGCTGCTGGTGCTGCTGCCACTGCAGTCTGCTGCGCCATCTTCGGACAATCTCTGATCTTGTGGTTCTTGTCACCACACCTCAAGCATCTCCCAGAAGTAACCCAAAAACCTCTCCTCCATGACGCTTCCCACACTAAGAACACAAAGGCTTGTCTGCAACTTTATATCTGCCTAGTGTCGGTGCAGCCACTCTCGCTGGTACCACTGCTCTATGCTGAAATGCTGGGGCCTTCTTCTTCTTATCCTGCCACTGAAATGCTGATCCCTGACTCTTCAGAGAAGCCCTCTTCTCCTCCAAGTACACCTCCATCTCGTCCTCCTGCATGCATGCCATGGACCAAGCCTCCTCCATGGATCGATGCCAAAGAGCTACCAGTATAGTCCTCACAGACGGCTTCAACCCCATGATGAACAACTTCACTTTCCTCTGCTCATCAGCCACAATGTGAGGCGCATACTTGGACAGCTCCTCAAATCTCGCCTCATACTCAAGCACACTCATTGACCCCTGGGTCAATGTCAGAAACTCTTGCTCTATGTGATCCTGCACATGTTCCGGAATGTACTTTGCCCTGAATAGTTGGACGAACTCAGCCCATGCAACCTCCCTAGCTCCATCCTCAAACTATGTGCGTAGTACAGATGACCACCACACATCGACACGCTCCTATAAAAGAAGGTAGATACGTCTAAAGATGCACCACAACAATATAGATAATCCTTTTAAAATCAACCTTTACCTGCAGCATATAAGTAGCTAAAGTCACTCTCTCATCTTCCGCGCATCGGATAGCACGAAAGATCTTCTCCATCTACTGAAGCCAACTCTCTGCCATGATGGGATCACTCTCCCCCTTAAAGAATGGTGGGTTCATCCTCCTGAACGTCTCCATCATCGACACTCCTACTGCCACTTGAGCAGCTGCCTGCGCCTACATCCAAGTCAAACTCTTAGATGAGTTCTTCCATTTAACACCTTGGATACACTTCCTATCTACTAACCTGAGCTTGTACTTGCGCCTGCAAAGCAGCTGCCTGTTAGGATCGGATACTCGGTGATGGCAAAGCTAGAAGGGGGGTTGAATAGATTTTCAGTGGAAACTTAAGCAATTTAAAAATTACTTCAGATTAAAAGATCTACTCAATTAAAACCCCTATAATCTAATGTAATGTGTGTGAATAGATTAACAAGTAGTGTGTGAACGAAATCCCTATGCATGCATCTAGCGCAATACAATGCAAACCACAAATCAAACCACAGTGCACAAGGGATTTTTTAGGTGGTTCGGAGATCACACCACGTGACTCCTACGTCCACCCCTCACACAGTGAGGACACACTACTCAAGAACTGAGTACAACACACACACGAGCACAACGGCTCAACCACACACACACACGCTAGACCAAGTCCAACAAAAGATCAGATCCTCTAGCCTTGATCTGACCAACACACCACACACACGTTGTCTGATGCAAAGACGCAATCAGAACAACAAACCACACATGGATCAAGTATAAGGAACACTTGAACCACTACCACACACACTATGATCTATACACAACCCTTGTACATATCACAAACCGCAACTTCCACAAAATCCACGCACTGATATCCAATCAATACACACACACACAAATTGGTAAAAAATATGGAAGAGGAAGAGTTCTGAGATATAGAAACAAATCCAGATGAAGAACTCTTCAGAGAGTTCGTCCAGAAGACTTCAAGCTTCACGTCGTTGAAGACCACGAGATGATGGAGAAGCTTGACTTCAGAACGGACAGGATTCAACTCCTTGTACGAGATGATCTCTCTTGAACGATCTGGAGTTCTGAAACATAGCAGCAGGAAGAGAGCCTTCTTCTTGACCTTTGCTTAGGGTTTTAGGTATGGTGGCTTCTTTCTGCGAAAATAGCCTCATATGATCCATATATAGTGGTGTCCAAGCATAGAGAGTCGTGCTAAAAGGAAACACGAAAATATAGATCATATCCCGGCCATTAGATCTTTAGAAAACTCCGTCTGTCAACAGCCGACTTGCTGCTGTCGACAGATGCTGACAGGTTTGCAAAAACCAGAAGACTGGGCTTTTTGGAAATAGATTTCTGAGTGGACCTGTCGACAGGCGAAAATCATCTGTCGATAGATGCACTATTCATCTATTGACAGATGCACTATTCATCTGTTGATAGGTGCACTATTTCAGCAACTTGTCTTGTTCTTTTGCACTTGGATTTTAGGCTTTGTCTTGTGTACATTCACACCTACATTAAAAGACATAATTAGTGAGATATAATGAACATATAAAGCATGTGTTTCATTTGCATCCAATTGTCATTCTCATCATGTTTCACCCATTCATAACACATCAATTTTATCTTGTTCATAAAATGTTCATGATCAAAAACAAACATAACATCAATTAGTATTGCTCATCATCAAAAACATTTAAACACTTGTTGTAACCCAACATTCTCCAATATGAGAACCCAACATTCTCTCCCTTTTTGATGATGACAAAATTTTCAATTTATGCACAATTGATGTTTCTCCCCCTTTTGACAACATTCAAAAAGATAATGAGTGTACACAAGTAAAAGAATGAAGCAAGGAATTGTGTGACCACATAACTAAATCGTGAAAGATATGAGTGGGGAATGAGTGTTCAAATGAGATTGCAAGGTTGAGAATAGGTTGATACCCACTACAAAATGTCATAAACACTAGTATTAAGACACATAAAAATTCTACAATGGTTAAGAGATAATACTCCGGGAATCTCAAGTTATAGAATTTAGAATACATCATTCAAAAACATATGAAAATAAAATAACCCTTTTGAATAAAACCATTGAAGAAAATCATATACCTTAGTGGGTGATGTTCAGTTGGTAAATGAAGGCAATGTCTACATAAACATTTGACAATTGACAACCCATTGCCCTTGATTTAAATTTTGGAGGCTCCACTCTATTTCTAGCATTTGAACAATTTCTTTTTTCAAGTTTATGTGGGAAAAGTGGTAATTAGGATCACTTTTACCTTTTGACGTGAAGGTAGACATGAGGGATGCCCGTACCCCCAATTACTCAGTGTGAGTGACCATCATACTATTTTTCAGAGATAATGAAAAGACTTTTTTACGCGAAGACAGACATTTGTGATGCCCGTGTCCCCGGTTACTCAGTGATACTCATCACTGCTCTGCCTTTGTCCCAATTCACATATTTATTTTTTTTATTTTTGACTTTAGAAATAGGTAGCTTTTCTCTCTTTTTTTTAAGTTGGAAAATCAAGTTCAAAAGGTTAATTAAGGTCAAAGGCCAATGTAAAGACATTAAGTTCAAAAACCTTCTTACTTGTCAATCCATATAGGAACATGATCATCCAAGGGAGTTATTCAAGTGAGTTAGGTTAAAATCATTAGATTTGTTCAATGTTTTCTAGATGACACAACCTAGACTCAAACACAAAATATTATATCAAAATCATTGTGATTAATTCAATGTCTTTGATACTATGTGAATATCAAAGGTTGCAATGAATATTAAGTCCAAATTCTCCCCTTGCATCAATGATATGAACATGCTCATGAAGAAATTATGAAGAAGGATGAAGAATTTACAGAAAATGTGTATCTGTCGACAGCAAGAATGTGCCTGTCGACAGATGCACACAGGCCTGAAAGGCTTGGTTCTGGGAGAGCATGTCTGTCGACAGATACTTGAGAAAATCAGTGTTGAGGCATAGAATTGAGTTACATGAAGAACAAGATTTTGAGAAGTTATGACACAATCAATATGAAGGGTTTCTCTCAAGTATTTCACTCAACCTACCTTGAACTTACTCCCCCATAAGATGTGCATGTGATGAGACAACATTCAAGCATGATATATATACATTCATGACAAGCATTTGCACATAGATTTCGTGAGCATTCATGAGCATATGAGCACTTTCAAATTTACTCCCCCATAACACATGCATAGTAAATGTATCAAGCAATTCACACATTATTAAGCACTCAACTAGCCTTATGCATTACATGACTTTTGGTACTTGGCGGAGTATTTTACTCACGCATAATGATAGTTTCCAAACAAGCATAACTTGTTTTTTCACATTTCACCATTTGATATACCAAATAGTCACTTCATAAAAGATCCATTTTTCCTCAAATTTATCATTGTTCCAATTGCTAAGAAGCATTGTCATTTGGGGATGGCATCAAAAACATATTTTCATTGCTCAGATGGAATTAAAAATCCATTTCAATTCTTGCAGTTCAAAACTGAAGTGATAAAGAGATTTTACCTAAACAGTCTTCAATCACAGTCTCAATAAAAATTTACCTTTCTTCTCCATCATTTCTTGCCTTGCACAGCCAATGGCATGAATTCATTTCTAATTTTTTGGCTGCAAGACATCTCAGCTTGTTGATCAAGCTTGTTTTGGGACCCACACTTGCTTGGGTCCTGCAATGACATTAATGTTAGGATCTAACAATGAAGATTTCAGAATCCAAAGTGATTTGGTTTTTGGATTTCTATTGTTTTGTGCAGTTTTCTTGTTCATAGATATATGAAATTTTTTATCTTTATGAACATGATGTTTATCCTTGTGTGTATGAACACATGGATTATTATGGAGATTTGAAGCATGCACAGAATCATGGTTTTTATGCCAACAGTTCTTAGAAATATGACCAATTTTGAGACATGTGAAGCGTTGGACTGGTTTGGCATGATTATGACAGTGCTGATTTTTATTCCAATATAATTTAGCAAGATGACCAGGTCTATTGCATTTAAAACAAATGGGTTGAGCATTTACCTGAATCTTACCATAGTATGAATGCATTTGCTGGAATTTCTGAGGTCCTCTAGAATACCTTTGATCACCCTTGAGTTGAGAAGAAGGAGGTGGTACCCTTCGGTATCTCTTGTCATGGCATGCAACTTGAAAATGCCCTGAAGCCTTTTTGACGGCTGAAGGAGATGTAGATACATTGTGGAGTCTTGTTTTCTTTTTCTTTTTCTTTCTCTGGTTTTCAGTTGAAATAGGATTCTTCCTATTTGGAGCATTTTTGTTCAATTCAAAAACCTTCTTTTTAGGATTTTGATTTTGTTTAATAACCACTTCAAGTTCATTTGTCAATTTTTCCTTTTCAGCTTTCAATGCAACAATTTCTTTTTCAGAAGTTTGAAGTTGGTTTATCATGACATTCAGACCATTTCTCATTTTGTTCTTTTCAAATTCACTTTGAACAATTTGATTTTCCAAGTCAGCAACTTTTTTCTAGCATTGTTTCATTCATCATTTAATGATCTATCATAATAGAAGCTTTCAATCTTCTTTTTCAGATGTCTGTTTTCCTCAACTAGTTGATTGCATTTTTCTTTTATTTGGTGGTCATGAGCCATGTTGGAGATTTGTTTGTTCAGTTGATCATTATCAAATTTGAGATTCTCATTATGATCAATCAATTTTTCACTTTTAATTTTCAAATCAGAATTTTCAGATTCCACATGATCATGATCTTCTTTTAACCTAGAAAACATGATTCCAAGGTTTTTGACTTCATTTTCCAATTTTTCATTCTCCAATTTCAATTTTTCATTTTCTTCGTAGAATGCTTGAGCATTATCAATTCTCATTTCATTCTTATCCAATTTTCTTTTAGCTTCTTGTTTTGAGCTTTTACCATCTTAAATTGATTGGACAAGTGCTCATAGCATTCTATCAATTGATCATAGGATATATCATCCTCTGAATCAAAATTAGATATTGATGCATCAAATGGATCTGAATTTGATTTACCTGACCTTTGATAGTTTCTTGACTTCTCTGATAGTTGTGATCCTTCAGATTCGTCTGAACGGAAAGAGCCACTTGAGCTACCATGAGCCATGTAGCATTTTTCATTGATTTCCCTTCCAGACTTGCATGTTTTCATAGAGGAGACCTGCATTTTATGAACCTTGTTATCAAGCTCAATAATCATTGGTCTACTTATGATACTCGAGAACTCAGACATATTTCTGAGTATGTAGTAGATAAATAAACCAACCAACGAAGTGATCAGATCAGTTCAGAATCAATTATAAGCCCAATTAGAGCAATTAAGCGCATATAAACAGATATGTCAAATCACAATCGATGAACAGAAAACTTGCTCTTATACCAATTGTTAGGATCGGATACTTGGTGATGGTAAAGCTAGAAGGGGGGTTGAATAGATTTGCAGCGAAAACTTAAGCAATTTAAAAATTACTTCAGATTAAAAGATCTACTCAATTAAAACCCCTATGATCTGATGTAATGTGTGTGAATAGATTAACAAGTAGTGTGTGAACAAAATCCCTATGCATGCATCTAGCACAATACAATGCAAACCACAAATCAAACCACAGTGCACAAGGGATTTTTTAAGTGGTTTCGGAGATCACACCACGTGACTCCTACGTCCACCCCTCACACAGTGAGGACACACTACTCAAGAACTGAGTACAGCACACACATGAGCACAACGGCTCAACCACACACACACATGCTAGATCAAGTCCAACAAAAGATCAGATCCTCTAGTCTTGATCTGACCAACACACCACACACATGTTGTCTGATGCAAACACGCAATCAGAACAACAAACCACACATGGATCAAGTATAAGGAACACTTGAACCACTACCACACACACTATGATCTATACACAACCCTTGTACAGATCACAAACCACACACTTCCACAAAATCCATGCACTGATATCCAATCAATACACACACACACAGATTGGTGAAAAATATGGAAGAGGAAGAGTTTTGAGATATAGAAACAAATCCAGATGAAGAACTCTTCAGAGAGTTCGTCCAGAAGACTTCAAGCTTCACATCATTGAAGACCACGAGATGATGGAGAAGCTTGACATCAGAACGAACCGGCTTCAACTCCTTGTACGAGATGATCTCTCTTGAACGATCTGGAGTTCTGAAACAGAGCAGCAGGAAGAGAGCCTTCTTCTTGACCTTTGCTTAGGGTTTTAGGTATGGTGGCTTCTTTCTGCGAAAATAGCATCATATGATCCATATATATTGGTGTCCAAGCATAGAGAGTGATGCTAAAAGGAAACACCAAAATATAGATCATATCCCGGCCATTAGATCTTCAAAAAACTCCGTCTGTCGACAGCCGACTAGCTGTTGTCGACAAATGCTGACAGGTTTGCAAAAACCAGAAGACTGTGCTTTTTGGAAATAGATTTCTTAGTGGATCTGTCGACAGGAGAAAATCATCTGTCGACAGATGCACTATTCATCTGTTGACAGATGCACTATTCATCTGTTGATAGGTGCACTATTTCAGCAACTTGTCTTGTTCTTTTGCACTTGGATTTTGGGCTTTGTCTTGTGTACATTCACACCTACATTAAAAGACATAATTAGTGAGATATAATGAACATATAAAGCATGTGTTTCATTTGCATCCAATTGTCATTCTCATCATGTTTCACACATTCATAACACATCAATTTTGTCTTGTTCATAAAATGTTCATCATCAAAAACAAACATAACATCAATTAGTATTGCTCATCATCAAAAACATTTAAACACTTGTTGTAACCCAACATTCTCCAATATGAGAACCCAACACTGCCGTCTGAGCCTGAGTCTGCATCGCGTGCACCAATCCTTGCATTAATGCTCCATAATCCACATGTGGTGGTGGGGCTGGCAAAGGTACTCTAGCCTAGTCCTACGCCTGCTGGGCTTGAACCTGCGAACCTCCTGCCGACTCATCGCCTTCGATCGGGCTTGCTCCTCTACGTCCATGGGTAGCCATAGTCTGCAAAATAGGCATTTATTATAATAACCTATTATTCTAAATAAATATTGGACTAATTCTTTATGCAGACTTAAGAATATGAACACAATGTTGATATTCCATTTATGTACATTGTAAGACCCGGGCCGCTTGGGCCCTTTGGCCCCATCCTCAGGGTCGCGCAAGGCGCCCTGGCCGCGACGTGGTCGCGCCAGAGCGGTCTGCCGTGACAGTGTTGGGTCGCGCCGCACCCGACCTCTGCATTCTTGTCGCGACGGGGGTTTCTGCCGCATCCTTCTTGCGGCATCTGTCAGGGTCGCAACTGCTTTTCTCACAGACGTGACTGGCGTCTTTTCTGTCAGAATGGCTTTGTCAGGTGTCAGACGCGTGCAGCGTTGACGCGGCCTGTCTGGTCATCGTGACTGCTTTTCCGATCTTCAAGGTTTGACTGCCTTCTTAGGGTCGTGCCGGGGGCGACCGTCGTGACATGGTCGTGACGCTGAGGAGCATCATGACACGCTAATTGTCGCACCGGGTCGGCCCGTCGTGTTCTGGGAGCCGTCGGCTTAAAAACCGAAGGCGCGCCCATTCTCCCCCTCTCGCCCTCTCAGTTCCCTTTCCCCCCTCTCCTTTCCCTCTCGAGTTTCTCTTGCGGTTTCTTGGCGGATCATGGTGCTTGAGGCGTCCATGCTGAGGTGGTGTCGTCCCGCTCGTGCAGGGGACGTGTTCGTGCCGTTTGGAGCGAGGAGGAGGTGTTCATTCCTACGAGAAGGCCCTAACTGGTTCGTTCTTCGTGTGGAGGTAGGGACTCTTGATCCTCTCGCCCTAAGCATGCTCCCTTCCCCCTCTAAAGTGTGGGTTCTCTATGGTTTGGGGCTTGGGAGTGTGAGAACTTCATGCTCGAGGTTGAGTGAGGTTCCTCATCGAGCGTAGATCCATGTTTATGGGATTTTTAAGGGTGGTTTGGATGCTTTACTGGATTTCTAGCATGTTGAACATGATCCCCTCCCCCCTTGTGTGGTTGTTTCCCCGTTTTGGGGTGGTTCCCAGAGGGAATGCTCTGGAACCCTCCTCTGCTGTGAGGCGACGCTCGTGGAGGTCGAGATCTGGTCGCAACGGCCTGGCCAGTCGTGACAAGATCGCGACGCTCTTGGGTGTCGCAACCCGGTCACGATGGCTCGGGCCATCGCGACGGGATCGCGACAGGGTAGGGTGTCGCGACCAGGACGCAACGGCCCGCCGCGTCGCAACCCCAGCCGTGAGACAGATTTCCGATCCTTGCCATTTCCGCTTCTTTTTATTGTACCCGTGGCACCTGTGCTAGTTCCCTAGTGCGGTCTACGCTAGTTATTCGCCCGGTGCTCGGCACTTGAGGGCTTGTCCCGTGTGAGAGGTTGTTACCGTTGCCTGGGACCCCCATCCTCAGGTGCCTTCGAGGGAGGTATCGGGACGACGAGTGTGCTCGAGTCGGCAGCCCAGCAGGCGGACTCCGGAGCTCAGGGGAAAATGGTGGTTTGGACGGCAACGTTAAGTCATTTGCAGAGCTCTCTTGGCTAGGCCTGGGACACCGAGGACGACTGGATTTCTACCCGGTGCAGGTTAGCCAGTCCTTTCTCACTGCCTCGCTCTTTGCGGCCCCTGAACTGCTTAGAGAGGTCAGGCGTGGGACCGTAGTCCGGCCAGACTACGGCAGTTACTGTTGTGTTACTTTGTGTCTTACCTCACTCTGACGAGACGTGAGGGTCAGGACTCAGGTCGAGGATAAGATGTCGGTGGACGCACCTGACCTTGACTAGTAGTAGTGCTTTCTGTAGCTAGTGCTCCTTGTCCAGATGGAGTTCCCTCCGTCTGTGTTTACTAGTCGTGTGGTGGTCACGACGAACAGTCGTACGGAGTTTCCGACCATGTGTACCTTCCGTACCGTGCTAGTTGTAGTTTCACTTCCGCACTTCTGTTTGTACGTAGAAGATATAAACTGTTGTCATTCATTTGATATTTATATTCTCCTACCTATTTAGAGCCAGTAGGAGATTGGTAGTCCCTACTGAGCTTCTGTTGTGAAGCTCATCCCTCCTTTTCCCAGGTGAGACTTCTCAGCAGCGGCAGGGTGCGCGCCGGGCAGAGGAGACGGGGCGGTAGTTGGAATCCCCGTAGCTAGCAGTGGTTCCCCTTTTTCAGTGTACGTCACCCTCGGGGTATGCCCCTAAGGGACTTGTTCTTCCCTTGCCTTTTACTTGTACTAGCGTGCGTGCGTTGGGACTATACTTATAGTGGTACACGGTGGTCTCACTCTCTTTTCTGTTTCCACACGTACACTTCTAAATTAGCAGTTGACGTTTACTTTCGTTACATATCTTGTTAGATGTAGATTATAGCCCTTCTGTGTCCCCGGATCCGTGGGCGGCGACCGCGAAAATCGGGTCCTCGGCGTGGGCTGAGGGTCGGGTTCTTGGGTCGTTACAGTTGGTATCAGAGCGAGAGTCTGACAGGACTTGTAATGGATTTAAACTGCAACAAAAAGTCCCAACAGTAGTACAAGTACACTACTAGCCACCCAAGAGGTTTTGTTAACTTTTGTTGGTTGTGTTGCCATGCAGTGACATGGCTCCGCGTAGGCGCAGTCAGGCTAGATAGTTGGTTGAGCAGCAGGATGAGTCTGCTATGCCCGTGTAGGGGCAGGTCCAGGAGGAGGTGTCGGCAGACGAGTCAGTGTCACAGCCTCAGGCTGCAGCAGTAGCGGCAGGTGGGCAGCAGCAGTAGGAGTACTAGCCTCAGCCGCAGTAGTACGCAGACTGGTTTCCCTTAGCAGAGCAGTTCTTTAGGAACTTGTACCAGGGAGTGTACCAGCCCAGGCAGGCAGCAGCAGGTGTTCAGATTCCGGTACCTCCTCCAATGGTGCCGGAGCAGCAGGAAGAGCCAGAGGTGGAGTAGCCAGAGCGTCAGCAGCGGTCGGGCACTAGGAGTACCCGGGCCGGGCGACGTAGGATGGTGGTTACGGAGCATAGGACTGCTCTCCTCGAGAGGTTCCTATGCCTTCGACCACCGATGTTCCACGGTGAGTATGATCCAGACAAGGCAGAGAGCTGGACCCATGAGTTAGAGCGCATCTTCGAGACCATGGAGTGTGCTGAGGAGGACCACGTTCGACTAGTAGTGTACCAACTCAAGGGAGCAGCCCATGAGTGGTGGAGAGTTCAGAGGCAGACTCACTTCCAGGGGCAGAGGTTGGATCATATCACTTGGCAGCGGTTTTTGGAGGTCTTCCACGGTGAGTGCTTCCCCGACTACGCTCGACATGAGAGACGGGACCAGTTCCACGTGTTGGTTCAGGGCGACCTCACAGTTTCGCAGTACCACCAGAGGTTTTTCCGGTTGTTGAGGCATGTGCCTCATGTCGCAGGCAGCGATCAGGCGTGTATAGAAAGGTTCATAGCAGGACTGAGACCAGACTTGAGGTGGGGTGTGATGGCACATATGTGTACCACCTTGGGAGAGACCGTGGCGAAGGCCACCACCTTGGACAGAGAGACCTGGCAGCCTCAGCAGCAGCAGTAGTAGTAGGGAGGAGCCTCTTTTAGGTCCTCGCATTACCAGTGTCCAACTGGTAGTCGCGGCAGCGCGACTTCTTCGTCTTCGGGCTCAGACAGTTCAGGTAGTTCCAGATTACGCTCGAAGTTCAAGCAGATGAGCACCCGTGGTGGTGGCAGAGGAAAGCAGACCAGTCTAGGTTTGCAGAGCAGTCAGTTGTCCAGGGAGATGAGCAGGGCAGTCAGGAGGCCATTTGCTACATCTATGGCTTACCGGGCAACTTTAGGAGGGATTGCCCTATGGGGCAACCTCCGCAGCAGCAGCAACCAGTGTAGTACGCTCAGCAGCTGCCTCAGTACCAGTACCTTCCTCAGCAGCAGGCACCGCGTCAGCAGCAGCGAAGGCAGTACCAGTAGCAAGCTCAGCAGTTTCCGCAGCCGCAGCAGTACCAGCCGTACTAGCAGTAGCAGTAGTACCACCAGCAGCCGCCGTAGCAGCAGCAGCCCCAGCAGGAGCCACAGTGTGGGCGTGGTCGCGTGATGGTGCTCACCCGGGAGCAGGAAGAGGCGTCAAACCTTGTTATAGGTACTCTACCTATCCTTGGCAGAGCTGCTCGTGTCTTGGTCCACCCCGATGCTTCTTTGTGTTTTGCTTCCAAGGAATTCTATGAGTCCCTTGCTTGTCACGCTCCTGAGAGGCAATGTGACGTGATGGTCGATCTCCCGTCTGGTGACTATATGCGTTCTTTTGGTTACCTGGAGGGTGTGGCAGTCGAGGTTGAGGGGCACTAGTTGTTGGCCAGGTTGTACGCACTGCAGCTTTGCAACTTTGATGTCATCCTGGGCATGGATTCGTTGGAGGCTCACTCAGCCGTGGTTGATTGCCAGCAGAAGACCGTTCGGTTTAGGATACCTGGAGAGCCCGTCCTCTGCTTCCGAGGTATCCGGTCTACCCGTCGTCCATTTATTTCCTTGTGTAGAGCTCGTCGTTTGATCCGCGATGGCTGTGTGGCGTACCTTGCTTCGGTTTGTTCTTTAGAGCCTAGCGGATCTTCAGTTTTTGACGTGCCGGTTGTTTCTGAGTTCTCCGACGTCTTCCCGGAGGATCTACCTAGTTTGCCGCATGAGCGGGAGGTAGAGTTCTCCATTGAGCTTTTGCCTGGTACGATGCCTTTGTCCAAGGCACCCTGCCGGATGGCCCTGGCGGAGTTACGTGAATTGAAGCGCCAGTTGCAAGAACTTCTTGAGCTGGGTTTCATTCGCCCGAGTCGTTCGCCGTGGGGCGCGCCTGTTTTGTTTGTGAGAAAGAAGGATGGCAGTCTTCGTTTGTGCATCGATTATCAACAGTTGAACCAGGTTACTGTGAAGAATAGGTACCCGTTGCCGAGGATCGATGATTTGTTTGATCAGTTGCAGTCGGCCCGAGTTTTCTCGAAGATTGACTTGAGATCCAGTTACTATCAGTTGCGGATCAGAGAGTCAGACGTTGGTTTGACAGCTTTCCGTTCCAGGTACGGTCACTTCGAGTTCGTCGTGATGCCGTTTGGGCTGACGAACGCACCCGCAGCATTCATGGATCTGATGTATAGGGTGTTCAGTGAGTACCTAGATCGTTTTGTGGTTGTTTTTGTTGATGATATTTTGGTCTACTCGACTTCTAAGGAGGAGCACCTAAGGATCGTGCTGGAGACCCTGTGGAGTCACCGCCTTTATGCCAAGTTCAACAAGTGCGAATTTTGGCTGAGGGAGGTGCACTTTCTCGGGCACGTGATCTCGGGTTCCGGTGTGGCAGTGGACCCTGCCAAGGTGGAGGCCGTGATGTCATGGGAGCAGCCCACATCGTGTCAGAGGTCCGCAGTTTTCTGGGTCTGGCAGGTTACTACCGGAGGCTTATTCAGGATTTTGCCAAGATTGCAGTGCCGTTGACCAGGTTGACTAGGCAGGACGTCAGGTTTGTTTGGTCAGAGGACTATGAGTAGAGTTTTCAAGAGCTTAAGACGAGGTTGACTTCAGTGCCAGTGTTAGTCTTGCCATCGGGCAGTGGTGGGTTCGTGGTCTATACCGATGCGTCGAGGTCAGGTTTGGGTGTCGTGCTGATGCAGCATGGTGAGGTCGTTGCCTATGCTTCTCGGCAGCTCAAGAAGCATGAGAAGAACTACCCCACCCACGACTTGGAGCTAGAAGCAGTGGTGTTCGCTCTCATGTTGTGGAGGCACTACCTGTATGGCGAGGCTTTTCAGATCTTCACCGATCACCAGAGCTTGCAGTATATCTTCGCCCAGAGGGATCTGAACTTGAGGCAGCGCCGATGGATGGAATATTTGAAGGACTACGACCTAACCCTTTCCTATCACCTAGGAAGGGCTAACGTCATAGCCAATGCTTTGAGCAGGCACGTGCGCTTGAGTTCGCTGATGGTTAGAGAGTCGAGGTTATTCGAGGAGCTGTCCCAGGGAGTGTTCGATCCGTCGAGGACCAGAGACCATGCAGCGGCGAGTAGTTTGTCAATTCGGCCGTTAGTGTTCAGGCAGGTGTTGCAGGCACAGCAGGCAGACCCTCAGTTGGCCGACATTTTGCAGATGCCAGATGTTGAGCTCGACGAGGACAGCGAGGATAGATTCAAAGGCCGCTTGTACGTTCTTGAGGAGGTGTGCTAGGCAGTTTTGTCAGAGGCTCACAGATCGAGGTATGTCGTTCATCCTAGCTCCACCAAGATGTACTATTGCTTGAGGAGGTTCTTCTAGTGGCCAGGGATGAAGAGGGGAGTGGCAGAGTTTGTTGCTCGGTTCCTTACCTGTCAGCCGGTGAAGGCCGAGCATCAGCGTCCTGGTGGTGAGCTGTAGTTGTTGCCCATTCCCGAGTGGAAGTGGGATGACATCACCATGGACTTTGTGGTTGGTTTGCCCTGCACCCCGTAGAAGCACGATGGTATTTGGGTGATTGTGGATCGTTTGACCAAGGCAGCGCACTTTCTTCCGATCAGGATGTCGTGGTTAGTGGACAGGTTAGCCAGGCTGTACGTGGACAGAGTTGTTTCGTTGCATGGGATCCCCATTTCGGTCATCTCCGACAGAGATCCGAGGTTCACGTCAGGGTTTTGGCATAGTCTTCAGAGAGCACTGGGCACAGAGTTGAGGTTCTGCACAGCGTACCACCCTCAGACAGATGGACAGTCAGAGCGAACCATTCAGACACTGGAGGACATGCTGAGAGCGTGCTGTTTGGACTGGAGCAGCACTTGGGAGTCGCACCTTCCGATGGTAAAGTTCACCTATAACAACAGTTATCACTCGAGCATCGGAGTGGCACCATATGAGGCTTTGTATGGTCGCCCGTGCAGGACTCCACTTCACTGGTTCGAGGTTGGTGAGAGGCAGCTTTTGGGGCCAGAGTTAGTGCAGCAGTGTGCAGACACGGTCAGTCTAATCAGGCAAAGGCTTCGGGCAGCACAGAGCAGACAGAAGAGCTACACAGACGTCCGCAGGAGACCGTTGCAGTTCCGTGTTGGTGACCTTGTTTTCTTGAAAGGGAAGCTCAGTCCGAGGTACATCGGGCCTTTCCCTATCACCAGGAGGGTCGGCGAGGTGCCTTACAGGTTGAGTATTCCGGCAGAGCTAGCAAGTGTGCACAGTGTGTTTCACGTTTCGCAGCTCAGGAGGTACGTTGCAGATCCTTCGCACATGTTGGACCACTCGCAACTTGACGTGGCGCTAGACTTGTCAGTGCCAGAATACCCAGTCAGCGTTGTGGACCGCAGAGTTCAGCAGTTGCGTCGGAAGCAGATTTCGCTAGTAAAGGTCGTCTGGGAGAACCGCGTTGGTGGCGAGGACACCTTGGAGCACGAGGATGAGATGCTGGAGTAGTTTCCCTATTTGTTTGATTGATTGGTATGTTACTTCTCCTTCTACTGCTTTCCGGTTTGAGACCGAGTTGTTTTTATTTTGAGGACGAAATGTCTTAAGGTGGGTGGGATGTAAGACCCGGCCCCCTTGGGCCCATTGGCCCCGTCCTCAGGGTCACGCAAGGTGCCCTGGCCGCGACGTGGTCGCACCAGAGTGGTCTGCCGCGACAGTGTTGGGTCGCGCCGCACCCGGCCGCCGCGTTCTTATCGCGACGGGGGTTGCCGTCGCATCCTTGTTCCAACGTCTGTTAGGGTCGCGACTGCTTTTCTGACAGACGTGACTGCTGTCTTTTCTGTCAGAACGGCTTTGTTAGGTGTCAGACGCGTGCAGCATTGACGCGGCCTGTCTGGTCGTCGCGACTACTTTTCCGATCTTCGAGGTTTGTTCGCCTTTTTGGGGTCGCGCCAGGGGCCACCGTCGCGACATGGTCGCGACGCCGAGGAGCATCGCAACACGCTAATTGTCGCGGCGGGTCGGCCTGTCGCGTTCTGGGGGTCGTCGGCTTAAAAACCGAAGGCGCGCCCATTCTCCCCCACTCACCCTCTTAGCTCTTTTTCCCCCCTCTCCTTTCCCTCTTTAGTTTCTCTTGCGGTTTCTTGGCGGATCGTGGTGCTTGAGGCGTCCGTGATGAGGTGGTGTCGTCCCGCTCATGCAGGAGACGTGTTCGTGCCGTTTGGAGCGAGGAGGAGGCATTCAATCCTACGAGAAGGCCCTAACAGGTTCGTTCTTCGTGTGGAGGTAGGGACTCTTGATCCTCTCACCCTAAGCATGCTCCCTTCCCCCTCTAAAGCGTGGGTTCTCTGTGGTTTGGGGCTTGGGAGTGTGAGAACTTCATGCTCGAGGTTGAGTGAGGTTCCTCTTCGAGCGTAGATCCATGTTTGTGGGATTTTTAAGGGTGTTTTGGATGCTTTACTGGATTTCTAGCATGTTGAGCATGATCCCCTCCCCCCTTGTGTGGTTGTTTCCCTGTTTTGGGGTGGTTCCCGGAGGGAATGCTCTGGAACCCTCCTCTGCTGTGAAGGCGATGCTTGTGGAGGTCGTGATCTGGTCGCGACAGCCTAGCCAGTCGCGACAAGATCGCGACGCTCTTGGGTGTCGCAACCCGATCGCGACGGCTTGGGCCGTTGCGACGGGATCACGACAGGGTAGGGCGTCGTGACCAGGTCACGACGGCCCGCCGCATCGCGACCCCAGCCGTCAGACAGATTTCCAATCCTTGCCATTTCTGCTTCTTTTTACTGTACCCATGGCACTTGTGCTAGTTCCCTAGTGCGGTCTACGCTAGTCTTTCGCCCGATGCTCGGCACTTGAGAGCTTGTCCCATGTGGGAGGTTGTTACCATTGCCAAGGACCCCCATCCTCAGGCGACTTCGAGGGATGTATCAGGGAGACGATTGTGCTTGAGTCGGCAGCCCAGCAGGCAGACTCCGGAGCTCAGGGGAAAACGATGGTTTGGACGGTGACGTTGAGTCATTTGTAGAGCTCTCTTGGCTAGGCCTGGGACACCAAGGACGACTGGAGTTCTACCCAGTGCAGGTTAGCCAGTCCTTTTCTCACTGCCTCACTCTTTGTGGCCCCGGAACCACTTATAGAGGTCAGGCGTGGGACCGTAGTTCGGTCTGACTACGGCAGTTACTGTTGTGTTACATTGTGTCCTACCTCGCTCTGATGAGACGTGAGGGTCAGGACTCAGGTTGAGGATAAGATGTCGGTGGACGCACCTGACCTTGACTAGTAGTAGTGCTTTCCGTAGCTAGTGTTCCTTGTCTAGGCAGAGTTCCCTCCGTCTGTGTTTACTAGCCGTGTGGTGGTCACGATGAGCAGTCATACAGAGTTTCTGACCGTGTGTACCTTCCGTACCGTGCTAGTTGTAGTTTCACTTTCCGCACTTCCGTTTGTAGGTAGAAGATATAAACTGTTGTCATTCATTTGATATTTATATTCTCCTGCCTGTTTAGAGCCAGTAGGAGATTGGTAGTCCCTACTGAGCTTCTGTTGTGAAGCTCATCCCTCCTTTTGCCAGGTGAGACTTCTCAGCAGCGGCAGGGCACATGCCGGCGGAGGAGATGGGGCGGTAGTCGGAGTCCCTGAAGCTAGCAGTGGTTCCCCTTTTTCAGTGTACGTCACCCTCGGGGTATGCCCCTAAGGGACTTGTTCTTCCCCTGCCTTTTACTTGTACTAGCGTGCGTGCGTTGGGACTGTACTTAGAGTGGTACGCGGTAGTCTCACTCTCTTTTATGTTTCCACACGTACACTTCTAGATTAGCAGTTCACATTTACTTTCGTTACATATCCTGTTAGACGTAGATTATAGCCCTTCCGGGTCCCCAGATCCGTGGGCAGCGACCGCGAAAATCGGGTCCTCGGCGTGGGCCGAGAGTCGGGTTCTTGGGTCGTTACATACATACTCAACCTGGAACTCTCTGATACCAATCTCTGTAACGCCCCTCTTAGACCTAGTACAGTTATTCCAACTCACATTGGATCCAATAGAGGTATTACAGTGGAACATATCCAACAATAGACGGTACAAATTGAGACATACATAAATGACAATTTAATTCCAACAATATGCAATAGAATATGGAACCAAATCTATCAATCAACATCATATTCAAATACTAAGTCTAAAGCATAAAAGAAGGATAACAATAGTCCAAACGTCATACAATCCATCAGTCCAAAATGTATAAAATCCAAATGTACATATTTTCCTCACATACATATTCACTCTAACACTCTCAAGCAAAAGCTCTAAGCCTCCACGTCCTCATGCTCTGAGTCAGAATGTACTAACTCCTGAGTATCCTCTGTCTCTCCTGAAATGTTAATCAAGTGTGAGTCTAAAAGACCCAGCAAGTCACATGAAAGACAGTTTAAGATATAGCATATACTAGGTTTAAAATCATGATAACATATTTCTTTCACATTCTTGATATCATATAGTTCTTCCTACCAATATGGTCTAAGTCATTTGGCAATCATTCTTTATATATCATGGATATTTATCATGGAAATAAAACAATTCATGTACTACATATAACTTACATCTCATAGTATAAGCTTAATCTAAACATGTACCTATGTCATAGAAAGTAAGCAAATTCTCATGGTATATGCTTAATGTCATGAAACATGCAAACAATTTCAAGTTCTTTTAACCTATATTATGTAACATGCAATTTACTCATCATGTAGCAGGTAGTCATGAAGCATGTAAAACAAATGACATGTAGTTCATATGGCATGTAACATGTAGCTCATGTAGTCATTTATCATGTAGACATGTAGTTTATATAAAAAGTGACATGTAGTTCATGTAGTCATTTATCATGTAGTGCCAAGACATAGCCCACACTATTAATAGAGATCATGTAGCATGTAGTCATTCACTTATCACCTAGACAAAGCAGTGATGAAGTCATGGTCATTGCGCAATACCGGGGAAAGTTCTTCCCACCTTAACCAGTAGAACATGTCTACCTCCAAGATTTCAATCCGTTGGCCACGGATTCATGTAGTCATTTCATGTAAGTGAACCATTACCATAGGGGCATTCCATGGTGTAGTTCCTTGTAATTATCTCTATCATAGCAATGTCTTTTTTTTGGCCAATTTATTTCAAATGCATTAATGTATAAAATCATGCAAACTACATTTTCATACATTCTATCATGCCCTTTCATACATTTATGTATAATTTATCAAAATGACAATGCAATATCACATAGCATGATTTTCTCAGTTCTGAAATTAAACTTTACTGTATAACAGAAACCTATCATGGTACTACTTACATCACATCCATTCATGCACCATACTCTCATGTTTATTTAATTTCTATATGCATTTTGTCATTCAGAAAATCATAACAATATGTACAATGGTCTAAAAATCTCGAAATTTTGATAGTAAATCTGGTTCAGATCATACCACGCACATGCAAACTTTCATAATTTTCTGAGCTTTGTAAATATTTTCCATGATTAGTCTTTGTAATTTTGAACTATTTAACATGATATAACAGTGATAAAATCATGCAAATTTATATACAAGAACAGAATACAACAGATATGTAGTTTCATCTCACAGTATTACAGTTTCAAATTTTAACATTCTAACATGAATTATGCTAGCATCTTTTCACTTTTCTTTTATCAATTCCAAAAAAAAATCCAAAAGAATAACCATTCATATGTACATATAGTCTATACATCATTGCAATGACCTGACCATGGCATAATAGCACTGAAACACACAAAACACAACCTGGCCGAAACCTCATACAATCGTGAATCGCAGTTAAATAAATATAATCAGATTTCAGGAATTTACAGTACTGATAAACTTAACGGCCAAATATGTGGCGTTTACCCAAAGTCAATGGCAACACATCCTGTCGTAAATATCAGTAGACAGTGGCACATAGCGCCGTTAACATATAGTAGACGTCCAAAACCAAGTCGTTTACAAGAAATAGATGGCAGTCGATGATGTCATTTGCAAAAACTAGACGGCAGTCGATATGGACATCAAGTTCATTCGTCCAGAAACACATAAACTTCACATAAAATGACAGGACTTCTACCCTTTCTCGTACGTTATTTTCATAGCTTAAAAATCTGTAAAAATTGTAAAACTAAAGACTAAACTATCCTAAACCAATCGCCCATGTCACTTGCCTCTAACCCTCCTTCTGGAGTGACGAAAAGAGATCCGAAGAAGCCCGCCTTGGCAGTATGGCAGTCCCCATCTCTGGCCTCAAATGCTCAGAATCTGCTTCTAGCGCAGCTCCCCCGCTTGGAGAAGCTTCTGACCTCGATGCTGAATGCTCCTCCTAGGTCCAGAAAGCTTCAGACTACAGGAACAAACTCTGCAACCCCTTTCTCTCGGCCCTCCTTTCTCTCCTCTCAACCAGTGTGAAAACTCTCTCCCAATACCAAATCTGGGTCTTAGAAAGATCCCTATGCTTAACCCAAACCCAATCCTAACCATTGGATCAGAAACGCACGATTCTGCCCAATAAATGCTTTTGGAAACGACCGATTTCTCTCCCCTAGAACGGTAACATCAAAAACAGGCAAGTCAGGTTAACGTCAACCTAAGTTGCCATCAGCTATGATGTAAAGGTCCATCAATTGAGTTGTCAACATACTTGCCCAAAAATTCAAATATTTCAAAAAATATAAACGACATAAGAAATTGTCATTAACAAGAAGTAAATGGCAAACGATCATGCCGTGAACACTTGCCAACATCAGTAGATGTTGACGCCAAATTCAACACAGAACAGCACATAACTACATGCAGAAATACACATACAATTGCATTATATGATTCAATAAAATTCTAGGGCACTACATAAATATATATATGAATTCTTCTAACACAAGTTTTCATATGACAGGAAAAACTCACAAAGTCGAATGATCTCATGAGAGTTGACATTGATTGCTTAATTGGTCGACACATGTCTCAGTGAGTGAGTTACTGGAGTTCTGTGAAGCACTTGAGTCGACACTACCCAAAGAATTGGTCGACACGGGAGAGTCTTCCAATAGAATGGAAGTCTAAAGTATCACATAAGGTCGACTCTAGTTGAAGAACAGGTCGACACTAGTTGGTCTTCTGGTTAGCGCTGAAGGAAAAGAACTGCATAAAGTCGACTCTAGATGAGAATCAGGTCGACACTAGTTGAATTTCCTATTAGCGCTTAGAGGAAAGAAATGCATGAGGTTGACTCCAGATGAGAATCAGGTCGACTCCACCAGTCTACGAGGTTGACTTCAGATGAAGGTCAGGTCGACTCTACCATTATGTAAGGTCAACACTAAGATGCTACAAGGTCAGCTCTATACTCATGGACAACCAATAAAAATAGCAGTCAATTGAATGAGGTCGACTCATGAAGACATAGAGTCGACTCTACTGAAGCATCTTCACTGGTCCAAGTCAAGTTCCATGTGTGCATCGACATTATGCTCAAAGTGTGTCGACTCTCTGACCCTTGTCTTCCAGTGATGAAAAGAATCTGCCAACATATTAGTTCCAAGCACGTGACCCGAGGTCCAATCTTTGGGACTTCGGGTACACCTTACAAGGTTATGGAAGATACCCTTTTTGGCGGCAAAAGTACCTCCCAACGAATTGAGATTATGTTGGGGCCCACCTAAAAGATTTCATGATACTGATCAAAAAGGGGCATGTCATCCTCTTCAGGAGATAACACACACAGAAAAAGTGCAGAGCATCTGAGAGCTAAAAAGTGCAGAAAGAGCAGAGAGCTTGAGTTCTAAAAGAAGAGCAGGCTTCAGAGTAGTCAACTGATCAAGAAGAAAGGATGTAGGACCTCATCTTCCACCCATATGAGGACTTGTTGCTGATCAATTAAAGCAGAGCATCGGAATTTAACCCAATTCAGAGACAATTGATCCTTAAGCTGAGGCCAGAAGGAGAATCTGATGAGCTCAAGCCTGAAGAAGATGTAATTGGTAGTTCAAGGAGAAATCTGATCAAATCTCAACTCCAGTGAAACTGCACATAGAGTGTTTGCAAATTTCTACATTCTTTCAGTAATTTCTCTTGTTTGGTTTATTCCTCATTTCTTCTAAACATCATCTGTTTGGTTGTCTACTCCAGTTGGAGTAGATGGACCGATCCTACACTCTGTGTGTAAGGATTGAGATATTGATACAATCTTGAAGCTGTGAATCAGCGGGCTGTATGAAGCTGTGCATCAGTAGTTGTGTGAGTGTTTTCATACGGTTGGGTTGTTGAGAGAAACCTCACTTAGTTTTGTGAGGGGTGGATGTAGGTCTCCACATTGGAGCCAAACCACCTTAAAAATTCTGCTTGCATTGTGTGGTGTGTGGTGCATTGGCTCTATCGCTTAGTCTGGTTTGATATAACAAGCTCTTTCATATCCAAAGATCTGTTTTGGGCTTTTAATTTTTAAGTGGTCAATATCTATTCACCCCCCCCCCCTCTAGGTATTCATTCTATACCTAACAGATACATCTTTGTGCTTCCTGGATGAATAGTGTACCTGGATCGGTGTGCTTCTTCCAACACTTTTTGCTTCACTCCTACTTCACTTGGGACATACAACATGTTCCTGAATCTAACCACACAATCATCATCAATGGTAACATCTTCCATCGTCACAATTTCAGCCAAGTTTTCATCTACTTTCTGAGCTTATATTATCTGCCAATACAAAGATAGTTCCACTATGCTGCTAGCTAACACTGCTCGTCGTTGACTACTTGGAACAAATAAGGAATTCTCTGCCACATCTTCATATAACTTCCATTCTCTTATCATCATGTGACTCCACCACTTTTCTACTCAAAGAATCTGCAACAACATTGGCCTTGCCTGGATGATATGCTCAGCTGAAATCATAGTCCTTTAGATATTCCATCCATCTATGCTACCTCAAATTCAAATCCTTCTATGAGAATATATACTTTAAGCTCTTATGATATGTGAAAATTTCAAATCTCTCACATTACAAGTAGTGCCTCCATAACTTCAATGCAAATACCACTGCTGCCAGCTCTAAATCACGTGTGGGATAATTCTCATCATGCCGCTTCAACTGTCTGGATGTATACGCCACCACTTTCCCATGCTACATTAGTACTGCTCCAAGTGCTCTCCTGGAAGCATTTGTGTACAACACAAAAACACCTCGGCCTGATGGTATTTCTAATATAGGTGCTAAAGTGAGCCGCTTCTTCAATTCCGTAAAACTACACCTACAATCGGATGACCATACAAAAGGAACTCCCTTCCTAGTGAGTCTTGTCATAGGTGCTGCAATCTTCAAAAAATCATGTATAAATCGCCTGTAATAACCTGCCAAACCAAAAAAAGTCTTTATTTCTGGCACTAACTTTGGCTCCTCCCACTTCATAACTGCTTCTACCTCAGCTGGGTCCACTGCAACACCTTCCCCTGAAATCACATGCCCCAAGAACTGAATTTCCTTTAGCGAGAACTCACACTTAATGAATTTAACATACAACTAATGATTCCTCAATGTCTGCAATGTGATTCTCAAATGAGCTGCATGTTCCTCCTCTGAAGCTAAGTACACCAATATATCATCTATGAATACCACAATAAATCGGTCATAGTATGGGTGAAATATTCTATTCATCAAGTTCATAAATGTTGCGGGTGCATTGGTTAGCCAAAATGGCATAACCACAAACTCATAATGCTCATACCTTTTTCTAAAAGCTGTCTTTTCAATATCTTCTTCCCAAATTCTCAACTGGTGATAACCCGATCTCAAATCAATCTTAGATAATACTTTTGCCGACTGCAATTGATCAAACAAATCATCAATTCGGGGAAGTGGATACATGTTCTTAATAGTGACCTGATTCAACTGACGGCAATCAATGCACATTCTAAGGCTACCATACTTCTTTCTAACAAACAAAACTGGTGCTCCCTATGGCGAGTGACTGGGCCGAATGAAATCTTTTTCTAGCAATTATTACAGCTGTTTCTTCAATTCTTTCAACTCTACAGGTGCCATCCTGTAGGGTGCCTTTGAAATTAGCATATTGCCTGGCTGTAATTCCACTGTAAAGTCTACCTCTCTATGTGGAGCCAACCCTCGTAATTCATCTAGGAATACATCCACAAACTCTTTAACCGCTGGTACCATTTCTACTGGCTTACCTGACTCAACCAATTTGACTGATGCTAGATACACTACACACCCTACATTAATCAACCTCCTAGCCTTAAGTGCAAAAATAATGAACTTAAGGAGTGTAGAATGGCATACCTTGGAATTCAAACATAACCCCTCCAGGATGACTGAATCTTACTCTCTTCTTCCTGCAATCAACCACTGCCCCATATGCCTCTAACCAATCCATGCCCAAAATCACATCATATTCCTTTAACTGTAATGCATATAACCTTGCTGGCAACTTATTTCCTTGTATCATTATAGGAACCTCATCTAAGTAACAGGAAGTAAGCATAAAATCACTTGAAGGGACCTCTACCACAAGCTCACACTGCCTCTCCTCGAAAGGTGAACCATACTATCCATGAAATCTTCAGAAATGAAAGAATGTGATGCACCTGGATCAATTAATGTTCTAGAAAAAAATTCAATGAGAGGTATTATACCTTCAATCAGATTTGATGCCTCCTCTTGAGCTCGTGTGATAGCCATAACTCATCCTCATCCCCTTTGGTAAGGCGGACCTCTACCTCGCTCTACTGATGGATGCTACTGCTGTTGTGGTGCCCCTCTACCATAACTGCCTCTTCTAGGATATGGACAATTTCTAGCCAAGTGCCCCAGTTGATCACAATTATAGCATCTATACTCTGGAGGAATTGTAGACTACCTGGCTGTACTTCGCTGTGATTCCTCCACCTCCAGCCTAAAGCCTCGGCCCTGCTGAAAACCTTGATGACTGCCACCTCCTCGGCCCCTGAATATCTTCTTTAACTTGGAACCCCACTTACTAAAACCTGATGTAGACGCTCCTCCTGAAGGTGCCTTGCCTTTGCTAACACCTGGAGATTGCTGTGGAAGTCAGAAATTGCCTGCTCCACCTGACTGCCTAGACTACACAGTCCTCTCAAGAATTGCTGCTCTCTGTGCTACCTCCTCCACCGTCCCGCATATAAGAGGAATTACTACATCCTGCAACTCTGGCCTCAACCCTCGGATGAAGTAATCCACCATCATAGCATTATTAGTGACTACATAAGGTGCATACCTACTCAAAGCCATGAATCTAATTTGATACTTCAACACTGACAAATTCCCCTACTATAATGTTCTGAATTGCTCTCTCTTAGCTTGCTGAATTTGCACCGGAAAGAATGTATTGTTAAACACTTCTAGAAATTTTAGCCAAGTAATTGTATCCTCCGCCCGACCTGCAAACACAGCCTGCATCTTAAGCCTCAACCCTTCTTGTGCAAATCCCCGCAACTGATAGGTAGCTAATATTACTCTATCGGCCTGTGAACATCTCATGGTGACAAAAACTCTTTCAATTTCATGCACCCAATGTCCTATCGTATCTGGATTAGGACCTCCCGAATACATAGGTGGCTACAACCATAGGAACCTTTCCACTAATAGTGTAGACTCCTCCACACTAGTTGGTCGCACTGGCACAACTGGGGGTAAAGGTACAACAGGTGGTACCTCAACTTCAGGTGGTGGTGGGGGTGGTACTAACGGTACCGGCACTGCCTCCTCCTCAACTGGTGGTGCTACAATGGTTGGCTGAACCGGTGGCTGTTGATCTAACTGTGTTTGAATCTCTGTGATACTTTCCCATAACCTTTCTATCAACTGATGTGTAGACTCCTCAGGCTCATCTCCACCACCTCCCCAATCTCTTCTATCAGCCATTTTTGACCCTGCACATACATCATTCCAACCATATAGCATACAAACATATCATTACAAAAATAGGGCCAACCACTAGTAGTAGACTATAGTAGAAACCAGGCTATGTACATTTCTTATTCCTTCATATTTACATGGACCTTGCTCTGATACCAATTGTGAGGGTCATCGTTGTTCAAACCCATTAACCCGATAACGAGCTTGACCTGACTCCATCTCCCGTGAACCGGCCGAAGCCTCGCAAGGGATATCAACACATACATGTCCGTGGAAATATAAAAGAACACACTTAACATATATGATATTTCATATCTTACACAAGTTCACATGAAATGTACATACCCAGTTATGAACTACAGTCAAAGTACAGAGTGCAACTGCCTGGGACAAAACCCCCAAGGCACAACATAAAGAAAATTACTCTGCTAGTGGCGTAGGCCCGACTCCGCTACGGTTCGGTCCCAAACTAGAAGAGGGACGAGAACCCTCCTACTGTCCTTCACCTGGAAGAAGAAGGGGTGAGCCTCACAAGTCACTGGCTTAGTAGGGCAACTCCCCAAAATCTGAGAGAACGATAATATAAACAAGGCATATATTCAATTAAAAGGTAACACTACCTACGCATGGTACTATAGCTGTGAATAAATAAACGGCAACTCACGTACTCATGTATAAGTTAAAGAAGGGCACGCCACACATGAGTCACGAGAATTGGTTTGCGACACTAGTCACTGACTCAGACAAACCACACAAGACTACCTCTCAGCCTCGCAGCCACGGATGAAAGGTCCAGCTGCCGCTCCACCGCAACAAGGTAAAGAACTATGGAGACCAACCAACACCACTCCTGCAGACCACACAGCTGCAGGCCCAAGCCTGGCACCTATTGGGACTCCGGCCCGAGCTCCCTAAAGTTAGGCACTGGAAAATCGGACTAGCTGTTGGAAATCGACTTGAGGCATCACATGCGCAGCGGAAGTAAAACAAAAAATCGATTTCCATTTATGTACTTGATCGGGCTATGATGTACGGTGCATGTAAACATACATACAAATAAGGCGTGAGACAATCTCACCTAGGGGAGATCGTATATCCCCTGAAGCGCAGAACTAGTCCTTGTTTGAAGGAGCTCTCGTGGGACTCCCTCTAGTGGTATCCACACAGTGGATGATCGGCGATGACGATGACCCCTCCTACACCAGTGGTGCCACTCCTCCGAGTCGTGCAACGCCACACAGCAGCCAACAGCAGCATGTAGCAGCAACAACAAGAGGGCTCGGCCCTCCAAGTTCTCCTCTTGCCTAGGGAGAACACAGGAGGGTGAGATGGGAAGGGGGGATGAAGTAGGTGGTTTCTCTTCTCAAGCTCTAGCCCATAAACTTCAAAGAGAACCCCTTCTATTTATAGAGAGCCTAAAGGACACCTCATCAGGGACATCTCATCATGTCATGATGACAAGGGACACCTCACCATGTCATGATGACAAGAGGGACACCTTGCAAGGACACCTCATCATGTAATCATGACAAGGGACACCTCGCAGGGACACCTCACCATGTCATGATGACAAGAGGGACACTTTACAAGGACACCTCATCATGTAATCATGACAAGGGACACCTCGCAGGGACACCTCACCATGTCATGATGACAAGAGGGACACCTTGCAAGGACACCTCGTCATGTAATCATGACAAGGGACACCTCGCATGGACACCTCACCATGTCATGATGACAAGAGGGACACATTGCAAGGACACCTCATCATGTAATCATGACAAGAGAAACTTCGCAGGGACACCTCATCATGTCATGATGACAAGGGACACCTCACCATGTCATGATGACAAGAGGGACACCTTGCAAGGACACCTCGTCATGTAATCATGACAAGGGACACCTCGCAGGGACACCTCATCATGTCATGATGGGTAATGATGAAGTGTCCTCCTTCTAGAAGGGGTGAGGTGGCATGATCCTGGTAAGCTCCCTTAATGGATCCTTATCAAGGCTTATTGGGTCTTACCCAATAGGTCCATAATGGGTTAAATAAGGCTTATTAGATAACGTTTATCCAATCCTCTATTCATCGCGTTATCCACCTTATGTGTGTGACCCTCTAGGCCAAATATCGAGTTGGCCATAAGTTGTACTCATCATAACTCCTTCTATCTTAGTGAATTATTATCTCCATAATAATTAACTCAACTCATCGATTATGAACATACTAGGCCACTATGCCATAATCCCCAGACGATACGAGTGATCAAATCCATTGCACCTGTCTGCCCACAGTTACTGTGTACCTGTAGTCCCTCATCCATCTATTATCCCAGAGACCATATATTAGGCATGGTGTTGTCAGGTCTATATGGAATCTGTTAAAGTCAAACTCTTAACGGATTCTCCCGGAGAACTCCTTCTCACTAAATCCAATTGATCTTAGCTAGGGATTTGCCTGAGTAAGACAATATGGGATATTCCTCTCACGATACTGAGAGTGGATGATCCTTTATTGACACATAATTGCCTTCGTAAGGTTGGCTACCATTCCCAATGACTGGCTATACTAGACCTGGAACATCCAGACCTATAAATCCAGTATCAAAGAATGGAGTACTCAAACAAGACATCTTTGGTGTCTCAAGTCTAAGGACCAGTTACACAATTGAGACTACGGAATCGCTAGCTGACAATTAGGTATCATTAACCATATAGCATTCCGAGAACGGATCATTCAGTGAACTCATTCTCCAATAAGCACCTGCACCATATCCCTAGTGTCTCCACACAAGCAGCTATGAGACCACTTGCTTCCATCATATGGACAGGTATATGGCACACCGGTCTTTCCGGTCATCTCAATGTCCTTCTTGAGTAACCTACGACTAGGAATATTTAAGATCTGTGTTTAAAGAGAATCGGTCTCATTATCATGATCTCATCATGATCCAATTCCCATTACACAGACCTATGGACATCATAGTATACAAACGCATGGAATATACAGTGAGAAAATACCATTATAATATTACCAAAAGATATTGTACATAATTACAAGTGCCATCACTCACGTGAATTGGCTTGTAGGGCACCTATAACTAGCAATCTCCCACTTGACCTATAACCAATCACCTACATGTCTGATTCCCATCAGACCTCGGTGTCGCTCAAAAACAATTTGAGTGAGTGGCTTTGTGAGTGGATCTGCAATGTTATCATCGGATGAAATTCTTTTTACTGCTACATCCCCACGGGCCACAATCTCTCTGATCAAGTGGAACCTCCTTAGAACGTGCTTAGACTTCTAATGAGACCTAGGTTCCTTTGCTTGAGCAATCGCCCTGTTGTTGTCGCATAACAATGAAATTGGCTCTTCATGGCCAGACACCACTCCTAAATCTATGATGAACTTCTTCATCCAGACAGCTTCTTTTGCTTCTTCTGAAGCAGCAATGTACTCCACCTCGGTAGTCGAGTGAGCAGTAGTTTCTTGCTTGAAACACTTCCATCTTACTGCTGCTCCATTCAGGGTAAAAACATAGCCAGAGTTAGACTTACTATCATCGATGTCAGACTGGAAACTTGAGTCTGTGTACCCTTCAACCTTCAGGCTACCTCCTCCATATACTAGTAAAAGATCCTTAGTCCTTCTCAAGTACTTAAGGATACACTTTACTACCTTCCAGTGTTCTAAACCTGGATCTGCCTGATACCTGCTCGTAACACTTAGAGCATGCGCTATATCAGGTCTAGTACATAACATTGCATACATGATAGATCCTATAGCAGACGCATAGGGTATTCTATCACTGTATGCCCTTTCTTCTAGAGTCTTTGGAGACATACTCTTAGAAAGAGAAATTCCATGTCTCAGTGGTATGAGACCTCTTTTGGAATTTTCCATGCCAAATCTTTTGACTATGGTGTCTATGTACATGGACTGGGACAAGCCAAGCATCCTCTTAGATCTATCTCTATAGATCCGGATCCCCAAAATGTAGGATGCTTCCCCTAAGTCCTTCATGGAGAAGTTCTTTGATAACCAAGTCTTAACTGTGGATAGCATTCCAATATTGATTCCAATGATGAGAATGTCATCCACATATAACACCATGAAAATGATAACACTCCCACTTATCTTCCTATACACACAAGGCTCATCTTCGTTCTTGACGAAGTCATAAGATCTGATTACCTCATCAAACCTTATGTTCCAACTTCGGGAAGCTTGTTTTAGTCCATAAATAGACTTAAGCAACTTGCACACCTTATCTGGACGTTTCTCGGAAATGAATCCA
The DNA here is from genome assembly GCA_014218235.1 of Colocasia esculenta. Lineage (NCBI taxonomy): Eukaryota > Viridiplantae > Streptophyta > Magnoliopsida > Alismatales > Araceae > Colocasia > Colocasia esculenta. The sequence goes on along the minus strand of CM024760.1, from coordinate 117,467,752 downwards.
TCAAGTTGTATCATATACACCTCTTCCTCGAGGTTGCCATTGAGGAATGCGGTTTTTACATCCATCTGCCAGATCTCATAGTCATGGTATGCTGCAATGGCCAATAAAATTCTGATAGATTTTAGCATGGCAACGGGCAAAAAAGTTTCATCATAGTCAATACCTTGCCTTTGACGATATCCTTTTGCCACAAGTCTTTCCTTAAAGGTCTCTACCTTTCCATCTACTTCTTCTTCTTGAAGATCCATTTGCAGCCAATGGGTACAATACCCTCAGGTGCATCAACTAGGTTCCAAACCTGGTTGGAGTACATGGAATCCATCTCAGAATTCATGGCCTCTTGCCATTTCCTGGACTCTATGCTCATAATAGCCTCCTCGTAGGTTTGAGGATCAATATCCTCGGAGTCTTGTCCCTTGATATGTCCCACATATCTTTCAGGAGGGATAGGAACTCTACTTGACCTACACAAATTTGGAATTTGTGTGATAGGTACTTGAACAGACTCTTCTTGCAGAATGGTGCTTGAGCCAGGTTCCTCAACCTCACTCAATTCTATCACACTCCCACTGTTTCCACCAAGAATGTGTTCCTTCTCAAGAAACACTGCTCTCTTGGCAACAAAGACCTTTTGGTCCTCGGGGTGATAGAAATAATACCCACAAGTTTCCTTGGGGTATCCCACGAATATGCACCGTTCTGACCTTGATTCCAATTTATCAAGATTGTGTCTCTTAACGTGGGTAGGGCAGCCCCAAATATTAATAACTTTAAGATCGGGCTTCTTCCCTTTCCATATCTCATATGGAGTAGACACTAACGTCTTAGTTGGAACTCTGTTCAGAAGGTAAGCTGCAGTTTGTAGGACATATCCCCAGAATGACATGGGTAGGTTAGCAAAACTCATCATGGATCGCACCATATCCAACAGTGTGCGATTCCTCCTTTCCGATACACCATTGAGATAAGGTGTATGAGGAGGAGTCCATTGGGATAGAATCCCATGGTCCTTTAGAAATTGGGTGAACTTTGTACTCATGTACTCTCCTCCTCGATCTGAACGAAGAATCTTAATACTCTTTCCAGTCTGATTTTCTACTTCATTCTTATATTCTTTGAATTTTTCAAAGGCCTCAGACTTGTACTTCATTAAGTACACATGTCCATACCTTGAGAAGTCATCAGTGAATGTAATGAAGTAAGAATATCCTCCTATGGCTTGTATGGACATAGGTCCACATACATCAGTATGTATGAGTTCTAGTAACTCAGAAGCTCTCTCTCCAGTTCCACTAAATGAAGAGTTGGTCAACTTTCCTTGAAGGCAAGATTCACAGGTTGCATATGATTCATAATCAAATGGGTCTAAATATCCATCCTTTAACAACCTTTGAATTCTACCCTCATGATATGACCTAGCCTACAATGCCATAGGTAAGCTTCGTTCACCTCATCTCTCTTTCTTTTAGACGTACTAACATTCATGACATGTGAAGCAACATCTAATGTAAACAAACCATTGAACAATGCTCCTTTACTAATGATTTTATCATCCAAAATCAGTGAACAGCCATTGTTCTCAAAAACAAACTTATATCCATTTTTAGTCAAACATGAAATGGAAATGATGTTTTTGATGATAGAGGGAACAAAGTAACATTTATCCAACACAAGTGCGGCTCTACGAGGTAGTAGTAGGTTGACTTCGCCGATAGCAACAGCAACAACGTTTGCGCCATTCCCCATTCTTAAGTCAACCTCACCCTTTGCCAGTCTCCTACACTTTGTCAGAACCTACAACAATTTACAAATATGAGATGCACATGCGGTATCTAATACCCATGCATTATCATAATTTTCTGACAAATGGAGATCAATCATGAATATACCTGAAGCTTCTCCAAGCTTCTGCTTTGCCTTTTCTGCTAGGTATTCCTTGCAGTTCCTCTTCCAATGCCCATCCTTGCCACAGTGGAAGCACTTTCCTTTATCCTTTGCCTTGCCCGCTTTATTTCCTTTGCTTTTGCCCTTCTTAAGGGTCTTCCGTGCCTTCCTCTTCTTGTTGATCTCATCAACGTGGAGAACTGGCTTCTCCTTCTTAATGGAACCCTCAGCTTCCCTTAACATATTAAGGAGCTCAAGCAGGGTTGCCACTATCTTGTTCATATTGAAATTCATAATGAACTGTGAAAAGGAATCTGGAAGGGATTGAAGTATTAGATCCACACACAGGTCATCCTCGAGGACAAGTCCTAGACCCGTGAGCTTCTCGATCCACTCAATCATCATCAGGACATGGTTCTGAACCGATGCCCCTTCTGTCATCCTCACCCTGAACAGACTCTTTGATATCTCGTATCTTTGAGTCCGTCCTTGCTCCTCAAACAAGGTGCGAAGATGCAGCATGATGGATTGAGCATCCATCTTTTCATGCTATCTTTGCAGCTCGGGAGTCATAGAGGTTAACATATAACATTGAGCAAGAACCGAGACTTCCTTATACTTCTTATAGTGAGAAATAACTTCCTCACTAGTCCCTTCCACTAACTCGGCCACGATCTTATCGAGGACATACGCAATTTTCTCTACCGTAAGAACAATTCTCAGGTTCCGAAGCCAATCAGCGTAGTTAGGACTAGTAAGACGATTGGCATCTAATATGCTACGGAGTGGGTTTGCAAGCGACATTTTTCTGAAAAATAAAGATGTAGCAGAAATAAATAACATGCAGACTTTTGGATTTGTAGAAAATTAAGACATGGATTTTTATCTCAATTTTATCCCACTATTTTCTCGCAAGACACATGACACCCTCTAGCATGTGAATTGGAAGTTTCCGACAAACTTCTAGTGGGGATCGGGATCCAATTTGGCATCTTGGCATGACCTCGAGGGACTCAACCAATCATACCAAGCCCAAATGGTAGGCAACTCTTGTCAATCACAACTCTTATGATTCCCGTCATAATTTGGCCTCCAAATTACCATGGCCCAGAGGGACTCCGCCAACCATGATGTTTGGTTAAGTCAACACCATCATTACTAGATGAGTTTGATTCGGTGATATGTTCCCGAGGGACTCGGCCAAACATACCCTGTCCTCAAGTCACCGGTAACATCTCCATGTCGTAGGCCAGATATCAAATTCCAATATAAGTGAGCCCGGAGTGACTCCGCCAACCCACTCTATATCAATAAAAGACGTCTGCCCTATAATGATCGAAGGCCACGTGAGTCAATCTTATTGCTACACGATTGCCGACTTAATATAATAAAAGTAGAGGGGTTTTTAATTTATTTGAGTGGTCTCATAGCTAAATAATACACATCCCACACATATATTTAGCATATACTTACATTGCAAGCAAATATGTACCTAGTAGGTGCGGAAATGAATAAAAATTATATACATAAATAACCACACCAGATGATCATGGACCAAATTCTAGTGTGATCAAGCCTGAGCCAAAAGACATGATCACTAAGCCCTATGTGTGTTCCCAATGCATCCCATGCACGATGTTCATCCTCCTCTTCGTCATTAGCTCCGTCGGTGATTCCATGCTTCCGCCGTGCCTCCGAGAGTGATTTCAAATAATTACAATAATTACAAATGACTATAGGCACACAGGCCCAAAAATGTACATTTAATTAATTAAGAAACCTTGATCATATCAAGGGGAATTACACCATTGGGAGAGGTAGAAATACACAATGATTTTAATGAGAAAGAGAAGGGGGTCGCAGACCCCAATGAATCACCATCCACACATAGGTCCATGATCATCCGCCCACAATATACACATCACATGGATATATATAAGCTACTAGAAATTAATTAAACACTTTAACTAATAAACCTATTAGATTAACTCTTAATCTAATACATGGATTAACTATTAATCAATCTGAATCGATCAAAATATCAAAACACGAACATCATAACCTAACCTTGGCTCTGATACCACTATTGGAAATCGACTTGAGGCATCACATGCACAGCGGAAGTAAAACAAAAAATTGATTTCCATCTATGTACTTGATCGGGCTATGATGTACGGTGCATGTAAGCATACATACAAATAAGGCGTGAGACAATCTCACCTAGGGGAGATCGCATATCCCCTGAAGTGCAGAACTAGTCCTTGTTTGAAGGAGCTCTCGCGAGACTCCCTCTAGCGGTATCCACACAGTGGATGATCGGCGATGACGATGAACCCTCCTACACCGGTGTTGCCACTCCTCCTAGTCGTGCAACGCCACACAGCAGCCAACAGCAGCAAGTAACAGAAACAACAAGAGGGCTCGGCCCTCCAAGTTCTCCTCTTGCCTAAAGAGAACACAGGAGGGTGAGACGGGAAGGGGGGATGAAGTAGGTGGTTTCTCTTCTCAAGCTCTAGCCCATAAACTTCAAAGAGAACCCATTCTATTTATAAAGAGCCTAAAGGACACCTCATCAGGGACACCTCATCATGTCATGATGACAAGGGACACCTCACCATGTCATGATAACAAGAGGGACAACTTGCAAGGACACCTCGCCATGTAATCATGACAAGGGACACCTCGTAGGGACACCTCACCATGTCATGATGACAAGAGGGACACCTTGCAAGGACACCTCATCATGTAATCATGATAAGGGAAATCTCGCAGGGACACCTCATCATGTCATGATGACAAGGACACATCACCATGTCATGATGACAAGAGAGACACATTGCAAGGACACCTCGTCATGTAATCATGACAAGAGACACCTCGTAGGGACACCTCATCATGTCATGATGGGTAATGATGAACTGTCCTCCTTCTAGAAGGGGTGAGGTGGCATGATCCTGGTAAGCTCCCTTAATGGATCCTTATCAAGGCTTATTGGGTTTTACCCAATAGGTGCATAATGGGTTAAATAAGGCTTATTGGATAACGTTTATCCAATCCTCTATTCATCGCGTTATCCACCTTATGTGTGTGACCCTCTAGGCCAATATTGAGCTGGCAGTGAGTTGTACTCGTCAGAACTCCTTCTATCTTAGTGAATTATTATCTACATAATAATTCACTCAACTCATCGATTATGAACATACTAGGCCACTATGCCATAATCCCCTTACGATACAAGTGATCAAATCCATTGGACCTGTCTGCCCACAGTTACCATGTACCTATAGTCCCTCATCCATCTATTATCCCAGAGACCATATATTAGGCATGGTGTTGTCAGGTCTATATGGAATCTGTTAAAGTCAAACTCTTATTGGATTCTCCCGGAGAACTCCTTCTCACTAAATCCAATTGACCCTGCCAGAGATTTGCATGAGTAAGACAATATGGGATATTCTTCTCACGATACCGAGAGTGGATGATCCTTTATTGACACATAATTGCCTTTGTAAGGTTGGCTACCATTCCCAATGACTGGCTATACTAGACCTGGAACATCCAGACCTATAAATCTAGTATCAAAGAATGGAGTACTCAAACAAGACATCTTTGGTGTCTCAAGTCTAAGGACCAGTTACACAACTGAGACTACGGAATCGCTAGCTGACAATTAGGTATCATTAACCATATAGCATTCCGAGAATGGATCATTCAGTGAACTCATTCTCCAATAAGCACCTGCACCATATCCCTAGTGTCTCCACACAAGCAGCTATGAGACCAGTTGCTTCCATCATATGGACAGGTATATGGCACACCGGTCTTTTCGGTCATCTCAATGTCCTTCTTGAGTAACCTACGACTAGGAATATTTACGATCTGTGTTTAAAGTGAATCGGCCTCATTATCATGATCTCATCATGATCCAATTCCCATTACACAGACCCATGGACATCATAGTATACAAACGCATGGAATATACAGTGAGAAAATACCATTATAATATTACCAAAATATATTGTACATAATTACAAGTGTCATCACTCACGTGAATTGGCTTGTAGGGCACCTATAACTAGCACTAGCTAGGCACCAATACATCTACTAGTGTCCGTCCCCCAACCACGAATGCGCTACAAGCGACTGCACACCCAGAAACACACGTCGCTGCCCATTGTCATCTTTCCCTCAGCCGGACGTACAACTCAAACTCAAGAGTGAGGGTGGCCAGGAAGACAACAAAAACCTTGATGGTACACACTGTACCGGAACAAACCCGAAGCACCCTGTGCTTGGCTCACAATGAACCTGGGGTATCCGACTTGAGAGGTAACCATGGATGGCGTTAAACAACCCAACTTGCTATACACACAAATATCCAAGCAAACTCGATGTTCCCAACCACGATATGAGCCAACACACCCCTTCATGCTCTACATTACTTAACCAACACTGCACAAGCAATGTACAATAGAAAACATACAGACTGTCCACATAACCCAACAACTCGGGTGGCCACATTCTAAAATGCAACCAACACAGTGGACACCATTCGAAACATGAATCGCGACGGACCAACCCGTCGCCTTAAAACCTAAATCGCAACCGAACAAGTCGTCGCGTACAAAATGCGACGTCTGGGTCCATCGCCTTTCAAACTGAAGAACCCTATCTATTTTTCTCATTCCAAAAATCATACAAAATGGCTATACATGATTGTAAAGCATGAAATAACCATTCACATTATATCCTAAGCATACTTACTACCAAATATAAGCAATACTACAATTAAAACACCTCTAACCTAATCCACACAACCAAAACAAGGAGAAAGTTCCCCTACCAATGGGAAGAATGCAGAAACGACACCGTCCCGGCATTGCCCGCACTTCGAAGCACCTCCTTGCGCCGGAAGCACATTTAAAACGTGAAGTACCTGGTTGCCGCAATTAAGCCCCACGTCGCTACATGCGCCACGCGGTGCGCATGCAGCCACGCCACGTGGCGCGCATGCAGCCGCGCCCATGTAAAGGCGGCATTAAATTGTGACGTAGCAGGTGGTCACGTTCATGAAGAATCGTGACGCCTTTGTTGGTCACATTCTTAATGAGCACGCCAGAGGTCTATTGTGCTGGAATTTTTCAACCCTCCAGCCTCACACCCTGCTACACACAGCATTAAACACTCATACACATATACAAACTCAACTAATGGGCCACACACTGGCCCCCAAACTAGATAAAGTACGATCTGAAAGTTCAGGATATTACAACAATGATGCACAGAGAGAGTGAAGAGAGAAAGAAAGCTTGAATGCTTGAAGACTTCAGATGGTTGCTTGCACGCACACTTCTTCTTGGGCTCTAGCTCTTTCTCATTTGCTTTGAGTGTGTATGGCGTTGAGGCTTCTCACTGGTTGTACACTCTTTGAATGATTTTCAGGTTTGCTCTCTTGTGTTCTTCAGCCTTGCTTCATTCTTTTAAAGAGCAGGTTCAACAGATCTGTAGAAGAGTAGTCATTGGAGCTCTTTGATCCGTTGTGACTCTTCTATCCATTGCTCATCTTCTTCTTCATCTCCTTTCCTTCTTCTTCTATCTAACAGACATATTCATGTGTCTAACGGATGCTAGCAGCAAGTCCAAGAGTAGAATAGTCCTGCAGACATTTAATGCAAATAGGAACATGTTACACTAGAGAAGTCTTCTGACAGATAGCCCTCTTCTTCCTTTTTATCCATATTGTCTGCTGACATACAGACATGTTAGGTAAGGCCTTTGCTTTTCAGCATAAGGAAGGAGTCCTTATTCTTATGTGTAGAAGGAATATCTGGGGGGGGGGGGTGAATAGATATCCACCAAATTTAAATGCCGATTAGAAAATTAAAACCTTAAAATAATGAACTAATCCGGTGAAAACAATCTAGGCAGAGAGAATCAAACCACACAAGTACGAGCGATATTTTTAAGGTGGTTCGGATCCAGTGTGGAGACCTACATCCACCCCTCACTAAACCAGTGAGCTTCACTATAAGATCAAATGTGTGAGACTCTCACACAGCCGCTGATTCACAGCTTCTTCACAACTACTGATGCACAACTTAAACAATCCACTGATGTGTTGATCCTACACTCCAAACCCAGCAAGTGTAGGATCAACTTTGTCTACTCCAATCAAAGTAGACAACCAATCAGAGTGAAGTCTTGAAGAAAATAAGAGAAAACAAATGAAACAATAGTCTGAAGAAGTTTAGAGGCATCAAACACTCTGCTCCGGAGTTAGAGCTGGTCAGAAAACTCTTTGAGCTCTAATTGTAACTTCTTCATTCTTGAGTTCATCGAATTCTTCATCTAGTTGCTCCACATGGATCAATTTGCCTCTGAATCCAAGAAGAATTCCGATCTTCTGTTCCAGATGCTCAGCAGCAAGTCTTCATATTTGAGGAATGAACAATCTAGTAACCTCTTGCCTTCATCAAATCCCTATTCCAAAGTCACCTGCTCCTTCTGAACTCAAGCTCTGCTCACTGCTCTTTTTCGCGCTCTCAGATCTCTGCACATTTTCTCCTCTTTCGCGATCTCCAACTGTAGAGGACGTCTAGCCTCTTTGATCTGATTTATGGAATCTTTTTCAGTGGGCCCCTCAAAAGAATCCCAAAAACTTGGGAGATCCTTTTGCCGCCGAAAGTTGGTATCTTCCAGAACCATGTGACGTGTACCTGAAGCCCCAAACGTTGGATCTTGGGTCACGTGCCCATCACTTATGCGCTGGTAGATTCTCTGTAGAATAAGTGTTGTAGAGTCGACGCACATTCATGTGACTTAACAGGATCAGTGTAAAGACTTCAGTAGAGTCGACTCTATGCCCTCCAGAGTCGACCTCATTCAAATAACTTTGATTTTGAATGACTGAATGTGATGTAGAGTCGACCTTACAGTATCATAGTGTCGACCTTATCTGCTGATAGAGTCGACCTGACCTTCCTTCAGAGTCGACCTAATGAACTGGTGAGGATGACCTCATCCGTAAATGGAGTCGACCTCATCTAGCACTTCTCTTCACAAGACACTCTAGGAATTTGACTAGTGTCGACCTAATCTGAAACTTTGAATATCTGCGCAACTGAGAAACTCAAAGTGTGTCGACCTAACCTTTGTATAGATTCGACCTTATGAACAATTACTGAACCTTAGTAACTTCTCTGATGATGCACAAGAGTTGCCTTTATCTTTATAAATGTTCCTATGATACAAATAATTTGTGTTAGACATTTATGACATTTTACTTGATTTATGACATCATTAAAATCAGGGACACAACACTTATTTTCTGCTAACTCCTTTTCTTACCTACCATGATAAGATAGAAGGTAGATAGCAAAAAGATCTTCAGTCGGACAGAGAAATAATAATTTAAACATATGAAGTACATTTGAACTTTCATTTGAGCGCCAAAGACATTTTAAAATATTTGAAATATAGAGGCAATCAATGCTTAAGTATTATAGTAATCGATGTTTTAGAGGCAATCAATGTTTCATGAAGATAATCGATGTTTAAGTGAAGCAATCGATGTTTGAGACAATTGATGTTCTAAGATAATCGATGTTTAAGTGAGGCAATCGATGTGCCAATGTAATCGAGGTTAAGTGTAATCGATGTTTCAATGTAATCAATGTAATCAATGTTCCGCTGTAATCGATGTTCCAATGTAATCGATTTTTCAATGAAGAGCAATCAATGTTTGATTTATAATCAGTAATCGACATTTAAGTGAAGCAGTCGATGTGAACTTCATATAGAACTTTGGATATTACGAACTTAGCTTCGTATATGATGAAGTGAGACTTCAACTAATCACGAACAAAAGCATGCATGACGAAGTGGCAACTTTAGATATCACGAAATGGATTTCAGATATTATGAAGCTAGCTTCGTATATGACGAAGTAAGCTTCGACTGAACATGGTCAAAACATGCATGACGAAGTTGAAACTCAATGTAAATCTATAATGATAATGCAAGAATATATTGTATTCATGGGAGAAGCATGATATAAAATATATTAATGATATTTTATGTTAAACATGGGTTTTGTTATCACCAAAATAAAGAGTAAAATATAGGAGTGGTTCAATAATCTCCCCCTTTTTGGCAATGACAAAACTCATGTGAATTTTCGACAACTATTCAATGTAACTAATGAACTGAAAATTCATAACATAAAATGCTCTCCCCCTTTTTGTCAATAGCCGAAAAAGGAAGGATCTTACCATTTGCATTCTCTCCTTAAGGAATATTATTACCATTATGAATGAGAGGGTTTAACAATACTTGTCATGAATTTACATCTCCCCTTATTACATTCTCCCCCTTGATGTGAGGCTCTTGTTGGGTTTGATCTTGTTGTTTACTTGACATATCCACTTATTGTTTTGTCAAGTCTTCAAGACTTTTATCTACATTGATCTTATAAAGAGAAACTTGTAAAACCTTATTAGTAGTACTGTAAATTAAATACAAATCTGTAACTACTCCCTCTTTAGATTTGAGTTGGAAGAAGAGTTGGTAGTCACCAATGCCTTGAGCATCCTTTGTTCCTAATGCTCCAAGGCTATCTTGCAAACAACTTATTCTGAAGTAGGTACCTAAATCTTTTTGGGTCCTAGATGGTTAGATAGAAAATATCCTTTTGAATCCATACTAAGTGACTACTTGTGAGGTGTTTACTGTGTGGTGAACAACAAAATGTAATGCAGGCCTTATTGTCTTGTGATGTTTTTTTATTTTTAGAAACCTTTTTCTTTTGAGAGCATTTTTTTCATTATAGGGCCTTTTTCTGAGGCATCTTGGTTTCTTTCACAAATTTTAGCAATGGATATTTTTTATGATACTTAATTTGTTTTACTTTTTCAAGAGGTTTGTATCCAAGACCTTATTTATTGTTGCCATATTTTGAGCCTTTTAAGCATAGATCTAGAGATGTTTTACCTTTTGTTAATTTTCTAACTGATTCTTTTAAATAAAGATTTTCTTTAGTTAGAGTTTTCAATTTTTCTCCTAATTCTAATTTTTCATTGTTCTTGCTCTTTAAATCTTCATTGAAAAGAAAATTATTATTTTACTTTCCTTTAATTGTGTTTCCAATTGTTCCATTTCTGATATAAGATCAGAATTAGTGTTTTCTAAGCAAGTAATGTTACTTTTGATATTTTTTAATTTTTTCACAACAACCTTGTGTTATCATAAAGTTCATTAAAAACATTTTTTTAAGAGCCCAGGATCATCAAATCTAGAAGGTGGTTAGTAGTGGACCATATGAGCACCAAGAGGATGAAGAAAGATGGCTACCACAGCAAATCAAGAAGTCAAATGTCAACTAGAGTGCAATGAACATCATGCAATGCTCCCTTCATCCAATGGAGTTTTCAAGAGTTTCCTCATGTGCCACTGCCAAGGAAATGTGGAATCGTCTAATGGTAATCTATGAAGGTACCTTCGAGGTAAAAGAAACCAAAGCCAATATATTAGTTTCTGAGTATGAAGCCTTTAAAATGAAAAATGATGAAACCATCGGAGATGTATGGAAGATTAACTCTACTGAAAAATGGCTTGAAGAGTATAGGAAAAACATATACTGAATATGAACTTTTCAGAAAAATTCTTAGATCCTTGACTCTTATTTAGCATACAAAGGCTACTGTAGTTGAAGAGTCCAAGAATCTGTCTACTATGACTGTTGACCAATTGATTGGATCCTTAATGACATATGAATTGGGTTTAAAAAGGACAGATGATGATGTTAAGAAAAAGAAGTCACTAGCACTTAAAGCAAGTCCTAGTGTGAAAGAATCAACTGAGGAAGAAGAATCTTCAAGCTCGGGAAATGACTTAAGTGAATCTGCCTTGCTCACAAGAAAATTCAGAAAGTTTTTAAGAAAAGAAGGTAAAGGATTTCTTAAAAGAAGACCTCAGGTAGACAACTCTTCCAAACATAAATAATTTGCTTACAAAAATTTTAACAGAATTGTTTGTTAAAATTGTAGGAAACTAGGGCATGTCAAACCAGAATGTCCGGATGCTCAAAAGAAGATTCAACCCAAGTGGAAGAAAAATAAGCCCAGAGCTATGATAGGAACTTGGAGTGAAGAAGAAGAGCATGAGGAAGAAGAAAATTCAGAAGATGATGAGGATGAAAGCAAAATATGCTTGATGGCCAGAGAAAGCTCCAATGATTCTGTAAATTCTAATAATTTTCTCAATTCATGTTCTGGCAGTGATGATGAAGAATTATCTTATGATGAATTGAAAAATCTTTGTGAACATTTGTGTAAAAGAATAAAGAAAATAAAAATCTTAAAATAAGGTTCTAAAACTTAAAATTCAGTCAAATGAAACCATGTTGAAAGTTCCCAAACCATTTCAAAAGAAAATGAAAATCTAAAATCTAAAATCTGAAATTGAATAATTAAATAAGTAAATTGTAAACATGGCTCATGATCATCAAGTAAATGAAAAACTTAAACAATTGGTTGAAGAAAATCATCATTTGAAAAAGAAAATTGAAAGCTTATTTTCTGACAGAACATTGAATATTGAACGCAACAGTCTAAAAAGGATGAATAACAAGTTAAAAGCTGAAAAATAAAAATTGGCAAAAGAACTTGAAGTTGTTGTGAATAAAAATCAAAATTTTGAAAAGAAAATCACTGAATTAAACAAGACTGTTGAAGGTTTAAAATCTGCTTTGTCTAAATTTGTGTCAGGTACAAACAATCTGAATAATCTTCTTGGAATGAGGGTTAACTTTCAAAATGAAGGTTTAGGATATAACCCTAAAAATAAAAAAAAATTGAAAATAAAATAGAAACCTCATTTGTCGAAACTGTTGCTAACAGGAACGTCATTTCATCTAATGAAAAACCAGTAAAAATTCCTATTCAGAAAAATGCTCAAAAACAAAAAGAGAAAATGAAGAAAAAAAACTATAAATAAAAAGAAACTTGTGTTTGCTAAAAATCAGAAACATAATATTGAAAAACAAACTGGTTTCTACAAAGGCTCTCAACCAAAGAATAATGAAAGGTACTCTAGAGGGTTTCAGATGTTCCAGTACATGCACCTAAGCAAATGTATGTACCAGGTAAGGAATTCCTAAACCTGCTTCAATTGCAATAAATCTGGTCATCTCGCCAAGCATTGCTGGAATAAAAATCAAAATTTCTATAAACATGCTAAACCAGTCCAATGTTTTACATGTCATAAATTTGGTTACATCTTCAGGGACTGTAAGCATAGAACTGATAATTTTGTGCAAGCTCCAAAATTCCATTCTAAAGCATATGTTCATACACATAGGAATAAATATCATGTTCATACTGAAAATCTTCAGAAATTCCATGTGTATATGCACAGAAATGCTGCACAAAATCATTTTGTTGATGCTTATATTAAAATTCAAAAAATAGAAAATCTCATGAAAATATTGATGCATTGAACAAGACAAAGAAGAAATATGGAACTAATGCTGCTCATAGTTCCATTAATGGAAGAACTGCACCTATACTAAATATTAAATCATTTTGGATTAAGAAAATATTGTTAAATTCTAACATTGATTTCATGGCAGGACCCAAATAGGTATGGGTCCCAAAGTCAGCTTGATCAGCAAGTTGATAAGTCTTGTAGCCATACATTTCCATCTAGAATCAAGACAATGGCTTCACAAGGCAAGAAATGATTGGAGACCACAGGTAAAATCCAAATGAAGACTATTCAGGTAAAAACTCATATCATTTCAAAATTGAACTACTTGAATTGAAATAAATTCTTAGAGTGTTATCTGAACAATGTAAACTGTGTTTGATGTTGCTGCCCCCAATTGGAATCATGTTGTGTCATCATGCTTGTTTGACTTTGCCCATGATTTCTTGTGCATATCATTTTCTTTGACCTCTTGCTATATCAAATGATGACATGTGGAAAGACAGGGTATGCTTGTCTGAATGAGTAAAGTACTCCGCTAAGTACCAAAAGTCATGTTTTGCATAAAGTTAATTCTGTACATAATCATGTTTGAATTGCTTGCAAACTTTTTCATATCATGCACATGCTAAGGGGAAGTAAATTTAAAAAAATAAAATGTCTTTCAACAGCTGTAAATAAATGTCAAAACTTGTTAAAACTGAAAATTTCAAAAATATTATTTTTTATCATAATCAGGTCGACACACATTTGATCATATGTGGACCCTAGTTGCTCTGTGCTTAAGAACTTCTTGCTCATATGTCGACACACTGAGGATCCACTGTTGACACATCATGATCTAAACTTTTGGAATAATTCATCTTCAGGGGGAGCTGATTTTTTTTATGATAATATCATTTAAAATTCATGCTTAAAAATCAGTTTCCATTCATTTCCTAATTCACATCATCATGATAATTCTCTTTGACTTGCCACTTAAAGAATTCACATGTCTGAATCTATTATGGTGCTTTGTTGATGCAAATCAATTTTTTTTCACTCACACAAATCTTTATCATCAACAAATCTTTTGGCCTGTCAGTTAACTTCTTCATGCTTTATGAATCCTATCAAGGTTCCATTGATAATTTTATATGCGGAATAAAGATTAATTACCTGAAAATTTTAGTGTTCTTGGATTAAATATGAAGATGAGAAATAAGATCCGGAGTCATGTGTCTATCTTTATCCTCAAATGTTATTTTAGACTTTTATTGCAAAATATTTTAATTTAGACACATGAGTTGTCTTGAGTTTTATATCAAAAGAAATACTGAAGTTTTGTTTTTAACAAATGCTAAGAATAAATTTTAACTACTCAAGACCATGATCTATTAAGGTAAAAAGCTAACTGTCACTCAACTGAAAAATCTTTTTAAAAAAAATTGAAAGAATTTTTTTAGGAAAATGAACATTTTAAGGAAATTGCAGAGCAATGATTAGTATATTGAGTAACCAAGCTCCTTCACCTGAGACGTGGTTGAAGCTTGAGTCAAAAGGTGTTACTAAGTTATCTCTGGTCAAAAAGAGGCAATCAAATGGTTAACATGCTGAGCAGTCGGGCATTCTTGCACTGAGTAAGTGTGTATGCTCGTACAGAAAAGTATGGATTAAACCATTTTGCTAAATCTCCTTAAATATTTCAAAAGATTAAAATGAAAAGAAAAGAAAATAGTGTATAATGTGCAACTAACCTGAAATAGAAATCATGTTGTTTAAGAGTGTTAACTTATTATTCTACATTATGTTAACATTAAAACTTCGATTTTCTGTTGATATACATTCTTGACGACTCAAGCTATGACAAAGCATCATATCACATTTGTCAATAAAATTCTGAAGTGATTTTTGATGATAAATAACTGACATTTAAACTCAATAAAAAATCATCTTCATTTTTAACCCTTGGTGCACATTATGAAAGGTACAATTATCATTATCTCTCATATATTAATATCATAGTGTACCTTGATATTCCTTTGACAAACCCATCTTACTGCTTCTTCTTAACCAAAAATCATTCATGTTCATCCTTTTCATGTCAAATGTAGATCTCTGCTTTTTAGAATCTTTCTGCTACTTGAGATTCAAATTTTGTATTCAATGGGAGAAACTTGTCTCATTTCTCAAACCACATTCTTGCTCATACCTTTGGACCAACAATTGGTGTAATCATTTATTTTGGTATCATTGTGCTCTCACCCTTCTTACTTATTCATTTGGTCTCCAATAATTGATATCCATTAGTATCACATCCTTGTGCTTTCAGTTTCCTACTTCATCAATTGGTATCAATTTATTCTCACCCCTCTTGCATAGTCTACTTTGTTTGAAATCAAAGACTCAATTGGTATCATCACAGGGGGTGAGTGCTCTGAAAAGAGGATCAAAATACTTGTCAGTGATTAAGGGGGAGAGTTTGTGTAACGGCCCTTTTTATACCAATTATACCAATCCACATTGATATAAAGCGTGCCGTTACAGTGGGACTTGTACCCAATATAACGTAGCAGGTAGAGATGTACACAAATAAACAAAGGAACGTACAGCGGAAAGGAAAGTATTTCTTATTCCATCATCACCACACACATCCCACAGTCTATATAGTAGCAAAGTAAATAAACAAAAGTCCATCAATAACAAGTCCATGACAAAATATTGTCTCATATACTAGCAAAAGGAAAGTACAAGCTAAGTAGATATCCTCCAAGATTTCTGCTACTCCTCTTGCTCGGAGTCGCTCCTCGCTATCCCCTCCTCAATCTCAGGAATACCTACCTCACCTGTATGATTAAGCAAGGATGAGTCTTCACAAAAACTCAGCAAGCAACCTATTGGTACATCCATACACTTATCACATTCATTCTACTCAATATTAACATAAAGGGCATTTCATCACATGGTTCATGTCACATTAAACAATTACTAATGAACAATCTATAACATGCTATCTACACATGGACTTAACATAAATCATGGCATCAATTATAACTCATTCATGGCACATTTCCAAGTAACTAAATCACGAAATTAAACACATGTTTACTAGTAACACTAGCATGATATCTATCACATCTAATATACTTTTATATCACATATTCTCACATTTTACTTCCTATTTTAACATAAATGTAACATAATCACATGATTTCACATTATTTCACATTGGAGCACATTAGCACATCAGTTTCACATGTTCACTTAGCACATTCACACACAATTCATATTTTTGCACATCCTTTTGCCGTGACACAGTCCAAACCACCATCAATTTTTGCACATCCTTTTGCCGTGACACAGTCCAAACCACCATAAAGAAGGACACATCACACACATAACACATACCCCGTCACCTAGGCAATATAGTGACGAATCTTGGTAACTACGCAGAACCGGGAGAAGCCCTCTGCACCCTAACTAGTGGTACTTGTCCACCTCCAGGATTTCATCCTGATGCCCACAGAACATCACATACAAGTTGAGCCTTCCCATAGGGACTTTTCTATACTACGACTCCACAGCCTTCTATGGTCGTAGTGTCAATCTTCGCACAATTATCACTTAATCACATCACTCACATTGATCACATGTTTAACACAGTTTTACATGCACTTAATGATCCATTTACATGCTCATGATTCACACACATATATCTCTGATTATAGAATTTATCATGACTATCCAACAGTACTAATACATACTAAACAGAACCTGAACATGACACTAATCATCAGAAAACATCATTTGGTGATCAATCATGCTTAATATGACCTTAATGACTTACAATTGAAAATAGTATTCACGGATGTCAGAACTTGCTCAAAGTTTAAACATAGACCCTATGCATAGAATATATCAGATGCTTAATTTTTTTAGAATTTTCACGGTAGTACATCTATTTTTAATATTTAGCAGAGATCGCAAGTAATTTAACAAGAAATTTTGAATAAACATGGTATACAGTAAACTGACAAATCTAACAGCCCTAAAACATGCACACAGTAACCCTAAGTTCATGGAAAATTTTTGTGACAATAATACCCATCATACATATTTACTCTGAATTTAGATCTAACATAACATGCTTATTTTCTTATAACAGAAATTCTATAATTTGCAACTATGATAAGAAATTAACAAGAATTCATGGTTCAATCTACTAATCATACCTGACAAGATAAAGTTTTCTAAACATATGCATACATTCAAAATCCCCCGAAAAATCACATCGCATGTGTTAAAACACTGTTCTAAAAATAATCAAAAATACTTGACGGTAGGGGTTTGCCGTCAGGATGGGTTAACTGCATGATCGATTGTCGTCAACTAAGGAACTTGATGGCAAGGTTGTTGCCATCAACCTCCTATCTGCAAAAAGTGCAGACTAAAGGCAAAAAGACAAGGAATTTGGGGGTCCAGGACACAAGATGAAAATCTGTAAAAACCCTAAAACTCTAGGTGATAGGTTTAGGGATGAAACCCCTAAGTTACTTGCCTCTAGAAAACTCCCTAAAGATCGAATTTGGGTGATGAAGCCCTCCTCGGCCAAGCCAAAGAGGTACTGTAGCAACCTGGAAAATCTAAATACTTAAAAATTTGAAATAATAATTTCTTTAAAATCGAAATAATAGAAACATACGTATCACTATCGTATGTGCAAGAATACATCAGAAAATTCCGTAAAAATTATAAATCAACCCCAAAACATTATTCCTAAGTATTCCACCAAGAAATTCATGCAACAAAAAATACAATTGGCCAAGTGTACGTCACAATGTGACTAATTATCCAAATTAGGAAACTAAGTCGGAAAACTGTTAACACGGAAATATAACATGCTTATAAATTAAATGAAATATAACATGCTTATAAATTAAATGAACATGGAAAGACTTCCAACATCATGCATTGATGACCCATTATCGGAATTGGACCAATGGACCTCCCATCGCCCATGAATAAATTCAAGTAAGGAAAAATATAATAAATCTGAAACACTATTATTCCCTAATTAAAAGGGGAAATTCCCATAAGTTAAATTCCATTAAATAATGGG
This sequence comes from Colocasia esculenta, assembly GCA_014218235.1. NCBI lineage: Eukaryota > Viridiplantae > Streptophyta > Magnoliopsida > Alismatales > Araceae > Colocasia > Colocasia esculenta. Next base: position 117,449,289 of record CM024760.1, on the reverse strand, counting down.
TTTTAATAAATGGAACCTCTAAAAATTATTGGGCCAAAATAGGGATTTTAAAAAGGAGAATAATATGAAAATATCCTAAATTCGTAAATTAAATATTACCTAAATAGAAAAGGGGTATTAAATCATTAAAATAAGTAATTTGAGTTGGAATTGGAATCTTAAACCTACCCCAATTTCTCGGCAACGAATTTAGATCCCATCCTAACCCAATTAGGAGTTGGCAAGCTTGGAAGGAGGAAAGAAATATGGAAATCTCGAAATTAAATAGGAGTTAGAGTTCTATTAGGAAATAGAAACCCAACAAGCTTAAATACTCCTTAAACCCTCCATGGCCGGCCCTAACACGTTGTTGGGGCTTGCTGGACGTGGAGAGGAGGCCAAGGAGCAGAGGAATTCGTGGGGAGAAGGCTTGATCAAACTTCATCCCGTGTTCTTCAAGTTCTAGCCTTAGAAGAGAAAAAGAGTCAAAGGTAGGCATTCTCTCGAGCAAAACCTAACTAAACTTCTCTATAGATTGTTCCAAGCATCAGGAACAAAACCCCTTTTGTTTCATAATTTTTCATTCACCCTATCTTTTATTTTTTATTTTTGAAGTTCTGCAATCCTCTTGACTCCGACCCATTATGTTAAATTTTTATCTTCTTTAATACTCTATCCCAGCCACGAAATTTTTACTGGTGATACTGATGATTGTTAGGAATCTTTCGCCCCTAAAAGCCCTAATTTTCAACCACTCTACCTTGCGAATTAATTCTTTTACCTTGACTGCTCACTGTTCCCTATTCTTCTTGGATACTCATGACTAAAGCATGTCGAAACTATGTATGTTTTCAAATTCCTAATTACTGTAAGTACTCTTGCATATTTGGAGTCGTTTAAAACTATTTTCATGAATTTTCATCAATTGTACATTTAGTTATGAATTTTGAATCACCCTATGTCAAAATAGGGAGGGCTTAGACCACAATCCAAGGCATGTCCTTTTTCCCGCTCGGACTCAAGCGCAGGACCTGAGAATGCGACGGCCCAATAGGCCGCATTCTTAGGACTGTCACGACGCAGTACCTGTCGTGATTTGATCGCGATAGGCTACAACGTCGCGTTCTGGCAGCTTGCTCTGGCCGACCTGTCGCGACTTGTGCATGACCCTGTCGTGTTCTGATCTGAACCTATCGCGACCCTTACAGGGGTACGTCGCAATTTGGGGTTTTTGCATGAAACCCCCTCTTTCTGCAAGTCTTGATTTTCTACAGTAATATCATGCCCTGTTAACTCTCTTCAACATAGTAAACGAAGTTGTTAAACTTGGATATATTTTAATCAATTAAAATCTTTCACATGACCTTTCATGTCCATGATTCTTCATGACACATGCACATACTTTGAACCATCCAATATGGCTTAACTTGGCATGAAAATATCTCATAATACATCTGGTAATTTATTTCAATAATATATTTAAATTGTCATATTTTTAAATGAACTTGTCTTCGTTTTCGTGCGATGTTTTGGGAATACCGTTACCGACGCTCCACTGTTCTAGAATTCCTCTAGAACGTCGAGCACTTGTTTCTCTATACATATGTTTTCATGACTTGGACGAACTCTCTATCGGATACTCCTTCTGCCGGACTAGTGAATCCTTGTTCAAGGCCTCCGTAAGTCTCCTCTGTCCATAGGTTCCCACATGGTCGACGAGCTGGTTGTATCCTAACACCTATGATACACTTTAGGGATCAGTAAGATCCATACGGCCTTAGATTGTTCTCTCTCTTAGCTTGAATTACGCCGGACCTCTAGACCTATGCATAGAATGGCCAGCGGAAGGGTAGTGAATTCCACCTAACTGCCAACACAAATTTTGCGTGTTGTGCAACTGTTACTTTGTCGTTTACTCGACGTTTTATGTGCATCGACCCTAAGTTCTCATCTATACTCGACTCGCTCGTCTGTTCACACTCTCTCTCTACTATCTCGTTTATTCATCTAGTGCTCTCATCTATTTCTTGGTACTCTCTATTGGCCATTAACTGATTGTCTGAAGATAAACAAAATAACCAATGTTAGTGCAATAGGGCCCCGATCTGGTCCTGGGAGGATCGCCCAAAAAGTGCCATTTGCCCGTGGGAGTTAACATGATCAGGATGTCGGCATTACATCCAAGTGCCATTTAACAAAAAAAACAAAGTGTTTTGTTCTCTCATTGTCCTTTGACAACAAAGTGCCATTTAACAAACAAAACAAGTGTTATGTTCTCTCGTTGTCCTTTGACAATAAAGCGCCATTTATCAAACAAAACAAAGTGCTATATTCTCTCGTTGTCTATTGACAACAAAAGTGCTATATTCTCTCTCGGCTATCTACAGATAACCAAAGTGCAAATACTATCTCGATTGACGAAAGTTAATCAAAAGTGTTATACTATTTCGATTGATGAAAATCAATCAAAGTGCAATTTACTCTCTATATGGTCAACTACTTTCTCTCTCCTTTGACATTGACGTTTCTTGCTATCGTGTTGACATTGTTTTCTATCATGACTTGACTTTAATCATCGTGCTATACTCGATTCATCTGCTATTTGAACCATGTTACTTGTGCTATTACTTTCTGGACTTTACATGAATCTCTCTATCTCTAGATACTCTGTCGTTTAATATGTTAATCATTTAAAGCATGCTTGATCCTAATATTTAAGTCCTACTGGGCGTTATCGCTCACCCTTCGTTATTTGTTTTGTGTGTCTCAGGTAAGTCAAACTTTGACGTCAGACACATCAAGAGGAATGGACCAGAGTGTTGAGCGACTTGGAGTCAACTAATGAAGTTGCCCTAGTACATTGGAGTCTAGTAATTATTGTTTTAGATTTTCTTTTCAATGTAGTGATGTCATTGAGCCTTCTACGTGGCTCCGAATTAGTGGTTGTAATAGTCTTAGTGAAATCTCCAATGAAATGAAGAGTTTTATTCCCATTTATTGTTCATTGGATGCTCTGAATCATTCAACTGTTGTACATTTTACTCTACTATGTACTTTGCTCATGTCTCCCCGATTTATTCCGCTGCTAAATTCGCGGAGCGTGACAGTTGGTATCAGAGCTTAGGATGTCCTTATTAGGATATTTTAGGTCCTAGGATGTTCTAGGTGAACTGCCATGACACGTGTCTAAGACAACCACCATACCTATGTGAGGATTGGGTAGAACCATGGTTAAGATCTGAATACATTTATCTATACGAACGTATCTGTTGAGTTTAGAAAGATTATCTAGAGGGGGGGGTGAATAGAGAATCTTCAGTATTTTGTATCTATTTATAAATTGAAACTAGTGAGATGAAGACTCAACAGAGGACAACTAATTCTTGATGCAAAGAGAGTGCAAACCACACACAAGAGAGAGGAATTTTTAGGTGGTTCGGCTCCAACAAGAAGACCTACGTCTACCCCTCACCAAACCAGTGAGGTACCACTACAAGAACAATTGATAGTTCCTCGTACACCTTCTGATACAAAGCTTCTTCACATCCGTTGGCTTACAGCTTGTACAAACCGCTGATTACACAGCTTCAAACCAGATGATCCAATCACAACGCGTGAAGGATCAACTCAATCCACTTCACAAAGAGGCAGATTACACACCCTTTTAGTATTCAGAAGAAATTAAAAAAATTGAGTAAAGAGTTGCCAGAATATGGTTAGAGATCATCAAACTCTTTGCTCAAGAGCTCGATTCAGATTGCAACAATTCTTCGCTCCAAATTTGAACTCTCTTTAGGAGAATTCCCTTGTAATTGTAGCATACAGATTTCACACTTCAATGTTGAAAAAGCTTTCTGATCCCTTGTTCATGAGGCTCATCAGTAACTCCTTGAATTCATCAGATTGGCTTGATTCAGCAGCACATGCTTCAGATCTTGGCTCCAAGCTGAAATCGCCTTTTTGTTTTACTGAACCCAGAACTCTGCTCCCTTCTCTTTTCACTACGCACACAGCAACTCACCTCGCGAATAGGAACACTTCACCCTTTTTATTTGATTGCGCGGGATATTCTGCAGTGGGCCCCTCAACAGATTCCCTTGCTTTTTGGGAGATCCTTTTTTGCCGCCAAGAAAATGGTATCTTCCATAAGAGAGTGGCGTGTCCTAAAAGCCCCAAACAAAGTGCCTAGAATCACGTGCCCATCACTTATATGTCGGTGGCTGCTTTGATGAAAAATCCTAAGTGTAGTAGTGTTGACACTCCAAAGATATAGCGTCGACACTTGAATGCTTGAAAATATTGCAAGAGTCACCAAACATACTACCGTAGGGTTAACCTCATGTAGAGTGAGTGTCGACCTCATATCCACTTCACTTCACATAACTCTTTAATTCCAAAATAGTGTTGACCTCATCTACAGTTGGTGTCGACCTCATCTGCTTGTTCCTTTTCAATACAACATAGAGAAATCCACTAGAGTCGGTTTGCTCTCAGAGCGATGTTGATTTGTCTTGATCACATCTTCTCAACGCAACACAAATGGGACTACTAGTGTCGACCTATGTTCCAGATAGTGCCAACCTCATCAGACTGTATCAAACTCTTACTTGATGCAACTGAGTTGTACTTGTGAAACAAATGACATGTGTCAAATATCTATAGCATTTTACTTAGATTATGACATCATCAAAACCAGGGACACAACAATCTCCCCCTTTTTGATGATGGCAACAATCGATCATAGTGGTTTGAGCTTCTAGAGTGAAAAGGCATTTGTTTCTTCCACACTGATTTACAAGTAAATAAATCATTGATGTAAATGACACAACAGTTACACAACTTCATTTGCAAGAGACATGTTCGATGATTCCATTTCATTAAACTGTGATTCTTACATGAAGAAGCATCCAACAGTTACACCCATCAGTTATAACACACCAAAAACACCTAACAAACAGCAAGCAACATCTAACAAACATCAAACAACATCCAACAAACATCAGACATCTATGTAACTTTCTCCCCCTTTGACAGAATCAAAAAGTGGATATCATGGAGGAGGTGGTTGCTTTGGAAACAGCTTGTCTTCAATCTGAGTCAAGCGAATGTGCAAATCCTCATAATTCTCTTGGAGATAAATCAAACAGCATTGAATCTAGTACTCAAAAAATCTTGCAACTGTTCAAACTGATGTTCAACAACTGCTAGAACATTGTCAACACCATGTGGCATGGTAGGTGCAATAGCTGAAGATGTAGCTTGATTGCTATCAGCAGACTCATTAATATCATGTAACCTCCAAACTTTGTTAAATTCATCTCTAATTAATTGAACTTCTGTAGAGATGTCTTCATTATAATTCCGCAGAACATTCATCCTTTCAAGAATAACTTGGGCAGACTGAACTAAGCCAGGAATTGCATTGAACTTTTCAGCTCCTTGCTGAAGATCCAAAACAATGGATTCAACTTTGTCAAAGATTTTTGCCTGAGTGTAAGCAGCTGAATTGAATACATACCCGATGGTAGAAATGAGTTCGTCAGATCTGCCTTTTGTGAACCTGTAGTTTTGCTCTTGTCTATCAACATTTGTTGAGAATAACTACTCAATCCTTTCCAACAGACTATCAAACTGTAAAGCTTGTTACTCTAATTTGGTATTCAAGACATCAAGAGAACTATGGACATAAGCAAATTTCTCTTCCAGAAAAGTTAGGAGATTGGATGGAATTTGAGCTATTGCAGGGGATGATGAAGGAAAATCATGCACTAATGGACCATGTTCAGTATGAGGAAAAAGAGGAGGAGAAAAATATGGAGGATCTGATCTGACGTAGTTATCTGTAGAGATGTGAGTAGGAGAAGGAATTTGCAAGTTGTCTTTCAGTCCAGTAACCTCAGGACCTCCATCCTTCTGTAAATTTTGCTCTTCTTCATCTTGCTGAAATTGTTCCATTCCCACATTCTCATGAACATTTCCTTGTGCCCCCAAGTTAAGTTTCATGAACTTAGCAATATGATCTATGTCATAGGTATGGAATCATGCTATCTTATGAACTTTTGTCCCTGCTACAGGAACACCCAACAGTTGAAGCATAGAAGACAAGTGAGCAGCATATGGTAAACTTCTTCTTAATTTGGGCTTGGTTACTTCATGTAGCAGTTGACACACAATAGTTGCAAGATTAACTTTTTCTCTCTTAATTACACAGAACATGAGAAATCTTTAAAGACTGGTGACTCTTTGCCTACCTCCTCCTTGAGGAGTCAAAATGGTAGTGCACCAATGATGCAGTAAACGATTTGCTGGTGGGAATCTATTTGCATTCAGATGGGACACCATTGCTTGTTTTATATCCAGAACATTGTGTGGCAGTCCAGTTAAGACTGGGAAGGCCTCATGTGCACAGAACTGGAACTCCTGAGGGTTATGACCATCATTTGGAATCCTCAGCAATTAACTCACTACAGCATTTGTGAGTACTATGGGTACACCTCTGACACTGGACTCAAGTGTGTACTTTTTACTGACCAGTTTTTTGAAAAACTCTTAAATCAAAATTGGATAGTGTACTCTATGCATACTATCAAACTCTGTCCAGCCTTGAAACTCTATCATATCAAGAAGTTCTGGCACAAGACTAGTCATACCTTCATCATTAACATTAATGATTCTGGGATGCAGAATTGGTTTATTCCCAGTAATCATCCTTTTTGCATTCAAATGTGGAGTTTCAGCCTCTTCATCATCAGACTCATCATTACCAGGTACTGATCCTTCTTCTTCTTGTGTCTCGATCTGTGTTGCCTTTTCATCATTAGCTTCCTTTGTAGCATCCTCATTTACTTCCTCTTCATCATGCTCGGAACTTGCATTCTTTTCATCGACCAATAGCTTCTTGTAGTTATCTTCTTCAGATGGCTCAGCTTCACTGACACTGACCTTTTGTGATGGAGATGACATCTGCTCTTGCATACTCTACTTGCCAGATTCATTTTCGGAACCCTTGGAGTTAGGGCTTCCGTCAGACGACATTAGGAAATTTTGCATACTGCCAACATTCTCATCAGAGCTGCTCAACTCAACAAATTCCAACTTTTTCTTACCCTTAGAAAAGGTATTTTCTTTTGTAGTTCGGGGATGAGAGAATATGCGACTCGAATAAGACAGAGCAGCAGACTTCTTTTCTCGTATCTCAATCCCCTTCGCAGCTTTGGAATGCCGTTCAGGAACAAAAGACTCATCTTGCTTCCTTTTACCTCCGCGATGAGACTGCTTTTTAGTAGCCATGAGGGTATGAACAAGGTATCGTGAAGGAAGAAGAAAGGGGATGCATTGCAGAAGAAAAAGTTTTTCTGGAGAGGAGTTGAGGAGGACGAAGATGAGGATTTCAAAACAGCTTCTAAGAATAGAGACGTCCGAAGAGACGTGACTCAAAAAGCATCGACCATCCCTGGGAGTATAGTGAACCTATGGAACAGTGAAGGCATATTGTAAACCAATGCCACAAGATAGAGTAGCGTCGACTCTAAGGTTAAGAGTGTCGACACTATGAGATTAGGATTAAGGTCAGAGTTCACCAAATTTGAAGAGGTGTCATATCACTATGATCCACTAAATTCCTAGTATATCCTAGAAGAGTTAACAACATTTAAGCACTTTTCACACCTTCTCTCGTTATTATTAAGATTCATGGTTTGAAAATTATGAATTTTAAATTAACAAAAAAAAATTGAAGCATTCATGAGAGTAAATAAAAGATAAGAAGATAATTCTTCAGATAAGGAATTTGCATCAGTATTAACCCACTTACTCATTACATGTAACAATGTGACCTTGGAAAGATTTTAAAGCATACTAACACATATTGAATTAAAAAAACTAGCTTGAATTTTCAGAAAATTAAATATCTTCATCATCAGTCCATCATTTTTTTTATTTATTAAATCAAAATGAACAATCTGATTTCCCTTTCTCTTTCATGCAAGAGCCCATGTTTTTTACACACCAGAGCTTCTGATTACTTATGAAGGGAATCATTTTGTTTCAGGGAAGATTAGCATCTTTTCATGTGAGGATACATGTCTATCAAACACCAGAATCCCCAATTACTCAGAATGAACCAGAGAAATTTTAACAGCCCTGAACAGAATTAACTTGCTCATCATGACATACAATGCTTCTCCTGATTTTACCAGAGATTTGCATTTTCTCAGAGCATAGTCAGTGTTCTGCCATTTGAAAATTTTGATATCAGAAAGATGAGATATTTTCTAGATCAAGTAGATTTTTCAAGACAAAAAAATTTAGATGCTTTGACAATCTGACCAAGGAAACCAAGATTACATGAACTATTTTTAGAGATTAATAGAAATGTACTTCTCACCTAAAGAATCCTTTTCTGCACTGTTATTCAACTGATTTGAATTCTTCAAAGAATTTTAAAGATTAATCAAGAAATTTATAACTTTAAAACCATAACCTCTTAAATTTTGAGATAAAGGAGCATCAAAATGTATAAATGTATTTAACTCCCCCTGAGAAAATGCCGAAAAATTCTACTTTTCACAGTGAAATTACTCCCCTTCAGGAAATGATTTTTTGAACCAAGGAAAAAAGTAACCCGAAAAGGAACTCCCCCTCAACAAGTGCATAAAGACCCTTGGTACTTGGCGGAGACATGTACTCACGCATAGTGAAAGATTCCAGGCAAGCTTAACTTGTCCTTCTTCAAGTCGCCATTTCAAATACCACAAGGTCTAATACAATGTGAGGCATGAAATTATTTGCGGAAAGAAGGTGAGATTTATGTACAGCAAGCTAAATAATGATGAATAGACTTAGAAACATGGCAGCTTATTGAGTGAAGAGAAGGATAGTGTCGACCTATGAAAGAGCAAACAACACTGAGTGGCTGAAAACTTCCTTCTTTACAGATTGCATCATGACTAAGGGCATCTCAAACACTTCAACTGTCCAAGCTTGATCATTGAACATGATTTTTCCACAATCTTCTATCTCATTGACTTGAAAGAGATCTTTATCCAGAAGTTTTGAATCAACAAAGTGCAGTTCAAAGAATTTTTGCTTACTTCATCTCTCAAGAAATGATGCCTAATTTCTATATGCTTTGTCCTAGAATGCTGGATTGGATTTTTTGCCAAGAAAATTGCACTAGTATTATCACACAAGATTGGGACACACCCAAGATCTACTTGGTAGTCTTGGAGTTGATGTTTAATCCACAACACTTGAGTGCCACAACTTCTTGCAGCAACATACTTTGCTTCTACAGTAGAGAGAGCAACCGAGTGTTGTTTCTTGGAAGCCCAAGAAACTAAACATCCTCCCAAAAATTGGCAATAGCCACTAGTACTCTTTCTATCTAGCTTACAACCAGAAAAATCCGCATCAAAATAGGATATCAAGTTAAATTCACTAAATGCAGGATACCACAATCCCAAACCATGAGTTCCTGCAAGATATCTGAAAATTCTTTTTACAGCACTCATGTGGGATTCTTTAGGACAAGCCTAAAATCTAGCACACATGCACATTGAAAATTGAATGTCCGATCTATATGTTGTTAGATAAAGTAAGGAGCCAATCATACCTCTGTAAACTTTTGAATCTATAGGATTACCTTTCAAATCGGCATCTAAACTCACAGTGGTGCTCATTGGGGTTGCCATTGCTTTGGTATTTTCCATCTTGTATTTTTTCAACAGATCTTGAATGTATTTGGATTGGTTTATGAAGATTCCTTCCTTTGATTAAACAACTTGTAGTCCAAGAAAGAATTTAAGTTGTCCCATTATACTCATTTCAAATTCATTGGTCATCAATTCTGAAAATTCCTTACATAAAGTGGACTTTGTTGATCCAAAAATGATGTCATCGACATAAATTTGGACCACCAAGATATCATTTTCTTGAATTTTTGTAAAGAGGGTTTGATCAACTTTACCTCTTGAATACCCTTTACCTGTAAGGAATGAGCTCAACCGATCATACCATGCTCGGGGAGCTTGTTTCAGACCATATAAGGCTTTGTCCAACTTAAACACATAATCAGAAAGGTTAGTGCATTCAAAACCAGGAGGTTGTTCAACATAAACTTCCTCCTTAATCAAACCATTCAGAAAGGCACTCTTCACATCCATTTGCTGCAATTTAATACCATGAGCACAAGCAAAGGCAAGCAAAATTCCAATTGCTTCAAGCCTAGCTACTGGAGCAAAAGACTCTTCGAAATCTATTCCAAATTCCTGATTATAGCCTTTTGCTACTAGCCTAGCTTTATTCCTAATTACCTTCCCATCTTCACTGATTTTGTTTCTAAAAACCCATTTGGTTCCAATGACTCCTTGAGAGGAAGGTCTTGGAACTAAATGCCACACTTCATTTCGCTCAAATTGATTTAATTCTTCATGCATTGCATTTATCCAGAAATAATCTTTTAGAGCATCTTCTATGTTCTTAGGTTCAATTTGAGACACTAGAGCCATTTGATCAAGTTTAGAAATTGCTTTAAAATGAGATCTTGTCCTAGGAGGGTCAAGTAAGTTACCAATAATGCTTCCCGGAGGATGATCTCTCAACATCCTTATGTTCAGCTGATTTCTTTCTTTATCTGCAATTTCTAACTCCTGTATGTCACATCTTCATGGATTTTTCTTTGCTGCCGATTCCTTTTCATCCATGTCTTTAGCTTCTTCTACCTCAAGGAATTCTCCATCTTCTTCTTCCCTGACCATGTTAACACCATGTTCATCAAATGTGATATGTGGGGTTTCTTCAACAATTTGATCTTTCAGATTAAAGACTCTATAAGCCCTTGAATGATCAGAATAGCCAAGGAATATTCCTAAATCACTTTTGGGCTCAAATTTGTCCAAGTCATGTTTGTTGTTAACTAGAATAAAACACTTGGTTCCAAACACATTAAAATGAGCAATTGAGGGTTTCATACCTTTTAGCAGTTCATAAGTAGTCTTTTTGCAAAAAGGCCTTACCATTGCACGGTTTATGATATAACAAGAAGTATTCACTGCTTCAGCCCAGAACTTTCTTGGCAGACCACTCTCAATCAACATCGTCCTTGCCATTTCCACAAGAGTTCTGTTTCTTCTTTCTACAACTCCATATTGTTCAGGAGTTCTTAGTGATGAGAACTTGTGAAAGACTCCTTCGTTCCTACAGAAAGTCTCAAAGTCAGTGTTCTGAAACTCACCACCATGATCAGACATGATTGATATAATTTTGAACTTCCCTTCCTGCGCAATTTTCTTGTAAAACTCATGAAATTCTGTGAATGCATCATTTTTTGTGAGCAAGAAAAGAAAACCCAGTGAATCTAGAGAAGTCATCAACAAGAACATATCCAAACCTTTCCATTAGACTGTTTGTTCTTGTGGGTCCAAATAAATCCATGTGATAAGCCCAAAAGGTTTAGAAGACTGACTCTCAGATCTACTTTTGAAGGCTTTCTGGTTTGCTTACCTTGAGAGCATGCTTTATAGAGTTTCAGATTTTGTTTGAAAGAAATTTCAGGTAAGCCTTTAACCATGTAAATTTACCAACTTATGTAACATGTTGTTAGCGAGCATGACCTAGTCCACGATGCCACAAGCAAGCTAAATCATTTTTATTTGCAGTTAAGCATAGGTTGGTGTTTTCAGGTTCATCAAGATCAACCATGTACACATTATTTATTCTTTTTCCAGTGAATTTTACAAGATCAGAATTGGGTTCAAAAATAGTACACCAAGAGATTCAAAAATTACCTTGTGACCCTTGTCACACAATTGACTTATACTCAGAAGATTGTACTCAAACCTTCCACCAGAAGAACACTATCAATCGAGTTGAAAGGTTTTTACCTACCTTACCTGACCCAACAATCTTACCTTTATTACTTCCTCCAAACGTCACATGCCCAGCCTTCTTTTTAGATAAAAGACATAATTTATCCTTGTCTCCTGTCATATGTCTTGAACAGCCACTATCTAGAAACCACATATTTTTTTTGACTGTAAGACACACCGTACACACAATCAAAGAAAATTCTTTGGAACCCAAGTGCATTTGGGTCCTTCCAAAACTTCCAGATTAAAAACACAAGATAGCAAACTCTTGGAATCCAAACTTGTTTCTTTACTGTGGAATTATTTCTATTCTTGAAAATCTATTGAGCACTTGTATTCATGAATTTCCCACCAAAATTTTTGTGAGCATTTCTAAAGTGAGGCCAGAAACTGGTTTGATTCCTTAGCACTCTGGAATTTCTTGTTCTATCCAACCCACTGAAATCACAGACTTGTGTCGACGCTATGTAAGGATAGTGTCGACCCACATTGTTCCATTTTGTTTTGGTTGAAGCATTCACACAGTTAGGTCTTGACCTACTATGTTCCCACTTGGTGTTTGACCAAACTTGTGATGACGTTGGCCTGTCATAGGTCAATTTTCTCAAATCCTGTAACTTAATGTGTGATGGTGTCGACCTATCATTGACATAGTGTCGACCTTCCGAGACAGAGGATCTCAAGTTTTTGTTCCTTTGAGACACTTGTTTATCTTCAGAATTTGTTTTCTCTCTTCCATTTGATTTTTTATTGAAAACAATTTTGTGTTGTCTGCCGTATCTTGTTTCTTTCTCATTTTTCTCTTTCTTTGCCCTGTTGAGGTAGAAGCTTCTAAGATTTTTGAAGAAATGAATGTTATGGTTTTCAGTCCTACCTCTTTCTTCTTTGTGGAATTAAATTCTAACCCCTCTTTATTGAAATTTACTCTTGTGCCTAGAAGGGCCTTAAATTATTCTTGCCGCTGACAAATTTTTCAAGGACTTCCTGCCTTCTGATTATTTCTTTTTGCAAGACTTCAAGTTTTTTTTCAATTCATTGTTGACACTATTTAAGGCAGCATATTTTTCATAGACAAGAGATATTTCTTCAAGACTTTCAAAATTTTGACTTTTCAATTAATTTATGACTTATTTTAGTGCATTTATCTCTTCTGAGAATTCTTTTTCTTTCTCGTCTGTTAAAGTGTTCTCAGGTGAATGTTTCAATTTCTTCTTGAGCATTTTATTTTCCTTCTTAAGTTCATCATACTTGTCCATTAGTTCAAAATAAACATGCTCATAATCATCCAAAGTGAAATCTTTAAAGGGAGAGCTTATCTCTTCTTCTTCCTCCTCTTTTTCTCTAGCCATCAGACATAGTTTTGAATGAGTGTCCTCAGTATCTAAACTTTCTTCTTCTTCTTCCTCGCTCCAAGTTCCAACCATAGCCTTTTGTTTATTTTTGTTCCACCTGGGCTAGATTTTCTTCTGAACCTCAGGACATTCAGACTTGACATGTCCTGGTTTCCTGTAGTTATAACAAACAATTCTATCAGTCTTCTTATTCGCATTCACTTTGGGTTTTGACAGATTATTGTATATGGTTTCTTTTTGAGAAAACCCTTACCTTCCTTTCTAAAAAATTTTCTGAACTTTTTAGTTATCAACGCGAACTCACCTAAATCATCTTCAGAGCTAGGAGCCTCACTTTCTTCAGTAGCCTCTTTTGTGCAGGGACTTGCTTTAAGAGCAAGAGGCTTCTTTTTCTTCATATCATCTTCAGTTCTTCTCAAACCCAACTCATATGTCATTAAAGGACCTATTAATTCATCTACAGTTGTTGTGGATAAATTTCTAGATTCTTCAATAACTATAGCTTTAGTGTTCCATACGGGTGTCAAAGATCTAACGATTTTCCTAACCAATTCTTTATCAGTGTAGACTTTGCCTAAATTCATCAGCCCATTTGTTAACAATGTTAGTCTACCATACATCTCGGAGATTGTTTCATCATGTTTCATTCGAAATGCCTCATATTCAGAAACTAACATGTTAGCTTTAGTTTCTTTTACCTCAGATGTGCCTTCATAGATTACCATGAAGCGATCCCAGATCTCTTTTGCACTTGAGCATAATGATACTCTCAAGAATTCAATTGGATGTAGAGAGCACTGCATTATATTCATCGCACTCCAGTTTGCGTTAGATTTCTTGATTTCTTCAGGAGTCCACTTCTCCTCATCCTCGGACAGCTCATAAGGTCCATTGTTCACAACTCTCCATATTTGATGATCATGAGCTCGCAAGAAAACCTACATAGGAGTTTTCCAATATGCGTAATTAGTACCATCAAAGTAAGCTGGTCTGTTCACAAAATGACCCTCAGCAATGTAGCCCCTAGATTCCATCATACACTAATCTCTCCTGGTCGTGAAACCAAATAAATTAGAGAACCAGGCTTTGATACTACGTGTTGAGTGTAGAAAGATTATCTAGAGGGGGGGTGAATAGAGAATCATTAGTATTTTATATCTATTTATAAACTGAAACTAGTGCGATGAAGACTCAACAGAGGACAACTAATTCTCAATGCAAAGAGAGTGCAAACCACACACAAGAGAGAGGAATTTTTAGGTGGTTCGGCTCCAACAAGGAGACCTACGTCCACCCCTCACCAAACCAGTGAGGTACCACTACGAGAACAATTGATAGTTCCTCGTACACCTGCTGATACACAACTTCTTCACATCCGCTGGCTTACAGCTTGTACAAACTGCTGATTACACAGCTTCAAACCAGATTATCCAATCACAACGCGTGAAGGATCAACTCAATCCACTTCACAAAGAGGTAGATTACACACCCATTTAGTATTCAGAAGAAATTAAAAAGAATTGAGTAAAGAGTTGCCAGAATATGGTTAGAGATCACCAAACTCTCTGCTCAGGAGCTCGATTCAGATTGCAACACTTCTTTGCTCCAAATTTGAACTCTCTTCAAGCGAATTCCCCTTGTAATTGCAGCATATAGATTTCACACTTCATGGTTGAAAAAGCATTCTGATCCCCTATTCCTGAGGCTCATCAGTAACTCCTTATATTCTTCAGATTGGCTCGATTCAGCAGCACATGCTTCAGATCTTGGCTCCAAGCTGAAATCACCTTTTTTTTTTCACTGAACCCAGAACTTTGCTCCCTTCTCTTTTCGCTACGCACACAGCAACTCACCTCGCGAATAGGAACACTTCACACTTTTTATCTGATTGCGCGGGATATTCTGCAGTGGGCCCCTAAATAGATCCCCTTGCCTTTTGGGAGATCCTTTTTTGCCGCCAAGAAAATGGTATCTTCCATAAGAGAGTGACGTGTCCTAAAAGCCCCAAATGAAGCACCTAGGATCACATGCCCATCACTTATATGCCGGTGGGTACTTTGATGAAAAGTCCTAAGTGTAGTAGTGTTGACACTCCAAAGATATAGCGTCGAGACTTGAATGCTTGAAAATATTGCAAGAGTCACTAAACATACTACCGTAGTGTTAACCTCATGTAGAGTGAGTGTCGACCTCATATCCACTTCACTTTATAGAACTCTTTAATTCCTGAATAGTGTTGACCTCATCTACAGTTGGTGTCAACCTCATCTGCTTATTCCTTTTCAACACAACACAAAGAAATCCACTATAGTCAGTTTGCTCTCAGAGTGGTGTTGATATGTCTTGATCACATCTTCTCAACGCAACACAAAGGGGACTACTAGTGTCGACCTATGTTCCAGATAGTGTCGACCTCATCTGACTGTATCAAACTCTTAGTTGATGCAACTGAGTTGTACCTATGAAACAAATGTCATGTGTCAAATATCTATAGCATTTTACTTAGATTATGACATCATCAAAACCAGGGACACAACAGTATCAACTTAATATTACTTAGCATCCTAATGCCAACCTTATTCTTGAAGGAACCTTTAATGGACGCCGACATGAGACCAACTCAGAGGCTAGTTCTGGCATGTCAACAAGCCTCCCAATTGCTAGAATGAGCTCTAGAAGCGACTAAGAAGATTAAAAAGGTGGCCACTAAGAATGGAAAGAGAAGATATAACCATGGCAAGAAGGCAAACCAGCCAATGAAATGTAACGATGAGATTTTTAGAATCATTTGCCTCCATTGTCACAAGCTAGGTCATGCCGCCAAGGAGTGTTGGCGAAGCGTTTGTGCATGTCTACGTTGTGGCGATCTGGAGCATCAAATGCGAGACTGCCCTCTTCTAAGGGAACCACCAACTAACACAAAAGATCTCAATTTCACGACAAGAGGGAACTAGCCAAACAGTGATAAAGGAAAAATAAAGAAAAGTAAGAAGAACGACATACAATTAGCCCTTATTCGCAAAGGACGATGTGAGAACTGCAATAGGATAGGCCACATATCGGAGGAATGCTGGAGGAAGCAGGCGCTTGCTTACACTGTAGGAATCGTAACCATCGCATTTTCGAGTCCCCTATACTTAAGGAGCAGGAGAAAGAGAAATGCCCGACTGGGCAAAAGAAGCATGGTCGACTTTAAGCTGTGCAGGAAATTAAGGCCATCGAGGAGGGTGGAATCGTGGAAGGTAACTCTAAACTTACCCTGATTACTACCTTTAGCATAGAGTGAGGATTTATATCTAACTGAAGTAGTCAAGGAATTTGGGGACCAAATTCTTTTCAAGTGGGGGAGGATGTAGCAACCCGGAAAATCTAAATACTTAAAAATTCGAAATAATAATTTCTTTAAAATCGAAATAATAAAAACATATGTACCACTATCGTATGTGCAAGAATACATCGAAAAATTCTATAAAAATTATAAATCAACCCCAAAACATTATTCCTAAGTATTCCACTAAGAAATTCATGCAACGAAAAATATGATTGGCCAAGTGTATGTCAAAATGGGACTAATTATCCAAATTAGGAAACTAAGTCGGAAAACTGTTAACACGGAAATATAACGTGCTCATAAATTAAATGAACATGTCGGAAAGACTCCCAACATCATGCATTGATGACCCATTATCGGAATTGGACCAATGGACCTCCCATAGCCCATGAATAAATTCAAGTAAGGAAAAATATAATAAATCTGATACACTATTATTCCCTAATTAAAAAGGGAAATTCCCATAAGTTAAATTCCATTAAATAATGGGTTTTAATAAATGGACTCTCTAAAAATTATTGGGCCAAAATACGAATTTTAAAAAGGAGAATAATAGGAAAATATCCTAAATTTGTAACTTAAATATTACCTAAATAGAAAAGGGTATTAAAGCATTAAAATAAGTAATTTGAGTTGGAATTGGATTCCTAAACCTACCCCAATTGCTTGGCCACAAATTTAGATCCCATCCTAACCGAATTAGGAGTTGTCAAGCTTGGAAGGAGTAAAGAAATATGAAAATCTCGGAATTAAGTAAGAGTTAGAGTTCTATTAGGAAATAGAAACCCAACAAGCTTAAATACTCCTCAAACCCTCCATGGCCAGCCCTAACACGTTGCTGGGGCTTGTTGGACTTGGAGAGGAGGCCAAGGAGCAGAGGAATTCATTGGGAGAAGGCTTGATCAAGCTTCATCCCGTGTTCTTCAAGTTCTAGCCTTAGAAGAGAAAAAGAGTCAAAGGTAGGCATTCTCATGAGAAAACCCTAATTAAACTCTTCTGTAGATTGTTCCAAGCATCAGGAACAAAACCCCTTTCGTTTCATAATTTTTTCGTTCACCCAATCTTTTATGTTTTATTTTTGATGTTCTACAATCCCCTTAACTCCGACCAATCATGTTAAATTTATATCTTCTTAAATACTCTATCCCATGCCACGAAATTTTTACTGGTGATACTTATGATTGTTAGGAATCTTTTGCCTCTAAAATCCATAATTTTCATCCACCCTAGCTCGCGAATTAATTCTTTTACCTTGACTGCTCACTGTTCCCTGTTCTTCATGAATACTCATGACTAAAGCATGTCGAAACTATGTATGTTTTCAAATTCCTAATTACTGTAAGTACTCTTGCATATTTGGAGTCGTTTAAAACTATTTTCATGAATTTTCATCAACTATACATTTAGTTATGAATTTTTTAATCACCCTATGTCAAAATAGGGAAGGCTTGGACCGCAATCCAAGGCCTATCCTTTTTCCCGCTCGGACTCACGCGCAGGACCTGAGAACGTGACGGCCTGATAGGCCGCGTTCTCATGGCCGTCGTGACATAGTATCGTCGCGTTCTGGCAGCCTGCTCTGGCTGACCTGTCGCGACCCTTACAGGGTACGTCGCGATCTGGGGTTTTTGCATGAAACTGCCTCTTTCTGCAAGTCTTGATTTCTACGGTAATATCATGCCCTGTTAACTCTCTTAAACATAGTAAACAAAGTTCTTAAACTTGGATATATTTTAATCAATTAAAATCTTTCACATGACCTTTCATGTCCATGATTCTTCATGACACATGCACACACTTTGAACCATCCAATATGGCTTAACTTGGCATGAAAATATCTCATAATACATCTGGTAATTTATTTCAATAATATTTAAATTGCCATATTGTCTTCGTTTTCGTGCGATGTTTTGGGAATACCATTACCGACGATCTACTATTCTAGAATTCCTCTAGAACGTCGAGCACTTGTTTCTCTATACACATTTTTTATTGACTTGGACGAACTCTCCGTCGGATACTCCTTTTGCCGGACTAGTGAATCCTTGTTCAAGGCCTCCATAAGTCTCCTCTGTCCATGGGTTCCCACATGGTCGACGAGCTAGTTGTACCCTAACACCTATGATACACTTTAGGGATCAGTACGATCCATACGGCCTTAGATTGTTCTCTCTCTTAGCTTGAATCACGTCAAACTCTGGACCTGTGCATAACATGGCCAGCGGAAGGGTAGTGAAGTCCACCTGACTGTCAACACAAATTTTGCATGTTGTGCAACTATTACTTTGTTGTTTACTCGATGTTTTATGTGCATCGACCCTAAGTTCTCATCTATACTCGACTCTCTCGTCTATTCACACACTCTCTCTACTATCTTGTTTATTCATCTATCTCTTGGTACTCTCTATTGGCCATTAACTGATTGTCTGAAGATAAACAAAATAACCAATGCCAGTGCAATAGGGCCCCGATCTGGTCCTGGGAGGAGCGCCCGAAAAGTGCCATTTGCCCATAGGAGTTAACATGATCAGGATGTCGGCATTACATCCAAGTGCCATTTAACAAACAAAACAAAGTGTTATGTTCTCTCATTGTTGACAACTGTACAATTATTCGGGTTAAATTTCATACATATAGTAATTTTAGACTTCAGTTGTCTGTAAATAATGCACAATTTGAGTTTAATTTCCATGTCATCCAAAAATAAAATTTTGAGCACTTTAGTTAAATTTTTGGGTTAGAATATACATGATGGATTTTCATTTAATAAGTCACTGATTTCGTGTCAAGTTGACTAATCAGATTCATTTTCCATTTCTCAAATACATTTTGAAACTTAAAAAGATATTTGTAAATAAATATTTTGACGTCGTAAATAATATTTTTGTAAATAAATAAATAAATAGTTTCTATAATAACATCCCACCCAATGATCACAATCTTATTAAATAAATAAATAAATAAAAATGATTTTTACACCCCCATCTAACCCCACACACACTCCATTTAAAATTATTTTCCTTTCTTCCCACCAGGTTAAAGGCGATTTGGGGAAATTGGGTTCTTCCTAGAAGCATCTGGAGGTGCCCAGACGCGAATATGGAGTTGGCACTGGCGGAGCAAAGGGGCTGCTGCATCTGGTGGTCCGATGGCGCATGCGGTGAGTACTAGCGCAGAGGCCATGGCAGCAAGGGCACAGCGCTTAGGAAGATGCTGGGCCGGATCTGCGGCCAGGGCTGAAGGCGGCCAGATCTGGCAGATGGCGCAGGCTGCTGGCGATGGTGCTGTGCTGGCGGTTGTGCTGGCTGGGCATGGCACGAGCTGGCGCGGCGGATGGAGACCAGGGGTGCGTAGTGAGGCAGTTGCTGAGGTAGCGCAAGGCACTGCGCGGCCTGTGGCCAGGAGGGCTGGGCGCGATGGTGGTCCGATGACGCATGCGATGGTGCTGTGCGGCGCGAGCTGGGGTTGTGCAGATCCAGTGCTGGGCGCGGTGTGGATCTCTTGGAGTGGGCTACTGGGCTGTGAGCGATGAAGCCCTGGTGTGCAGCAGATGCAGGACCAGATCTGGATGTGTGTGCGCGCCTGGTTCCTGGTGTGCGGAGGCCGTGCGAAGCAGACCTGCAGTTGGCTATGGCGCTTCGAAACTGGGAGCGCAGGCTGACGTGGCAATCCTGGTGCTGCTGCATTGGTGATCCGGGAGGCGCCCAGGCATCTATAAAAGGACCCGAGGTCCTCTTCTCCGGGGCTGGCTGGTTAGAATTGGATAGGAAATTTTTTTCTATTTTATTTCCTATATTTCTTCTTTAGCAAAGCTGGGAGGGGGTTCGGCAGTCAGATTTTTAGTAGTTTTATTTCTGCTATTTTGTTCATGTACTTCTTCTTTCAGTAGAGCAGGAGAGCTGGGATTTTGGGGTTTCCTCTGGCATTTCGTTCTGTAGCTTTTCTTTCAAGCAGAGCATTGAGGTGTTGTTGATTCGAGCTGTGCAGTTTAGTTTGTGTTTTTATGATCTCTTTTAGTCCAGATTTTTAGTTCTGCTGTGGAGGATCCAATGGAATTTTTCCATTATTTCTGTGTTTAGAGTTTGATCCAGTTAGATTGTTCTTCCATTTATTCTATGTTTAGAATTTGTTGTTTCTTCCCCTATTCTGGAGATTGGGGGGGGGGGGGGGGGGGGGGGGGTTGTGCCGAGATAGATGTATGAGCTACTGGATTGCCATTTCTTTATTTTCTTCTGAGTACATTGTTGAGATCGACAGCTCTTTATCTTCTTCTGTGGAATCTAATTTTGCCATTTCGTCTGTGTGGATTTTTTTTTTTTTCTGCATGCTACAGAGTTAGATCCAGTGTTTTCCATTTCTTCTGTGTTATGTGAAGACAGCCAGGAGATCTACTGCAGCAGGGGGCTTCTTCTTGTATTCTGCATCTGAAGACTCTCGGGGTTGTGTACTCCAGGAGATGGCAATTGGGCTGTTGGAAGGGATTCAGCATCTAGTTCGACTGTTGTGTGAGAGATCCAGGGGTTGGTTCAAGTTTTTGAGTTTTTTCTTCATCCCTTCTGATTGTTCTGCATCTTTTCTGGTTCGGCATTTTTAGGGGGTTTGGAGAGTCCTAATTTCAGATCGTTGGGCTACTGGGAGGTTTGGTTGTCGGAGATAGTGAGATCGACTCAGTGTGTTGTAGGATACAGTAATCTTAAAATTTAGTTCATGTTAGTCTCCATGCAAATCTTTGATTGAGTTCTTTAATTTCTTTTCAGTCTCACTTTGATCCATGTTCTTCAGTAATAGCAATAGAAATCTGATTTAGCAACTTTAAATTTCTGTTACTTATTTTCTGTTCGAATCTTGAGCTGTGAGAATAGTGATCCGGTGTTTTTGGAGAGTTATGATTACTCATCCCCTGAGCTGTAGGGGTAAATTGGTTCGTTGGTTTCTAGTTAAACTTTCTGTGTACCGGTTTGATCCCTAACTGTGAGGGTACATTGATTTCATTTCTCTTTTTATTTCAATTCAGCTTGTCCCTTTATTAAATTTGATCCATCAAGATTGTGAGTGATTTGGTCGGTGCTGTTTACACATTCATTTTTAATGCACTGTCGATAGAGATTTCAAGTCTAAGTAGTTTAATTCAAGCTTTATTCTGCCTCTCCATGGATATGACCTGTTCTCACCATTGTGCTAGTTCTTCTTTATGATTTTATGTTTGTGAGACAGTTTAGAGGAAGTGCGCATTTTGACGTGTGCGAAGAACTCTGGACATCGAAGATGCACAGTCAACAATGTCGCGCGTTCATCTTAGCGCCGTTGCCGGGGAGGCATTAGAGTTTGATTTAATTCCACTTTGATTTGATTTCATTTGCTTTGGGCTTTCATTGACTTGTTGTTGGGCTTTCATTTCAGATTTGCACAAGGAGAAGAACTTGGAGATTGGGCTTGTCATTTGAAACCCATTGGAGGAGCTTGCTGATTTCTTTTTCCAATTGTTTTTAATTCAGAAATTTAGATAGAAAGAGTGTGAGTGAAGTTTGTAGTGAGGATTTCATGTACTCTCTGTGCATGTACAGAGATTTCTTTCAAGTTGGCATGCAATAATTGGACTTTTGTGGTTTGAGTGGTTTGAGGTTTGACATTAGTTTATAGTATCATTTTATACTTTCTTAGGCAAGTTTCATTTCATTTAGTTCAAAAAACCAAATAAAAATTAAAAAAATCTAAATCTTAAAAAATTTCCAAATCGCTCTTTCATGTAAGCCATTTGTTTTGTAATTAAAAATTTTATTTCTCAAGATTAGAAACACTTGTTTTAGGACATTCATCATTTTAATTGTCATTTGATTTTCACTTCTTTCTTGCATTGAAGAGTGCGGGGGAAGGTAAGGTTTCTAACTCTTGTTTCATGCATTAGACTTAGCATTAGACAACCCATTGTTTAAATCTGATATGTGCACTTCACATTTTTAAATGAGATTGCTTAAGGGCTTCACCCATTAGAATAAAAAGATAAGGTGAGGGATTTCATCACCCTTTCCTTTGCCCAAAAATCACAAAAATTTCCACATTTTTGCATTTACCTCAGCTTTTAATAAAAACCAATAGACTTGGTCCTAGGGTTCATAATTAAATTTATCCTTTCTCAAATTCAAAACTTCTCTTTAAGTCTGGTGTCTAGGATTAGAGG
This sequence comes from Colocasia esculenta, assembly GCA_014218235.1. Lineage (NCBI taxonomy): Eukaryota > Viridiplantae > Streptophyta > Magnoliopsida > Alismatales > Araceae > Colocasia > Colocasia esculenta. Next base: position 117,426,582 of record CM024760.1, on the reverse strand, counting down.
TTAAAAAGCTTACGCTTAAGCGAGCTAGAGGTTACTTAATTGGGTCCTTGCGAAAGCAAGGGGGGCCTCCCTCTACTCCACCTCTTACCTGGCCGGTACAAGAAGAGTTAGAATTGGATTTAAGCAAGCACAAATATAATTGTGAGAAAAATAACATAAGTCCAAGGAACACTTAGTGGTAGGTTAATTTGATTTGAAAGTGTTTGTTTGTTTGTTTTTGTTTAAAAAATTATTAAAAATCAATAAAAATCTTAAAAATTCAAAAATCATAAATAGAAGGCTTTTCATCTGTGCATGCTTGGTAGACGCTCCCAGAACTTAGACTTGGCTTAACCTATAGACGAGATTGAAAGATTCTTTCATAGGATGGCCAATCAAAACTAGAACCAAATTGATAGGAATATGGAGGAGGTTGCACCCAGACAGATGAAGGAATACATTATTCCTTCTAACTATCAACCTGCTACTTGTATCAGGCAAGAAATTCCGGCAAATCATTTTGAGATCAAACCTGGAACCATTCAGATGTTGTCATCCTTTTACGGCAATCCCAATGAAGATCCTTATAGGCATATAGATGAGTTCCTAGAGATCTGTTCCACTGTTAGGATCCAAAATTTCACTGAAAATGCCTTAAGGTTGACCCTATTTCCATTCTCCTTAAAAGACAAGGCTAAACATTGGTTGGGAACCATAGGGAGAACCATTACAACTTGGCCAGAAATGCAGCAGGAATTTTTGAAGAAATTTTACCCCATTGGCTGAACAAATACAATGAGAAGAGCAATCACTTGATTCTCCCAACACCCGGGAGAATTAATGCACGAATCATGGGAGAGATTGAAGGAGTTGCTTAGAAAATGCCCCCATCATGGTCTATCGAGGTGGCAAATTGTCCAAGCTTTTTATGAAGGTTTAACTGAATCAAATAGGCAGATGGTTGATGCTTCGTGTGGAGGAGCATTTATGACTAAGAGCGAGGATGAGGCATATAATCTTTTTGAAACATTGAGTGAAAATTCTATCAATCATGCCTCACTCTACTTTTATGAGAGAGCGTTAGGACCTGTAAAGAGGGCAGGGATGTATGAAGTAAGAGGAAGAGGGGAACTAGACTCTAGGGTAGAAGATCTGATAGCTAGACTTGATCAAAGATTGGAGCAGAAGTTGGAACAAAAATTTGATCAATTATTATCTTTGACTGGGCAAGCCACACCCAATTTTTCTCAACAACCTGAAACTTGTGCTATGTGTGCTAGCCCAGCTCACCCCACCAATGCCTATCCCACTACTGCCCAATTACCTCCTTTCATTCAAGAACAAGTTCAAGCTACTCAAGGTTTCTCCAAACCCTCCTATGATCCATATTCTAACACATACAACCCTGGTTGGAGAAACCATCCAAACTTTTCATGGAAAAATCAAGCTGAACAAGTTTCCCAACCCACCTTCAAGCAATCCATGAACGGTCAATCATATCCCAATCAGAATTCGGGATTTGGCCAATCTTCTAACTCAAAACCTCCACAATTCCAAGGAAGTCAAAATTCCAATCAATTTGCTCTTACAAATTTCCAACAACCTTCATATCAACCACCACCTCCTCAACCTAATTGGGATGATAAAATGAACCAACTCCAAAACATGATGGTGACTCTATGCCAAACTGTGCAAGAACATCAAACTCAAAATCAAAAATTTCAACAAAATTTAGCAAGGATAGAGTCCCAAATTGCTGATGTATGTCAAAGGAGGGAATTGGGTCAGTTACCAAGTCAAACCATAGTAAACCCAAGGAATAACTCTCCTAGATTTTTTCAGAACCAGCAATACCATCAAGCTTAGGGGTATAGACCACCTATTAGACCAAATGCCCCTCCACCACAAAACCAACAACAAGCTTTTGTCCAGAACATTCCAGCACCACAAATTCAGAATCAACATTTACAACAGGATCATCCTCCTGCTCAAGCTAGGGGCCCCCAAGTGGAAGATGTCAAAACTGTGTCAACTTTAAGAAGTGGAAAAATCTTGATAAATCCTCACTCACACATGTCAACATTGAATGAGGATAAAGAAAATGAAATTGAAGAGGAAATTGAAGAGAATGTTGAAAAATAAAAATCCAAGGGAAAAGAGAAAATGACAAAAGAATCCCTAGACAAAGTCAAAATGAATGAAGACCCAAACTGTTACATTCCAAGAGTCTCTTTTCCTGAAGCTTTAAAGCCAAAATCCAAAAACAAATCAACTGGTAATGAAGAACTCTTGGCACTGTTTAAACAAGTTCACATCAACATTCCTCTTCTTGAAGCCATTAAGCATGTGCCTACTTATGCCAAATTCTTAAAAGAAATGTGCACTCCAAAACGTGAAGTGAGGAATAAAATTGAAACAATCATTCTTCCAGAAACTGTGAGTGTCGTTATCTTGAACCAACTCCCTAAGAAGCTTAAGGATCCAGGCACTCCACTAATTCCTTGCACCATCGGTGGAGTCACTTTTGAAAGCAGTCTTTTGGATTTGGGAGCCAGTGTCAATCTCCTACCTTATGCTATTTTTGAGAATTTCAAGTTAGGAGAATTGAAACCCACTTCTGTCGTCCTTCAACTAGCTGATCGGTCTGTTACCACTCCTAAAGGCTTAGTTGAGGACGTTATTATAAAAATCAATGATTGTTACTTTCCTGTCGATTTCATCATTTTGGACATGAACACTCCTCAAGATTTAACTCAGTCCACCATCATTCTTGGTAGACCTTTTTTGGCCACAGCTAGGGCTAACATTAATTGTGCTACCAGGATGATGGATATATCATTTAGGGATGAGCAGGTTAGTATCAATATTTTTAAGGCATCTGGGCACCATGATCAAGGAGAGAGTTGTCTAGTGGTAGACTTCTTGGAAGAATCTAGTGTAAAAAAAACAGTGGGCCAACCATGTGCTCTAGGGTTTAAGGGAGAGAATGATCCAAAGCCAAAGCCAAAAATCTATAAAGCCAAAGACAAAGCATTCCATGACAAACACATTCATAGAAAAATTTTTCAAGTGCATGATAAGGTCTGGCTATTTAATTCTAGGCTTCATGGAAACTTGAAGTCCCGATGGGATGGTCTTTACACTGTTGTCAAAGCTTGTGATAATGGTGTTGTCATTATTCTTGACCCAAAAACTGGATATTCATTCATTGTCAATGGGAAAAGGTTAAAGCATTTCTTTGAAAGCCCACTTTTCTTAAAAACGGATTCTACCAAGCTAGCTGAGCCAAACGAAGCCTAATGGCGTCCGGCTGAAGACGGTAAACTTAGCGCTTCTTGGGAGGCAACCCAAGTGTACAGATTTTCTTTACCAGGTAATTCTCTGTCTTACTTTCTTTTCCTGTGAATAAGTAGGGGGGAGAGGTAGAATAAGCATGCATTCTTAGTCCTCATCACAAACATTGCTTCATTTCTTTTTCTTGAGCTTGTACATATGCAAATAAAAATTTCACAATAAAAATGCGTGGTTTTGCGCATCCCAGACTAGGTGTATGATCTTTAACCATTAAAATTTTGTGGTTGTCACATTCCCTTGCAAGTATCCATGTTAGGTAGCCTCTAGTAAAGGGTTACATGTACTTCTTGTCTACGTTATGTAAGGATTTATGGCAAGAAATTTCATACACACACTACACAGCCACTTAGACTAGCTGAACCCGATTGTAGCAAATTTGTCAAGGCTAGTAGGAGAGAGGTGATTGGTTTTCTCCCTTCCCCTTAAGTGAATTGCAAAGGAAGTGAAGGCATGTAATCAAGGAACCTGACTGTTCATCCTTCCATAAAGAGGAAAAGAAAAGCAAAAAAAGCAAAAAGCAAAAGAAAGAAAAAAAGAATACATCCATAAAAAATGCCCCGGATCTGAGTAAAGTTGGACTCGCTACTCTTGAAAAGTGATGGGTTGTGCAGCATTGTGGATGAAAAAAATAAAGAAAAGACAAATTTGAGTGCACAAAGTGCAAATAAAGAGGCAAAGTCCTCAGCTCAGAACAAAATAATCCTCAAGGAAGATGGGCAGAATGGAACTGAGAGAAACTACCCAATCTGACTGAGCAAGGATCTTATTCCACAATTCTTTTCTTCTCCATCGAATCAATGTAATCTCAAATACTAGCTGAGGCAGAGGAGCTCCAGGACGGCTGATGTGAACTCTTAAGTGTGCTACCATTTGTGCACTAATTTCTTGTCATAAGCCTTCACAATTAGGAAAGACATGTCTTTACATTAATCTTCTACATTATGACTATTTAGCATGAGACATTGCATCTTCTAGTCCTACACGTAGAGTAATTTTCATTGCTAAGGGACTAGCAATGTTCAAGTAGGGGGGAGTGATAACTGTACAATTATTCGGGTTAAATTTCATACATATAGTAATTTTAGACTTCAGTTGTCTGTAAATAACGTACAATTTGAGTTTAATTTCCATGTCATCCAAAAATAAAATTTTGAGTACTTTAGTTAAATTTTTGGGTTAGAATATACATGATGGATTTTCATTTAATAAGTCACTGATTTTGTGTCAAGTTGACTAATCAGATTCATTTTCCATTTCTCAAATACATTTTGAAACTTAAAAAGATATTTGTAAATAAATATTTTGATGTCGCAAATAATATTTTTGTAAATAAATAAATAAATAGTTTCTAAAATAACATCCCACCCAATGATCACAATCTTATTAAATAAATAAATAAATAAAAATGATTTTTAATACCCCCATCTAACCCCACACACACTTGTTGGGTTCTCATATTGGAGAATGTTGGGTTACAACAAGTGTTTAAATGTTTTTGATGATGAGCAATACTAATTTATGTTATGTTTGTTTTTGATGATGAACATTTCATGAACAAGACAAAATTGATGTGTTATGAATGTGTGAAACATGATGAGAATGACAATTGGATGCAAATGAAACACATGTTTTATATGTTCATTATATCTCACTAATTATGTCTTTTAATGTAGGTGTGAATGTACACAAGACAAAGCCCAAAATCCAAGTGCAAAAGAACAAGACAAGTTGCTGGAATAGTGCCCTGTCAACAGATGAATAGTGCCCTGTCAACAGATGAATAGTGCCCTGTCGACAGATGAATAGTTCCCTGTCGACAGATACACTGCCCTATCGACAGATGAATAGTGCCCTGTCGACAGATACACACAGAAATCTATTTCTAGAAAGCCCAGTCTTTTGGATCTTGCAACACTGTCTGTTCCTGTCGACAGCAGCAAGTCGGCTGTCGACAGACAGAGTTTTCTGACGATCTAATGGCCGAGATATGATCTATATTTTTGTGTTTCCTTTTAGCACGACTCTCTATGCTTGGACACCACTATATATGGATCATATGAGGCTATTTTCGTAGCAAGGAGCCACCATACCAAAACCCTAAGCAAAGGTCAAGAAGAATGCTTTCTTCCTGTTGCCTTGCTTCATCTCTCTACCCAGAACAAAGAAGAACAACCTTCCAAGCGGAGTTGAAGCCGGTTCGTCCGTGGTTCAAGCTTCTCCATCAACTGATACTTGTCAAGACAAAGCTTGGAGTCTTCTGGACGACCAACGAGAAGAGATCTACATCGGGATTTGATTCTTCATCTCAAAACTCTTCTCCTTTCACTACTTTCATATATCTGTGTGTGTGCACTGATTTGAGATCAGTACATGGATGTTGTGGAAGTGTGGATTGTTGTTCTGATTGCTTCTTTGCATCAGACAACGTGGTGTGTGGATCAGATCAAGGCTAGAGGATCTGATCTGTTGTGAACCTGATCTAGCGTGTGTGTGTGTGGTTGAGCCAGTGCGCTCGTGTGTGTGTTGTACTCAGTTGTTGAGTAGTGTGTCCTCACTGTGTGGGGGGTGGACGTAGGAGTCACGTGGTGTGATCTCCGAACCACCTAAAAATCCCTTGTGCACTGTGGTTTGACTTGTGGTTTGCATTGTCTTGCGCTAGATGCATGCCTAGGGATTTCTTCTACACATTACTTATTGATTTATTCACACACGTTGAATCAGATCAAAGAGGTTTTGATTGAGTAGATCTTTTACTACGAAGTAATTTTTAAATTTCCTAAGTTTCCGCTGCAAATCTATTCAACCCCCCCCTTCTAGCTTTGCCATTACCGAATATCCGATCCTAACAATTGGTATCAGAGCGGGTTTTTCTGTTCATCGATTGTGATTTGGCATATTTGTTTATGTGTGGTTAATTGCTCTGATTGGGTTTATATTTGATTCTTATTCTCATCTGATTATCTGATTCGATTGGTTGGTTTATTTACCTAACACATACTCAGAAATATGTCTAAGTTCTCGAGTATCATAAATAGACCAATGATTATTGAGTTTGATAATCATGTTGATAAAATGCAGGTCTCCTCTATGAAAACATGCAAGTCTAGAAAGAGAAGAGAAGAAAAATGCTACATGGCTCATGGAAGCTCAAGAGGATCTTCTCGTTCAGACGACTCTAGAGGATCACATATGTCAAAGGTGTCAAGAAATTCTCAAGAATCAGGTAAATCAAATTCAGATCCACTTGATGCATCAATATCCAATTCTGATTCAGAGAATGATATATCTTATGATGAATTGATAGAATGCTATGAGCACATGTGCAAACAATTTAAAACTGTTAAACATCAAAACAAGAAGATAAAAGAAAATCTGGAAAAGAATGAAATGATAATTGATAATGCTCAAGCATTCTACGAAGAAAATGAAACATTGAAAATGGAGAATGAAAAATTGGAAAAGGAAGTCAAAAACTATGAAATCAAGTTTTTTAAGTTGAAAGAAGATCATGATCATGTGGAATCTGAAAATTCTGATTTGAAAAATCAAAATGAAAAATTGATTGATCATAATGAAAATCTCAAATTTGATAATGATCAATTGATCAAACAAATCTCCAACATGGCTCATGATCATCAAATAAAAGAGAAATGCAACCAATTGATTGAGGAAAATAATCATCTAAAAAAGAAGATTGAATGCATGTATCATGACAGACCATTAAATGACGAATGGAACAATTCTAAGAATAAAATTGTTGATCTGGAACAACAAGTTGCTCAATTTGAAAATGAAAAGAACAAAATGAAAAATGGTTTGGATGTCATGCTAAACAAGCTTCAGACTTCAGAAAAAGAAGTTGTTACATTAAAAGCTGAAAAACAGAAGATTCAAAATGAATTGAAAAACACAAGTCTTGCTTCTGTGAAAAATAAGAAAAATGTTCAAAAACAAAATAAAATTTGAACAAAAATGCAGCAATTAGAAAGAATGTTGTTACAACTAAAAATCCGAAAAAGGAAGTGAAAAAGAAAGCAGGATTGTACAAGGTTTCAACTCCTCCAACAGCTCAAAAAGCTTCAAGGCAATCTCCAACTCCACATCATGCCAAGAGATACCAAAGGGTACCACCTCCTTCTTCTCAACCCAAGGGTGATCAAAGGTACTCTAAAGGATCTCAGAGATTCCAGCAAATGCAATCACACTATGGTAAGCTCCAGGTAAATGCTCAACCCATTTGCTACAAATGCAATAAACTTGGTCATCTTGTTAAATTCTTATGGAAGAAAAATCAACACTCTCATAAAAATCATGATGTTGTGCATGATTCAAAGCTCCATAATAATCCATGTGTTCATACACAAAAGGATAAACATGTTCATAAAGATCAGAAATTTCATGTATCTATGAACAAGAAAACTACACAAAACAACATAAATCCAAAAATCAAATCACTTTGGATTTTGAAATCTTTGTTATATCCTAACATTAATGTCGTTGCAGAACCCAAGCAAGTGTGGGTCCCAAAACAAGCTTGATCAACAAGCTGAGATGTCTTGCAGCCAAAAATTAGAAATGGATTCATGACATTGGCTGTGCAAGGCAAGAAATGATGGAGAACAAAGGTAAATTTTTTATTTTTTTTTACTATGATTGAAGACTGTTAAGGTAAAATCTCCTTATCACTTCATATTTGAACTGCTGAAATTGAAATGGATTCTTACCTTTATCTGAGCAATGCAAAATGTGCCTTAATGCTACCCCACATGACAATGCCTCTTAGCAATTGGAATCATGCCATCTTGCTTGCATAACTGTGCACATGACCTCTTGGTATATCAAATGATGACATGTGGAAAAACAAGTTATGTCTCTTTGGAAACTATCATTATGCGTAAGTAAAATACTCTGTCAAGTACCAAAAGTCATGTAATGCATAAGGCTAGCTGAGTGCTCAATAATGTGTGAATTGCTTAATACATTTACTATGCATGTGTTATGGGGGAGTAAATTTGAAAGTGCTCATATGCTCATGAATGCTCATGAAATCTATGTGCAAATGCTTGTCATGAATGTATATATAACATGCTTGAATGTTGTCTCATCACATGCACATCTTATGGGGGAGTAAGTTCAAGGTAGGTTGAGTGAAATACTTGAGAGAAACCCTTCATATTCATTGTGTCATTACTTCTCAAAATCTTGTTCTTCATGTCACTCAATTCTATGCCTCAACACTGATTTTCTCAAGTATCTATCGACAACCACTATCACATCTATAGACAAACATGCTCTCCCAGAACCAAGCCTTTCAGGCCTGTGTGCATCTGTCGACAGGCACATTCTTGCTGTCGATAGATACACATTTTCTATAAATTATTCATCCTTCTTCATAATTTCTTCATGAGCATGTTCATATCATTGATGCAAGGGGAGAATTTGGACTTAATATTCATTGCAACCTTTCATATTCACATAGTATCAAAGACATTGAATTAAACACAATGATTTTGATATAATATTTTGTGCTTGAGTCTAGGTTGTGTCATCTAGAAAACATTGATCAAATCTAATGATTTTAGCCTAACTAACTTGAATAACTCCCTTGTGGATTATCATGTTTCTAAAATGGTTTGATAAGTAAGAAGGTTTTCGAACTTAATGTTTTACATTAACCATTGACATTAAATAACCATTGACCTTGAGTGTTAAAATTTTTTTTGAGAAAAGCTACCTAGTTCAAACACTCAAAAATTCATAAAAAGTATTTGAAATGGGACAAAGGTAGAGCAATGATGAGTATCACTGAGTAACCGGGGACATGGGCATCACAATTGTCTGTCTTCGCGTAAAAAAGTCTTTTCATTATCTCTGAACAATAGTATGATGGTCACTCACACTGAGTAACTGGGGGTACGGGCATCCCTCATGTCTACCTTCACGTCAAAAGGTGAAAGTGATCCTAATTACTACTTTTCCCACATTAACTTGACAAAAGAAATTGTTCAAATGTTTGAAATAGAGTGGAGCCTCCAAGATTTAAATCAAGAGCAATGGGTTGTCTATTGTCAATTGTTCATGTAGACATTGCCTTCATTTACCAACTGAACATCACCCACTAAGGTATATGATTTTCTTCAATGGTTTTATTCAAAAGGGTTATTTTATTTTCATATGTTTTTGAATGATGTATTCTAAATGCTATAACTTGAGATTCCCGGAGTATTATCTCTTAACCATTGTAGAATTTTTATGTATCTTAATACTAGTGTTTATGACATTTTGTAGTGGGTATCAACCTATTTTCAACCTTGAAATCTCATTTGAACACTCATTCCCCACTCATATCTTTCACAATTCAGTTATGTGGTCACACAATTCCTTGCTTCATTCTTTTACTTGTGTGCACTCATTATCTTTTTGAATGTTGTCAAAAGGGGGAGAAACATCAATTGTGCATAAATTGAAAATTTTGTCATCATCAAAAAGGGGGAGAATGTTGGGTTCTCATATTGGAGAATGTTGGGTTACAACAAGTGTTTAAATGTTTTTGATGATGAGCAATACTAATTGATGTTATGTTTGTTTTTGATGATGAACATTTCATGAACAAGACAAAATTGATGTGTTATGAATGTGTGAAACATGATGAGAATGACAATTGGATGCAAATGAAACACATGTTTTATATGTTAATTATATCTCACTAATTATGTCTTTTAATGTAGGTGTGAATGTACACAAGACAAAGCCGAAAATCCAAGTGCAAAAGAACAAGACAAGTTGCTGGAATAGTGCCCTGTCAACAGATGAATAGTGCCCTGTCAACAGATGAATAGTACCCTGTCAACAGATGAATAGTGCCCTGTCGACAGATACACTGCCCTATCGACAGATGAATAGTGCCCTGTCGACAGATACACACAGAAATCTATTTCCAGAAAGCCTAGTCTTCTGGATCTTGCAACACTATTTGTTCCTGTCGACAGCAGCAAGTCGGCTGTCGACAGACAGAGTTTTCTGAAGATCTAATGGCTGGGATATGATCTATATTTTGGTGTTTCCTTTTAGCATTACTCTCTATGCTTGGACACCACTATATATGGATCATATGAGGCTATTTTCGTAGCAAGGAGCCACCATACCAAAACCTTAAGCAAAGGTCAAGAAGAAGGCTTTCTTCCTGCTGCCCTGCTTCATCTCTCTGCCCAGAACAAACAAGAACAACCTTCCAAGCGAAGTTGAAGCCGGTTCGTCCGTGGTTCAAGCTTCTCCATCAACTGATACTTGTCAAGATGAAGCTTGGAGTCTTCTGGATGACCAACGAGAAGATATCTACATCGGGATTTGATTCTTCATCTCAAAACTCTTCTCCTTTCACTACTTTCATATATCTGTTTGTGTGCACTGATTTGAGATCAGTACGTGGATGTTGTGGAAGTGTGGATTGTTGTTCTGATTGCTTGTTTGCATCAGACAATGTGGTGTGTGGATCAGATCAAGGCTAGAGGATCTGATCTATTGTGAACCTGATCTAGCGTGTGTGTGTGTGGTTGAGCCAGTGCGCTCGTGTGTGTGTTGTACTCAGTTGTTGAGTAGTGTGTCCTCACTGTGTGGGGGGTGGACGTAGGAGTCACGTGGTGTGATCTCCGAACCACCTAAAAAACCCTTGTGCACTGTGGTTTGACTTGTGGTTTGCATTGTGTTGCGCTAGATGCATGCCTAGGGATTTCGTCTACACATTACTTATTGATTTATTCACACACGTTGAATCAGATCAAAGGGGTTTTGATTGAGTAGATCTTTTACTACGAAGTAATTTTTAAATTGCCTAAGTTACCGCTGCAAATCTATTCAACCCTCCCATCTAACTTTTCCATTACCGAATATCCGATCCTAACAACACTCCATTTAAAATTGTTTTTCTTTCTTCCCACCAGGTTAAAGGCGATTTGGGGAAATTGGGTTCTTCCTAGAAGCATCTGGAGTCGCCCAGACAGAATATAGAGCTAGCACTGGCGGAGCAGAGGGGCTGCTGCATCTGGTGGTTCGATGGCGCATGCAGTGTGTACTGGTGCAGAGGCCATGGCAGCAAGGGCACAGCGCTTAGGAAGATGCTGGGCCGGATCTGCGGCCAGGGCTGAAGGCGGCCAGATCTGGCGGATGGCGCAGGCTGCTGGCGATGGTGCTGTGCTGGCGGTTGTGCTAGCTGGGCATGGCATGAGCTGGCGCGGTGGATGGAGACCAGGGGTGCGCAGTGAGGCGGCTGCTGAGGTGGCGCAAGTACATGCGCGGCCTGTGGCCAGGAGGGATGGGCGCGATGGTGGTCCGATGGCGCATGCGGTGGTGTTGTGCGGCGCGGGCTGGGGTTGTACAGATCCGGTGCTGGGCGCGGTGTGGATCTCTTGGAGCGGGCTACTGGGCTGTGAGCGATGAAGCCCTGGTGTGCAGCAGATGCAAGACCAGATCTGGATGTGTGTGCGCGCCTGGTTCCTGGTGTGCGGAGGCCGTGCGAAGTAGACCTGCAGTTGGCTATGGCGCTTCGAAACTGGGAGCGCAGGCTGACGTGGCAATCCTGGTGCTGCTGCATTGGTGATCCGGGAGGCGCCCAGGCATCTATAAAAGGACCCGAGGTCCTCTTCTCCGGGGCTGGCTGGTTAGAATTGGATAGGAAATTTTTTTTCAGTTTTATTTCCTATATTTTCTTCTTTAGCAAAGCTGGGAGGGGGTTCGGCAGTCAGATTTTTAGTAGTTTTATTTCTGCTATTTTGTTCATGTACTTCTTCTTTCAGTAGAGCAGGAGAGCTGGGATTTTGGGGTTTCCTTTGGCATTTCGTTCTGTAGCTTTTCTTTCAAGCAGAGCATGGAGGTGTTGTTGATTCGAGCTGTGCAGTTTAGTTTGTGTTTTTATGATCTCTTTTAGTCCAGATTTTTAGTTCTGCTGTGGAGGATCCAATGGAATTTTTCCATTATTTCTGTGTTTAGAGTTTGTTCCAGTGAGATTGTTCTTCCATTTATTCTATGTTTAGAATTTGTTGTTTCTTCCCCTCTTCTGGAGATTGGGGGGGGGGGGGGGGGGGGTTTGTGCCGAGATAGATGTATGGGCTGCTGGGATTGCCATTTCTTTATTTTCTTCTGAGTACATTGCTGAGATCGACAGCTCTTTATCTTCTTCTGTGGAATCTAATTTTGCCATTTCGTCTGTGTGGATATATATATATATATATTTTTGTGCATGCTAAAGAGTTAGATCCAGTGTTTTCCATTTCTTCTGTGTTATGTGAAGACAGCCAGGAGATCTACTGCAACAGGGGGCTTCTTCTTGTATTCTGCATCTGAAGACTCTCGGGGTTGTGTACTCCAGGAGATGGCAATTGGGCTGTTGGAAGGGATTCAACATCTAGTTCGACTGTTGTGTGAGAGATCCAGGGGTTGGTTCAAGTTTTTGAGTTTTTTCTTCATCCCTTCCGATTGTTCTGCATCTTTTCTGGTTCGGCATTTTTAGGGGGTTTGGAGAGTTCTAATTTCAAATCGTTGGGCTACTGGGAGGTTTGGTTGTCGGAGATAGTGAGATCGACTCAGTGTGTTGTAGGATACAGTAATCTTAAAATTTAGTTCATGTTAGTCTCCATGCAAATCTTTGATTGAGTTCTTTAATTTCTTTTCGGTCTCACTTTGATCCATGTTCTTCAGTAATAGCAATAGAAATCTAATTTAGCAACTTTAAATTTCTGTTACTTATTTTCTGTCCAAGTCTTGAGCTGTGAGAATAGTGATACGGTGTTTGTGGAGAGTTATGATTACGCATCCCCTAAGCTGTAGGGGTAAATTGGTTCGTTGGTTTCTAGTTAAACTTTCTATGTACCGGTTTGATCCCTCAACTGTGAGGGTACATTGATTTCATTTCTCTTTTTATTTCAATTCAGCTTGTCCCTTTATTAAATTTGATCCATCAAGATTGTGAGTGATTTGGTCGGTGCTGTTTACACATTCATTTTTAATGCACTGTCGATAGAGATTTCAAGTCTAAGTAGTTTAATTCAAGCTTTATTCTGCCTCTCCGTGGATATGACCTGTTCTCACCATTGTGCTAGTTCTTCTTTATGATCTTATGTTTGTGAGACAGTTTAGAGGAAGTGCGCATTTTGACGTGTGTGAAGAACTCTGGACAACGAAGATGCACAGTCAACAATGTTGTGCGTTCAATTGCCCTTTGACAACAAAGTTCCATTTAACAAACAAAACAAAGTACTATATTCTCTCGTTGTCTATTGACAACAAAAGTACTATATTCTCTCTCGGCTAACTACGGATAACCAAAGTGCAATTACTATCTCGATTGACGAAAGTTAATCAAAAGTGCTATACTATTTTGATTGATGAAAATCAATCAAAGTGTAATTTACTCTCTATATGGCCACCTACTTTCTCTCTCCTTGTTATACATGTTGTTTGCTATTGCTTGACATTGACGTTTCTTGCTATCATGTTGACATCATTTTCTATCGTGACTTGACCTTAATCATCATGCTATACTCGATTCATCTGCTATTTGAACCATGTTAGTTGTGGTATTACTTTCTGGACTTTACATGAATCTCTCTATCTCTAGATACTCTGCCATTTAATATGTTAATCATTTAAAGCATGCTTGATCCTGAGATTTAAGTCCTGCTGGGCGTTATCACTCACCCTTCGTTATTTGTCTTGTGTGTCTTAGGTAAGTCAGACTTTGACGTCACACACATCAAGGGGAATGGACCAGAGTGTTGAGCGACCTGGAGTCAACTCATGAAGTTACCCTAGTACACTGGAGTCTAGTAATTATTGTTTTAGATTTTCTTTTCAATGTAGTGATGTCATTGAGCCTTGTGCGTGGCTCCGAATTAGTGGTTGTAATAGTCTTAGTGAAATTTCCGATGAAATGAAGAGTTTTATTCCCATTTATTGTTCATTGGATGCTCTGATTCATTCAACTGTTGTACATTTTACTCTACTATATACTTTGCTCACGTCTCCCCGATTTATTACGCTGCTAAATTGGCGGGGCGTGACAGGTACACTTCCACGGTTTGATTCGACCTCCACGCTGTTGCAAATGATCTCTCGGTGTTAGGAGATCTTCTCCACCTTCAGAAGAACCTCCCCCTTGAAGTAGATCATCGGTGCAGCCTCTGGTTCATCGGATCAACCCTCTCAAACTCTCTCTTTTTCTCCTCGAAACCCAAAAGCCCTAGCTGAGCCAAAGTCCTCCCTTTGCAAAGATGACCTAGCTTTATAGGTGATTGGGGTCATAGGCAACCTAGGAAAGAAGAGTCCTGACCATTGCAGGGTTTCTATATCTGCTTCCCAGAAAATCGGGACAGTTTCAGATCTAGAATCCCAAACATAGACGGAGAAGTTAACGGCCACTTTGCTGCCGTCAACTAGAAATAAACGTCAATCGATGTTGACGTCTAGATCTTCTGGCCAGACTATAAACGACACATGTATTGTCGTCAACCAGCTCTTAACGTCAATTGATGTTGACGTTAAGAAGAATTTTGGGCAGAAAATAAAAACATAACAACAGCCATACAATGTATAGAAAACTAGGGCCTTATAGTTTGGGAGTTTGTTCTTACAGAACTTTTGATTATGCTTCATGTTCCACTCTTTTTTATGTTGCCAAAAAGGGGAGAAATGTTATATTCTGTGAAAATTGTTGTCATGTTTTGTCATCATAAAAAATGGGGAGATTGTTGAGTTGTGTGTTTTGATGATGACATTTTGTACACAATCTGATGTCATATTATATATATGTGGAAGATTGTTGAGTTGTGTATTCATTTGGATGATGACTAAAAACCTTCATGTTGATGATGTTTACACACTCATACTTTGATTTTAATGATGACGACAACATTTGGTTGTGGATGATGTCCAAACACTTACACTTTGATTTTGATGATAACATATTGTACATATTAAATTGATGACTAAACAACATGTTTTTGATACTTAATATTTATATGTTAATGATAATGACATGTTTTGATGGTCCACTCTTCATATATATAGGTTTACAAAGTTTTGTCAAAGTAGTGTCGACTCTAGTTGAAGATCAAGTCGACACTAGCTGCCAGTTAGGTCAACTCTAGTTGAAAATCAGGTCAACACACAAAGTCTGCCTAGTAAGCTCCTGAAGAATAAGTTACAGTAGTGTCGACACTAGTTGAAAGTCAGGTCGACACTAGCTGCCAGTCAAGTCGACTCTAGTTGACGGTCAGGTCGACACTAGTGTCTTGTCAGTAAACTGAAATTGATACTTAGTCAATAGTGTCGACACACATGCAAACTAGTGTCGACTCACATTGTGTGAAAACTCAGAAACATAAAAGGGTATGATATCCAATGGCTATGATTTATCCCTGGAGACTGTTTGGGAGATTCTATTATTACCAAAATGCCCATTCATCCAAGTGGCAATGAGAAAAAGGACTTCTGGACATGTGACAACGTTGGGTGCATTCTAGGTTTTTGTGCATATCCCTCCCACGTACAAGGGACTGCACAGAGGCTATAAAAGCTCTATTATCTCATCTGGAGTAGCCATCCATCAAATCGATCACAGAGGATGTGGGGATCAAGGCTAAGCAGTGGGAGAAAGAGTTGGAGTGCTGTAAGAGGAGAAGATCAAGGAGAAGAGCAGCAAAGCTGAGAAAAAGAAACAATCATGCAAAAGAAGAGTAGCAGAGGAAGGAGGAGCAGTCGTGCAAAGGAGAAGCAACAGAGTTGAGAAGAAGAAGTAGATATGAAGGAAGGTGGAAGAGGAAGCTTGTGCAAGAGCAGAAGCACGAAGCTCAGCATCTGTGGAAGAACTTAAGAGCATAAACTCAGATCTGAATTTCTCTGTAAATCAGATCTGAAACAGAGTATAGCGAATTGAGGCTGATTTGAAGGAGTTCAGATCAAATTGGTTGAGAAGTACAACCAAATGATGCGTTTGTGCAAGATGATTTAAAGCACAACTTCAACCCTCAAGATCTGAAGATTTTGAGTTCAAATTCATCAGTTCAAAGGAAATTGGGCAAAGTCGAAGGACTGGTGTTTGAAGATTTGTCTCTCTTAACTCTGCTCTTCATGTGAATTTGTTTTTCACTTTTAAACTTTATTCAAAACTCATTGAGTGCTCCTACTAGTGATAGGAGTGTTGATCCCATACTGTGTTTGTATGTGGATTGAGAAGGTCTGTCTGACCTCGAAGTTGTGAATCAACGAATAAGTTGTGTAATCAACGGTTGGGAAGTTGTGAGTCAATGTTCAAGTTGTGAGTCTGCAGTTGTTTAAAGCTGTGAATCAGCGGTTTAGTGATGCCTCATTTGGTTTGAGTGAGGGGTGGACGTAGGTCTCCGTTTGAGAGCCGATCCACCTTAAAAATATCCTGTGCCTTGGTTTGATGTGTTGATTTTCCACGAGAATGCTTACATAGGATCTTGATCACCTTCTAAGTACTCACAAACGTATAGATAGATGATATAATGTGCTTTAGATTCCTATAAATTAATCAAATCAGTGGGTACCTATTTGAATAGAGATTTTAATTTGACATATTTTTAATTACATAAGGTTTTTGTTGCAAATCTATTCAAGCCCACCCCCCCCTCTATATTTGCCATTTCATTGGATCTTCGATCCAACACTTTTGACGCGAGCCAAAACACTTGGTTAGGTGAAATGAACCTAGTTACTTAGTGATAGAATAAAGTTTTCATTGCTCTATCTGTATCTCTCTAGTTTTCTGACCAATATCTTTTTGAAATTTTGTAGGAACAAATTTACATTGATTAGAATAAGTATCATCATCAGTGTAAAAAGATTATTCTTAACATGTGTTAACAGTAAAGCTTTAAAACATACACATATTAAATAATAATACTACTCATGTGCCTACAAGTGTTTTGCAACTTAGTTTAAATGTGTTCAGTATTAATGATTGACATAACCTTGTTCTTAGAGTGTATCTTTAAGATGAAACTGAGTATACAATTATTTTAGTCTTTACGTTTGAAGTGTCTCATATAGAAATATCATAAAAACTCATTGATTCACATGCTTGAGAATCAAAATAGATCAGGAGTGTGAAGAAGTGATAAAGACTCCCCCGATCATGTAACTCCCCCTCACAAGGTGAACATGAGAATTATTGAAGAAGATTTGAATAATAAAGTGCCAATGCAATGTGAGAGGCAAAAATTATTAGCAAGAAGAAGAAGACTTTTATTTCAAGAATGAATTGGAAGATATCAAGGATGTGAAATTTTGTACAAACTAAGCTCTCTTCTTAAGAATAAAAATCTGTTTTCAAATACAGGCTTAGTAAAAATGTCTACAATTTTCTTTTCAGTGTCAATAAAGTGAAGCTCAAAAGATTTCATACCAACCTCATCTCTTAAAAACGTGTGCCTTATTTCAATGTATTTTGTTCGTGAATGTTGAATTAGATTTTTGACAGATTGATTGCACTAGTATTGTCACATGAAATAGGAATACAACCTAAGTTGTGATTATAGTATAGGAGTTATGTTTCACCTAGTGAATTTGAGTGTCACAACAACCAGTCGCAGCATATTCAGCCTCTGCAGTGAATAGAGCTACTGAGTGTTATTTTTTAGAAGTCCAAAAAATTAGACATCCACCTAGGTATAAACACAAACTACTAATATTTTTCTATTAATCTTACAACTAGCATAATCAACATCACAGTAAATAGTTAAATTCAGTTGATAACTAACAGAGTACTAGATGCTAAGATCACATGTCCCAACAAGATATTTAAAAAATCTTTACATAAAATATCTTTGTCACTTTACTCCCCTTCTTATATAACTCTTTTTTACTCATTTCATCCTTGTCTTATAAAAAATACAAATATATATTTATATTTCCAATATAATTTATATGATGGTCGGATTTATTAGATCGTAGCAATATGATATACTCAATTAATATTGTTAGGCACAGTCGGCTCAGTATAATGTTATTATTATTATTAAATTTAATCACAAACCATATCAACCCGAGACGTATCTATATACTACTAATAATACTCAATTTTAGATGTACACATGGCAGCACCAGAATGACTTATTTCCCGCCTAAACTCTTTCTCTCAGTCTTGGTGCTGTCACGTGGCAGCACCAGAATATTCAATATTTTTTCAAAACTCACAAATACATCTTCTCCTTTAACATAGCTATTAAGAAGGTAAGCCTCCTACCTAAAATCATGAAAAAATCTTATTAAATCGACATACTAAACCTTGATAAATATTGCACATAAATTTGGAAACAGGGAAGCCTCAACCAGCTGCCATAAAATTTTCCTCACACCGATTTCTATCTTGCCAAAATATTTGAAAACATAGTTGTTAAAAAATTTTATAAATTATATATATACCGACTCAAAAAAACAAGTGAGGCACTTCTTTTGTTTTTCAAATACCGTCCGACCGTTCCTCCATTTTTCAAAAACTTTCCTCCGTTCTCTAAAACCTTCCTGAAATGTATAAAATCTTTCTGTTATTAAAGATTCTATATCAACTTTAAAATCTTTCTGTGTTTAAAGATTCCACTTTCCTCTGTTTTCTAAAACCTTCTTGAAATATATAAAATCTTTTTGTGATTAAAGATTCCATACCAAGCTTAAGATCTTTCTGCGTGGTGTTGTACACACCAGTCGCTGTACTTCGCCGCGGCACCGACAGAAAGGCCACTCCTTTTGCTCGGGGGCGGGGGGTGCATTCGAGCTGGGTTGCGGCGGCGGGAATAGAGGGACGGGGGCAGCGGCGTCCTCCCTCGTCGCACTCATAGGTGCGAGGCGGGGGCCGCTGTGTCGACGGCTTCGGACGGGGGGGGGGGGGGTGCCTCTAAGAAGCTGCTGGGGGCGGAGGTGACGACGCTGAAGAAGATTATACCCCTGGGTCTCATGTTCTTCTGCATCATGTTTAACTACACCATCCTGAGGGACACCAAAGATGTGCTGGTGGTCACGGCCAATGGTAGCAGCGCTGAGATCATTCTCTTCCTGAAGACGTGGGTCAACCTCCCCCTGGCCATCGGCTTCATGTTCCTCTACAGCAAGCTCTCCAAAATCCTCTCCAAGGAGGCGCTCTTCTACACCGTCATCACCCCCTTCATCGCCTTCTTCGGGTTGTTCGGCTTCATCATGTACCCTCTCAACAATGCTATTCACCCCACAGCGCTCGCCGACAATCTCCTGGCGGTGCTCGGGCCGAGGTTCCTCGGCCCCGTGTCCATACTGAGAATATGGAGTTTCTGCCACTTCTATGTCATGGCCGAGCTCTAGGGCAGCGTCGTGATATCGGTACTCTTCTGGAGATTTTCCAATCAGGTGATATGTGTTTTTTTAATCCATCTATCAATTATATTAAGCACACATATGCATTTGCTGGTTTTTAAGTTTTCCCAACGGTTTCTGGTGGTAATGCCATGTTTCTTCTGTTTTTAGCATCTAACTATTCCTATAAAAATGATGTGTTTTTTAAGTTGATGTCTACATATGCATTAAAGATGTTAATTTTTACCTTCTATTGCTCTTGAATTGTTCTGAAGTTTTCAAACTATATTAATTTCTTTGCTAAAAACAAAAACTAGCTGTCTGTTACATGTATGATTATGCACTTTTTATATGATCCCTTTGGCATCTGGATTCTGCACTGATATGTTCGCAGTGCAGTCTGATTATTTTGGTCTTCAAGGCAACTTTTGAAAAGTTTGAAGCACTGAATACTCGAGTTTGCTTTTCATCGAAAGTCTACATCTCTTCTCCTTTAAGAATGGCAATCCAGCTGCGTCAAACATCATGCTATCTTTCTCCTGTTGCCACTAATTAGACATTCTGCTACTTTCAAAATTTTGATAATTGCGTCATTCTTCTTCTTTTATTAACTTCGTTCTTCGTCGGTTGGTGCCACCCAGAAATCTGTTTAAATGAGTTGCCCCCTTTTGTGGTCATTGTTGTTGATGCTCTTCATGTTTCTGCAGATTCCAACTGTTGACGAAGCAAAACAATTTTATTCTCTATTTGGTCTTGGAGCAAACATTGCTCTCATATTCTCTGGGCGCACTCTTAAATACTTTTCCAACCTACGCAAGAATTTAGGCCCTGATGTTGATGGTTGGGCAATATCTCTCAAGGGAATGATGAGCATTGTGGTGCTTCTGGGCCTTGTGATCTATGGAATATACTGGGGGGCAAACAAATCTGCGAAGCGAAGAAGACATATATAGAAAGGGAGGGGCTACCAGGAGCAACAGGCGCAACAGTAAATACCGATTTACTTTTTTTTTCTTCTTAATATTAAATTTCTATTTCAAAATTGGATTTTGTAAGATAACAATTTTCAATTTATAGTTTTTTAAAATATATAAAAAATATCATTAAAAATTATGCATAGTAAAGTCCAAGTGTATCATTTCAATTTATAGTCCTTCCCTCACCTTATGCACTTCATGCTCCTTATAGTGCTAAATAATTTATTTTATTTATGCAGTATATAATTTAGATTATCAAACTACACGAAATAACTATACATACTCGACGAAAGTCCAAATGTATCAGGTTGAAGACAAATAAGCTGCAGTGGTTAGATAAAGATGACCAGACATTACACTAGCAAGATATATTAGGACCTTCATTTATTCATAAGCCACATCATGAATTTGGGACAATCCAAAGCGTCCCAGTTTGTATATGTTTTTTATAATGTTTTATACTAACATAATTAATAGCATTAGAAGACAAAATAGATTTAGAAAATACTCATTTTCCTCCTGCTGAAATCTTTTTGGCCTTCCAGCTCTCCAACCTGAGGAATGCCCTCCCCCACCCAATTTTTCTCAATTTTTTTCCCTCATGTGCGTTCAGTATCTCCATGAAACACTGTAGGTATTACCATTTTGTAAAAATTACATCATTGCTTTGAAAATTTTTCTGATCTAGACAGTGCATTGTTTTCATGTATCTATATATCTCCTTCTTATCCAATTTTTTTGGATGTTGTTTGACATGTATTTCAGGTATGAAAGGAATATTAATGGTAAGAATATCTATCCCATTGAGACAGAAGATGGCCATAAACTGCAAACACAAGACACAATATCTATGAATACATGATTAAGTGAACATACACCAAAGAGATGTTCTCTGTAATGGAACCTACACATGTCCTCTGCAATGGTTGTGTTTTAATGATTGATAATTCCTACCAGTTTAATATCTATATGTTTTAATGTGCTTATGTTCCTAATATATATATAGTTTGTATATTCTGAGTTTCAGATTTTTTTGTTTTTAATTTAGTCTATGCCAGTTTCCACCATTTTGAGCCACCATGATTTCATTTTAGAGAGCATTGGAGTAGACACTGATCTGTTTTTTTTTCTGAATCTGAAATTTTCTTTTGATGCGAACAACATGAGGAATGCCCTCCCCCACCCAATTTTTCTCAATTTTTTCCCTCATGTGGGTTTAGAATGGAATGTAAGGATAAAATATGCTAGAAAGCAGCATACTTTCCCATAACAAATCGTCAAATAAGAATTATGTTTCTTAAAAAATTGTAGTAAGAACTAAAACTAAAGAGTACAATATACATTTACAATAAAATCACATGTCAGTTGTCATAGGTATTTGTCAATACTGATATGTGAAGCAGAGATATCATCATAAGTCCATTTGGCTTAAAGGTGTTTGTTTAGAGTGTGTTCACGGATGCAGCGGCAGTGAGCTCTTTGTCCATTCTCTCTCACACATAATTTTCTAAGGAAGTAACAAGGAAAAAGGCCAGTTGGGGACTAGACGAACATGATCCAAGTCTGAAACACTTGAAGTGCAAGGGAAGGGTGCTCTTTGTACTCTTTATTATCATAAGAATGAACTCTCTGATTTAAAGTCTTGATTTAAAGTCTGATAATTGTATAGATGAGTAAGTAGTTATAATGGCCACTTCAAAAGCACAAGGCAGTAAGTAGTTTTGCAATATCAATCTAACATTGCCTTCGGATAGCTTTATCATCATCATCATCATCAGAGCCTTATCCCATTATTTCAGATAGCTTTATCTAACGTATAAATTAACAAGCCTGTTAGTAGGTGAATGGGATCTAAGAATGCCCACAACTGCTATTATATAAAGTGTAGCACACAAATGTTATTAAAGATTGGGTGTTCACTGCTTACATGGGGCTGGGTTCTAGAACATAAGGTTAAGCAGAAAAATGCACAAAAGGTTAAGCAGAAAAATGCACAAAATATCATTCATTGATAGATACCAAATATATAAACATAAGGTTTTTTTTAGGATTTTCAGTTGTCTGTTGGATGTGTCTTGGATATGAGGCTTTTTTTGTATGTTTGAAATTTTAAGTTTTCAATTTAATGTGTCATAGATTATTCCTTCCATTTCACTTTAGGGTGGCCAGTAAGCATGTCAATTATAATTGTCAGTTCTTCTCTTTAGAACTAGATGGTAACTAGAGTGTGTATCATCTTTGAAATGGGTGCAATGTACATCATGCTTTTTTTAATGAGTTCATGGGTTCATGCAAACCTGTTGATCTTGCAGTAAGCTATTCTGTGTAAGGGAAGACATGTTTTTGCACTTAATATCTGGAGGTTATTATTAGCTAAATGCATTTGAATATGTCATTTCAAATATCCCTGAGCCTTAGTGTTTCTGAAATCCTGTGCACCTATATAAATTTTCTGAACCTAGCCTTTCGAAGCAATTACAATCAAAGAAAAGCCTTTTGAAAATCAAATTCTCTTATGTTTGCTCTCATTATATATATACCATTGGTAGAAAATAGCTTCAACTGGATATCCATTTTTCTTGGAAGCCTGAAGGGATACAACCTTTTACAAAGGCAGGGTAGCCCTAAGTCCAACATGGTATACAAATAGGAAAAAACCATGGACAACTAACAAATGTACCTTTGTAGGAAAAAACCAAAAAATATAAAGAGATATTAATCTAGATGGTAATATGTATCTTTTGTCCTTACAAGTAGGGAGTAAAAATTAACTGTAAAAGATACCAAACGAAGTATATTTCTAAAGAAACTTAACAGTTTTTGATTAACGCTAAACAATCAACTTATCTGGGTGACAACTCTAGCCCACCCACTCACCCCTGATAACTAAAACCCATCAAATAAAAAAAAGAAAATAAATAGGGATAAACTGTACATTTTTTTGCTCAGAAAAGAGGTAGATTATAGATGGATAGCCATATCTGTGGGTAAGCTATCCACTTATCAAAATAGAGAGATTAGTAAATATAAGTGAAATTAATAAGGAAAATCCCAATATTTAGGAAAAGCTGGTATGAAGCATATTTCTGATATGGAGCAGATCTATGGGTTTGGTCCTACTATCAAGCTTAGGGATGGTGCCACTGCAATGGCCACAAATTGCTTGATGCTCAATGAAGTCAAGTTCCTTTCCATCCTTCTGTTGATGCATTTGACTTTAAGGTTTATTCATCCTTATTGCACATTCCAGCACATTGTATGTCTAATTATGCTTCCTCAAATATTAGATGTTTCCTGAACTTATATGTTTCAGTCAGTGCCTAGGCCATATGGAACTGTATAACGCAACCATCTTGTGAGCTACTTTTTTATTTATTGGTTTATAATAACCCTGCTTGGCTTTTGCTGTATTAGAAACTTCTTTTTCCTGCTCACCATTTCTGACAGTGTCTTATTCTTTATTGAAAAATGTTATTATTGCCTTCAAACCTTTTTAATAATGTTGGTTCTTGGTAGTCAGGTACCTTTTATGGTAGTATCTTCAAGCATACTATTGAGAAAAATGTTTTAACTATTAAAGCATATATTTCTTTCTTGAGTTACATGTAATATGGTATAGAAATATTTATAAGAGCTTGAAACTTTTTTAGGCATATATATGAATTCCAAATTTTGATATAGTAAAGGTCTTATTCTGAAACAAGAGTATGATCTTACTTTCATATCATAATTTCTGAATGTGGATGGTGATTGAGTGATATCATATTTATTATAGTTAGCCTGTGGGCAGAATAGATATTTATCTGCAATTGCCATGTTTGACTAGGTATGAAGAATCCAGCAGAAGGTTCCAGCATGCTTTAGAGGCGTGTGGGGTGAATCGATCTCTCATCAAGCAAGGAGTGAAAGAAGGTGACACTGTGATTGTTGGTGAGGTATGCTTTTATAATAGAAACATTGTTATTCAACTTTTAATATTTCAACTAACCCCACATTCAAAAAAAGATTCAACTAATCAACCCCCCTCCCTGACCACAAAAGGGAAAGTTTGGTTTTGTTAACTATCTATTAATTGGAGTCTTTATTTGATTGGTTTTGAAACCCCCATTTCTTTTCTAAAACATTCATTGATAGATACCAAATACATAAACATAAGGTTTTTTTTAAGATTTTCAGTTGTCTGTTCGATTTTCAGTTCCCTGGATGATCAGTTATTAAATTTTCCTCTATCTGTTTTATAGACTTTTCTCTATCTGTTATTTAATCGTTTGATAATCCCTACCAACTGTAGAAAAAATGATTATTATTGGATGCCAATAAGGGATAATTTAGAATTATGCATACCAGTTTCATTTTATGAGATTAATATAGCTATTCTGGAAATTCTATCTTTGGTCTATTATATAGCTTTTCTGTCTATTATAATTATGAAGAAGTGTAGTAAAGTTTAAATGGTTGTGGAAACAACAGAGTCTAAGAAAATAGAATATCTAATATATAGTGTTACAAGCATTAGTCAAATAGAATTCATTTTCTTTCTCTTAAGATTGGAGCTTTAGTTTTTGGTTTAGGGTTTAGTTTTTTTTTAGATATCATAAGCAGTTATAAGCATATATAGAATTCATTTTAGTGTCCTAACATTTTATGAATTTCATTTAATGTGCTTTTAGCACTGCCAAAAGTATTAAATTTCATTTTAGGCTTTTTAATGTGCATGTTAAACATATATACCAGAGGAGATCACAGCACTGCATGAAACCTGCCAGAAGCATAGCAAAATCTTATTTAAGTTTTAGTAATCATCTTTCTAGAACAAAATCATAGGCTATAACTCAACACACAGATTGAAGAATGGGCTCGGCAAATGCCTATGATAGCACACATGTGATCATCATAGAAGCATGATATAATAGCTGGATCTCAAAAGAGGCATGCACACTACCACAAAGCTCATAACAACAAGCAACTCTGTGTAGTTGTGCTACTGGTAATGGTACCAAATGGGAGGGTACATATCATCACAGAAGCACAAAACACTGGCCTAGCACAGTGCAAGAACTATTAGTGCACAAACACTACCCAAATGTGAGCATGCTACACAGAAGCAGGAGAGTTTTAAGGCCAAAAGACAACGACAGCAGGAGAGCTTAACGTCAATAGAGGCACACATACCCTCTTAAGCTACTTACAGAACTTATTTTCAAGCACATTATCCATTGGGTTTAACTTCTGTTAGAAAACATTTTATACTGAAAGTTATCAATGTGAAGTAATATAAATTTTCTTTGTGCATGTTAATTTGTTTTATGCTTATGTTCCTGAAAACATTAGTTTTATGCTTTACTATTTTAATTTGCATATGAAACTGTAGAAAAAAATAGCATTAAACTTAGGTTATTAATGTCAAGGTTGTACCTATTCAGTTTGAGCTTCTCAACTAACCATGCTATTCATTAACCATATATGCAGAGAAAGGAGCCTACTACTCAGCTTCTGTCCACTTTCTCATTGCCTCAACAGGTTTTTTTCTGTTCTATGCCATATATATTGATTTATTACCTATTTTCTAATCCCTGATTCTTTAGTATAATGGGGGGATTCTCTACTATTTTTTTCTTGGGAATCCTGTGTATCCTCTATTTCCTTTTAAGACATTTGGCAGACACAACGTCAGTTCTCTATGAAAAGAAAAACATATCCCACAATGCTGACCAGAGTAAGCCTCACAATGGACTGAGAAAAACAAACACCTCATCATTGAACATCCTATTTCAGAGTTTATAGGTATCAGACAGATATTCAGAAGTGCAGTGTCTATTTACCAACAGCCTCCTTGATTGCCATAGTGATAATTGCCATCAACTGAATAGTTTCATGCAAACATTCCCAAATCCAACAGGTTCAATGTTTTTCCCCACTCTTCCAATAAAAGTACCATATTTCTCATTGTTTCATTCCATAGCTTTTATCTGATTCATATAATAAATCATGTGTTTCCCCCTAAGCTTTTAGCATGGACTAAGTCCATACTTTATAAAACAAACCAAAGAATCTTTAGTACGAAAATGAGGAGGGTGCCTAATGTATATTTTTCATTCAGATTTCAGTGACTCCGATGACTACTCTGAGTCCTGATAAAAGGTTGTCATGTGTGGACGTTCAATTGCTACTTCAATGTGAAACATTCAAACTAAAATGGCAAGCTAAATGGATAAACACTTGCACATATGACAACAAATGAAGCTTTTAAACAAATATGTTCGAAGGGTGATCTTGATTTCACTGACATACATCAACCTCCGAGACTTTTTCTGGCACTAAGTGATCATTTCTGTCACCCAAACCCAGGTTGCCATACTGACCCCATCCCCAACCATACAAGTCCCCATCCTCTATGACTGCAACTATATGTTCAGCACCTGCAACAACCATTTTGATAGATACACCCTGCAGCAACCATTTTCACTGTCTCACACACTCTATCTTCTTCTTCTACTACTTTTTTACAGAAAAAAGATATCCTGATTTTTTTACAAAGGGGCAAATCATTGGTTCTTCTTCTACTTTTTTATTTTTTACAGAAATGCATGATTAAGTACATCCAGAGCTACCTAGGTGATATATATCCTGATTTTTTTTCACAGTCTCACACACTCTGTACACTAACAAAGTGTAGCCTGATTTTTTATTTTGTTCATACAAACTTCATTTGATACATTTGCTTTCTTACTATTTGACCATACTTTATTTTGCTCTTTATATCAAAAGTATGAAATTTTGTTGGAGACTTTTTTTTCCTGTCAACTGATAGTTTAATGTTCATTTTATACATGCTATTACTTCGTTTGAGGCTTTTTAAAAAGGGGCAAATCATTGGTTCTGCCCATTTGTTTTTTTTATGTCATGAGTTTGTAAAGCACATATTTTGAATTTGTATTATATTACCAGGGCCTTCCAATGAAATATTTTCAATGTTCTAATTATTTTGTTTATTTTTTATTATTTTTAGTATATCAAAAAATTTATTCTACCCTGAATATTTATTTTTGGTACTTGCCCAGGAGGAACATAGCAATATAGTTTGTCTACTATTTTTGGTGCTTGCCCAGGAGGAACATAGTAATATACTTATTTTTGTTGTGCATGTCACCAATTGCATTTTATATACATGCTTTACATTTCATAGACAACAACAGAACCTAACAGGGTGTGTATGTTAATTCATTTTTTAATGTGCAGTGAAAGTAGACTACTACTCAACTTATGTCCACTTACTCACTGCCTCAACAGGTACTTGCTTTAACAAGATTATTTTCTTTTTCTTTAAATAAAGTTCAAAATTTTTAAAATTATTTGCTTTCTGACTATTTATTTTTGTTGTTGTGTTTAAATGAATTCGTCAAAACCTTATTTTGCCCTTTTATATGTTTACAATGGTTGAAATTTTGTTTGAAGCATTTTAATGTGCATGTTAAAAATATAAACCAAATGCAGCACAATATGACATAGGGAAATTTTTGTGAAGACTTTTTATTTACTGACAATTCGGATTTATCACTATATACATTTCTTATGCTTCTTACTATGTTGTTAGATATGTTGTTTCTTTTTTATATAGATAAAGATGTTGGAGAAGTTGTATTTTATTGATATCTAACTTGAAAATTCAATATAAAAAATATTCAGAGTAAACAAATAATTCAATTCAATTTCAATATAAATGATATTTTTATACAGAAACAACTCTGTAAAATTTTTTAAATAACATTTTTATTAAAATAAAAAAATTTAAGAACTTTTCGTACATGGCACGCGTAAAGAACTAGTTATTAATATAGTACACGTCAATTCTAGAAAGAAATGGTACGGCGGGATTCGCGGGTTCTTAGCCTTCATCTATGCCTCAACTTATCTGAAGCAGTATTTCATAAATTCTCAATTTACATTGGGGCGTCCCTTCACCCGTCAAGAGGACGATTCAGAACTCACGCGAGATGGCATTTGGTAGCGTCAACGTGGCACAAATATATTCGACCAATATCTGTGACCTCATCCTCCCACCATTCAAAGTCAAACTTAAGCAGCCCTCAGTTCCCAAATGCACAAGCAGACCGCCGGGCGGCGCATTTAAAAAATAAAATAAAATACACCGTACCTATTTGTTTAAAAGTGGTATGCCCGGGTTATGTTGGAACTATATTATTAACGAAGACAAATTAATTAGAAGTCTTTAATAGATATTTTATTTATTTTTAGTCTCTAATAAATATGTAATTATTACAGTAAGTATTATCTCTTGTTATAATACATGTTAAATCATGTTAGAATAAAAATCTCTTTATTATAATCAGAAATTTTTAATTAATTTTTTCTATTAATTATAAAATTTGAAAAAAATTTTATACACTTTCAAAAGTACACAAAGTGTAATCTACATAGGCAACTAACTTATATGGCACCATCCACATAAGTTGATAGTCCATATGATATCCCAAAAAATAGTGCTACATGACTAATTATCCACATAAATTACACTTTATGTACTTTTAAAAATACATAAAATCTTTTTCATAAAATCTAGACCCGAGCTACAACAACCCCTGAGTACCGTTTATGAAAAAAAATAAAAAATACACCCTATCGTGACAGAGCTACCAGCATAGACGCCATGTGATTTTTTTAATTTTACAATAATAATAATAAAAAGAATAGGTACAATACGCTTACGGCGACGTGCTGATTGGTCCCTCGCGTTAATATTCCAAACATCAGGGGTAGAATGGGAAATAAGAAAGAAGAGGGTGCCAGCCATCTGATGGTTCCCCGAGGCCGCGACATGCACGCGACACAAGAAACAGGGCCATCGAGACGCCGTGCGCGTGACCCCGTCGGCGTGACTCAGGAGGAGCTGCGCTTTGGGCGATCCAACGACTGAGATGGGTCCGACGCGTCCAGCAAGAACCGGGGGGTATTTTCGTCAGCGCGAACCGGGTGGGGGTGGGTGTGGTTCCTATAAAATGCCCCACCCCGCGGACCCAAGTAACTTTACTTCCGCGACGCAAGAACAAGTGCGCAGCAAAAGCGAGTTCGAGAAAAAGAAATAACAGAAGAGGAAAATAGGAGCTCCGGCGGCCCACCGTTGCTTCCGGCAGATCCGCCCGCTGAGGCTGATCTCCTCCCCCTCTGCTACCCTCTCCCTGCTCTCTCTCTCTCTCTCTCTCTCTCTCTCCCTCTCTCTCTCTCTCGCGTCTTCTCCGGCAGCGGGGATCTGAAGGGAACGCCGGCGCCAACGAGGCATCTCCTTGGGCGTAGCTCCCGAGGGGTGGGTTGGGCTGCCATCTCTGCTGATTGGCCAACGGAGTAACAGTGGATGATGGGGTTTTCCCTGACCCCGATGAAGACCTCGACGAGACTGCTGTGGAGTACGAGCTTCTTCCGCCACAAGGTCCACATCTGACCGCCATAGCGGGAACTGCTCCAAGAACAGGGGAACCCAAGGATTCCCCGCTTATATATTCGTAAACGTACAGTAATACAGAAGATATAGCAGCCTTAAGTGGTTCTGCTGCTACCGCAACAGTAGCAGTAGCGGTAGTGGTGGCGGCCGGGAAGATCGGCGGACGCGTGGGGTGCGATCTCGTCAGCTTGGAAAAGGGTAAGGGTGGTTTGGGTTGCTGGATTCACGACCAGAAGACGTGGTGAGATGTTGATGGACTCCCGTCGTGTGATCTTTGATTCGTCCTCGTCTTCGTCCACGTGCCACGGCAACATGCTCTTCCTCGGTGGCGGGAACCAGGTTACCTTCGGAGGTAAAACACCCAGCAATCCCGCCGATCTCTTCTATTTCTTTTTTCTCACATAGGATTTTTGTTCTTGTTCTTGAATTTGGTTGCATGATCTTGTTCGGCTGCTTTTTTTAGATCAACAAATTCTCCTCAAACGCTCTGTATGTTTTATCACTAGTTATTATATATCTTCGATTTACCGGGATACATCTGCTATCGCTTTCTATGCAATAGCAGGGGAATTCACCAGATTAATTTTCCGTGCTTCCTTTTTTTCTCTGTTCATCCGGAGTGAAGGGGGAGGTGGCAGATCGGTGCTCAACATGGAGGAAGGATGCCTCGGAGGCAGCGGTGCTGCGGGAAAGCGGAGGCCCTTCTTCAGCACCCATGAGCAGCTCATGACGATGGATGACGACTATTACTACTACGACGAGCAGATGCTGCCGGAGAAGAAGCGCCGCCTCACTCCCGAACAGGTAGGGCACCGGCTGGTATCAGTCCTCTGCGGCGCACCAACACCCTTTCTGTATATGTCACCTCTTTTACATTGTTGACCTTCTGCTTTTTTACTTCGATAAAACAGTAGTTTAGCACAGAGAAGTCGCTATTTTCTTGTTTTTTTCTTTCTAGCGGAGAGACGATAATAAAAGGGAGTAGTACGGGTTGGTATGTTTAATTTTCCAATTAAAAAGAAAAAAGCTAGCAAAGATGCTGCTGCTGCGATTATGGAATACTGACGCTGTTGAATTGGGGGGTGTGGGGATTTTGCGGATTCGATGGGGCCGCGAAGGTGCAAATGCTGGAGAGGAGCTTCGAGGAGGAGAACAAGCTGGAGCCGGACAGGAAGAGCGAGCTGGCGAAGAAGCTGGGTCTGCAGCCGCGGCAGGTGGCGGTGTGGTTCCAGAACCGGCGGGCGCGGTGGAAAACCAAGCAGCTGGAGCGGGACTTCGACCGCCTCAAGTCCTCCTACGACTCACTCCTCGCCGACCACGATTCCCTCCTCAAGGACAACATCTCCCTCCGCTCTCAGGTACTCCATAAACACCCGCCACCCCGTCTTTTCTCTCTCTTTGTGACCCAGTCATGACCACCATGTTCTTGTGCGGCGTTAAAAAAAAATTAAAAAAATCTGCAAGTTATTTTCTTGACAAATTCGCAACTTAAATTGTAGCTTCTGGTGTTGACATGCCTTTTAACTATATGAATCGTAATTTATTAAAAGATTTTTGAGAATCTTATGTAGTTTCAGAAAATTAAAACTATGTGTCTGCCTTTTATTGCATGTTTTAATGTGTGCTGATTTTTGCTTTAAAATTATAGTTTGCTCTCTTTTAAGATTTTATTGTATCGTTTTAGGTTTTCTTCCAAGAACCGAGCTGTTATAAGTTCTTCGAATGCCAGCTACATGTTCCGGCCCGAGTAGATCATCCATGCATCCCATCATATTCATACCTACAACCACATAGTTTTAAGATCATCTGAATTTTCTACTAATAAAAATGATGTTGGCAACACGCTGAATAGAATGTGTAGTAGTAGATCTGGTTCAGAAATCGTATAAACCACGGGACGAGGCAAGTCAACTTTGACAGATTCAATTAATCTGTGAGTGGGCCGCATGGAATGCATAGATTTGCAACGCTTAAGAATTTTTAGAAATTCGAGGACTTTTCTGAAATAAAAAATTTCCCCCAAATTTCAACTGAAAATAACATAAGAATCATATATAGATCATTCATCCTTCCTATCATATTCAAATCAAGCATACTGTTCCAGCATCATCCCAGTTGTTTTTTATTTGAGAAAACATCGAGTGTGAGGTGAACGGTGAAGGCCGAGTGTTGGATCTGGCTTAGAAACCACCTTTCCCTTATACAAAGGGCAGGTCAACTTTTCATCGGCTCGTGAACGGGGGGCGTCATGAAAGTCCATAAATCTAAGGAAAAAACTTGCTGCACATCGTGGGGAGGGTGGTATTGTCCATAAATCATATATATGACATGTGCAACTCTAAATCTAATATCGATATTTATTAGAATCCCCTGGTTAGAAACAAGAACAAGTTCGCATCATCGTGCGGGGAGTGGGGGCGATCTTTGTCGCTTTCTCCCACAGCTGGGGCTGACCCGGGCTACGGAGTGGATGCCTGGCCAGCCAGGCGGCTGGCGCTAGGCGGGCGGCGATGATGCTGTCCCCGCTCCGTGATTGCGAAATGATTGGATCATCCTCCCGCACTGCCCGCCTGCTTCCGCCCACAGCTGGGGTTGAAAAGAATAAAAAACAAAAAAAAGAGAGCCACAAGTTGTGTGTGTGGACTATTGCCTCCTCCACCATCATGAGCAAACAACTAAATAGGAAAGAAGAGCACACGGTGAAAAGCACCGCCGCCCACTTTGCCACCTGCCAACCACAAAAACAAAACAAAAGAAAAAGTTCCTAATTTGTTCGTCCCTCTTTTTCTTCATTTCTTCTCCTTCAACCAGTTCTTGATTTAATTTTAATAAATACGATCCGTTCTCTTTCTCTTGTGCATGCTTTTCCTGCGCTTCATGGGGGGGAAGCACAGATCCTCGCCCTCACGGAGAAGCTCCAGGCCAAGGACTTGCCGGCCGCGGGGAGCACCACGGAAGGCGGCACAGCCGCCGCCGGCGGGCTCATCGTGCAGGCTGAGGGGGCGGCGGCCTCCAACAACGACAACCACCTTTCCGCCGCTCTCTTCGGCCCACTGAAGGCTGATGACCATCTCAGCACGGGGAGCGGAGGCTCTGCCGTGGTCGACCAGGAGAGCCCCCAGCTGGTGGACAGCGGCAACTCCCACCTCCCCGACGACGTTGGCAGCTACCATGGAGGGTGCGGCGCCGGAGGCCTTGACTGCGGCGGCTTCCAGTCTGAGGAAGATGACGGGAGTGACATCGACGGGAGGGGGTACTTCCCCGGCGTGTTCGACGATACCGGTATGGTGGGCCACCAACAGCCGGAGCAGGAGGAGGCATGGAACGCGTTGAACTGGTGGATGTGGGCATAAAAAAGAAGCGGGGTCTCATCTCACCTCTACTGTTCTTCTCTGGCTTTGCAATCACTACTACTGCTACTGTTGCTGTTGCTGCCGTTAGTGTCACCGCTATCTACCTAGATATTGATACCTAAATCATAAATGTGCAGTTAGAGCCTTGCTCCATGTCTTTGTCTATGTATGGGGTCCAGTCATCACATATATATGTATGCGCTTATCTCCAATAAACTCGCGCCTAGAGGGAGAGACTCTTTCTATGGCTACTGTGATTGCCGTCCATGTCCTTGTTTTTGTTGTCGTTGTTGTCTCTGTTGATTTCTTAGGTTTAAGCAACTCTAAGAGCAATGCAAGAAACTTTGGTCTTTAAATGTTAAGCTTTTGTTTGCATATTTTCTTATGATTATGCCCCTTTGCTCGGTGAAGTTCATGCCCTCATTATTTCTCTCATTTCCTTTTTATTGTTCATCTTGTGCATGAGGGTCGCATCTTGATGGGAAGCTGCACAAGATTTGGCAGGTCTGAAGATGTATGTTGCGGTGGATCTTACTGTACGTTGGACCAAAATAGCATTATTTAAAAAACATTTAGTCAAATGGCAGCCTAAAATTTTTAATTAATAAAATAGCACATTTTTTACCAACAGGGTGACCGTTCAAAAAAAAAAATTGTAAAATATTAAAATCGGTCATGACATTATCGATTTAGTTGTCACACATTAACCAATTTGCCTAAAAGTGAGGCAAATCGGTCTTTTAAGGCCGATTTCTGTTGCATTTAAAAGAAAAAAAGAGTGTACAAGACCGATTTTTTTCAGCATTTTTTTAATCGTTCTCTCTTCCCACTCCCTCTTTCTCTTCTTCAAAGCCTCTCTCCTCTTCTTAATTTATCCTTTTTCTCTTCTTAAATAATCTATAAACACAATAAACTTAATTACTCATCTAATTTAGTTTCAAGAGAATGAAAAAGAACGTAAAAATGTAACAACTATGTAATAAAAATATATTCAGATGTTCAACTTATACTTAAAAGTCTTACATCGGGCTATACATGAGTCAATTCGGTCCAGTTTATGTATAATACTTATAATAATTTATGTACAATATTTATAATGTTAGTACTAATTCTCGCACATATGATAGGATATATATGGTTCATTGAACAGTACTTTGCTCAGGTTGACGATGTGAAACAAGTTCGGAACAAGTCATCCCTTGCAAGAAGATCCTCAGGTTTGTGGTGTCGACATCATAAGGGATGGTCCATCGACAGTGACACCGACCCATGGGTCAACTTTCGCCCACTTTATGTTGACTACAGACTCGATTGTCTGGATGTCGATACCAATATGCACGTAAGTGGCATCCTACTTGTTCTGAAATGCAATCCACCAAAATCTCACTCGTTTTGGTAACACAATCGACATGTATGTGGGCATCGAAGTCGAAACAATCAAGTTCGTAGTCAACATAAGGTGGCCACAGATTGACCCATGAACTAGTAGCACTTTTGAAGTGACCATCTCCTACAATGCCTGCACCCCAATCTGAGCGTTTTCTTACAAGGGAATGGCACCCTCCAGAACGTGTTCCATATGTTGTCGACCTAAGTAAAATTTATGTACAATATTCATAATTTTTGCACTTATGATAAGAAATATATGGTTCGTTGAACAATACCTTACTTAGGTCGACAAAATGGAACAAGTTTCAGGAGGTGCTTTTCCCTTGTAAGAAGACGCTCAGGTTGGTGGCACCAACATCATAAGAATTTGTCACATCTACAGTGGCGTTAACTGGTGGGTCAATCTGTAGCCACCTTTTGTTGATGTAAGGCCCTTGATTTTCATTTTGCTTGCTTAAAAATATATATGCATATAAGTGTATACTATTGATGTATAGATTATTGTGCATAGTATTTATTTATACGAATTGTATGAATTAGTGTTATTGTAATATGCATATTGTATACAAGTATATATATATATATATATATATATAATATATATGTTTAGGTGTGTGGTGTTATAAATTCTGCATATTTTAAGTGAAATTTTGTCGGCCAGTCGGCGTCAACATCGGCTGACGTTGACTAGGATTAGGCGGCAATATCAATGGATGCCCACTTTGGATAGGCGACCATAGATATGGACGCCAATACCCCAGACCAGTTACGTTTCCAGATCCGGAAACGCCTCCAGAAATTTCGCTATTTGTTTTAGAAACCGTCCCCAACGGCTCTAAGACTTACCCCTTTAGCATGTCTGGCCCTCAACCCTTTATATTACCCAGTTTTCGGCCAGATCCATCTTTTTGACTCTTGGGTCAAAAACCTAGCTCTTCTATGCGAAAACCCCAACTTGAATCTGAGAGATCTGACTACGGGAGGCTTCATCCGGTGATCTGCATCGACTGGTGACAACTCTGAACATCCGGGAGTGACTTCCCCTCGCTGGTGTGCAGTGAAGATCAACAGAGAACCCGAATAAGGAGGGATTTGAAGGCTCTTTGGCACAGGCCGAGGAGGGCTTCTCCGGCTTGAATCGTCACTTGTGGATTTTACAAGAGGCAAGTACCCCACTCACATCAACCCTACATGTGTCTAGTATGTCCCAGGAATTTTACGGATTTTTCTCGTGTCCTGGAACCCCCCATTCAAGTGATTTGTTAGCGTTCAGTCTGTGTTTATGCAGACATGATATTAACGGCAGGATCCCTTGCCGCTAATATCATGCGTTGGAGGCATCATATATTGTCGTTAACCTATAGACCGCTACCCCATGCCGTCAAGTTCTTCAGACTGCAACAGTGTGCATGTCTGCCCTTCTATAAGCTAATTTTCGAGATTTTCCGCATGAGGATATACAGCAAATTTCATATAATATGTAAATACACATGTTTGGGTGTACTGTGAGTTATTGTGAATTTTTGTAATTTTCCTTAATTATTAGAATTCTTTGAATGTTCGACCGACATAATTTTAATCTTGAAAAAAATCTCGTTTGTGAAATATGTATAGAATTTAACTGTCATGAAATTTTTGTACACTGTTTATGAGGTCTAATGCATGATATAAAAATTTGAGAAATTTATAATATCTGTATAGTTTATTAAATTTTCTGAACCAAAAAATAGTGAATATGTCTACTCAATGTAGAAAAGTTAATAATTCGTGCGAAATTTATTAAATTCCTATAAATTGACATATAATTAATACTATCAGTATTCATGTATATATTAAGTTGTGGGTCCGAACAATGAAAATTCATGTCAGTTTGACTATTTTTACATTTGATAACATCACTTTAGAATTTTCAAAATTATGCGTGATTCATAAAAATGTAAATCTTGGTATGCATGATGGCTAAATTGTGATGAATTTCTGGTTAAATTTCTGTACTGAACTGATGACAATAGCTATATATAATTGTTTTATGTTAGATATTAACAAATAATGCATGTTAATATGATTAGTGTTTAATTCTGTAAATTTCAGCATGATTAGAATTGTTGTAAAACTTGATTAATACTGAAGACAGTAGTACCATGCTAGGTAATACTGAAGAATGTAAATGTGCGAACATGAGATGAATGTGTAAGAATTGTGTATTTAGAAGTGTGTTGAAACTTGAGAAAATGTATAAATGTGCCAATGGGTGACACTGCTACCTTAGAGGGCTGTGGAACTGTACTGTGGTAAAATCCCCACGGGAAAGTTCAAAGTGTGTGATGTCCCATGGGCATTGGGATTAAATCCTGGAGGCGAACAAGTATCGCTGGTTAGGGTGGAGAGTGC
Source organism: Colocasia esculenta (assembly GCA_014218235.1). Taxonomy (NCBI): domain Eukaryota; kingdom Viridiplantae; phylum Streptophyta; class Magnoliopsida; order Alismatales; family Araceae; genus Colocasia; species Colocasia esculenta. The sequence continues at coordinate 117,389,344 of CM024760.1, read as the reverse complement.
TTCTCCCAGTTCTGCACAGTAACTAAGATTTATCACTGGAATGCCTAGGTGATAGATATGTGATGCGATTAGTATGTGTCCTTCTAAAGTGGTTTGGGCTATGTGTCACGGCATTAAGAAAAAGTGAAAATGTGCTTAAGTGAAAAGAAATGTGTAAATTGTGAACCTGTGTAAGTGAATATGTGTTCATGAAATTCTTATGAAAACATGCAAAAAGGATAAATTTCTTAGTAGATGAATGTATGTGAACTAATGTAAATGTGTTAACTAGAATTCATGTTAAATGATGTTATTGTCATGTGTAAAATGATCAATATTTAGCTTATGAATGGTTGAATGAAATCAGTTTAGCATATTGAAAGTGTGTAGAAAGCATGTGATAGGATTAGGTTATTTTGTATAAAACGGAATTCCATGTGTAATATGTGTAGAAATTATGCATAGGTCTCTATTTGAATAAACTGTACATTCCATGCATTATGTGTTAATGGTGTAGCATAAGAAGATGGAGATTACTTGATGCATGTATGTTTAGTGTGCTTGGTGTTACTTGTTGAGTTCTTTTGAACTCATTCTTGCTTCGGCGTACAGGTGCAGACGTTTCTACTTCTTCCGAGGAGATCGTTAGGAGCGACTCGGAGCGAGAGTAGGAGAGCTTGTTGTGGATTTAGCATTGTACTTTTCCTTACTTCATAGTATGTAATAAAGACTCTGCGTAGTCTCATGTGGACAATGTATTTATTTTATTTCAGTTATGAAAAGTTAGTTCTCTTTTCTTCTATACGGACTGTGAATAGAATGTGGATGATGGAATAAGATTTCTTTTCAGTTCTTTAAATTCTGCTGTCATGTGATATATATATATATATATATATATATATATATATTGTGTATGTTTCAGCCTATCGTACTAGTGTTGGGTAAATGTCCCACTGTGGCGATGCTTTCTATATCGATGTGGGTTAGTGGAACCGTACCGATATAAAGAGGGTCGTTACAGAGATTGGTATCAGAGCGTCAGGCTGAAATTGTACATAAATATGCATATACCACCATCTTCATTGTATACTAAGTCTGTGTAGACTGTCCACATAGATAAGTAATTAGTTCGAAATTAGATAGTTTAGTTCTAAATGGTGATTAATCCATTTTGCAGGATATGGCTTCGCGTGGTAGGCGTGGTGTTCCTGCTCGTGATGGCGAGCAGAGGAGAGATGAGCCTCGGCGTGAGGATCAAGGTGAGCAGCAGGCCCCTGCACCCCAGGGTCCTGTACTTCCCCCACCGCCACCAGTAGACTATGGAGTGTTCATGCAGGGTTTGGTGCAGGCTATGCAAACGCAGGCCCACACTCAGGCTGCACTCCAGGCTCAGTTGGAGGCTCAGGTTAGAATAATAAGATAAAGTAGTCTGTATTATTAAATGCATGATTGTTATGTATATGTGTTAATTATGTTGCTTGTTGTAGTAGGCTCAGGTACCAGCTCCCCAGGCTGATCATGGTGGACCCTCCATCATGGAAAGGTTTAAGAGGATGTCGCCACCCTCTTTTAAGGGGGAGAGTGATCCGTTATTAGCTGAGAGCTGGATGAGGGAGAATGAGAAGATCTTCCGGGCCATTAGGTGCGCTGAGGACGATAAAGTCACTTTAGCCACCTATATGCTACATGTATGTGTAATTTAATCTAGTGGTTATTACTTTAAGTATAGATTATGTTGGTTAGTTCTCATGGATGGTTTTGGCAGGAGCGAGTCGACGTGTGGTGGTCCTCGTTGTTACGTACTCGGTTCGAGGATGGTGCTGTGGAGGTTGGTTAGGATGAGTTCGTGAGGCTTTTCCGAGCCAAGTTTGTTCCGGAGCACATTCAGGACAAGATGGAGCAGGAGTTCCTCTCGTTAACTCAAGGCTCCATGACTGTGCTAGAGTACGAGGCCAGGTTTTCCGAACTATCAAAGTACGCCCCTCATATTGTAGCTGATGAGCACAGGAAGGCGAAGAAATTCGTGATGGGTCTGAAACCATCGTTGAGGACGAGGTTGGTGGCTTTCGACCATCGTACTCTCGAGCAGGCGCTCAGCGCGGCGTGTCGGCAGGAGGGAGAGATGGAGCAGTATCTGGAGGAGAAGAAGGCTTCTCAAAAGAGGTCAGCAGCTCCTTTCCAGAGGCAGGAGAGGAAGAAGGCGACTTTCCAGTCACCGCAGCGTCCTGTGGCATCAGGCAGTGGTCAGGTATCTTCTCAACGTTCCCCTAGTAGTAAGAAGGAGTGTCCTCATTGCGGGAGGGCACATGGCGGTACGGAGTGTTGGCTGGTAGCAGGGAAGTGCTTGAAATGCGGGAGCAGTGACCATAAGATCAAGGATTGTCCGAGGCTTTAGCAGGGAGCCCAGCGTAGACCAGCCCCAGTAGCAGTAGCAGCAGCAGCGCCAGCGACAGGACGACCAGGGAGACCTCGAGCCCCAGCTCGAGTGTTTGCGTTAGCTCGTGAGGACGCCGAGCAGGCGGATCATGTCACCGAAGGTACAGTTTTGTTCTTAGGTGTGCATGCTCGGGTTTTGTTCGATATGGGTGCTACTCACTCGTTCATTTCTGAGCGTTTTGCTAGGCAGTTAGCTTTAGAGTCAGGATTAGAGTCTGAAGATTTAGAAGTCCCTTTGTCTGTGCATACACCTGCGGGTACGGTATCGACTAGGAAGTGTATTCCGTCTTTACCGGTGTGCATTGAGGATAGAGTCCTAGGAGGGTGTTTCTTCTTGCTTAAGATGAAGGACTATGATGCTATTCTTGGTCTAGATTGGCTAGAGGAGCACTATGCATTGGTAGATTGTCGTGGGAAGAAGATTGTTTTACGCATTCCTGGTGAGGATGAATTTTCTCATCCTTTGCCGAGGACCTTAGCAGGAAAGTTTGTCATCTCGGCCATGAGGGCAATGAGAATGGTGAACAAGGGTTGTGACGCTTTTCTTGCCAGCGTGGTTTTAATACCCAAGGCTGATGAGTCACTTACTCTTGCAGAGATAGATGTAGTGCGGGATTTTTCAGATGTCTTTCTTGATGATTTATCTGGATTGCCACCGGCTAGAGAGATAGAGTTCACTCTAGAGTTGCTTCCAGGCATCTCTCCTATCTCGAAGGCACCTTATCGGATGGCACCTGCGGAATTAGCTGAGTTAAGGAGGCAGTTGCAGGATTTGTTAGATAAGGGATTTATTCGCCCTAGCGTTTCCCCTTGGGGCGCACCTGTCTTATTCGTGAAGAGGAAGGATGGGTCACTTCGGTTATGCATTGATTATAGAAAGCTAAACCAAGTGACGGTGAAGAACAGGTATCCCTTACCTCGGATTGATGATTTGTTTGACCAGCTGCAGAATGCATCGGTCTTTTCTAAGATTGATTTGCGTTCTGGCTATCATCAGTTGAGGATTAGGAGTGAGGATGTGTCCAAGACGGCATTTAGAACTCGTTATGGACATTATGAGTTTTTGGTCCTTCAGTTTGGTCTAACCAACGCCCCTGCAGTGTTCATGGATCTCATGAACAGGGTGTTTAGACCATATCTAGATAGTTTTATTGTAGTCTTCATTGATGACGTGCTGGTCTACTCTCCAGATGAGGCCACACATCGTCAATATTGAAGATAGTGTTAGAGGTTCTCCGTGAGCACAAGCTGTATGCAAAATTCAGCAAGTGCGATTTTTGGATGCGCGAGGTTCATTTCCTTGGGCATGTTATCTCCGGTGCTGGTGTAGTAGTGGATCCAACGAAAGTCCAAGCTGTTATGGATTGGGAGAGTCCCAAGACTCCTTCGGAGATTCGGAATTTTCTTGGTTTGGCGGGTTATTATCGGCGTTTTATTGAGGGATTTTCATCCATCGCCGCTCCATTGACTCAGCTGACCAGGAAGGGAGTGAAGTTTGTCTGGTCCGAGGAGTGTGAGAGTAGTTTTCAATTATTGAAGACTAAACTCACATCGGCTCCTGTGTTAGTTCTACCGAGCGGTGTAGAGGATTTTGCTATCTACACAGATGCATCTCGGATTGGCCTTGGCTGTGTGTTGATGCAGCAAGGAAGGGTGGTAGCATATGCTTCGAGGCAATTGAAGGAGCATAAGCGAAACTATCCGACTCATGATCTTGAGCTTGCGGCAGTGGTTCATGCACTGAAAATCTGGAGGCACTATCTTTATGGTGGCAGATTTGAGGTTCACTGATCACAAGAGCCTAAAGTATCTTTTCTCCCAAAAGGAATTAAACCTTAGGCAGAGAAGATGGATTGACTTCCTGAAGGACTATGACTTCGACCTCTAGTATCATCCTGGAAAGGCGAATGTCGTAGCAGATGCCCTTAGTAGAAAGAGGTCGTCTCTCCAGCAGGACTGGAAGATGTTGGAGGATGCAGCGTGTGCGATGATCGAGTTGGAGCCATCATTGTGCCGAGCTTTTGTGGCTCAGCTGTCCATTAGGTCCTCGGTGTTGGGTGAGGTGATCGAGCATCAGAAAGCCGACCCTAGACTCCAAGAGTTAGTGGGCAAAGCGGGTATTGCTCGTGATGAGGATGGCGTGGTTAGATTCCATCATCGTGTCTGTGTTCCAGACATTGTAGATATTCGTGAGCATGTTTTAGCAGAAGCTCATAGATCTAGGTTCTCTATTCATCCGGGTAACACTAAGATGTACCAGGATTTAAAGAGATCGTTTTGGTGGTCTGGCATGAAGAAGGATGTAGCTGAGTTTGTGTCTAGATGTCTAGTATGCCAGCAAGTGAAGGCCGAGCGGCAGCGACCATCTGGTCTTATGCAGAAGATGGAGATCCCAGTTTGGAAGTGGGAAGCTGTCACTATGGATTTTGTTACGGGTTTGCCTCGATCTAGACGAGGTAATGACTCGATTTGGATAGTGGTAGATCGATTCTCAAAGACTGCGCATTTCTTGCCTATGAAGAAGAAGCAGTCAGAAGAGAGTTTAGCTAGACTGTATGTTAGTAGTATTATTAGATTGCATGGGGTACCGAAGTTTATCATTTTGGATCGAGATCCGTGGTTTACTTCGAGGCTGTGGAAGGGTCTTCAGGATGCGTTAGGTTCGGAGCTGAAGCTCAGTTCTACATTTCATCCCCAGACAGATGGACAGTCTGAGAGGACTATCCAGACGCTTGAGGATATGTTGAGGGCTTGTGTGCTGGATTAGAAGGATGATTGGGAGCGCCATTTACCTCTAGTGGAGTTCGCATATAACAACAGCTTTCATGCGAGCATTGGCATGGCTCCATTTGAGGCTTTGTATGGTAGGCCTTGCAGATCTCCTTTGTATTGGGAGGAGACTGGTGATAGGCAGTTGATCGGTCCGGAGTTAATTCAGGAGACTTCAGATAAGGTCCAGCTTATTAGGAAGAGGCTTGTTGCGGCACAGGATAGATAGAAGAGTTATGCTGACAACAGGAGGAAGGATTTGGAATTTGAGGTAGGTGAGCATGTCTTTTTGAAGATTTCGCCTACGCGTGGTGTAGTTAGATTTGGCAGGCATAGTAAGTTGAGCCCTAGATTCATTGGCCCGTATGAGATTCTCCGACGATTGGGCTACGTGGCATATGAGCTAGTTTTACCTCCAGCATTGGCTAGCGTTCATCCTATTTTTCACGTATCTATGCTCAGGAAGTATGTCAGAGATCCGTCTCATGTTATTAGCCATGAGCCGGTGGAGATCTAGCCAGATCTTTCTTATGTAGAGCAACCAGTAGCTATTCTTGATCGGAAGGTTCAACATCTCCGGAACAAGAGCATTGCGTCAGTAAAGGTCTTATGGCGTAACTTCTCGCGAGAGGAGGCTACTTGGGAGCTTGAGGATGCAATGAAAAAGAAGTATTCTCAGTTGTTTGCGTAGTGTCAGTCTAACTTCGAGGACGAAGTTTCTTTAAGGGGGAGAGGGTGTAAGGCCCTTGATTTTCATTTTGCTTGCTTAAAAATATATATGCATATAAGTGTATAAAATTGATGTATAGATTATTGTGCATAGTATTTATTTATACGAATTGTATGAATTAGTGTTATTGTAATATGCATATTGTATACAAGTATATATATATATATATATATATATATATATGTTTAGGTGTGTGGTGTTATAAATTCTGCATATTTTAAGTGAAATTTTGTCGGCCAGTCGGCGTCAACATCGGCTGACGTTGACTAGGATTAGGCGGCAATATCGATGGACGCCCACTTTGGATAGGCGACCATAGATATGGATGCCAATATCCCAGACCAGTTACATTTCCAGATCCGGAAACGCCTCCAGAAATCGCTATTTGTTTTAGAAACCGTCCCCAACGGCTCTAAGACTTACCCCTTTAGCATGTCTGGCCCTCAACCCTTTATATTACCCAGTTTTCGGCCAGATCCATCCTTTTGACTCTTGGGTCAAAAACCTAGCTCTTCTATGCGAAAACCCCAACTTGAATCTGAGAGATCCGACTTCGGGAGGCTTCATCCGGTGATCTGCATCGACTGGTGACAACTCTGAACATCCGGGAGCGACTTCCCCTCGCTGGTGTGTAGTGAAGATCAACAGAGAACCCGAATAAGGAGGGATTTGAAGGCTCTTTGGCACAGGCCGAGGAGGGCTTCTCCGGCTTGAATCGTCACTTGTGGATTTTACAAGAGGCAAGTACCCCACTCACATCAACCCTACATGTGTCTAGTATGTCCCAGGAATTTTACGGATTTTTCTCGTGTCCTGGAACCCCTCATTCAAGTGATTTGTTAGCGTTCAGTCTATGTTTATGCAGACAGGATATTAACGGCAGGATCCCTTGCCGCTAATATCATGCGTTGGCGGCATCATATATTGTCGTTAACCTATAGACGGCTACCCCATGCCGTCAAGTTCTTCAGACTGCAACAGTGTGCAGGTCTGCCCTTCTATAAGCTAATTTTTGAGATTTTCCGCATGAGGATATACAATAAATTTCATATAATATGTAAATACACATGTTTGGGTGTACTGTGAGTTATTGTGAATTTTTGTAATTTGCCTTAATTATTAGAATTCTTTGAATGTTCGACCGACATAATTTTAATCTTGAAAAAAATCTCATTTGTGAAATATGTATACAATTTAACTGTCATGAAATTTCTATACACTTTTTATGAGGTCTAATGCATGATATAAAAATTTGAGAAATTTATAATATCTGTATAGTTTATTAAATTTTCTGAACCGAAAAATAGTGAATATGTCTACTCAATGTAGAAAAGTTAATAATTCGTGCAAAATTTGTTAAATTCCTATAAATTGACATATAATTAATAGTGTCAGTATTCATGTATATATTAAGTTGTGGGTCTGAACAATGAAAATTCATGTCAGTTTGACTATTTTTACAGTTGATAACATCACTATTATAATTTTCAGAAATTATGCGTGATTCATAAAAATGTAAATCTTGGTATGCATGATGGTTAAACTGTGATGAATTTTTGGTTAAATTTCTGTACTGAACTGATGACAATAGCTATATATAATTGTTTTATGTTAGATATTAACAAATAATGCATGTTAATATGATTAGTGTTTAATTCTGTAAATTTCAGCATGATTAGAATTGTTGTAAAACTTGATTAATACTGAAGACAGTAGTACCATGCTAGGTAATACTGAAGAATGTAAATGTGCGAACATGAGATGAATGTGTAAGAATTGTGTATTTAGAAGTGTGTTGAAACTTGAGAAAATGTATAAATGTGCCAATGGGTGACACTGCTACCTTAGAGGGCTGTGGAACTGTACTGTGGTAAAGTCCCCATGGGAAAGTTCAAAGTGTGTGATGTCCCATGGGCATTGGGATTAAATCCTGGAGGCGAACAAGTATCGCTGGTTAGGGTGGAGAGTGCTTCTCCCGGTTCTGCACAGTAACTAAGATTTATCACTGGAATGCCTAGGTGATAGATATGTGATGTGATTAGTATGTGTCCTTCTAAAGTGGTTTGGGCTATGTGTCACGGCATTAAGAAAAAGTGAAAATGTGCTTAAGTGAAAAGAAATGTGTAAATTGTGAACCTGTGTAAGTGAATATGTGTTCATGAAATTCTTATGAAAACATGCAAAAAGGATAAATTTCTTGTGAATATGACATAATAGTAGTAAAACAGCGAGCTTTTCACTAATGTAAATGTGTTAACTAGATGAGAATTTATTTTAGAATTCATGTTAAATTGTCGTTATGATATGTGTAAATTCATGTGTAAAATGATCAATATTTAGCTTATGAATGGTTGAATGAAATCAGTTTAGCATATTGAAAGCGTGTAGAAAGCATGTGATAGGATTAGGTTATTTTGTATAAAACGGAATTCCATGTGTAATATGTGTAGAAATTATGCATAGGTCTCTATTTGAATAAACTGTCCATTCCATGCATTATGTGTTAATGGTGTAGCATAAGGAGATGGAGATTACTTGATGCATGTATGTTTAGTGTGCTTGGTGTTACTTGTTGAGTTCTTTTGAACTCATTCTTGCTTCGGCGTACAGGTGCAGACGTTTCTACTTCTTCCGAGGAGATCGTTAGGAGCGACTCGGAGTGAGAGTAGGAGAGCTTGTTGTGGATTTAGCATTGTACTTTTCCTTACTTCATAGTATGTAATAAAGACTCTGCGTAGTCTCATGTGGACAATGTATTTATTTTATTTCAGTTATGAAAAGTTAGTTCTCTTTTCTTCTATACGGACTATTTTTTTTTTTTTTTTTTTTAAAAAGAGGTCCTCAGGGCCTCAAACCAGGAGAGTGCACCCCCCCCAGAAGGGGAGAATGTTCTCACTCCACTGGTGAGGGCAACCTGGGCCTAAGCATATAAAAGGATAAAGGTACAGCGGCACAGGGGCATTCCCCAGCTAACAAAAGCTGATACAAGGTAATCCAGCCCGGTCCAAAGTGAGCGGACCCTTACAAACACGAGGCAAGGAAGTGGAGGAAAAGAAAACTTGGTTTGTTCCACTAAGACAACCCACATTGGCCAGAGCATCAGCCACCTGATTAAGCTGGCGATAAACATGGAATGCACGAGAATTAGTAGCTTTAAACAGGGAACAAGCAGCCCGCCACCAGCGCATACAATCCCAGGAAGGAGGCTTCCCCGACCTCAAAGAGTTAACAAGAATTTGAGAATCAGAACAAATCGTAGTCAGCACGAAACCAAACTCGAAGGCCAGCTGAAGACCGTCATGCAGAGCACGCACCTCCGCCATCAAGCTACCACCAATTCCATAGGAATGAGCAAAAGCAAAGAGAAAATTACCGGAGGAGTCCCTGATGCACCCACCACCTCCACATAACCCCGGGTTGCCTTTGCTGGCACCATCAACATGAAGAACTAATCCATAGTCAGGAGGTTTCCATCTGAAGATCTTGATAGAAGCATACTTAAACGAAGGGAACAAGCCAAAGTATTGGAGAGCCTTGAGATGAGGATCAGTGCGAAAGCTAGTAAACTCTTGCTGGTCAAGAGACGAGCTAACCAAGTAATGAATATGGTGAGTAATGCGACTAACACTTGGGCGCTTGCCCTCAAACCTCATGGAACAACGGGCACGCCAGATTTCCCAGAGAATCAGAATAGCAGCATAAAGGGAAACAAAGCCAGACGGCGAAGAAGTATTGCACTGACGCAGTAAAGTCCAGAGCCGGGTTGTGATGTTATCATAGGTAGCCACATTAAGGACCAGGATGGGAGCGATCCACCCCCACAAGCTGCGCGCCAAATCACTGTGATGAACAAGTGGTTAAGATCTTCAGACGATGGGGAGGCGCAGCATGAGCAGCGGGAAGCAAGGGGAAACCCCTGATCAGAAACACGAGAGTCAACAGGGATGGCACGGTATAATAATTTCCAGCAGAAGAAGGAAGCACGCCTGTAGAAAGTCTGATGCCAGAGACGCTATAAGACATGTCTTTTCACCCCATGCTGAGAGAGAATGTTGTAAGCCGATGAAGTAGTGAAAACACCATTGGAGGAGGCAGTCCAAACGCAGCAGTCTTCTTGGGGTAGAAGCTTGACGTTCTGAAGGAGACCATGACAGGTGACCAGAAGGCGCGCAGAATGGTTAACATCCCGGATGACCTCTCGAACGGTATGGGGAGGGCCGCTGTAGGGGGTAGATAATAAATCAGAGAGGGGGCCTTGCCCAAGCCACACGTGGTTCAGGAAGTCCACTTTTCTACCATCCCCAATGATCCATCTAGAGTTCTTGAAAATAGTTTCCCGGGCAGTAGTGAAAGCCGCTCTAGACATGCCATGGGGAAGAGAATTAGGAGAGGGCACCCCACTGAGAAGATTAAATCTGCTTCTAGCATATTTAGCCCACATGGAAGAATCATGGTAAATGTTCCAGAGAAGTTTAGTAGCAAGAGCAAGTTGGAAATGCCAAAGACTTCTAATATGAAGCCCACCTTCAGAAATAGGCCGATGAATAGTGTCCCAAGAGATCCAGTGTCTTCGGCGAGACCCATCAGCCCCGTTCCAAAGAAAGTTAGCACAAGCTTTCTCAATGTAATTGACCACAGACTTAGGAATGGAGGTGGCAGCCGCAGTGTAGATAGGAATAGCGCAGAGGACAGAGTTAATGAGAGTAACCCTGCCAGCCTGAGAGAGGAATTTAGATTTCCAAGAATTCAATTTAGCATTTACCTTGTCAATAAGGTACTTATAATCAGCAACTTTGGTTCTACCACATCTTATAGGGACTCCAAGATAACGCAAACACTCCTTCTGCTGGTGGAAACCTGTTAAGGAAGAGACTCTCTTGGACACAGAAAGAGGAGCCTTTTGAGATAGGAGGAAACTGCTCTTAGCCACATTAATCTTCTGGCCAGAAGACTGCTCATAGTTCCGAAGAAAACTTAGCAACTTCAAGATATTAGATTTCCGACCGTTGCAAAAGACTAAGGTGTCATCGGCAAACAGCAGATGAGAGATAGCCGAGCAATGCCTCGGACCAGCAAAAGGGATAAGGGGCGCAGAAACCTGCACATTCTTTAACCCTCTGCTAAGGGCTTCTTCCATAATGATAAAGAGAGCAGGTGCGAGGGGGTCACCTTGACGCAGACCTCTAGAGGATTTAAAGTACCCAACCAGGGAACCATTGAAAATAGTAGAGAACCAACAGTTGGAAACAAGCATGCCAATGTAGGAGACAAATCTGTTGGAGAACCCAAAATGGCGCATAACCTCAAAGAGAAAGTCCCATTCAACTCTGTCGTAGGCCTTCATCATGTCGAGCTTAAGAACAACATTGTGACCCCGGACCTTCCTGGACAAGTCTTGCACAAGCTGATTAGTAAGGTGAATGTTGTCAACAATGTTTCTTCCCTTAACAAAGGCCCCTTGCTCATCAGAGATAATAAGAGGTAAGATATCAGTAAGACGGGTACAAATAATCTTGGAGACAATTTTAAAACAGAAGTTGCAAAGACTTATCGGCCTAAACTCCCCAAAGGAGGCCGGATGAGCGACCTTAGGAATAATCGCAATGAGAGAGGAGCAGACGCCTCTAGGCAAAGGGAAACCCATGAAGAAACCTCTAACAGCATCAACAACATCTTTAGAAATGATATCCCAGCACTTTTGGAAGAAACACCCAGAAAACCCATCAGGGCCAGGAGCGCCATCCCCATTCATGGACCAGACAACCTGTTTAACCTCCTCATCAGAAGGAACAGAAGTGAGAGCCTCGTTATGAACATCAGTAATAATGGGCGGGATGCACTGCAATAAAGAATTATCAATAACATGAGCTTCAGAGGTGAGGAGACGATGAAAGAAAGCATCCGCCTCCATAGCAAGCTTGGATTGGTCCTCACACCAAACACCATCAACCTTTAACCTGTGGATAAAAGCTCTTCTCCGACTTCCCTGAACAACTGCATGGTAAAAGGAGGTGTTTTTATCCCCATCCTTAAACCAATTCAGCCTGGATTTCTGAGCCCAAAAAGTCTCCTGACAAGTGAGAGCACGCCGAAGGTCAGCGTTGGCTACATTAAGAGAAGCTCGGTTAGCCTCAGATGGATCACCATCAAAAAGGATCTGCATGGCCGCCACATGTGACTCCGCTTGAAGCACCACGCTCTCAATTTTGCCAAACACATTCTTATTCCAAGAGCGAAGGACAAGTTTAGTAGCCCGAAGTTTGAACTGGAGATTGTCAAAGGGATTAGTTGAGGAAGCAGGAGTATTATCCCAGACGTCTTTAACGGTTTGCATGAAAGAGTCATGGGAGACCCACATTTTCTGAAAAATGAACCTACAGGGCTTGTTCTGGCGACAAGTGTACTTCAGAAGCAGAGGGGCGTGATCAGAGGGGCCCCTCTGGAGATGCTTAATGCTAAGATCAGGGAAAGAAGACTGCCATTGTAAGTTGATGAATACCCTGTCTAACCTGGCCCTGATAGCAGCATGGCCAGTCCTGTTATTGGACCAGGTGAAAGGTTGACCCAAAAAGCCTGCATCCAGCAGGCCAGCAGCAGAAGAAAAGGAGCTGAAATCAAGCATGGCGGATTGGTTTGGAATAGACCCTCCCTTCTTCTCGGACGTGCAGGAGACACAGTTAAAGTCGCCACCGACAAGCCAAGGCAAGGACGCATTATGTCCAAGGGCCAAAAGATCGTCAAAAAGAACCCGACGAGAAGCAACGTTGCAAGCAGCATAGACAGCAGTGACTGTGCACATAGGATGGTTCCCGTTCATAATATTCACAGATAAAAACTGGTCTGAGCAGTGAGTAACAGAAATGGAAACCGAGCTGGACCACATCACCCAAATTTTGGAGTCCTCCCCAGCGTTTCCAGCAAACCCGTTCAATTTAAAGTAACGGCATAATGCAGCAGCTCTAGAGAAAGCAATTTTAGGTTCAAAAATGGCAATTACCTGTAGCTGGTGTGTCATAATAATACGTTTAAGAGCTCTCTTAGAGGCAGTATTGGAAATGCCTCTGATATTCCAGAAAAGGGCTGAACAATTCATGATGAACAGTATCTGGAAGATTCTTCCGAGGCTTTAGCTTTGGATCTTGTACAAACGCCATGCAGGGGAGGCAGGACACCATCTTTGGATATTTTCACAGAAGGCAATAGAATATTATCACAAAAAGCAAGGGAGGAGGCATTGGCGCACAGATCACCATTGGCAGGGTCAAAAGAAGGAATCGCTAAGGCTTTAGAAGGCTTTCCCCACAAGTCCACAATAATATTCACCCATATTTTTTTGATTCCTTACCAAAACCAAGAGTGGGAAGACCACCACCCGCCGGTGAGATGTCGCCTGAGTGCTCCTCCGGCGCCCCCTCCGGCGAGACTCCAGCTGGGCCATCCTGAAGAACACGACCCCGAGAAGAACCATGCACTGCATTAGAACTAACATGCAGGCTGTCAACACTTGTCTGCAATGTGGCGTCCTCATGGGGAACAGGGACGATCCTCGAGACTTCAGGAACCAAGGGAACATCCGAGGTTGGGTCATGAACAAAGGCCAGACCCTCATCACTAGAATTACCAACAGTGGACGATGAATAGAATGTGGATGATGGAATAAGATTTCTTTTCAGTTCTTTAAATTCCGCTGTCATGTGATATATATATATTTGTGTATGTTTCAGCCTATCGTACTAGTGTTGGGTAAATGTCCCACTGTGGTGATGCTTTCTATATCGATGTGGGTTGGTGGAACCGTACCGATATAAAGAGGGTCGTTACAGTTGACTATAGACTCGATTCTCTAGATATCGATGCCCACATGTACATACGTGGAAAGACATGTCGTTTGTGTTTCCAAACTGAGTGGGATTCTAGTGAATTGTGTTTTCAGAACAAGTAGGATCTCAATTGTGTTTTTGGAACAAGTGGGATCCCGCCTACGTATAGGTGGGCATCGATGTCCAAACAATCGAGTTCGTAGTCAACATAAGGTGGCCGGAGATAGACCCACGAGTCAGCGCCACTATCGATGTGACCATCTCCTATGATGTTGGCACCACCAACCTGAGTGTCTTCTTGTAAAGGAACAACACCTTTCGAAACTTGTTTCATGTCGTCGATCGGAGTAATGTACTATTCAATGAACCATATATATCCTATCATAAGTGAGGGAATTAGTACCACAATTATAAATATTGTACATAAATTATTAAAAGTATTATTATTATACATATTATATATAAACTGTGTTAAACCAACCGATGTATAGCCCCATGTACGACTTCTATGCATAAGTTGAACACCTGAATATATTTTCATTATATAATTGTTACATTTTTATGTTCTTTTTCATTCTCTTTAAACTAAATTAGATGAGTAATTAAGTTTACGATGTTTATAGATTATGTAAGAAAATGAAAAAGATAAATTAAGAAGAGAAGAGAGGCTTTCAAGAAGAGAGGGGGAGTGGGTGAGAGGGATTTTAAAACAAATGTTAAAAGAAGTCGGTCTTGTAGAGACTGATTTCACATTTTTTTAAAAAAAAATTCAATGCAATAGGAAATCGGTGTCCAAAAACCAATTTGCACTTTTAGGCAAAACATTTCAATACGTGATCAATTTCAACTTGATATAGGGGGTTCCTACTGGTCGGCCAAAGCCTCGGCTAGGGCGACCTCCCAGAGAATTAGAGTCGATGTATTGACATGGCTGGAATCGGATATCTGTCATTTGGTCCGACGATGCAGGTCGGCCAGAATGACCTTCATGTTTCCCTTGGGCCGATAATGTCAACTCGTCGAAGGACGAGAATTACTTGGCTCGGCTGATACGAAGCACGACATGATCACAGGATGGATTCATCAGGTTTGCACGACTTGAGCCGACGATGCCACCGACGGTTGGTACCCTCGGCTCGCAAACAGTTATGTGCGACGTGCCCATGAGAATTCCGAGGGTATGACCTACATAACTCCCATGATATTTCCGTTGGGATTAACCACAGATCGTGTGTCCAATAACGGGCGCCATAAAGCCCATAACTTGATCGTGGGTCAATTATGGAAACTGATGAGGCAACGATTTCAGTAACTGCTGCACCATTCCCAGATCGCCTGTGGACTTCCAAGGTGATCCCCTATAAAAGAGGCAGACACTCCACAGACTTAGATACGCTATTCTACTCCATAGGCTAGGCCATTCTGCTCGGCTAGTGACTGACTATATCGTCGGAGTGTCTCTTGCAGGTCAGGTTGAGAGCTCAAAACACGCATCTCACATCAGCTAGGTGGGCCTCAGAGGGCTTTCCTCGACTTAGTCATCTCGGCTCACACCTTGTCCAAGATCTCCTTGGTGGTCATCTCGGCCTGAGCCAACCTATGTTACACTTATAGTAACATTGGTGTCATATGTGGGATAATGTTACTAAAGGTCAGTATGGCTTCCCCCACTCACTCCTTTAGTTGATCTCAAAACCAATTAATGCAAGCATAGGGGACCCCCCTGATGCGTCGCCCGTGATCGACAAAGGGGCCGACCTGGAGCATACAAGGTTTTGCAAACACGTATCACTAGAGGACCGATAAGAAGGCCAACGATGAGTCGCTTAGAGCATCGTCGTGTGGTTAATGATGAATCCCTTTTGGTAGAGTTCGAGCCTCCAGTTGGGGGGCCAGGTGGTCGACCGCGCGACGGCTTGGTGTCGACAACCATGTTTTACGTATGCTAGTCACCTCAAGTCAAGTTCGTAAGATCGCTCCAAACTAAGAAGGCCCTAACCGTGTGGTTGAGGACCTTGGTCATGGGGCCGACACGTTGTCTGATGCATAGGTCGACGATTCCAAAGACATGGAATGCTTAGCACCTTTGTTGTTTTCATGAGTGTGTCGAGAAAGTTGATTTTCTATTGCATTAGCATAATTTAATTGTGATTGGACTATTGTACATCAATGAGTCGTTTTCTTCATCGCATTAGCGTCAGAGTCAGTTGCGAGGATGCTTCGGCGCTCGGTTGGCCCGACAATGCGAGAATAAAGTTTGATAGGACGAGGTCACTTCGGCACTCGTGAAGTCTGTGGACGTCGTAGTTCACTGGATAAGGTTGCTTCGGCACTCGTCAAGAACCGAGAGACGACGTCCGACGTGAAAAGAAGAGGAGGTCACTTCGGCACTCGTGAAGTACGTGGACATCGTAGTTTGCTGCATGGGGTCGCTTCGACACTCGTCAGGAATGAGAGACGATGTTCAACGTGAAAAGAAGGCGAGGTCACTTCGGGACTCATGAAGTATGTGGACATCATAGTTTCTGGACAAGGTCGCTTCAGCACTCATCAAGAATCGAGAGACGACGTCCGGCGTGAAAAGAAGGCGAGGTAACCTTGGCACTCGTAAAGTATGTGGACATCGTAGTTCGTTGGACAAGGTTGCTTCGGAACTCATCAGGAACCGAAAGACAACGTTCGCCATGAAAAAAAGGCGAGGTCGCTTCAGCACTTGTAAAGTATGTGGACGTCATAGTTCGCTAGATGAGGTCGCTTCAACACTCGTCAGGAATTGAGAGACGACATTCGACGTGATAAGAAGGCGAGCTAGGTTGTTGTTGTGATGGACCACATCATTCAAACCCGTTAACCTGATAACGAGCCTGACACGACTCCGCCTCCCACGAACGGGCCGAAGCATCGCAAGGGATATCATTCACACAAGTTCGAAGAAATATAAATGAAACCACTGAACAGAAGTAAACTTTCCATTCCACAAATATTTACATGGGATTTACATAGCTAGTTTCTCAACTAAAACCATAAACCTGTACAATAGAACCTAGGGCATACCTCGAGGTGTACAAAGAGAGAAAATTACACTACCAGAGGTGGCGCAGACCCTGCTCCGCTACGGTGCATCCCAGAACTAGAAGACGACTGAGAAGCCTCCTGCTCTCGCTCACCTAAAAGGAGTAGGGGGTGAGCCTCGCTAGTCACTGGCTCAGTAGGAAAACTCCTCCAACAAAACCGAGCAAACCACATGTAAGACCCTCGAATTTCTGTAGTATTTCTTTCGTATTTATGTGTGTATATTGTGCTTGTGTATGTATGTACGTATTTACGTAGGTATTAAAATAGTATAATTACGTGTGCATGTGTTTATATTGAACGTAAATAATGTATGTATTGTATGGTGATAGTGTGGATACGATACTATATGTACATTGCATGTATAGAAGCTTAGTATGCATGGTTTTCTGCATAATTAGGGTTCTGGCCGAAGGCCCTATTGGCGTCAATCCCCAGGCCGTCGAGGTGGTGTCAGCGTCCAGCCCTGGACGCCAACACTAGATCCGGCGTCCAGCGATCTGGACGCCAACCTCTCTGACCTGCATGCGCAGCAGAGCTGCTATCTTCTGAAACAAGGCATGGCAACCATTGGGGGGATGTCCCCCAACGGCTCTGAAGGTGTCAAATCAGTATGGTGAGTGGGTGAGGGGCTCTTCTTAGGGTCCAACCCGAAATTGGCTCCTCTCACTCCTCCCTTCACCTTGTGAGAAGAGGAAAAGAGGAAAGAAAACCCTAGAGAGCATTCTGTGAGAAAAACCCCAGTTTGAACCCCTAAAATCCGACCCTTGGAAGCTGGTTCTGGAAATCTTCTGCATCAGGGAGGGAGCTGAAGCAAAGGGGAAGGCCTCCCCATCATCTCCTCGGCGTGGAGATCACCCAGGAGCTCGGAGGAAGGCGTTCTTGGAGGTGCTTCTGCAACTTCTTGGGACTGCCCAAGGAGGTCTTCTTCGAGCCATAGATCTCTTGGAGGATTTTTAAAGAGGCAAGTAACCTATCTATGGTGTCCCCGTATGAGTCTAGGAGGTTCTTATCATTTTATGGAATTTCCCTCGAGTCCTAGACCCTCCATTTCACCAAATTTCAGAGCTTGGGTCTGTGTTTTCTGCACAGACCTGAGTAGACGGCAAGGTCCCTGGACGCCCAGTTCCTCCTTGGCGTCCATCGACCATGCCGCTGACTCTGAGTCAGCGGCCAGAGACTGCCGCCTAGTTCTTCAGGACAGAACAGTGAGCTGTTCTGTCCCTCTTATACATTTAATTTCGGTATGTTTATGCGTTGAGGATATATGGTATTCCTAAAAGCTATGTATATGGTACATTGTGGTTGTGGATGTATGTGAGTTGTGTGGGTGAATGTGGCTAATGATGTCTCGTAAGCATGTGAGAATAACTTGTAAATCATCTTGCAAAATCCATGATTCATGATCTAGATTAATGTGAATGCCTTGATTTCGGTCTATACATGAAGAGTTGTAGGACATGTATGTGCGTTCTGAAATTTTGGAAATTATGCATGCTTGTGAAATTGCTAATAAGTCGGTTCGGTAATATGAAAGCATGTAAAAATGGTTGTGGTAAACGATTTATAGATGTATGAATTAGGGAATTTTGTACTCTAAATTCATGTGTATACATTGGTAGTTTATGTTTAAACAACAAGTGATAAGTTACATGAAGTGTGAATTCCATGTTGACGTAAAATGTGAATAACATGCTAATTAGGTGTTTGATTTTCTGTAAATCCTATTTAGCTCAGAAAAATCTGAAAAATTGAGGGTATGATCATGAGCCTGAAAACAGCCTGTGGTTAAATTTTCAGACCATTTGGACCCATAAATAGAGAGTTATGAGTTTTCATGTGAAATGTGAATAATTCGTACATATGATCGCAACGTGATTAGATTTTGTTTAAATCAGCATGATTTGGATGTTTACTGTGTGTTAAAGCCTGAAACTCTGTAGTACCATGTTAGTAAAAAAAAAAAACAGAGGAGTTCATGTGAGTGAGGAAGTGAATGTGATGGGAAGTGTAAAGTGTGAAAACCATGCGTAAAACGCTAATTGTGTAAAAGTGTAAATTGTGCCAATGTGATACTGCTTCCAAGAAGGCAGTGGAGCTGTATCAGGGAAAAGTCCCCCTGAGAAAGTTCATTGTGTTAAGTGACCCTAAGGGCATTAGGGGGAAATCCTGGAGGTGGACAAGTACCACTGGTTAGGGTGGAGACTTGTTCTCCCGGTCTGCGCAGTCCAAGAGTCACCATTGCATTGCCTAGATGGTGCCTATGTGTTATGTGATGTGAATGTGTCCTTCTTTGGTGGTTTGGACTATGTGTCACGGCACCTAAATTGTGTAAATATGTGTAAAGTGCAATGTGTAAAGTGTATGTAACCATGTGAAAAGAGGAAATTGTGTAAAAAGGGAATGTGAAATTCTAGATGTGTAAATGTGTATTGAAACCATGTGAGACTAAAGCTGAAACCATGTAAATTTAGAAAATGCATGTTATCTTTCTCATGTTCATGTGTACAAATTGCTTAGAATCCATGTTAGGAACAACAAATGAATATGTGTGCAAAATGGCATGATAGATTGTTCATATGTGATGTTTCAAGCAACGTTGTAGCTCTCATGTGTAGGGTTATGGCCATTGGAGCATGTAAAATCAGCAACCTAAAGCTTGTTAAAAAGTTATGTATGCGCTTATGAACATGTGGAATCCATGCTAGTTATGTTTTCCCCGTCCATGTATGTAAGTTGTTCATATTAATAACTCTCGTGTTTGGCTCTTTATAAGGTTAAAGTTCATAAGTGAATGGATTAGAGATCATGTGATAGGTGAATTTTATAGTTAAAAATCTGAAAGCATGAGATATGTATAAAATTGTAGAACCGTCATGATAGGTTGAAAACGTAAATGGACCAGCATGCTTGTGTTTGAAATTGTAAATGTGCATGTAGAAACCACTAGGACTTGTACGTGAATGTCATGTATAGTGTTGCTTGCTGAGTCTTTAAGACTCACTCTTGCTTCGGCGTACAGGTTTAGACGGTGACGAGACCTTCGTGGAGGAGACAGTGGAGACAGACTCCGAGTGCGGAGTTTAGCTAGTGGAGTTGTGCATCCCTTTTTGTAAACTTCATAGTATGTACTTGAAACATTGTATTAGAATATCATGAAGAGAATGTAATATGTGACATTGGACATTTTGTATTTTATTTCAGCATTTAAATTATGAGAATTTAGTTCCTTTTTGCAAATTGAAAACTGCATGTATGTTGAATGCGGATGATGAATGAATGAGATAGTTCTCTTTTACTTCCGCTACTCTGTTATGTATATTCGCGTGTATCTCAACTGTCTGTATCGTTGGGTAAATGTCCCACTGTGGCTGGCAGCACTCGTTATATCGACGTGGGCCGGTATGACCGTACCGGTATAATGAGGGCCGTCACAGAGATTGGTATCAGAGCGACCAGTTGAGATTGCACATGAATATAACTAAGTCATCATCCCCATTGCATGCTAAGTATGTCCACATGTGTAGAAAACACTAATAAGAAGTGAAAAATAGATAAGAAAATGGTTAGGAAACTTAGTAACCTAACTCTAATGGTGGCTGAAATTTTATTACAGCCATGGCTTCCCGTGGACGACGTGGAGGTGCGCCAGCTCGCGACGACGAGCAGAGACGTGATGGTCAGGCGGAGCAACAGGCCCCAGCACCACGAGGCCCTGTGCTTCCCCCACCGCCGCCTGTGGACTATGGAGTGTTCATGCAAGGTCTGGTGCAGGCCATGCAGACTCAGGCACACACTCAGGCAGCACTTCAGGCCCAGTTGGAGGCCCAGGTAAATAATAAAATAACTAAGTAGTCTGCTAATTGAATTGTATGCTATTGTGTTTATTGTATATTGTTTGTTGTGTAATGTAGCAGGCTCAGGCCCCAGCTCAGGACCATGGTGGACCTCCATCATGGAGCGATTCAAGAGGATGACCCCACCCTCTTTTAAGGGGAGAGTGATCCGCTTTTGCAGAAAGCTGGATGAGGGAGACCGAGAAAATCTTCCGAGCTATCAGGTGTCCTGACGAGGACAAGGTGACCTTAGCCACCTACATGCTACAGGTATGTTTTGTTATGCTTGTATGTTGCTTGTTAAGTTAGAATTTTTTGGTTAGTGCTTATGTAGGTGTGTTGCAGGAGAGAGCGGATGTATGGTGGTCCTCCCTACTGCGTACGCGTTTCGAGGACGGAGCAGTAGATGTGGCGTGGGACGCGTTCGTGAGGCTCTTCCGAGCCAAGTTCGTCCCCGAGCACATCCAGGACAGGATGGAGTAGGAGTTCCTCACTTTGACTCAGGGCTCCATGACCGTACTTGAGTATGAGGCCAGGTTTGCAGAACTGTCTAAGTATGCACCCCATATTGTGGCTGATGAGCGCAGGAAGCGAAGAATTTGTGATGGGCTTGAAGCCATCACTACGGACGAGGCTCGTAGCATTTGATCATCGTACCCTGGACGAGGCCCTCAGCGCAGCCTGCAGACAGGAAGGCGAAATGGAGCAATACTGGAGGAGAAGAAGGCTTCGCAGAAGAGCCGGCAGCAGCTTTCCAGAGGCAAGACAAGAGGAAGACGGTGTACCAGACACCGCAGAAATCATCAACAACCAGCAACTATCAGGTACCTTCTGTACGTTCCTCTGGTGACAAGAAGGAGTGCCCTCATTGCGGAAGGGCACATGGTGGTACGGAATGTTGGATGATAGCGGGCAAATGCCTAAAGTGTGGGAGCAGCGACCACAAGATCAAGGATTGCCCAAGGCTTCAGCAGGGAGCTCAGCGTGGAGCGCCAGTACCAGCAGTAGCGGCAGCCGCGCCAGCTACAGGACGACCAGGAAGGCCTCGAGCCCCAGCTCGAGTGTTTGCGTTAGCTCGTGAGGACGCCGAGCAGGCGGAGCATGTCACCGAAGGTACAGTTTTTACTTTTCGGTGTGCACGCTCGGGTTTTGTTTGACACGGGTGCTACTCACTCGTTCATTTCCGAGCGGTTCGCTAGGCAGTTAGCCCTAGAGTCAGGCATAGAGTCTGAGGAGTTAGAGGTCCCTTTGTCTGTGCACACCCCTGCGGGTACGGTATCGACTAGGAAGTGTATTCCGTCGTTACCTGTGTGCATTGAGGATAGGTTCCTAGATGGGTGTTTCTTCTTGCTAAAGATGAAGGACTATGATTGTATCTTTGGTCTGGATTGGCTAGAGGAGCACTATGCGTTAGTGGATTGTCGTAGGAAGAAGATTGTTTTCCGCATTCCTGGTGAGGATGAGTTTTCTCACCCCTTGCCAAAGAACTTAGCGGGAAAGTTAGTCATCTCTGCCATGAAGGCGATGCGTATGGTGAACAAGGGTTGTGACGCATTTCTTGCCAGTGTTATGCTAGTACCCGATGCTAGTTCGTCACTGACTCTTGCAGAGATCGATGTGGTGCAGGACTTTCCAGATGTCTTTCCCGATGACTTGTCTGGATTGCCCCCGATAGGGAGATAGAGTTCACTATAGAGTTGCTTCCAGGCACCTCTCCTATCTCGAAGGCCCATATCGGATGGCCCCTGCAGAATTAGCCGAGTTGAGGAAGCAATTGCAAGAATTGCTCGATAAGGGATTTATTCGCCCCAGTGTTTCCCCTTGGGGCGCACCTGTATTGTTCGTCAAGAAGAAAGACGGGTCACTTAGGTTGTGCATTGATTATAGGAAGCTAAACCAGGTGACTGTGAAGAACAGGTATCCCTTACCTCGGATTGATGACCTGTTTGACCAGTTGCGAGAGGCATCAGTCTTTTCCAAGATTGACTTGCGATCTGGTTATCATCAGTTGAGGATTAAGAGTGAGGATGTGTCCAAGACGGCATTCAGAAACCCGTTATGGACATTATGAGTTTTTGGTTCTTCCCTTCGGATTGACCAACGCCCCTGCAGCGTTCATGGATCTCATGAACCGGGTTTTCAGTCCGTATTTAGATAGTTTTGTTGTTGTGTTTATTGATGACGTGTTGGTCTATTCTCCGGATGAGGCCACACATCGTCAGCATTGAGGTTAGTGTTAGAGGTTCTCCGTGAGCACAAGCTGTATGCAAAATTCAGCAAGTGCGAGTTCTGGTTGCGCGAGGTTCACTTTCTCGGGCATGTTATCTCCGGCGCTGGTGTAGCTGTTGATCCAGCAAAGATCCAGGCAGTTATGGATTGGGATTTCCCAGACTCCTTCGGAGATTCGTAGTTTCCTTGGGTTAGCTGGTTACTATCGGCGATTCATTGAGGGTTTCTCATCCATCGCCGCCCCTATGACAAAGCTGACCAGAAAGGGTGAGAAGTTTGTATGGTCCGAGGCATGTGAGCGCAGCTTTCAGCTATTGAAGGCTAAGCTTACTTCTGCTCCGGTATTGGTATTGCTAGTGGTCTAGAAGGCTTTGCCATTTATACGGATGCTTCTCGTTGGTTTAGGCTGTGTGCTCATGCAGCAAGAGAGGGTAGTAGCTTATGCTTCTCGTCAGTTGAAGGAGCATGAGAGGAACTATCCGACTCATGATTTAGAGCTAGCAGCTGTGGTTCATGCACTAAAGATCTGGAGGCACTATCTTTATGGTGTCAGATTTGAGGTGTTTACCGACCACAAGAGCTTGAGGTATCTTTTCTCCCAAAGGGATTAAACCTGAGGCAGAGAAGATGGATTGAGTTCTTGAAGGACTATGACTTCGACCTTCAGTATCATCCTGGAAAGGCGAACGTCGTAGCGGATGCTCTTAGTAGGAAGAGGTCTTCGCTCCAGCAGGATTGGAAGATGTTGGAGGATGCAGCGTGCTCTATGACCGAGTTAGAGCCATCGTTGTGTCAGGCTTTTGTAGCTCAGCTATCCCTTAGATCCTCAGTCTTGGATGAGGTGATTGAGCAGCAGAAAGCCGATCCTAGATTGTTAGAGTTAGTGGGTAAGGCGGGCATTGCTCGTGATGAGGACGGTGTGATTAGATTTCAGCACGCGTTTGTGTCCCCGATGTAGTAGATGTCCGTGAGCATGTGTTAGCGGAGGCTCATAGATCGCGATTCTCTATTCATCCGGGTAACACTAAGATGTATCAAGACCTGAAGAGATCATTTTGGTGGTCCGGCATGAAGAAGGATGTTGCGGATTATGTGTCTAGATGTCTAGTATGTCAGCAGGTGAAAGCCGAGCGGCAGCGACCATCCGGCCTTATGCAGAGGATGGATATCCCCGTATGGAAGTGGGAAGCTGTCACTATGGATTTCGTATCGGGTTTGCCTCGATCTAGAAGGGGCAATGACTCGATTTGGGTAATCGTAGATAGATTCTCGAAGACTGCTCATTTCTTGCCTATGAAGAAGAAGCAGTCAGTAGAGAGTTTAGCTAGATTGTATGTTAGTGGTATCGTTAGATTGCATGGTGTGCCGAAGTCGATCATTTCGGATCGAGATCCGAGATTCACTTCGAGATTGTGGAAGGGTCTTCAGGATGCGTTAGGTTCGGAGCTTAAGCTCAGTTCGGCGTTTCATCCCCAGACCGATGGACAGTCCGAGAGGACTATCCAGACGCTCGAGGATATGTTGAGAGCGTGTGTTCTGGATTGGAAGGATGATTGGGAGCGTCATTTACCTCTGGTGGAGTTCGCATACAACAACAGCTTTCATGCTAGTATTGGAATGGCTCCATTCGAGGCGTTGTATGGTAGGCCCTGCAGATCTCCTTTATGTTGGGAGGAGACTGGTGATAGGCAGTTGATCGGACCGGAGTTGGTTCAGGAAACTTCGGATAAGATTCAGCTTATCAGAAAGAGGCTTGTTGCGGCACAGGATAGGCAGAAGAGTTATGCCGACAACAGGAGAAAGGGTTTGGAGTTCGAGGTTGGCGATCATGTCTTCTTGAAGATATCGCCTACTCGAGGTGTTGTCAGATTTGGCAGGCATAGCAAGCTAAGCCCTAGTTCATTGGCCCATATGAGATTCTCAGCGTTTGGGCAACGTGGCGTACGAGCTAGCTTTACCCCCAGCTTTAGCTAGCGTTCACCCGGTATTCCACGTATCTATGCTCAGGAAGTATGTCCGAGATCCGTCTCATGTGATTAGTCACGAGCCAGTGGAGATCCAGCCAGATCTTTCGTATGTCGAGCAGCCAGTAGCCATTCTTGACCGGAAGGTTCAGCATCTCCGGAACAAGAGTATCGCATCGGTGAAAGTTCTATGGCGGAACTTCTCGCATGAGGAGGCTACGTGGGAGCTTGAGGATGCAATGAAGAAGAAGTATCCCCTTTTGTTTGAGTAGTGTCATTCTAACTTCGAGGACGAAGTTTCTTTAAGGGGGAGAGGGTGTAAGACCCTCGAATTTCCGTAGTATTTCTTTCGTATTTATGTGTGTATATTGTGCTTGTGTATGTATGTACGTATTTACGTAGGTATTAAAATAGTATAATTACGTGTGCATGTGTTTATATTGAACGTAAATAATGTATGTATTGCATGGTGATAGTGTGGATACGATACTATATGTACATTGCATGTATAGAAGCTTAGTATGCATGGTTTCTGCATAATTAGGGTTCTGGCCGAAGGCCCTATTGGTCAATCCCCAGGCCGTCGAGGTGGTGTCAGCGTCCAGCCCTGGACGCCAACACTAGATCCGGCGTCCAGCGATCTGGACGCCAACCTCTCTGACCTGCATGCGCAGCAGAGCTGCTATCTTCTGAAACAAGGCATGGCAACCATTGGGGGATGTCCCCCAACGGCTCTGAAGGTGTCAAATCAGTATGGTGAGTGGGTGAGGGCTCTTCTTAGGGTCCAACCCGAAATTGGCTCCTCTCACTCCTCCCTTCACCTTGTGAGAAGAGGAAAAGAGGAAAGAAACCCTAGAGAGCATTCTGTGAGAAAAACCCCCCAGTTTGAACCCCTAAAATCCGACCCTTGGAAGCTGGTTCTGAAATCTTCTGCATCAGGGAGGGAGCTGAAGCAAGGGGAAGGCCTCCCCATCATCTCCTCGGCGTGGAGATCACCCAGGAGCTCGGAGGAAGGCGTTCTTGGAGGTGCTTCTGCAACTTCTTGGGACTGCCCAAGGAGGTCTTCTTCGAGCCATAGATCTCTTGGAGGATTTTTAAAGAGGCAAGTAACCTATCTATGGTGTCCCCGTATGAGTCTAGGAGGTTCTTATCATTTTTATGGAATTTCCCTCGAGTCCTAGACCCTCCATTTCACCAAATTTTCAGAGCTCGGGTCTGTGTTTTCTGCACAGACCTGAGTAGACGGCAAGGTCCCTGGACGCCCAGTTCCTCCTTGGCGTCCATCGACCATGCCGCTGACTCTGAGTCAGCGGCCAGAGACTGCCGCCTAGTTCTTCAGGACAGAACAGTGAGCTGTTCTGTCCCTCTTATACATTTAATTTCGGTATGTTTATGCGTTGAGGATATATGGTATTCCTAAAGCTATGTATATGGTACATTGTGGTTGTGGATGTATGTGAGTTGTGTGGGTGAATGTGGCTAAATGTCTCTTAAGCATGTGAGAATAACTTGTAAATCATCTTGCAAAATCCATGATTCATGATCTATAGATAATGTGAATGCCTTGATTTCGGTCTATACATGAAGAGTTGTAGGACATGTATGTGCGTTCTGAAATTTTGGAAATTATGCATGCTTGTGAAATTGCTAATAAGTCGGTTCGGTAATATGAAAGCATGTAAAAATGTTGTGGTAAACGATTTATAGATGTATGAATTAGGGAATTTTGTACTCTAATTCATGTGTTACATTGGTAGTTTATGTTTAAACAACAAGTGATAAGTTACATGAAGTGTGAATTCCATGTTGACGTAAATGTGAATAACATGCTAATTAGTGTTTGATTTTCTGTAAATCCTATTTAGCTCAGAAAAATCTGAAAAATTGAGGGTATGATCATGAGCCTGAAAACAGCCTGTGGTTAAATTTTCAGACCATTTGGACCCATAAATAGAGAGTTATGAGTTTTCATGTGAAATGTGAATAATTCGTACATATGATCGCAACGTGATTAGATTTTGTTTAAATCAGCATGATTTGGATGTTTACTGTGTGTTTAAAGCCTGAAACTCTGTAGTACCATGTTAGTAAAAAAAAAAACAGAGGATTCATGTGAGTGAGAAGTGAATGTGATGGGAAGTGTAAAGTGTGAAAACCATGCGTAAAACGCTAATGTGTAAAAGTGTAAATTGTGCCAATGTGATACTGCTTCCAAGAAGGCAGTGGAGCTGTATCAGGGAAAAGTCCCCCTGAGAAAGTTCATTGTGTTAAGTGACCCTAAGGGCATTAGGGGGAAATCCTGGAGGTGGACAAGTACCACTGGTTAGGGTGGAGACTTGTTCTCCCGGTCTGCGCAGTCCAAGAGTCACCATTGCATTGCCTAGATGGTGCCTATGTGTTATGTGATGTGAATGTGTCCTTCTTTGGTGGTTTGGACTATGTGTCACGGCACCTAAATTGTGTAAATATGTGTAAAGTGCAATGTGTAAAGTGTATGTAACCATGTGAAAAGAGGAAATTGTGTAAAAAGGGAATGTGAAATTCTAGATGTGTAAATGTGCTATTGAAACCATGTGAGACTAAAGCTGAAACCATGTAAATTTAGAAAATGCATGTTATCTTTCTCATGTTCATGTGTACAAATTGCTTAGAATCCATGTTAGGAACAACAAATGAATATGTGTGCAAAATGGCATGATAGATTGTTCATATGTGATGTTTTAAGCAACGTTGTAGCTCTCATGTGTAGGGTTATGGCCATTGGAGCATGTAAAATCAGCAACCTAAAGCTTGTTAAAAAGTTATGTATGCGCTTATGAACATGTGGAATCCATGCTAGTTATGTTTCCCCGTCCATGTATGTAAGTTGTTCATGTTAATAACTCTCGTGTTTGGTTCTTTATAAGGTTAAAGTTCATAAGTGAATGGATTAGAGATCATGTGATAGGTGAATTTTATAGTTAAAAATCTGAAAGCATGAGATATGTATAAAATTGTAGAACCGTCATGATAGGTTGAAAACGTAAATGGACCAGCATGCTTGTGTTTGAATTGTAAATGTGCATGTAGAAACCACTAGGACTTGTACGTGAATGTCATGTATAGTGTTGCTTGCTGAGTCTTTAAGACTCACTCTTGCTTCGGCGTACAGGTTTAGACGGTGACGAGACCTTCGTGGAGGAGACAGTGGAGACAGACTCCGAGTGCGGAGTTTAGCTAGTGGAGTTGTGCATCCCTTTTTGTAAACTTCATAGTATGTACTTGAAACATTGTATTAGAATTATCATGAAGAGAATGTAATATGTGGACATTGGACATTTTGTATTTTATTTCAGCATTTAAATTATGAGAATTTTAGTTCCTTTTTGCAAATTGAAAACTGCATGTATGTTGAATGCGGATGATGAATGAATGGAGATAGTTCTCTTTTACTTCCGCTACTCTGTTATGTATATTCGCGTGTATCTCAACTGTTTGTATCGTTGGGTAAATGTCCCACTGTGGCTGGCAGCACTCGTTATATCGACGTGGGCCGGTATGACCGTACCGGTATAATGAGGGCCGTCACACCACAACTCAAGTAACTAAGTAGAAAGCTACGCTATAACAATTTATAGAATTATTTACGCAAGATATTAAGGCTCTAACTTACTTACCGCTTTCTGATCTCAAAGTAATGTTAATAAATAAATAAACGGGAAACCCAAACATGTGTACGAGCTAAAGTAGGTAAACGCCAAACTCGGTCGCGTAGCCTGGCTCGCGACACCAGCAACCAACCCGGACAAACACACAGGTCTACCTCTCAGCCTCGCAGCCACGGACGAAAGGTCCAGCTGCCGCTCCACTAAACCAACAAGAACTGTGGAGACCAACCAAACACCACACCTGCATGTCCACCCCGCAGGCCCATGCCTGTCACCTTTAGGGACTCCGGCCTAAGCTCCCTAAAGGGAGGCACTGGAAAGAGGACTAGCTGGGGTCCAGTACGTCTACAGGTGTCCATCCCCCCAACTACGAGCGCGCTACAAGTGGCTAAACACAAACTCTCACAAGTCACTGTCCCACTACCGTCTTTCCCTCAGCCGGACGGCAACTCTCCCTGAGAGTGATGGTGTCCAGGAAGATGACAAGACCCTTACAGTACCACTGTACCGGGACAAACCCCGAGCACACCCATGTTCCTGGCTCACCTTGGAACCTGGGGCTCCCAACTGAAGAGGTAACCACGGAAGGCGTAACACTACCTGCCATGCACACAGAAACTCGTGCACATTACGCAAACCACATGAACACATACGGGTCACTGAAACCAGTTACACATACTACCACGTGAGCCTGCAGCTCACCACATGAACCGCACTCCCAAGGAGCACAACAGGTGCCAAAGCACCACTAACCATTTCCACACACATCGGTTAACCATGCCATGCATCGGTTAAACAGTAACAGATACATACATTAACGATTGTATGCAAATAACAACGCTCGGCTGCGATCGTGACAGAGGCTCAGGTTGCGTTCAGATAGCGACGCCCCGACCAGTCGCAATCAAGAGTTGCGAATGCAACGTATCGTCCAGTCGCGATCAGATCGCGACAGGGGAGACCGTCGCCTTCGCAGGCGAGAAACCCTATCCGGGTCCCCTTCACCAGAAAACCATAAAAATCCTATCATTCATGGTTTCTAATCCATTTTTCATGTTCTTTGTGATGTCCTAGCATGCCATCTACAATTCTTAAAGCAGTAAACACATCACACGACACACACACCGCGATTCCACGAAGAAAAAGGGTAGAATCTCCCTACTTTTGATGAAGAACACCTATACTGGCGATAGCCCAGCATTTCTCCCGCTCCACACGCGGTCCTCGCGGCGAGAACACGACCAACCAAGTCCCACGAGCTCGAATCGCCCAAAAACCCACGAGCAAAACCTCCCCTGGCCGAGCAGAGCTTGTGAAAGCTCTGTTCTGCCAGGGTTTCTTAAAAATGTAGCTCGGTTAAGAACGCGACGTATCGCGACGTCGCGACTTGGTCGCGATGCGGCTACCCGTCGCGATCCGCCTGTCGACGTCAGTACGCCCATCCAGCGCGCGACACATGGCGCGCATGCAGACGACAGGCCAAAACAGCGGCAACATGAACGCGACATCCCCGAGTGTCATGAGGAGAACGTGATGAGTCCCTCGGTCGCGTTCAGGGACAGAGAACAAACCTGCATTTTGGGCCAACCAGCCGACCCACAACGCCCCGGAAACCTGTGAAAGCACCTGCTACTCACAACATGGGCCACACACTAGCCACCACAACTAATATAAGACGATCCGAACAGTCGATATGCTACATTACTATCACCTAAAAAATTTTTTCCTCGAAATTGAAAGTGGAACTCGATAATAAAAATTTTCAATTTAAAACAAATAGGGTACTATCACCTAAAAGAATTAAAAGCTTACTCAAATAAGTATGGATACGTCTTCATCATTTCTTCTGCTAGTTCCCAAGTATCCTCACCACCTTGTCTGTTTCCCCATCTGATTTCACTAATCAATATTCTTATTCCTGAGCTTTGGGTCTGCGGCCTGTGATCTGTACTGGATGTCTGGCATAGTCATGTCAATCTTTAATTCTTCCTCTGGTAACTGATTACTTGGGATGGATCTTCAATGTACTTTCTGAGCATTGAGACATGGAACACTTATGAACATCTGCGAAGTCTGCTGGCAGATCTAACCTGTAAGCCATCTCGCCTAATCTTTCCACTATCTGGAATGGGCCTACATATCTGGGGCTTAACTTGCTGAAGGGTTGCGGAATTCCCAATATGGTAATCTAGAAGGGGGGTTGAATAGATTACTGTCTCTTAAAAACTATTATCACGTTCTTTTTCTTAAAGCACAGATTAACAAGACAGTATCAAGATCTAAACTATGTGTAGATGAAGTAGAAACCTATCTAGCGTGTGAATATGCAACGTGCCTATCAAACATCTATCGTAGAAACGATCAAACCACGAGACATGCAGATTTACGTGGTTCGGAGTACACAACAGTGTATCCTACGTCCACGGCACACACACACACACAGAATAAACTGCTTATGAGCGAGTTCGGTGACTACAACTCACACACACACGTGTTTTCTGATGTGCACCCACGATCAGAACAACACACACACGTGATCTCAAGCACAAGAGACGCTTGAATCACACAAACACACACACGATTGATAAGAATTGTGAAACAGGAAGAGTTCAGAGTATAGGAGTAAATCCTGATGTGGAACTCTTCTGAGAACGTCTGGATGGAGTTCAAACTTCGACTTGACTGCTTTGGATTGATGGAGAAGGTTGAATCCACGACGATCTATCTTCAGTACTGCAGGATCAACAGATCTTTCGGTCTCTGCACTGCAGACTTGAAGCAGAGCAGCAGCAACTCTTTTCTCTTGGACTTGGCTTTAGGGTTTTTGGTTGTGGCTGCTTCTGTACGAGATTCTCTTCAAAAGGATGCTTATATAGTTGTGTTTTCATATGGAGAGTCGTGGGACTTGAAAACACAATCTCGGATATGAAGGAAGGTTTCCGTATTTGAAGATTCTCTGCGTCTGTCGACAGGTATTGAGCGTCTGTCGACAGATTGCAACAGATTTGCAATAGACAGATTTCAGGTTGTTCTGGCCTGTGGCATCTGTCGACAGGCGACATCCATCTGTCGACAGACAAAGTCAGTTTTGCCAAAACACAGAACTCTGGCATTTCTGTCTGTGACATCTGTCGACAGGTCTCTGAGCATCTGTCGACAGGTGCTCTTTTTCTGAACTGTGCTTTTCTGTCTGATCACAACTGTGGCATCTGTCGACATATGCCTTTGGGTCTGTCGACAGGTACATGTATACAATGTACTTGTGATCATTTTCTCATGATTTGTGAAGGCTTGGTTATATGCACTTGTACCTACATGATAAAACATGTATAGTTAGGTATAATGAAGACATAGATAACCAAATATTGTATCATGTTAATTGACATGTATGAAACCTCAATTCAACTCATTCATCATTAAAAACATTGTTTGACTATCATTTATCATTTAGAATGTGAATTCACTTAGTTTCCAGAATATGAACCCAACATTCTCCCCCTTTTTGATGATGACAAAATTATTCAATTAATGCTCATGCAATTGAGGTTTCTTCTCCCCCTTTTGACAACATCAAAAGTAAAGACAACAATCACACTTTGAGATTTGCACAGAACATGTGATTTCATTCATAGGAAAGTGAAGCATTCACATGACAAAAGTGTGACTGAAATAACATGAAGTGAAGGAGAAAATACATGAAATAACATAAGAAAGAAACACATGACTCAGACTGAAATGAAAATACATGACATGACCCACTCCTAGACATCAAATCTATCTATGCAGCATCATCTTCAGGAGCTCGATGGGTGGCATGACGCTCAGTGGCAAGTCTGTCAAGGCGTGTTCCAAGGTATCCATTCTTGCATTCAGCCTCTCAAAGCCATGTGTCATCTGCACTTGTAGCTGTCCTATCAAATCCCGAATGGAGGGCTGAGTAGCTACATCAACACCAACATCTAGTGGCTCTGACTGGGAGTCTTCATCATCTTCTTCATCAGCAGCTTGATCGTCATCCTCGATGGAGTCTTCATCCTCGGCAGCAGCAGGTGCCTTGCCCTTGAGTTCCCGTGTCACGACCCCATCCACTAGCTTGTATCCCATGCGTGTTGCGGCAGTGATATCAAAACTGTTGCGGGAGTTGAGTGAGACACACTCACTGTCTGGAATGGGAATGCCAATAAACTTCAAAAGAGAAGTAATTGGGCAAGCGAAGGGCATGGATCTCCTGGGTTGGTAGAAGCACTGGGTGATCAAGCGAAGCATCAGGAGAGGAAGATTGATGGGTTCACAATCAAGGAAGAAGGTAACAATGATTTGTGAACATTGGTGACGAGTTCACGACTGCCATGCTTCGGCGCAATGCAAGTGGTGAAGATTTGGTGGATCATGCGGTTGAGGGGAGGGAAAGTGTTGGCATTGAGCTTAGCAATCTTCTTGGTGTTATCATAGGGTTGAAGAGTAAGAAGGGGATAGTAGACAGAGGCGTCAGGGTGATGATCAAGAATATCCGCCCCGGTGTTCGGAATCTGGAGGGCAGTGCTAAAAAGGTTAGCAGTGAGTTTAAAGGGAGTGCCCTTCACAGAGGTGTAGAACGCCTGATCGGAGGAAGCTAGGTTGTTGAAGAACTCAGTTACGGCAGTGGGAGAGTATGCCGTATGAGCGTAGAGAAAGACTGTCCAACCCTGGGTATCGAATAGGGGTTGGAGGTTGGGGAAGAGATCGGCCAATGAATGGAAATCCACATAACGTGGAGGAACAAACTTTGTGAATGTACCGTGAACCCGTTGAGGTGGAGACGGGGAGGTACGACCAACTCTGGAAGGCGATCATCCCGGTGTTTGGTCCGGCGTTCATCGTGAACCCTGGATCCTTCGCCGGGCGAGGAGGAGGCGGGACGACGACGTGAGACCAACTTCTTCGCCTTGGGGGCCATGGAAAAATGAGGCAAGGACGTAGGAGGGGAAGAAGGGCAGGAGACGAGGGAGAGCAAGGATATCAAGCAAGGGGATGGAGGTAGGGTTTCCCGTCCAGAAAGGGGAAAGGGATGTATGTGGGAGAAAGAGGGTATGATTGGGGTGGTGTTGGAGGTGGAAGGGCCGGAGATGCCTATTTAAAGAAGTGGGGGGATGTTTAAAAGCAATGGCCCACCAAACAGCCCCAAACGGTGTGCCCGTTGGACTTCCAAACAGGGCAGCCGCCGTCTGTCGACAGAGGAACTTGGATCTGTCGACAGATCCCTGCAGAATGTATGCTTGTTGATGTTTGATGTGGAATTTGAAAAAAAAACTCTTGAGCAATGATTTTTGACTGATTACTTAAGGTGTATAGAAGGTGAATACATAATAGAAACCGATCATTTACATGGAGATAAGAAGGCCACTTCAATATCCTTTATGGTTCAAACATAATACTTAATTAGTCTGAAGTTGAAGCATGAAGAAAACACTCACTGATATCAAAAAGAAACACTTTTACTCTTCTCTTTATTAATTAGAGTGTAGGACAACACAATCCTCATAGTTGAGGTTCAAATGATCAAGGAGAGAAATATCTAAATGCCAAGACATTCAAAAACATCAATGACCCATGGGAATTATCACTCAGTGGAGGCTTCACACTATTCCATTATTTTCTATATTTGCCATTCTTTTATGCAATGGGAAAAAGTGGTAGTTAAGAAGACTTCTCACCTTTGAACATGAGGGTAGACATTATACGTGCCCGTACCCCCAGTTACTCAGTGAAAGTGTCCATCATACCGTTGTACAGAGTTGATGAATTAGCCTTTTGACGCGAGGGCAAACATTTGTGATGCCCACTCCCCGGTTACTTAGCAAAAACTCATCATTGCTCTGCATTTTTCCAAATTTAATTCATTTTAAGCTAATGGAATGAAATTGTTTAGAAATAGGTAGCTTTTCTCCAAGTATTGTTTTAATAACCGAAGATCAATGTAGTGATTGATTATCCATCAATTGTAGACATTAAACTCAGTGATCATAATACCTTTCAAAAAAAAGGAAACCATGTTTGCCTACTTGTAAATTATGTAGAAGAGTTAGGTGTTAAGTTTTTGAAAATAGTGAAATGTTTCCAGAATGATAGAACCTAGACTCAACATGAGTAGTATGTAAAAATCACAAGATTGTTGAAAATTGCTTTAATATCTTATGCACATGATGTGGTCATATATGAATTAACACCATATAGACACCTTAGACATTTTTAGAGAAACCAGCTCAAGGAGTTTTTGATTGAATAGGCTTGAAATTCCAAGTAGAAGTGTGTCTGTCGACAGCTAAGAAGAGCTTGTCGACAGTCACACACAGACAGATGAATGAATGTTCTGCTGGTTGTGATTACTGTGTTATCTGTCGACAAGCCAAGTTGTGTCTGTCGACAGCTACACACAGACAGATTGTAGGCTGTGCGGGGAGGACAAAACCTGTGCAATCTGTCGACAGATGCATGGTCGACTGTCGACAGATGCACACAGAGTTCAGAACCTGTGTTCTGTGGAGGCCTATCTGTCGACAAGGGAAGAAAGGGCTGTCGACAGATCCTTGTTGAAGGCCAGTTTAGAGGTAGATTGGAATGTGAAATGATAATTATTTGTGAAGGAGAATATGAACATCAATCGTAAGTAATGTCCTTCACAACAACACCCATCTAATCTAAACTAGCTCCCCCATGATGTGTGCTCATGAAAAGACACAAAATTTAAGCAATGCAATTCAATTCAAGCAAGATATGCACACATGTATTCAGCAGACCATTCATGGAATTGAAACTGTTTTTGGTATTTTTGATTTATGATTTTTTGTTTGTTTTTCAGAGTAATTTGGCTAATGAAATGAAACTTACCCCTTTATCCAACATGGATGTCCCTTAATGGGCTCCAACTGCGGGTACTTGGCGGAGAATATTTTCTCACGCATAATGAAAGTTTCCAAACAAGCCGAACTTGTTTTTCCACAAATCACCATTTGATATACCCCATAGTTGTTGCTTACAGGAACATACATCAAGGACTTGGGATTTGTGTCACTGAATTTTACATAAGCCTAATTCTCTTCTAAGGGATGTGAACCTATCCTCAGCCAATGGTTTTGTAAAGATATCAGCTAGTTGTTGTTCTGTTGGTATGAAGCTAATTTCCAAATTTCTATTGGCTACCTCATCTCTCAAGAAGTGATGACGGATTTCTATGTGTTTTGTCCTAGAGTGTTGAATGGGATTTTTTGATAGATTGATTGCACTAGTGTTGTCACATAGGATTGGTGTGCATCCAAGGTCAATGTCGTAGTCACACAACTGACTTTTTATCCACAACACTTGTGTTGCACAACTCCCTGCAGCAACATATTCTGCCTCTGCAGTGGAGAGTGCAACCGAATGTTGCTTCTTGGATGCCCACGAAACCATGCAACCACCAAGCATCTGGCAATAGCCACTAGTGCTCTTCCTGTCAATTTTACATCCAGCATAGTCAGCATCAGAATATGAGATTAAGTTAAAGCTACTACCTGCTGGATACCAAAGACCCATGTCATGTGTACCTGAGAGATACCTGAATATTCTCTTAACTGCAATTAGGTGGCTTTCCTTTGGACTAGATTGATATCTAGCACAGAGGCAAACACTGAATTGTATGTCAGGTCTACTTGCAGTAAGATAGAGGAGTGAGCCGATCATACCTCGGAAGTGTTTAGCATCTACCGGTTTACCTTTCTCATCACTTTCTAGCTTAATGCTTGTGCTCATCGGTGTTGAGGCAGGTTTTGCAGTTTCAAACTGAAATCTCTTGAGAAGCTCTTTGACATATTTTTCTTGGTTTATGAAGAAGCCATCTTCCATTTGCTTGACCTGCAGACCAAGAAAAAATTGAAGCTCCCCCATTAAACTCATCTCAAATTCACTGTGCATGTGATGTGAGAATTCTTCACACAGTGAAGGGTTAGTAGAACCAAAGATTATGTCGTCCACATACACTTGAACAACAATGATGTGTGTGCGAACTTTCTTTGTAAAGAGAGTTTGGTCTACTTTACCTCGTGAGTAGTTTTTGCTTACCAGAAATTGGCTTAGCCTGTCGTACCAAGCTCGGGGTGCCTGTTTCAAACCATAGAGAGCCTTGTGCAATTTATATACATGGTTTGGTTTGTCATGAAGTTCAAAGCCAGGTGGTTGAGAGACATAAACTTCCTCTTTAATGTAGCCATTTAAGAAAGCAGTTTTAACATCCATTTGATATAGTTTGAACTTGTTTGAACATGCATAAGCTAACAAGATTCTGACTGCTTCTAGCCTAGCTACAGGTGCAAAAGATTCTTCAAAATCCACACCAAATTCCTGATTATAACCCTTTGCAACCAGTCTAGCCTTGTTTCTCACCACCTTTCCCTCTTCATTTAGTTTATTCCTAAAGACCCATCTTGTCCCAATTACAGAAATTTCGGGGTTCTAGGAACTAAACTCCAGACATTGTTTCTTTGAAATTGGCCTAGCTCCTCATGCATAGCATCAATCCATGAGTTTTCTTTCAAGGCTTCTTCAACATTTTTAGGCTCCACTTGAGAGACAAAGGCTAAATGATCCTGTTCAACTATTTGATTAACTTGAGACCTAGTTTGAACTGAATCATTTATGTTACCTATGACATTCTCAAGTGGATGTGCTTTAGAGTACCTCACATTTGTGATTGTTGAAGGACCGGGTTGATCTTGCACTTGAGGAGACTGTTCTGGAGGAGGGGTGGCTGGAGGACTTTCATGTTGTGGTTCATCCTCTTGTTGTGGATCTTGTGCAGGTACTTCATCTTCATTTCTGAACAGAAGTCCGTCATCTTCATCATTGTACCTGCGTAGATAGCCACTGTTTATTTTTGGAACTGACTTAGAGATTGTATTTGGTTTGCTTTGCAGTTCTTCATGTGTTGTATCTTCAGTTTCATCTTGAAACCTGTAAGGATTAGAACTGTTAGATTTGGTTTGAGATTCATCAAATACAACATGTGGAGTTTCTTCCACTTTTCTGGTTTTAAGATTAAACACTCTATAAGCTCTAGAGTGTTCTGAGTATCCAAGAAAAATACCTTTGTCGCTTTTGGCTTCAAATTTGTCCAAATCAGTTTTATCATTGTTATGTATGAACACCTTTGAACCAAAAACTCTGAAGTATCCAAGGGATGGTTTCTTACCTTTCAGAAGCTCATAGGGAGTTTTCTTGAATACCGGTCTTACCATGGCTCGATTAAGAATGTAGCATGACGTGTTTACCGCTTCTGCCCAAAAGGTTCTTGCAAGTTGATTTTCGACCAGAAGCGTACGAGCCATCTCCACCAAGGTTCTATTCTTCCTCTCCACAACCCCGTTTTGTTCTGGAGTTCTTGGGGAGGAGAACAAGTGTTCTATTCCTTGGTTCCTGCAGAAATCAGTGAAGGAGTTGTTGTCAAATTCTCCCCCGTGATCAGTGCGGATGGAGCATATCTTGTGGACATTTCCATGCTCAATTTTATTGAAGAATTCTTCAAAAACATTAATTGCATCATTCTTATGAGCCAGAAATTTCACCCAAGTGAACCTAGAAAAATCATCTACAATGACAAAGCCATACCGTTTGCCATTGAGACTCAGTGTTCTAGTAGGTCCAAATAGGTCCATGTGCAACAGTTCATAAGCTTTGGAAGTACTTACCGGTGCTTTCGATTTGAAGGCTTTTGGGTCTGTTTTCCCTGTGCACATGCATCACAGAAATTTTCATTTTTATTGAATGGGATTTCAGGAAGTCCACTTACTAGTTTGAGCCTCATGATCTTGTGCAAAACATTGTAACTCGCATGACCAAGCCTACGATGCCACAATGTAAGCTCATCCTGTTTATTTGCTACAAGACATAAATCATTATTTTCTGGATCATCTAAATCAACCATGTAGATGTTATTCATTCTTTTTCCAGAAAATTTGAGACTTCCTGTTTCCTTATCAAAGATTTGACATGAATCTGATTCAAAAACAATTTTATGGCCCTTATCACACAATTGACTTATGCTAAGCAAATTGTGATGAAGACCATCAACTAATAGTACATTATCTATTGAGTTGGAGGCAAACTTACCAACCTTACCTGAGCCGATGATCTGGCCTTTGTTGTTACCTCCAAAGACAACGTGACCTCCGTCTTTTTCCACGAGCAAACTGAATTTTTCTTTATCGCCCGTCATATGCCTCGAGCAGCCACTATCCAGGTACCATTTGTTTTGATTGTGAGCTGCTAGGCATTCCTGCACATGTGGATTAGACAAGAGGTTTTGGTACCCAAATTACTTTGGGTGCCGTTTTATCATTCATGCCAAACAGTAAATGCTTTGGAATCCAAATTTGTTTGATTTTCTGTTTTTATTGGATTGTTCCAGCATTGTTTTTCATTGTGCCCAATCTTTTTACAGATTTTACATGATGATGGCTTATGAACAACATTGGGCTTTGGATTCTTAGGAGCATGCATAGGCATCTTACCCTTTTGTTGCCTAGTGAACTTAGCTTTAGGGACTTGCTGTTTTTCCTTGGGACATCCCTGTTTGGGGTTAGTAGCCAACTCCTTAAGCTTAGTTGGAACAAATTTGGTAGCCTTAAGTTCCTGGTTTTTACCCTTGGATTGATTTTTCCTTTTCTTTGAGGGATTTGATTGCTAGAACTTGGGGTAGGATCAATGAAATCAGTCAACAGATTTTTGCCAATTTCCTTTGGCTTAGGATTTTGAAACCCATCCCATGTCTAGCAACAAACACATTGGATCCTAAGATTGCATCTAGATTTTGTTTGCTCTTAACAAAACTAGATAGATCCTTTGATTTGCCTTTTAACTCCTTTTCAGCTTTTTCCAATTTCTCTTTTAGATTAGCATGCTCACTGTTTAGAGTTTCAAGAGAGTTCATTAGATCAGCTTTCTCTTTTTGAACTTCTTGAAGCTTAATTTTCATGCTATCCATCTCTTCACTGTGTGTTTGTTCATCTATTTTCATCATGTCAATTACCTTATTCAGAGATTCAATTTCATCATTATTATTGGTTTCATGAACAAGGGAATTAACTCTCTTCTTGAGTGCTTTATTTTCTGATTTGAATTGACAGAATTTTTCAAAAAGGACAGTGTAAGCTTCTTCCCATTCAGTAGTAGAAAAAGATTCAAAGGAAGAGTTTACCTCAGAGGAGTCATCACTCCTTGCCATGAGACAGTGAATCTCGTCATCTCCTGAGGTAGCTTGACTTTTTTCGTCATCGTCTTCATCACTCCATGTAGCCAGCATTGCTTTGGCTTTCTTGAAGACGAACTTGTCCTTTTTCAGTTTCTTCTTGAGCTCGGGGCACTCTCCTCTCATGTGTCCCTGCTTCTTGCACTCATAGCACACAACATCAGATTTTTTATTGGACGAATCAAACCTGTTGGTGCCCTTTTGGAAAGGTTTGGAGTTTCCTGAACCTCTTCTTTTGAATTTAGGAACTTCTTAAACTGTCTAGTGAGCATGGCCATTTCGTCATTCTCACTATCAGTGAGGTTTCAGACTCAGCCTTCCTGTTGGGCACTCTTTTTGGAATCTGAAGATACTTTGTTGGAAGCCTTCAAGGAAAGACTTCCTTGGATTCTCTTCAGTTTCTTTTCTTTTTACATTTAGTTCATAAGTCATGAGAGATCCAATCAATTCATCCACTTTCATTGTTGAAAGATTCTTGGAATCCTCGATGACAGTGACTTTGGTGTTCCAAGAGGATGGAAGAGACCGAAGTATCTTCCTCACCAAATCACTCTCTGAGTATTCCTTTTTAAGACCTTTCAATCCATTTATAAGTACCATGAATCTAGCAAACATGTCAGAAATTGTCTCATCATGGTTCATCTTAAACATTTCATATTCTGAGACTAGCATGCTTACCTTGGATTCTCTCACCTCAGACGTACCTTCATATATCAACTCGAGCTTGTCCCACATCTCCTTAGCTGAGGTGCATGTGGAGACTCTTGAATACTCCTTTGGGTGGACCGCGCACTGCATCATGTTGAGGGCGCTCCAGTTGAGTGTCCCCTTGGCAATCTGGTCCTTGGTCCATGTATCTTCATCCTGAGGTAGTATGTAGCTCCTTTGCTGACTATCTTCCATAGTTCAAAGTTTTGTGCACGTAGAAACACCTGCATACGGTTTTTCCAATATGGATAGTCAGTGCCATCAAAGAAGGGTGGCCTGGTCACTGAGTGTCCCTCGGACATATACCCCTTGGTAGATTCCATTTGACCGTGAATCTCCTGATCGTAAGATCAAACAGATAAATCAATAAATCAGATTTCCCAATATGGTAATCTAGAAGGGGGGTTGAATAGATTACTGTCTCTTAAAAACTATTATCACGTTCTTTTTCTTAAAGCACAGATTAACAAGACAGTATCAAGATCTAAACTATGCGTAGATGAAGTAGAAACCTATCTAGCGTGTGAATATGCAACGTGCCTATCAAACATCTATCGTAGAAACGATCAAACCACGAGACACGCAGATTTACGTGGTTCGGAGTACACAACAGTGTATCCTACGTCCACGACACACACACACACACAGAATAAACTGCTTATGAGTGAGTTCGGTGACTACAACTCACACACACACGTGTTTTCTGATGTGCACCCACATCAGAACAACACACACACGTGATCTCAAGCACAAGAGACGCTTGAATCACACAAACACACACACGATTGATAAGAATTGTGAAACAGGAAGAGTTCAGAGTATAGGAGTAAATCCTGATGTGGAACTCTTCTGAGAACGTCTGGATGGAGTTCAAACTTCGACTTGACTGCTTTGGATTGATGGAGAAGGTTGAATCCACGACGATCTATCTTCAGTACTGCAGGATCATAGATCTTTCGGTCTCTGCACTGCAGACTTGAAGCAGAGCAGCAGCAACTCTTTTCTCTTGGACTTGGCTTTAGGGTTTTTGGTTGTGGCTGCTTCTGTACGAGATTCTCTTCAAAAGGATGCTTATATAGTTGTGTTTTCATATGGAGAGTCGTGGGACTTGAAAACACAATCTCGGATATGAAGGAAGGTTTCCGTATTTGAAGATTCTCTGCGTCTGTCGACAGGTATTGAGCGTCTGTCGACAGATTGCAACAGATTTGCAATAGACAGATTTCAGGTTGTTCTGGCCTGTGGCATCTGTCGACAGGCGACATCCATCTGTCGACAGACAAAGTCAGTTTTGCCAAAACACAGAACTCTGGCATTTCTGTCTGTGACATCTGTCGACAGGTCTCTGCATCTGTCGACAGGTGCTCTTTTTTCTAAACTGTGCTTTTCTGTCTGATCACAACTGTGGCATCTGTCGACATATGCCTTTGAGTCTGTCGACAGGTACATGTATACAATGTACTTGTGATCATTTTCTCATGATTTGTGAAGGCTTGGTTATATGCACTTGTACCTACATGATAAAACATGTATAGTTAGGTATAATGAAGACATAGATAACCAAATATTGTATCATGTTAATTGACATGTATGAAACCTCAATTCAACTCATTCATAATTAAAAACATTGTTTGACTATCATTTATCATTTAGAATGTGAATTCACTTAGTTTCCAGAATATGAACCCACACTTGCTTCGTTTGCTGAATCTAAATACACCTTTAGTAGAGAAACTTTCAAAATCCACATAATCCCCTACTTCAACTGTAATGGTCTACGTCTGTTATCAGCATAACTCTTTTGTCGACTCTGTGCTATCTGAAGTTTTTCTTTAATAAACTTAACTGTTCTGCACCATGCCTGATTACTCTGGACCCAGAAACTCGCTTTCTCCTACTTCATGCCAATTCAATGGTGTCCTGCATGGTCTGC
Organism: Colocasia esculenta; assembly: GCA_014218235.1. Taxonomy (NCBI): domain Eukaryota; kingdom Viridiplantae; phylum Streptophyta; class Magnoliopsida; order Alismatales; family Araceae; genus Colocasia; species Colocasia esculenta. The sequence continues at coordinate 117,346,964 of CM024760.1, read as the reverse complement.
CATATATGCCTCATAAGGTGCCATTCCGATACTTGCTTGATAACTGTTATTAATGCAAATTCAACCATACTCAAATGACGTTCCCATATCCTCCCCAAACCAAGCACATGCCCTCACATATCTTATATTGTCTGGATGGTCCTTTCTGTCTATCCATCTATCTGCGGGTGGTATGCTGAACTATATCTTAACTCTGTACCAATTACCCTTTGCAAACTTCTCCAAATGCCTGAGGTGAATCTTGGATCTCGATCTGAAACAATAGTAACTGGAATTCCATGCAATGGTATTATTCTTTCCATATATAACTTGGCTAACCTGTCTACTGACCACGACATATTAACCGGTAACAATCTGCAAACTTTAGTCAGTCTATCAACAAAAACCCAAATGCCATTATGACCTACTGAGCTGGGCAAACCCACTATAAAATCCCATTTCCATTGTGGTATGGGAAAGGTTGCAACAAACCTCCTGGTCGTTGTTGTTTTGCTTTTACTTGCTGACAGATGGCACATCTTGCTATAAATTCTACAAATTTTCTTTTCATGTTTGGCCACTAGTAAAAAGCTTTCATTCCCCGATACATCTTAGTACTGCCTGGATGAATAGTATATCTTGACCTGTGGGCCTCCTCTAACACTTTCTGTTAATTCCTACATCAGCTGAAACATATACTCGGCCTTTTAATCTAACTACATTATCATGGCCTAAGGTTACCTCCTCCATTCTTAAATATCTGCCAAGTTCTCATCTGCTTTCTGGGCTTCAACTATTTGTCTGTAAGAGAGGTTCAACTGCACTATTTGCCAACACTGCTCTCTGCTGACTATTTGGCACATATAAGGAATTATCTGCTATTTCTTCAATAATTTCCATTCTCTGATCATAAGTTGATTCATAACAGCTTTTTTGCTCAAGCATCTGCCACACATTTACTTTACCTGGATGATATCCCAAACTAAAGTCATAGTCTTCAAATATTCCATCCATCTGCGTTGTCTTAAGTTCAATCTTTCTGTGAAAATATATATTTCAAGCTCTTATGATCTGTGAATATTTCAAAATTTTCTCCATATAAATAATGCCGCCAAATTTTCAAAGCAAACACTACCGCTGCCAGCTCCAAATCATGAGTCGGGTAATTCTCTTCATGTTTCTTTAATCTCCTGGAAGCATAAGCAACAACTTTTCCATGCTGCATTAATACTGCCCCTAATCCTCTTCTAGATGCATCTATATATATCACACAACCACCACTTCCTGAAGGAAGTTCTAATATTGGTGTTGTAGTAAGCCTCTTTTTTAGTTCAGCAAAACTACGCCTGCACTCAGAAGACCACACAAAAGAAACTCCTTTCCTGGTCAACTTGGTCATTGGGGCTGCTATTTTAGAGAAATCTTGAATAAATCTTCTATAATAACCTGCAAGACCCAAAAAGCTTCTAATCTCTAACACTGTTTTTGGCTCTGCCCACTTCAACACTGCTTCCACTTTTGCTGGATCCACTACAAGTCCTTCACCAGAAATCACATGACCCAAAAACTGTATCTCTTTCAACCAGAATTCACACTTACTAAACTTAGCATACAATTGATGCTCTCTCAATGCTTGCAATGTAATTCTTAAATAGGCTGCATGCTCTTCTTCTGATGCTGAATATATCAAGATATCATCAATAAAAACTACTATAAACTGATCCAGATATGGATGAAATATCCTATTCATCAAGTTCATAAAATCTGCTGGCGTATTTGTCAATCCAAATGGCATTACTACAAATTCATAATGTCCATACCTAGTCCTGAAAGCTGACTTTTCAATATCTTCTTCCTTAATTCTTAACTGATGATATCCTGACCTCAAATCAATCTTGGAGAACACCTTTGCTGATTGAAGCTGATCAAACAAATCATCTATTCTTGGGAGCAGATACTTGTTCTTTATAGTAACCTTATTCAACTGTCGGTAATCTATACACATCCTCAGACTACCATCCTCCTTTCTAACAAACAGCACTGGTGTGACGGCCCTCGTTACACCGGTACGGTTATACCAACCCACGTCGGTATAGCGAGAGTCCTCACAGTGGGACATTTACCCAACGATACAAACAGCTGAGATACACGTGAATATATATAACAGAGTAGCGGAAGTAAAAGAGAACTATCTCCATTCATTCATCATCCACATTAAACATACATACAATTTACAATTTGCAAAAAGGAACTAAAATTCACATGATTTAATTTGCTGAAATAGAGATACAAATGTCCACATATTACATTCTTTTCATGATAATCCTAATACAATGTTCAAGTACATACGACGAATTACACAATCACAAGAAGCTCCAAGTAACTAGTCTCCGCGCTCGGAGTCCGTCTCCACCGTCTCCTCCAATGGTGTCGTGTCACCAACTACACCTGTATGCCGAAGCAAGGAGTGAGTCCAGGGACTCAGAAAGTAACGCTATACATGATATACACGTACAAGTCCTAGTGGTTCTACATGCACATACAATTAGCAACACATAGCATGCTAGTTCATTCAAGGTTTCAACCTATCATGAAAGTTCTACAATTTTATACATACGCATGCTTTCAGATTTCAAAAATATAACATTCCCCTATCACATGGTCTCTAAACCGTTCTTATGAACTTTAACCTTATCAAGAACCAAACATGAGAGTTATCAACATGGACAACTACATACATAAACGGAACATAATTAGCATGGATTCTACATGTTCTTAAGTACATACATAACTTTTAACATGCTTTAGGTTGCTGATTTCACATGGTCCAAAGGCTATAATTCAACACATGAGAGCTACAACGTTGCTTAAAACATAATCTATGAACAATCCATCATGGCCATCTTGCACACATATTCATTTGTAGTCCCTATCATGGGTTCTAAACACTTTGCACACATAAACACAGAAGGATAACATGCATTTTCTAAATTCACATGGTTTCAGATTTAGCCTCACATGGTTTCAATAACACATTGCACATCTAGATTTTCACATTTTCCTTTTTTACAATTCCACTTTCACATGGTTACACTTTACACATACACATTCACATATCACTTACACATTTACACATGGTCACATACACTTTACACATTACACTTTACACATATTTTAGTGCCATGACATAGTCCAAACCACCAAAGAAGGACACATTCACATCACATACACATAGGCACCATCTAGGCAATGCAATGGTGACTCTTGGACTGCGCAGATCGGGAGAACAAGTCTCCCACCCTAACCAGTGGTACTTGTCCACCTCCAGGATCGCCTTCCTCCGAGCTCCTGGTTGATCTCCACGCCGAGGGGATGATGGGTAAGCCTTCCCTTTGCTTCAGCTCCCTCCTTGATGCAGAAGAACTCCAAAACCAGCTTCAGGGGTCGGATTTTAGGGGTTCAAACTGGGTTTTTCTCACAGATAGCTCTAGGGTTTTTCTTTCTCACCTCTCTCCTCTTGCAAGGGTGAAGGGAAGAATGGGGGTGAGCCAATTCGGGTTCAGACCTAAAGAGGGTCTTTCCCCCACTCACTAGGGTGATGGGACACCCTCAGAGCCATTGGGGGACATCCCCCAGGTTGCCATACCTTGTTTCAGAAGATAGCAGCTCTGCTGCGCATGCAGGCCAGAGAAGTTGACGTCCATATCGCTGGACGCCGAGTGAGTGTTGGCGTCCAGGGCTGGACGCTGACACCACCTCAGCGGCCAGGGGTTGACGCCAATAGGGTCTTCGGCAGAACCCTAATTTATGCAGAAAACCATGCATACCAAGCTTCTATACATGCAATATGTACATGGTATTATATTCACACTATCATCATGCAATACATACTTATTTACGTTTAATATAAACACATGTACACGTATTTATACTATTTTATATCCAAGTAAAATACGTACATACATACTCAACACAATACACACACATAAATACGAAAAATACGACGGAAATTCGAGGTCTTACAACTGGTGCACCCCATGGTGAGTGACTTGGTCTGATAACCTTTTTCCAATATCTCCTGCAACTACTTCTTTAATTTTCTCAATTCTGCTGGTGCCATCCTGTACGGTGCCTTTGAGATCGGCATACTGCCTGGTTCTAATTCAATAGTGAAATCTACCTCTCTGCATGGCGCTAGTCCCGGCAACTCTTCTGGAAATACATCTATAAATTCTCTAACCACTGGCACAGACTCTATAGATTTATGAGACTCAACCAAACTCACAGAAGCAAGATACGCTACACATCCTGCATTAATTAATCTTCTAGCTCTGAGCGCAGAAATGATAAACTTAGGAGAATAGAAGGGCATACCTTGAAATGCAAAAGCTGTTCCATCAGGTCTACAAAACCTGACCTTCTTCTTTCTACAATCTACTAGAGCACCATAAGCCTCTAACCAATCCATACCCAAATCAAATCGTATTCCTTTAAAGACAAAACATACAACTTTGTCGGAAACCGGTTCCCATGAATCACAATTGGAACCTCATCTAAATAACAGAAGTAAGCATAAAAAAAATTGGTAATATACCTTCAATGAGATTTGATGCTTCTACCTGTGCCTTGGTGATTGCCATCACCCGACCTCGACCTCCTCTCTGAAAAGGGGTTCCTCTCTGCCTCTCTCTGCTGATGGTTGATATGTCTGCTGTTGCTGCTGAGTCCCCCTGCCATAACCATATCCTCGAGATAGACAATCCCTGGCATAATGTCCTAGCTGACCACCAGCATAACATATGACCTCCCGAAAAGTTGCGGGTTGACCTGCGGTACTCTGCTGGGACTCCTCTGGATCCGGTGGCTTGTAGCCACGCCTTGGTGAAAACCACCCTGCTGAAAACCCTGTTGCCTGCCTCTGCCGCATCCTCCTCCTTGAAAGAATTTCTTGATCTGCTTACCCCACTTGGCTATCCTAGACGATGATGCTCCTAAGGTGCTTTTCCTTTTCTAATGCCCTGCGACTGCTGGGGAAGTCGAAAACTGCCTGAACCTCCCACTTGAGATTGACTTTGCCTACCCTGCAAAGTCCTTTCTAACACAGCTGCCCGCTGTGCCGCTTCCTCTACTGTTCTACACATTAATGGAGCTACTGCATCCTGCAACTCAGACTTCAATCCCCTAATAAAATACTCCACCATTATTGCATGATTAGTCACTACATAAGGGGCATATCTACTCAATGCCATGACTCTCATCTGATACTCCAACACAGACAATCTTCCTTGCTGTAAAGTTCTAAACTGCTTCGTCTTTGCTTGTTGGATCTGTAGTGGAAAGAACATGTCATTGAAAACCGTCAAAAATTCTGGCCAAGTAATTCCATCTTCTGTCCTTTTTGCAAAAACAGTCTACAACTTGAGTCTCCATCATTCCTAAGCAAATCCCCTCAACTGGTAAATAGAAAGAATAACTCTGTCGTCCTGTGGACATCTCATAGTCACAAATACCCTCTCAATCTCATGTATCCAATCCTCTACAGTATCTGGGTTAGGACCACCTGAGTAAGTAGGGGGCTGTAATCTCAGAAATCTCTCCACAAGAGCTGTGGGATCCTCTGCAGTAACTGGCCTCACTGGTACTGTAGGGTGCACAGGTACTATAGGAGGTACCTCAACTCCTACTTGGGGTAAAACTGGGGATGCTGGCACTGCCTCCTCAACAACTGGTATTGCTGCTGTGCGGGTCCTGGCTGATCCATCCTCATACGAATCTCCGTAAGACTTTCCCATATCCGCTCAATCATCCTCTAGGTAGGATCCTCCGGATGCACAGGTACTATAGGAGGTACCTCAACTCCTACTTGGGGTAAAACTGGGGATGCTGGCACTGCCTCCTCACAACTGGTATTGCTGGCTGTGCGGGTCCTGGCTGATCCATCCTCATACTAATCTCCGTAAGACTTTCCCATATCCGCTCAATCATCCTCTAGGTAGGATCCTCCGGATCATCACCACCTCCTCCCCATCCCTCCGATCAGCCATTTCTGATTACTGTACAAACAATTTCCAACCACACAACACCAAAATTATTAACACAAAAACCAGGGTCAACTACCACAGTGGGTTTTAAGTAAAGAATAGGCTATGTAAATTTCCTGTTCCTTTACATTTATACGGACTATGCTCTGATACCACTGTGACGGACCACATCGTTCAAACCCGTTAACCTGATAACGAGCCTGACACGACTCCGCCTCCCGCGAACGAGCCGAAGCTTTGCAAGGGATATCATTCACATATTCGTAGACATATAAGGAAACCACTGAACAGAAGTAAACTTTCCATTCCATAAATATTTACATGGGATTTACATAGCTATTTTCTCAACTAAACCATAAACCTATACAACGAACCTGGGCATACCCCGAGGTGTAGAAAGAGAGAAAATTACACTGCTGGAGGTGGCGTAGACCCTGCTCCGCTACGGTGCGGCCCGGAACTAGAAACGTTGGGAAGCCCCTGCTCCCTCCCCTGAAAGGAGTAGGGGGTGAGCCTCTCTAGTCACTGGTTCAGTAGGGAAACTCCCCCAAAGAAACCAAGCAAACCACAACTCAAGTAACTATGCAGGAAGCTACGCTATAACAATTTAGAAATTATTTACGCAAGATATTAAGGCTCTAACTTACTTACTGCTTGATGATCTCGAAAGTAATGTTAATAAATAAATAAACGGAAAACCCAAACAGGTGTATGAGCTAAAGTAGGTAAATGCCAAACTTGGTCCACGTAGCCTGGCTTGCGACACCAGCAACCAACCCGGACAAACACACAGGTCTACCTCTCAGCCTCGCAGCCACGGACGAAAGGTCCGGCTGCCGCTCCACTAAGCCAAACAAGAATTGTGGAGACTAACCAAACCACCACACCTACAAGTCACACCTTGCAGGCCCATGTCTGTCACCTTTAGGGACTCTGGCCTAAGCTCCCTAAAGTGAGGCACTGGAAAGAGGACTAGCTGGGGTCCAGTACGTGTACTGGTGTCCATCCCCCCAACTACGAGCGTGCTACAAGTGACTAAACACAAACTCTCACAAGTCACTGTCCCACTGCCGTCTTTCCCTCAGCCGGACGGCAACTCTCCCTGAGAGTGACAGTGTCCAGCAAGACGACAAGACCCTGACAGTACCACTGTTTTGGGACAAACCCCGAGCACACCCATGTGTCTGGCTCACCTCAGAACCTGGGGCTCCCAACTGAAGAGGTAACCACGGAAGGCGTAACACTACCTGCCATGCACACGGAAACTCGTGTACGTTACGCAAACCACGCGAACACATACGGGTCACTGAAACCAGTTACGCATACTACCACGTGAGCCTGCAGCTCACCACTTGAACCGCACTCCCAAGGAGCACAACAGGTGCCAAGCACCACTACCATTTTCACACACATCGGTTAACCATGCCATGCATCGGTTAACCAGTAACAGATACATACATTACAATTGTAATGAAAATAACAACACTCGGCTGCGATCGCGATAGAGACTCGGTCGCGTTCAGATAGCCACCGCCCCGCCAGTCACAATCAGAGATGCGAACACGACGTATCGTCCTGTCGTGATCGATCGCGACGGGGAGACCCGTCGCCTTCGCAGGCGAGAACCCTATCCGGGTCCCCTTCGCCAAAAAACCCTAAAAATCCTATCATACATGGTTTTCTAATCCTTTTTCATGTTCTTTATGATGTCCTACATGCCATCTACGATTCTTAAAGTAGTACACCATCACACGACACACACCCACGATTCCAGGAAGAAAAAGGGTAGAATCTCCCTACTTTTGATGAAGACCACCTAAATTGGCGATAGCCTAGCGTTTCTTCCGCTCCACACGTGATCCTCGCGGCGAGAACACGACCAACCAAGTCCCACGATCTCGAATTGCCCAAAAACCACGAGCAAAACCTCCCCTGGCCGAGCAGAGCTTGTGAAAGCTCTGTTCTGCCAGGGTTTCTTAAAAGCGCAGCTCAGTTAAGAACGCGACGTATCGCGATGTCGCGACTTGGTCACGATGCGGCTACCCGTCGCGATCCGCCTGTCGACGTCAGCACGCCCATCCAGCGCGTGACATGCGGCGCGCATGCAGATGATGAGCCAAAATAGCGGCAACATGAACACGACATCCCCGAGTGTCGTGATGAGAACGTGATGTGTCCCTCGGTCGCATTCAGGGACAGAGAACAAACCTGCGTTTTTGGGCCAACCAGCCGGCCCACAACACCCTTGAAACCTGTGAAAGCACCTGATACGCACAACATGGGCCACACCACTGACCACCACAACTAATATAGATGATCCAAACAGTCTCTATGCTACAGTTGCAGCACTCATAAAGATTGTTTTCTGACCGACGGGGAGAACTGCCAATCTCGTCCCACGGGCTGAAGTGTCGGCGAAGATAGCGCAAGGTCACATTGGCGATCTCGACTCCCCGACCCCGTGAGTGGACGGAGAACCTATCGTCCCACGGGCTGAAGGTGGTCATAGAGGTAAGATCCGACCTCGAGAATTGACCTTCTTTTAGTGGTCATAGAAGTCGGATCCGACCTTGAGAATTGACATGTTCGGAGGCCGCCTCAGTGAGGTCACCCAAACACAAAGATACGAGGTCACTACGGCACTCGACCGGTGGATTTTACTATGCGTCAGCTAATGTTCATAGGCGTAGGTCTAACCATCGTGGGTTTGGCCACGTCAGAAGAAGATATAGACGACATTATGCATGGTCTTGGTACTCAAGGAACTAAACTTTTGCAAGGTTAAGTTCTCGAATGACACCGACAACCCGAACATGAAAATCATTGTGATTGGCAAGAAAGTTTACAGAAAAATGAAACTCCATCGCATTAAAAGCCTCGGCTTTTTGACCGAGGCAGTAAGGTACAAAAAGGGGTCTCGACGATGCGCAAGACCAAGGAAAGGCAAAAGGACCCATGCAGGGGTCGTCTACAGTGCTATCGGAGTAGAAGGGGTCGTTGCCTCAGGCTCGGTAGTAGCGGCCGCATCAGCGGTGGAAGCCTCGTTGACTGTACCTGCGTCGACGGCAAGAGCATCGACTGGGATTTGGACGTCGGCAAAACAAGGAATGGCGTCGGCTGACTAATCGATGTCAACATCCTCTTCCTCACCTTCCTCGGTAGCGACCATCAGCTCGAAGAGGTCAAGGCTCGGGTACCGCTCCTTCATGCATCTGAGGCAGAATTCATACCCTTTCTGGAAGATCTTGACAACCTCGGCTTTGAGCTCGTCAAACTCACGGTACTCGGCGACAACCATCCTTCGCTCATATGCAACCAACTGAGCGACGCTGGTCTTGGTCTCTTTGTGAGTTAGAAGTTCAGCCTGGTGAGCCTCCTTCTCAGCCTAAAGGGAGTTTAGGAGCTTGTTGGCATTGTCCTCGGCATTGCTTGCCCGCTCGGCCTCCTTGGCTCGAAGCTTCTTCTCGGCAACAAGTTTCTTAGTGGCCTCAGCTAGGCATGCCTCGATGGCGGCTCGAGATCCCTTAGCCCGTTGGAGAAGTGCCTTGAATAGCTCCATCTGACCCTGCACTAACTTGTAGAAGTCGTCGATGGTCTGGTTGGACCTCAGGGCCGAGGCATGGGCCTTGGCTCTGGCTAGGACCGACTGGCAACCCCACTCAGTGGCATTGAGCTCTCTTCACCGCTCTGGTGCCCACAGTTGGGAGGAGCCCGAGGTAGTGACCTCGATCGACACTAACCCCGTAGTGGGTCGAGGATGCTTGGTTGGCCCCCCTCTCTTTCAGCTACAACTGTTTCCCAGGGGCCGTACCGCGGGGCACCGACAACCATGTCGGTCCTCACTGGGTGAGCACGCTTTGTGCCTCGGCTCCCGCTCTTCTATCCTCTTGACATAAGCTCGTGCACAGCCAACTCGGAGAGGGAGATGCTGCCCATCTCTTTGGAAGATGGAGCCAGCGTCTTGCCCTTATGGACCATTACTGAAAGAGAAAAAAGTTAGTTATCTCTTAAAAGTCATCAAAGGCGGCCTAAGGTCGGCAAAGAGATCAGACCTCGATCGGCCTTAAGAATCAACTCGAACAGCTTCTCGGAAGGCTCGAACAAGTTGGAAGGCTCCACTGCCTATAGAGGCTCAAACTCCGAGAGATCAGATGCAACAAGATTCGAGGGGTGAAAAGCTTTGTCGCAAATGTTCACCACCAACCAGGTGGTTGGGAAGGGCCATTCGGCCAAGCAATGAACAAAGATGAAGTTCCTCTTCCAGTTGTGGATAGAGGAAGGCATTCGGCCAAGGATTTTCCGACCTGACCGAGCTACGAAGTACAACAAGTCTTCGAAGGCTATTACAAAGAAGCAGTAGAAGAAAAGGCGTGTGGTCGGAAGGACCTCGGCCAAGGCACAGAATACTATAAAGATGACAACCGACCTCCAAGAGTTCGGAGTCAGCTGCGACACAGCGGCTCCCAACTTAAGAAGAAGAAAGATGATGAAGGGATGTAGAGGAAGCTGAAGGCCTACTCGAACAGCCTCGGAGTAAATGCAAACTCTGCCCTCCATGATGTTGTGGGCTCGGAGTCGCTTCGAAGAATACAAGGTAGAGTCCTCGGGAAAGATGAAACTAGGATGGGTTTTCATCCAATGGAAGGTCTCGTCGTCAGTCTCACACTGAGCGTTGACTACGGTGTCAGCTTGCCGACGCGACCCCGAGGTGTGGGAAGAAGGCTTCTTGGGAACATAGAACCCAAGACTGACCTCCAGAACATGAGACTCCTCGGTGGGATCTGACACCTGAACATAGGGCCGAGAAGCCTTCAGAAGGGGTATCCTTGTCTTGGAAGGACGAGGAGGCGAGGCTGCTTCAGACGACGACAAAGCGGAGAAGTTCTCGGAAGGAGAATCTCCAGATAAGGAACCCTCTCGAAGGTGAGGATCGAAGGAAGCCGTAAAAGAGTTGGATGAGGTGGAGCTCATCGCTTACCTCTGAAGGAAGCAGTAGAAAATGGAGGGTGATGATGAAAGCTCAGACATCGGAAGCTGGGATGTCGGATCGAAGATTTTCATTACGTTGGGTAGTTGTCTGATGAATACTCATGCACAAAAGCAAGGGTGGTTTTTCGACAGTAGACCCCACTATTTATAGTGTCAGGGGGCCGATCAGATCCAACAGTTGATGTTCATCATCTTCGGCAAGGGTCCAGATCTTGACACGTGGTGGACCGAGGTTGTCTATGGAGCGTCCCCTCAAATTCTAACCAGCGTGGTTGATGAGGAGTGCCATGATGGCGTGCGGGAGTCGAGGGGGCTACGCGACTGATGGCGTCGCCACACAGCGATCAAGGCGACTTGGTGGTACGGTGCCATGCTGCTGCAGGTCGATGCTAACAGTGTCATGACATGACTTGTAGTAGGACAGCACTGACAGCCTGGCGATGCGACACAGAGCGGGCCACATGGGTTGGCAGAGCCATGTGGCAAGACACGTGTCTTCAATGAAGAAATTCCGGACAACAGCTTCACCTTGGCCCCACTGTGTCCCGACGGGAACCTAGGGGGACATTGATATGGGGGTCCCCTACTAGTAGGGGTGTCAATGGGCTGGGTTAATTTGAACCTATGGGTATCCACTCCAGACTCAATTTGGGTTAAAATATGGGGCCCATGGATCTCTTTTGAAGGCCATTTGTCAAACCCATCACTTGATGGTTTGGACTCGGGTTAGCCCTTGGGCTAAGAGACATCAATAACCCCATACCTATCAATAACCACCATACCTAGACATGCATTAAAAACATGCTTAATAAAAAAATCGGTTTCCACCACACCACAGTTCCCTTTAATTAAACATGCTTAATTAAATAGTGAATCTATCTACATATTAGCTTGATGGGCTGAAACGGGTCCCAATGGGCTACATGGGTTGTTTTTACTTTGATCCATTAATTTGGGTTGGACTTGGTTTGGGTTATTTTAGTGTTGGGCTAAACTGGGTTAAATTGGCCAGCCCAAGCCCACCTATTGACACCCCTAGCTACTAGTCAGCCATGCCCGACTAGGCCAACCTCCCAAAGAATTAGAGCCGACAAATTAACGTGGCTGGAATCAAATATCTGTTGTTTGGTCCAACGATGCAAGTCGGCCCAGGATACCTTCATGTTTCCCTTAAGCCAACAACATCAGCTAGGCGAGGATGAGATTACTCTCTCAGTTGATACGAAGCACGACATGATCATGGGATGGACCCACTAGGTCGACACGACTTGAGCCAACGATGCCACTGACGGTTGGTCCCCTCGGCTCGTAAATAGTTATGTGCGACGTGCCCGTGCGAATCCCGAGAGTATGACTTGTGTAACTCTCCCGAGATGTACGTTGGGATTAACCACAGATCGTGTGTCCAGTAACAGGCGCCATAAAGCCCATAACCTGATTGTGGTCCTACATTGTTCTACTCCATAGGCTAGGCCATTCTGCTCGGCTAGCGACTGTCTAGATCATCGGAGTATCTCTCCGCCAAGGCCTCTCAGTGCGCTTTACAGGTCAAGATCTCAGAACACGCGTCTCACGTCGGCCAGGCAGGCCTTGGAGGGCTTTCCTCAGATTGGTCATCTCGGTTCACATTCGGCCAAGATCTCCTCGATGGTCATCGCGACTTAAGTCGACCTATGTTACACTTACACTAACACAACTAGAGAGTGATTTAAATATTTTAAATTTTATTTAAATGGAAAAAATATGTTATTTTATTAATTACAAAATTTTAAATACTATTTGACTAAATCTTATTTAAAATAAATATTATTTTAAAGAAAACCCACAAGGAAACGAGAGACAACCTTCCACCTCCTCCACTCACCTCACTCCCCCCGTTTCTACCTTCCAAACATATTCCACAGAAGGAGCCCACCAGGATGGGATTCCCAGTGGCTTCCTCCACCACACCCTCACTGGCATCTTTTGCGCAGATGCCTCCCAACACACCTTTCTATTGGATTGTGTACATGGTGGATCCATCACCTCCCCTGCACAGCTCCTGAAACCCCCACTTTCTCTAGAAAAGAAAAGAAACCTTTCCTCCCATTCTTCTTTCCGTCGTGAAAACCATTTGGGAAAAGCATGGGAAACAGGATCCCCCTCCACATACAGTGCCGAAAGTTCCTTTATGTTCTGTTTCCTTTTTCCCTCTCTCTCCCTCCTCCTTAAGATTCTTTAGATTTGGAAAAAAGGAGCTTGGTGTTCAACCCTGTATAGTAAAGGATAAAATCATTATTTGAACTTACATCATGAGCGGTGAGAGACTACATGCACGGCTGTGTAATACCCAACAGAAGCTGTCTGACGGTGTTGATTGACATAGGGAACTTGCGGCTCTTCTTGTTGTCATAATTTATAATTTGATGAATTTTCGTTAACCATGAACAGTTTCCTTCCAAATTAAAATTTCAAAGTATTGAAGGACAATAGCCACATGTACCCACTTTCTTGGATGCGCTTTCCGGTCTGTGCTACATGAGCTAAAAAGAATGGATTTTTTTACAAATCACCTCCTGAAATCTTTCGATTTCATATATCCTTAGTAATTTTCATATTTTCTAATAACTCTGTGTAATCTGGGCCCCTTTGGGAAAGAGTAAAGATAAAATTAGTCTGGGTTAACCTGGGTTAGATCATAAATGATTTGAGAAGCAAATTTTTTAATCAAGGTCAAAATAGATTAGGATAGATGTAAATTGAGTTAACTTGGGTTATCTTGACCCACCTCTGGAGGTGGAGTAGAGTTAACCATTTCTAACACTTTTTTTTAATACCATTATATCCTTAGTTTCAACACTTTTTTACACAATTTTCACCCCTCCCATGTATGGCCCGCCCCACCCCCTTTTCCCACCTCGCCTTCTATAACCCCTCTTCGTCCTCCTTCGAGCTCCCATGTTCTTCTCCTACAGGAAGATTCTTTTGTTGTGGAATTGGCCTCGCCTTCGATCAACGTTCTTCATGAACTGCAATTCCTACTGGCTCACATGCATCTACAGCTCATGGGTTTGCCATTTGTCTCTCTACTTGGGTCTTCCTCGGCAGCTCTCTCTACTTGGCTCTAGGGTTCGCATCTCTCTGCAGATCTTTCTATCGATCGACAACGCATCATGCATCTGTGACGCCTTGACCATGTTCACGGGGTGTTCTCATTTTGCTTTATGTAAATCTTTTTTTCATGGTTGAGAGTCTAGTTAAGTGGATACTGTGGTCTTCTATGAAGCCTCCTACAATGGCTAGTCCTCTTCAAGGTGGTGTTCTATCTCCCCCTTTGAGGGTGTTCATTCGGTGGTAGTCTTCTTCTCTTCAAGGTAGATACTGTGGTTCAAAGTGGTCTATATCCCCCTCTATGGGTGTTCATTCGGTGGTAGTCTTCTCTTCTTCAAGGCGAATATTGTGGTTTTTCTCACCATGCCCTATATCCCCCTCCTCTATGGGTGTTCATTAGGTGGTAGTCTTCTCTTCTTCAAGGTGAATATTGCTGTTTTTTTCACCGTGCCCTATATCCCCATCCTCTCTAGGTGTTCATTCGGTGATAGTCGCATTTTGTTTGTTTATCGTACTTAATCTTTGTGTCTTATATCTCCCTCCTATGTGGTTGTTCATTCGGTGGTAGGCTCATTTTGGTTTGTTTATCCTATTTAATGTTTATGCCCTACATCACCTTTGTGTTTATTGGATAAATATAGCTTTCTAGGAGTTATATTCCATTTTGGATTCAGTGTTTCTTCCCATTTCTAAGAGTTTAAACATTGTTTATTAGCTAGCATCTGAACTTTATGTTGTTTGTTAGAATGCTCTTGTCAATGCTACTAGCATGTTAGTTTTTCCATGTTTAAATTAGCAAGTCCTAGTTATAATTAATCTTCTTCTTTCTATTTCATGTTTAAAGATGTTATGCTAAAGATGTTATGTTTAAAGATGTTATGCTAAAGGTGTTTAAACATGTTTAAAGTAGCATGCAAGGTTTTCCATACCTCTGTTAGTCCATTCTTCAGTCATTTGCCAATGCTAAAGATGTTATGCTCTTAATCCTTTGTGATTGCTACTGTTGGTTCAAGTTAAAAAAAAAGTTTATGTCAGGTTAATAGAACAATGTCCTGATTTATTAACATGTTGTTGGTTAAAAACTTTGACTCTTGTTTATTACCATGCTTCTGTCAGTGCATCCGTTGGTTCAATTAAAAAAAAAAGTTTATGTATTATGTTTGATCCCCTATCGTTTGGTTAATCCTTGTTCATATTTATTATCATGTTCTACCTTTATAAGCTTGTTTATTAGCTGGACATGTGAACTTTATGTTATTTGTTAGCATGCACCTGTTAGTGCTACTAGCATGCTAGTTTTTCCATGTTTAAATTAGCAAGACCTGGTTATAATTAATCTTTGTCACGTCCCAAAGCAAAGCAGCAAAAGAATTTATTTGATTATTGAGACGTGAACAGTCGGAAAAAAACCTCTAGCGAGCAATCACATATAATGTAAACTATTTGCGCTCATATAAAAACTCAAACTCTTTATTTCATTTCAATGAAAATGAGAACTGATACATACTCCATTCTAATTGAACTACAAAACTAAGACCCGAATAAAATGGAAAATACATGGCATCCTCACTCCTACTACAACATTCTAGTACTCTCATACTCAAACTATAATACTATGACAATGACTATGGCTTGTAGGATGCTCTCACGCTTGGTCATTCCCAATGTAGTCCTGGTTCACTTCCTCCTCAAACTTCTGTTCTCCTGAAATCTTAAAAAGTAGGTAATGAGCGCACTCGCCCAATAGGATTTACATCTTCCAGCAATGATATAAGTATTTAACAATTTAAAAGCTAGAGATATGAGCATGATATGTACTATGCAATAAAACACGATAATAACATGTTAACAGTGAATTGTGCAAGATAGTAAGATCAAGGGATGTAATGATTAGTCTAGCAAAATGATTGTATTCAAGGTCTCCAGATAGAGTGAACAATGTTCTAGTAATATGGTAATGAGCAAGAACAAGATAGCATGTAACCAGACAGCCATTTCACAAGCAAGCAAGCATGTACGAGCAAGAACTTTTAACATGTAAACATAATCAGGCACGAAGACACTAATGTGCACTAAGGATCTATGCCACCTTGGAATGCAAACTAGGACATGTGTATGTGGTTTATGTATCTAGCATTCAACACGCAAGTACTCCTAGCGCAGATGCAACGACGGTAATCATTATACCCCATGGTTAACAGTATATTTATGACTCGCCGTCATTGGGGCTAGACTGGAGCCCTTGGACACACGTCGTGCCTTGTCAGCATCTCATTATTTTCAAATGTAGATACCCACAGTCATTCATGGCCAATAATAAGAGTCCAATAATGTCAAGATATTGCGATGATAGTTCAAGAGTTCAATCTGGTAGCATAACAACGTATTTTTAATTTAGTCCAATCACTTATTAGTAACTTGGTCTTATGTTTCATAGATGTGTACTCCATAATCAAGATGAGAAGAGAAAGATCGCGTCTAGAATGCTAAGAGAAGAGAGATATGTGCACACTAATTTCTGGGTATTTCATTGGAACAACCTACTCGTCGACCATGTGGGAATCTATGGTCAGAGGAGACCTACGGAGGCCTTGGTCGAGGGGTCACTAGTCCGACAGAAGGAATATCCAACGGATAGTTCACCACAAGCTTTCCTATCGTGCTAGAGTGTATGCACATGCCGCGCATGAGAATTGCTCAAGTGTGTGTGCAAATCCGATTATGGAAACTCCAGTTATGAAAACTCAGTTTATGGAAACTCCAGTTATGGAAACTCTAGGAATGTGAACAATCGGTAGGTAGAGGGCATGATCATTAACTTAAGATCAATTAAAAATCATGTGAATATGTTTTAACTTTCATATGGGTTGATAAATGCACGACAAGACTTTCTAGAACCTTCCTAGAATAGATCAAACTCACACATGCAAAGAACGACACAAAATGACAGAAACCAAGACGTATGCCCCTTAAAAGGCAAATGCAGTCCCATCCATTCACTTCCTTAGGTCATAACTTATTTACTTCTTATTCAAATATCACAATTTTAGCACTTTGAATAAATAATCCAGCAAAGAAAATGGCTCGTCAATCCGAGGTCTATATAAAAAGTTATGGCCAGTTGAGTGGACATAGGCAGAAGGCGACACAGTGCCTGTCGCCTTCTGAATATGAAGGCAACAATCAACTTGTCGCCTTTTGAAAAATACCATGAAACTGTCTCAATTTTGGTATGGGTCGTGACCTTGATGTTGTCACATTCTAGTAGCGACGTGTCGACCTGTCGCTACCTAAATATGACGTTTGGGTTGCCTTTTTTACCTATTTCCAACTCCGACTTGGATTGGGTTTGACACAGAGATGTTTGAAAAATCAAAACTAATGCTAGGGTTATCCAAATCAGATGAAACCACCTCTTTTAGTTAGAGTACTTTCTATACCATGTACAGTAACAAGTAATTGAGAAACAACCGTCGTTTGACAGATGTGTTGTGACTGTCTATGTGAATCTGACATAGTATGCATGTACAAGCTTATACTCTCTATATGAACAACAAAAATTGAGGAAACCAGTGCCAAATGAAACTAGGCTCATAAGCGAACAAGTTCTATGTTACGTTCTCGGTCTGGAAATGACTTCACGAAGAGATATAAACCTCGTAAGACAAGTCAAGGTTTAATCAAGGCAACACAATGTACTGATCATACTAGATTTAATTCGTGAAACCCACATGATAAAAGTTGGGGAAAATAGTAATAACATGATCTATATAGATGTATGCAAACATGAATGAGTTTAATTAGAATTTGATATGGAGATGACCTACCTTTTGAGTTGAATAAGATTCGTTCTGCAGAAAGCCCTAGTTCTGACCGCTTGAAGAAGAACGCGTAATACTCACGATCTACTAGATAGAAATTGGGCAAAATAGTTCCATAAGAAACCAGACTTGCAGATATTTCTAGAGATATATGGTTTGCATGGTTTGGTCGAGGTTTTACTAACCTTTGGTGATGATCTTCAAGGGGTTAGTCTGCAGGTCGCAAGGGTAGATGTGCACGAACTTACTTCTTGCTCCAGCCTCCACCTCAAGATCTCTAGCCACCACAGCCTCCAAGCAAGCCTCAGCAACCCTATGGGTCATCCCATAGGAGAGAGAGGGCTTATTTAAAGAGGTATGGGTCTATAGTTGCCTAATTTAAATTAGGAAACTAATGGGTACGAATTTGGTGTATCCTTCCCTCAATGGAGGATTTCTCTCCCCATTGTGATGAGAAGCTTATGGAAACCTTCCTTAGGTGGTAACCATGAATTTGGGCTTGGTTTGAAGTCCAATGGTGGTCTATTGGGTGAGAATTTACCCTATCTATCCATTAGTGAATATTTCTGAATTTCGAGTTATTTTCTTAGCATGAACTATTTTGTGGCCCAAAAGGCTTCTTTTGGTCCAATTATTTCATTAGGTTGTCAATACCCATTGTTTGAAGTCCATCCATGATTTTTATTTATTTTTAGACTCACTTAAATACCGGTAATAGTAATTATCTGACTAACTCTCTAATTACGATAATAAGTTGCAAAATGCTTTAAACTCGTCTAATCTGATTTTTCTTCACATAAATTCCTTCGTGGGTCATTAGGGAGTATAGTTTAGAGTTGAACTATGATTTTTATGAATTTTTCCATGTGTTTCCACATCCATTATAATGGTACATATGTATTTTTTAATTCAGGAATATTAAACTATTTTTTTAATTTATTCTAATTTTTAATTAATAAAATTTTTGGGGGGTGCTACAATCTTTCTTTGTTTCATGTTTAAATTTTTTGTTATTAGCATGCATGGTTTTCTATCTCTCTTTTAGTCCATTCTTTAGTCATGTGCCAATGCTAAAGATGTTATGTTCCTAATTCCCTATGATTGCTACTGTTGGTTCAAGTTAAAAAAGAAGTTTACGTAAGGTTAATAGAACTATGTCCTGGTTTGTTAGCATGTTGTTGGTAAAAAACCTTGACTCTTGTTTATTAGCATGCTCTTGTCAATGCATCTGCTGGTTCAAGTTTTTTAAAAAATTATTATGTATTACGTTTAATCACTTATCATTTGGCTAACTTGTTCATATTTATTATCATGTTCTGCCTTTATAAACATGTTATTAGCTGGACATGCATTTGCCAATGCTTAAGATGTTATGCTCCTGATGCCCTATGATTGCTACTATTGGTTCAAGTTAAAAAAAAAATTTATGTCGGTTAATAGAATATTCCTGTAAAGTTCACATGTTGATTTTGGCATTGTATAAATGCCAGGACATGCTACTCTAATTGTGTTTTAAGCAATGTTGGTACCAATTTTTGCATCATGAATAAACAAGCTAGAGTTGCTTCTATTGGATTTGCAGTGTATCAGCATAGACCTTCATATTTTAAGACCTAGATGCTTGCAGGGGTTTGGACTTTGCATTCACATTATTGGACAAAACTCCATTGATAGTTCATAAAAAATGATCATGTGGAATTGTTGATTGCGCATGATATTTTCTAAACTTATGGTTACTCCCCTTGTCTGTGATCGGTTTCCTATCACATACAACTCAGTAAGCAGTTCTTTAGACATCTCATCTCAATCTTTCTGATATAAATGAATTAAATTCCTAAGAAATTATTCCTATTTAATATGTTTAATTCTATATCTCCTTTGTGGGTGTTCATTTGAGATTTCTTTGAGATTATTCTATTGGATAATTCCCTTTTAGTTCGTAATGCTATTTGAATTTTTGTCCACCATTTAGCTTCCACACCATCATCATCCTTCAAAAAATTGGTCTTTAAAGAAGCCTTGGCCGAGGACAGGAAGGCCAGTCAAAAAATGGTCTTTAATCTTATATCTCCTCTGTGGGTGTTTGCCTGATCAGCACACATGCCTTGTTTAAGGGACCTAACTTGCATCAACATTACACAGACTGGGTCCAATGGATTTGCCATCAATGGTGTATTTCAGAAAACTGATCCTCCCGTCTAGTGGGTATCTCTAGCTACCCTTAAAAGCTTGAATGTGTTATTTTACTGCATTGAATGTGTTTACATCAATTTCGTTATTCATTGATTTGTAATAGTATAATATAAATCTAATTTAAATTGGACCTATTTTTAGGTTTTGGCATGCTTTTAGCGGTGAAAATTTAAATGATGTCTCAACCAGGTACGTCCCCTTAAACCCTATTCATGTTTTTATACAAAAGACATGTCAACATATTTAAAAATATATGTCAGCTCATTTTTGTATGTTTACTTTGTTTGTTTTAAAAACATGAAGTGATCATGACTTTGTGGAGCATTGTGATATTTAGTTTAGTAATAATTATTGTAAGATACTATGTTGATGTGCATGTGTGTTTTTAAACAACATATTAGATTATATCTGGATCATAGACATGGATCAAAGGTTTATACGTCTACATAGGGAGGAGTAAGTGAGTGGAGATTTTGTCCCGAACCATGCCTGACAGTTCATAGTCGAGACATTCATTAATGATTATGAGGTCAATGCAACTATTACCAAATTACAAAGTAGACTAGTTTTTTACAAAAGTATTTACATGATCACTAAAGACCTAGAAGAGAATAGAGGTTTCAAGTGGGATAAAGGCATCAATAAATTGGTTGGAAATGACATTTCATAGAATGCTTATGTTGAGGTTTGTGACTGCCTCCTAATCTAGGTCAAAATGCCACCATTTTTGTCATTGTACCTTAGTTTTTAAATATTCCCTTTGCAGTTCAATCCATTGGTGTTTTGGGTAAAGGAGATAAGCTTACCTTTCCTCAATGATATAGTTCAATTATTTAGTGAGTGGGAGGGTCCTTCATGAACTATTGTAACACACATATTTGTTGTTGTACATTAATATATTATTGCTTGGAACACTATGTATATGATAATGTGTTTTAGAAATCTTGGATTTTATATTTTAATATAAGCATAATTTTTGTTACACGTTATTATATTGATAGTCCATTCTGCATATGTTTAGATGAGATTGGGACCGGCTCATCCTCCAAGCCTGTATCCCTAATTGGTTATTCAATAAGACAAGATTCTATTAGACATATCGACTGATGAGTACCTTAGAAACCCCTGATGGGGATAGTATCCAAGTAGCCATAGAGGTAGGTTTAATTTATAGTTTACATTTTATAGTTGCTTTACTCACAATATCATAAGTCACCCACCATTATGCTTTATCTACTACAACAAATAAAATTAGATTTCACGAAACTTATCGACAAACCATTCCCCTATAAGCAACAAATGGATATCTTATGCGGAAAGACCACAGTGAGGGGTTCTCATTTCCTGGGCTCCAACCAAGATGTGGATGTGGAGTCGTGGAGGTCTTTCGGTGATGATGACAATTCCACACAACAAGGGTTTAGTGCCTTGGGATTGGACTCGCAATAGGTACAATCTTTGATGATGACAATTTCAACCCTTTTGTTTTCCTATGTTGTCTCAACCTCTTCCAAGCAATACAAATTATGAAAACACTCCTACACAAAATAATCCATTTGAGGATGAGGCACATCCCTCTATATGAGGCAGACCACACAAGCCCAGATGTCCTAGACTAGAAAAAGGCGAAGCAACAAGTCTTCAGAACTGTTGACCCTACCTCAATATTGTCAGCTAAACGATCAACGGGTGAAGCTAGCAAAAACATTGATCCCTGGTCTTCTTCATCTACAGCGTCCAAAGACGAAGAGCAATACACCTTGAGGGAGGGTGTGTCACGATTGAAGATAATGGTCGGATACTCATAGGAGTTGTTGATGAGGGCTTTGCCTCTGTTTGAGTTACCAACTAAAAGGGCGGTTTTCATGGTCCCTAGATGAGGAGAATGTTATGGTTTGGATCCTTACGAACACTTAGGATCTGTTAGTATGATGTGTGTGTCCATCCTGCAAACCATAATATCGTTGTTCAAAACTAAGAGAGAACTGTAGCAACCTGAATTTTTTAAAAAATTATAAGAATAACAATAATGATAAATAAATTGGAAAATCAAACAAAAATGGAATTAATTCAAACCCATTAAACGAAAAGAAGCAACAAGCTTTATTAAATGGACCCTCCAAAATTATTGGGCAAAAATAGGGATTTTTAAAAGATGAATAATAAAATAATACCCAAAATTCTTATAATTTAATATTGCCTAAAAGAAAGGGGGCTATTAAATCATTAAAATAGTGAATATGGATTGGAATTGGACTCCTAACCCTACCCTACTTAGTTGGCCATGAAATTGCAACCCAACCTAACCCAAATAGGAGGTGGAAAGCTTGGAAGGTTGAGAGAAATTAGGAAATCTCATAATTAAAGGGGAATTAGAGTCATAATAGGAAATGGAAACCAAGGGAGCTTAAATACTTCCTAATGTCTCCATGGCTGGCCCAAATGAATTCCTGGGGGTTGCTGGGCGTGGAGAAGAGGCCAAGGAAAGGAGGAACTTGTGGGGAGAAGGCTTGCTCAAGATTCAACCTTTGGTCTTCGAGTTCTAAGCCCTAGGAGACAAAATGACTCAAAGGTAGGCATTCTCACAGGCTAAACTCAATTATATTCGTTTTTAGGTTGTTCCAAACATTAGGAACAAAAGCCCTCTTGTTGCTCTAATTTTCATCGAGCCAATAATTTGTTATTTATTTTTGAAGATTCGCAATCACCTTGACCTCGAACCATTATGTTAAATCTAGATCTCCATGTACTCTTAATTCCATGCCACGAAATTTTAACTGGAGATACTGATGGTTGTTAGGCATCATTTGCCTCTAAAAGCCCCAATTTTCATCCAATATCCTGCTCAAATAAAATCTTTTACCTTCACTGTACACTGCCCTGTGTTCATCGTGCATGTTCATGTTTAAAACCTATCCAGACCTTGATGATTTACAAATTCCTATTTACTGTGCATACTTTAGCATGTCTAGTTTTGTTTAAAAGTGGTTTTGCAATTTTTCATCCACTGTACATCGAGTTCTTATTTTTTGAACGAACTTGTGTCAAAACATGGAATCTTCGACCGCAATCCAAGGCATGGTCCTTTTCCCGCTCGGACTCAAGCGCAGGACCTGAGAACGTGACGTCCTGATAGGCTCGTTCTCAGGGCTGATCGCGACCAGCAACCTGTCGCGTTCTGAACGTGAAAGGCACTGGCGTGACGTTCTGGCTCCCTGACCTAACCGACCCGTCGCGACCCTTGATTGACCCTGTCGCGTTCTGTAAGTACCCTGTCACGATCCTTACAGGGGTACGCCGTGTTCTAAACTTTTGCATGAAAACCCTATACTTTGTAAATCTTGATGTTCTACAGATGATCTACCTCTTGTTGACAGTCATATACGCAGTAAATAAAACTGTTATAAAATAAACATATAGGAATGATTTAAAAGATACTCACATTATCTTTTCATATCTATGATTTCTTTGTCACATGCACATACTTGTAACCATCCAATAGACTTGACTTGGCATGAAAATATCTCATAAAATATCTGGTAATTTACTTCAATATGTATTTAAATTGCCCTATTTCTAAAATGTACTTGTCTTTGTTTCTCGCGATGTTTTGGGAATACCATTACCGATGCTCCACTGTTGTAGAATTTCTCTGGAACGTCGAGCACTTGTTTCTCTACACACTTTTCTCTTGACTTGGACAAACTCTCCGTCGGATATTCCTTCTACTGGACTAGTGAATCCTTGATCAAGGCCTCCGTAAGACTCCTCTGTCCATGGATTCCCACATGGCCGACGAGCTAGTTGTACCCTAATACCTATGATACCCTTTAGGGATCAGTAAGATCTAAACGACCTTAGATTGCTCTCGCTCTTATCTTAAATCAAGCCGGACCTTTGGACCTGTGCATAACATGGCCAGTGGAAGGATAATGTATTCCTCCTGACTGCCGACACCATTTACGCGTGTTGTGCAGCTATTACTATCGCCCATTTAATTGTCGTTTCATGTGCAATAACCTTTACTTCTCATCCATGCTCGACTCGCTCATCTATTCACACTCTCTCTACTATCTCATCTATTCATCGAGTACTCTCATCTATTTCTTGTTACTCTTTATTGGCCATTAACTGATTGTCTAAAGATAAATAATATAACTAATGCCTGGCAATATATAAAGGGCCCGGTCTGGTCCTTGGAGGTGCGCCCAAAAGTGCTATTTGCCCGCTGGAGTTAATTGACCAGAGTGTTTGGCATTACACTCAAGTGCTATCTCGACTAACTAAATGACAATCAAAGTGCTATGCTATATACTCGACTCGTTGTGCTATCGTGAAATGTACTGTGCTATGGCCATCCTACTCTTGTGCTATGCTCGACCCTTGTGCTATATTTGGAAACTTGTGCTATTTCAATCACATGTTATCGTGCTATCTCTTACGTTACTTGACTCTCTCGCTCTATCTTTAGTTACTCTGCCATTTAGTACATTAATCATTTAAAGCATGCTTAATCATGAGATTTAAGTCCTACTTGGCGTTATCGCTCACCCTGCATAATTGGTTATCTGTTCTCAGGTGAGACCGAGGATAATACTTACACTCAAGAGGATGGGAATGACCAAGAGTGATGTCAAGAGTACCCTGGTGTCATAGTATTATGATAGAGTCTTAGTTCAGTCTTTTACTTTTATTTGATCTAATTGGGCTCTATAGAATGTCTCTGATATTAGTGGTTGTAATAGACATTTGAGGAATTATTAATGAGATGCATTTGCTTTAGTATTTATTCTGGTCTAGTGGTTTGATGTCTATTACATGCTCTGTGGCCGTTTACTTGCAACTGCCTCACGTTCCGATATTCTGCGTCGGGGCGTGACAGTTTTGTGGTATCAGAGCCTAGGTTGTTCTTAAGCATAGGATGATCTAGGTTGACCAGCCTCGACTAGAGTCAGTTGTCCTACCTATGTGAGATGTGGTTAGAACCATGGGTAACTAGTTAAAATAAACCCACACACGCACGAATTAAATTCCACATCAATATCATAACAACAAGTTACTTTTGTAGGAACTTAAGCAACTAAGATGACTGCTGAACGTGCTCAGATGAGGGGCATGCAACAAACTATCCAAGAACTCACCCGTGCGCATCTGCAAGCTGCACAAGGTGGAGGGAATCACGACGGTGTAGGTGAGCTGCATTGTAACTTCAGAAGCTTGAACCTACCTAGGTTCAGTGGCTCCATGGATCCAGATGAGGCCAAGCACTGGCTGAAGGAGAGAGAAAGAATTTTCTGTGTTATGCTATGTGCAGCTGGGGATAAGTTGCTACTCGCTACTTTCCAACTGGAGAAGGACGCCTGCGCTTGGTGGGAGTCGGTGGAAGTGACCAGGGCGAATGGTCAATTTACTTGGGCTAAATTCAAGGAGGCATTCAACTCCAAGTACTTCTCGAAGTGTGTGCAAGAAAGAAAAGTCATGGAATTTAATGCTCTTAAACAGAAGAGCCTATCTGTGGCTGAATATGAAGCACAATTTTCAAGACTTGCCTAATATGCTGACCATCTGGTAAATACGGAGAAGATGAAGGCTAGTGTAACGACCCTCCTTATACCGGTACGGCTACACCAACCCACTTCGATATAGAGAGCGTCGCTACAGTGGGACATTGACCCAACATATACAATAAGCTGAGATGTACACAAATATAACGTAGAACAACGGAAAAGAAAGAACTAAATGTAAATATCTTATTCCATCATCCACATTTTATCCACAGTCCATATAGTACAAGGATGAAACTAAATATCACATAACTGGGAAATTAAATCAATTTACATTGTCCACGATTGAATTGCATAATGTCCTTGACTACATACTTATGAAAAGAAAGTACAATAGTGTAATCTCCACAAAGGTGATACTCTCACTCCGAGTCACTCCTGACTATCTCCTCGGAAGAAGTGGAGACACCTGCATCTGTACGCTGACGCAAGAATGAGTCTAATAGACTCAGCAAGTAAATCCATGCACACTATACATACATACATCATATGTACATTTTACTTTTCAATTAAAACAATTATTACATGTAACATGGTTTGAACAATCCTTTAAAACCTATGCATGAAACCTCTTTACATTTTTGAACATGACACATGCTTTATGTTTCTTTTCACATTAAATATAAAACCTATCACATGCTCTCTACACATTTCTTTAACATGCTAAATTGATTTAAAATTCGTTCCATTCATGTTGCAATACATATAAAACATAAGCGTGGAATTGCATATAAGGAAAACAATATTCCTTGCATGGATTCTATGTACATTTTCACACATTTAATACCATTATAAACATGATTCACTTGCTGTTTTAACATGGATTTAATAATTTTCACATGGTGTTTCATTAATTCACATGCTATCACATTAACTTTCACAATTTCACATGTTCATCCACACATTCCACAATTTCACATTTTACTCATGTACAATGACATTATTCACATTAAATGGCATGACTCATACTCCAAACCACCTCTAGAAGGACACACACATCACATTCACATACCTATCACGTAGGCAAAATAGTGATAGATCTTGGTTAACTGCGCAGAACTGGGAGAAGCACTCTCCACCCTAACCAGTGGTACTTGTCCTCCTCCAGGATTTCATCCCAATTGCCCATGGGATTTCACACACAAGAACCTTCCCGTAGGGAGTTTACTACGGTACAGTTCCACAGCCCTCTAAGGTAGCAGTGTCACCCATGGCATAGTTTTACGCAATCTCCATTTTTTTCACATTACTCACACACACTTGTTTACACTATTATATTCACATGCACATGACTTCATGGTTCAGTTTATTAAATACATGCTAATGTTTACATTATAAAACATGTCATAAACTAACCCCAAATCATGCTCCAATTCTATGAATTATAACCAATTAAACTAAACATGCTTCACATTATCCCTTTTCTATGTTTAATTCCAAATTGGCACTCCCTGTCATCCAAACAACATGAAAATTTTTGTCACGTCCCGAGAATTTCGCAGCGGATAATAGTTCGAATAATTCGAGTCGATATTTCGAGACGTGGACAGTCGACAAATAAGCCTCTAGCTAGCACGCACTAAATGTATGATAATATACATTATCATAGGGCCCAAATATTGAACTCAATTAATCTTTTATTCAAATCTCAACTCATTGTAATTCAAATGGAAACTATTACAGGACTAAGACTCAATAAAACAAAAGTACATGATACCTCACTTCCTACTACAAGAATCTAACACTCGAAATAAACTAACTATAGGTAGACTCATAATTGGAATGCTCTTCACTCGGACGCATTCCCATCCTCGACTTGCTCTTCCTCTTGAACTTCATAGTCACCTAGATGGGGTAAAAGTAGGGAATGAGCAAACTAGCCCAGTAGGATTTATATCTCAATGTGCGGGCAATGATATAAGTGATTAACATTTTAGAACTAGGCAAGTACGAATAAAAACTCGTTAAAATATGATATATAAAACAAGCTAGAGAGAGTGAATATGATAGAACGAGATTTGTGAACAAGATGACAAGATCGAACTAGCAATAGATCACTTTGTACAAGCACGCAAGAATTCACTTGATGTCAAGAACGCAAGATATCACTAATTGCATTAAATGCAGAATGACCATATCACGCAAGCAAGCAAGCAAGAATGTACGAGCACGATCAAGTAACACTAATCCGGCACGTAGACACTAATGTACACCGAGAAAAGATCCATCAAGAATGTACACCAGGACACGTGTATGTGGTTATGTATCTAACATTCAACAAGCAAGAAAGTACTCCCAGCGCAGATGCAACGCCAGTAATCATTATACCCTATGGTTAACAGTATATTTATGACTCTCCGTCATTGGGGCTAGACTGGAGCCCTTGGACACACGCTGTGCCCTGTCAGCCATCTCATGAAAAATTAAATATAGATACCCACAGTCATTAATAATGGCCAATGAGAATTTCAATAAGTAAGCAGGTGTAATGTCATGTCCATGATGATGATGGGAACAAGTAATAGGTATTGAACATGATTTCATGATAACAATGGTCAAGAGATAAATTCGGCAGCATAACGGTACAATTTATAATTTTGTTCAATCTTACATTAATGGCTTTAGTCTAGTTTGTAAGTCACACTCACGAGATCAAGAAGAGAAAGGAAGTGCACGCTATCTCCAGGGAACTTCAATGGTACAACCAACTCGTCGGCCATGTGGGAATCCATGGTCAGAGGAGATTTACGGAGGCCTTGCTGAAAAGGTCGCTAGTCTACCGATTCGGAATGACCGGTAGAGAGTTTCCAATTTCCCAAGAAAAGGCTGCCTAATAGTGCTAGTGTGTAGTGCGGTACGCATGTCTCAATTCACGAACCATCGGTCTCAAACTCGCAGGAAACACTTGACAATATAACATGGAATAAAACTATGCACTTTAACTAATCATGGATTGCAAGATTTTATGATAACTATTATCATTTAAACGTGGAAGAACAGTAGGAAGATTAAATCACAAGAAACATGAATGATAAACATTTAAGGAGCACTTAGAATAGAATTCATGTAATTAAAGCTTTTAAATGGGTTTAACTCTTTTAAGCCATTAAAATAACAATCTTGTAATGATCAGACCCAAAATATGCAACTTACACAGTAATTATCATGTTTAAACAGACCTTGGGTATATACGGGAAAATTTGTAAGAAAACACGTGGTTTCAGGTAAAAATCCTGAGATCGCGACATAGCCATATAAGGAAGGCGACATGTCGTCAGATTGCGACAGGACAAGGGCCGCGAAGGGATGGCTAGAAGGCTACAGGGGGGTTGTGAAGAACGCGACTGGGGCGGTCCGATTCAGGCAGCATGATCGCGACAACGGTCTTGTCGCAATCAGGTCGTAACATGTCGGGCTGTCGCGACGAGACCTCGGAAGGCGACACATCAAGCCGTCGCGTTCACAGGATCTGCGCCTGAGTCCGACGGGATCTGACATGCTCTGGTTCAGACTTACCATGTTATGACAGGGGCGATATTCATGAAACGCCTATATCTCTCTATATGCTGACCTTTAGACAAAACTTTTCAACATATAAAAGTCGAGGACATCTATTGAAGAACTTTTGTGTTGTGGGCTGGGTCTGAATCCATCTCTAATTGCATGCAATATAGGAAGAACGTAAAAAAACCCTAAACATGCATGACTTCGTTGCGACTTACATGTTAGGCTTGTAACATGAGATCTACTGATATTTGGACAAAATGTTTAACATAAACGATGACCAGGACACTATTGGAAGAACTTTGATGTTGGGGGTTTTACCTAATTCGGTTTTTGTCCTTGTGAAAAACATGAAGAACTTAAAGTTAAATGCAACCAGAAAACGCAGTATCATGCATGACTCTATTACGAAGTTTATAACTCTCAAATGAATGACATTTACGCAAAATTTTAACATGAAAGATGACCCTATCGACTAATAAAAGAACTTTAATGTTGGAGTCTTGACACTACTTCGGTCTTAAATCTCAGGAAAAACAGGAAGAAACCTAAGGCTAACTGCAAACCTGAACACAGTATTATGCATGACTCTCTTATGGGGTTCATAACTCTCTAACTAAAGACTTTTAGATAAAATGTTCAACATAAAAGTGATCGTGACATCATGTAGAATAACTTCCATGTTAAGAGCTTACTCTAATTCGGTATTGAATCACGTGCAATATATTAAGAACGGGAAAATCCCTGACAGTGCGCGACTTTGGCAAAACGCTTATAAATTAAGATCTACTAAATAAAATTCGATGAAACCAGTGGGAAGAAAGTTAACTTGAATTTTCTACACATTTGTATAGGATATGTTAAGGTTTGACCCGAGAAAACCTACCTTATGTTGAAGAAGTCCATTTTTCCAGAAACCCGTGTCAGACCACTTGGAGGAAAACGCTTACTACTCCGTGTATACTGCATGGAATTTGGGCATTTCACTTGGGTTAGAAAGTAGACTTGACCCTCTTTCTAGGGGTATAGGCCTTGCAAGTTTGGTTTAGGTTCACTCACCTTTGGTCAACTTCAGAGGGTGGTTTGTGCAGGTCCGCAGCAGACGAGAAGGGGAAGAAGAACGCTTCTTGTGGTCGTTCCACAGCTCCTCAGCCACCAAGAGCTCCTCCACACAACCCTAGCAAGTTCTAAATCGTTCCTAGGGTTTGGGTTGAAGAGTATTTAAGTAACCATGGTGTTTAGGAGTCCTATTTTAACTAGGAAAGGAGGATTTCGGATTGGCATGTTTGGTTTCCTATTTTTGATGATTCCCTCCTCCCTTTGAGTGTGTGAGGCATTAGGAAACCTCCCCTCATAGTTAGGAACGACTTTGGGTTGCCATGAATGCATGATTGCATCCCAATTCAACTATAATTGTCTCTTTTAATTTCAGCTTATTTTATGGTTTACGAATTTCTATGTATTTCTCTAGCTTTATTTGATTTTTGGGCCAAATGTTGCCCATTGCCCAATTATGATAATGGGTCATCAATATATAATGTTGGAAGTCTCTCCAATTTGTATTAAATTTTTATTGCGTCGTATTTTCGTGTTAACGGTTTTCCGACTTGTTTCCTTATTTAGATAATCGGTTCGCAATAACTCTTAAACCTAGCCCAAATGATTTTTATTGAACCAAATTTCTTGATGGTCATTATAGGATTTATTTGAAGTCCATATATGATTTTTTACTTAATTTTCTGACTCATCGGAGTACGTGTGATAATGGTTTTACGACTTATTCCTGAATTACGATAATAAGTCGCGAAACACTTTAAACATGGCTAATCTGATTTTCTGGCAATTTCTTGTGAAACATTAGTAATAATATTTAGGGTTGATTTATAATTTTTACGGAATTTACGATTGTTTTAGCACACACGATAATGGTACGTATGTTTTAAATACTCCGATATTATGGAAATTATTTATTTCCATTTATTTGAATTTTTATGTAATTAAAATTTCCGGGTGTGCTACAATTTTACTACAGATGATTACAGTCACTCATCACACACACAATTTTTCATATTTTTGGAGTCATACACCAATTTATGATAATTAAAATAAACATTCTATGTAATTTTTCAAGAACTCAATTAAACATGGTAAACAGTGTTATAGATGCATTTATCTATTCTAAAACTTGTATCGAGCAGTCATGATATCCTCTAAATTTTATGGAATTTAACCTACATCATACAATTTATTTGAGAACTAAACAGATAATAACATGCTCACTGTTTTATATTTCAGAAAATCAAATTATTCATACAGTCATCAGAAATTCACCTAAATTTATAACAGGACATGATACACATGTACATGTTACAAAATTGTTTTGACATCGCCACTCAACACAGAGCCACCTAACAAATTGTAAGATTTAAGCATTTTCAAGGCAACATTTCGACAATTTAATAAATAACCAGTAACAAAAATTCCACCAAAATTACATACAATCTTCTAGAGATACTTAACAATATAATATTTTTACCATATATCCTCATGTCGAAAAATCCAGAAAATAGCTTTTATAGGGCAAACAAGCATTTGGCCACTGCCTGAAGAACTCAACGGCACACAGGTGACCGTCTACAAGGTAAACGGCAACATCTGTGGCCATTTAACTCCGATCTAAATGGCAGCAAAGGTTGCCTACTAGTTCCAGTCTGTGCAAACATAGACTGAGCGTAGAAAACTTGATGAAAATGGGGTTCCAGGACACGAATAAATTCCAAAAAAATACCTAGGACCTACTAGACGCATGTATGGACAATGGGTATGGTTTACTTGCCTTTGTAAAAATCTACAGATGGAAATATGGGTCGAAGAATCTCTCCTCGGCCAGTGCCAAGAAGCCTCCAAAACCTCTCAGATCCGGGTTCTGTGATAAATCTTGCTGCACACAAGAGTCGGGGAAGCCTTCCTTGATGTTTAGACTCTCTTCCAGTCGTGGTAGAATGCCGGATGGAGCCTCCAATCACCGGATCAAAGGGTTTCAAATCTCAAGTTCGCACAGAAGATTAGGGTTTTTGACTCAAGAGCCAAATGGACCCAATCTCAACGAAGAGAGGGGTTTTATAAGGTCAAGGGTTTGGGGACTTGATAAGGTAGTGGTTGTAGCCGTTGGACGACGGTTTCTAAAACAGAGAGCGAAGAAATTGCGAGCGTTTTCGGATCTGAAGCACAACATATCTGGGGAAGTTGACGTCCAGATCCTTGGCCGCCTGACTGGGTTTAGCATCCATCGATATGGATGCTGGCTCCCCTTTAGCATCAATCCATGTTGATGCCAAATGAGTTTTCGGCCAGAACACAGAATTTCAATAATTCTGCTTACTCTTGGTTTATACATGCAATGTACATAACTTAATTATTAAGTAAAACATCATGTATATAATATATGCATAGATACATGTATATATATAAATACTTATACATTATATACACACATACACTCAAGTATACGCATAAGGTATATACACATCACAATGACAAAATCTAACTAAAATGGCCAAAATTCGAGGGCCTTACACCCTCTCCCCCTTAAAGAAACTTCGTCCTCGCAGTTAGACCGACACTACTCAAACAACTGAGGATACTTTCTTCTTCTTGCATCCTCAAGCTCCCAAGTAGCATCCTCTCTTGAGAAGTTGTGCCATATATCTTTCACCGATGCAATGCTCTTGTTCCGGAGATGCTGACCTTCCGGTCAGAATAGCTACCGGTGCTCCACATAAGATAGATCTGGTTGGATCTCCCTGGCTCGTGACGAATCACATGAGATGGATCTCGAACCTACCTCCTGAGCATAGATACGTGGAAAACAGGATGAACCACTAGCCAAAGCCGGAGGTAAAGCTAGCTCATATGCCATGTTGCCCCATCAGCCTAAGAATCCCATACAAGACAATGAATCTAGGACTTAGCTTACCTATGCCTGCCAAATCTAACTACACCTCGAGTAGGCGATCTCTTCAAAAAGACATGCTCACCTACCTCGAACTCTAAATCCTTCCTCCTGTTGTCAGGCATAACTCTTCTGCCTATCCTGTGCCGCAACAAGCCTCTTCCTAATCAGCTGGATCTTATCCGAAGTCTCCTAGACTAACTCTGGACCGATCAGTGCCTATCGCCATCTCCTCCCAACATAAAGGATCTACAAGGCTACCCATACAACGCCTCAAATGGAGCCATACCGATACTCGCATGAAAACTGTTGTTGTTGTAAACTCCACAAGAGGTAAATGACGCTCCCAATCATCTTTCCAATCCAGCACACACGCTCTCAACATATCCTCGAGCGTCTGGATAGTCCTCTTGAACTGTCCATCAGTCTGGGGATGGAACGCTAAACTAAGCTTTAGTTCAGAACCTAAAGCATCCTGAAGACCCTTCCACAGCCTCGAAGTAAATCTCGGATCTCGATCCGAAATGATCGACTTCGGCACAACATGTAATCTAATAATACTACTAACATACAATCTAGCTAAACTCTCAACCGACTGCTTCTTCTTCATATGCAAGAAATGCGTAGTCTTCGAGAATGTATCTACCACTACCCAAATCGAGTCATTGCCCCACCTTGATCTAGGCAAACCCATTACAAAATCCATAGTGATAGCTTCCCACTTCCATATTAGGATTTCCATCTTCAGCATAAGACCAGATGGTCGCTGCCGCTCAGCTTTCACTTGCTGGCATACTAAACATCTAGACACATACTCCGCTACATCCTTCTTCATGCCAGACCACCAAAAAGATCTCTTCAAATCCTAGTACATCTTAGTGTTACCCGGATAAATAGAGAATCTCGACCTATGAGCTTCTATTAATACCTGCTCACGAACATCTACAATATCCAGAACACAGACTCGATGATGAAATCTAATCACTCCATCCTCATCACGAGCAATGCTTGCCTTTCCCACTAACTCCTGGAGTCTAGGGTCGGCCTTCTGTTGCTCGATCACCTCATCTAGGACAGTAGACCGAATGGACAGCTGAACCACGAAAGCCTGACATAATGGCTCTAACCCAGTCATCGCACAAGCATCATCCTCCAACATCTTCCAATCCTGCTGAAGTGACGACCTCTTCCTACTGAGAGCATCTGCTACGACAATCGCCTTTCCAGGATGATATTGAAGGTCAAAGTCATAGTCCTTTAGGAACTCAATCCATCTTCTCTGCCACAAGTTTAATTCCTTTTGGGAGAAAAGATACTTCAAACTCTTGTGGTCAATGAACACATGAAATCTGACACCATAAAGGTAGTGTCTCCAGATCTTTAGTCCATGAACTACTGCCGCAAGCTCCAAATCATGAGTCGGATAGTTACGCTCATGCTCCTTCAATTGGCGAGAAGCATACGCTACTCCCCTTCCTTGCTGCATCAATACACAGCCAAGGCCAATCCGAGATGCATCCGTATAGATGGAAAAGCCCTCATCACCACTGGGTAAAAGCAATACAGGAGCGGAAGTAAGCTTAGACTTCAATAATTGAAAGCTACTCTCACATTCCTCGGACCAAACAAACTTCTCACCCTTCCTGGTTTGCTTAGTTAAGCGTGCGGCAATGGATGCAAATCTCTCAATAAATCATCGATAATAACCCGCCAAACCAAGAAAACTCCGAATCTCTGATGGGGTACTGGGAATCTCCCAATCCAATATAGCTTGGACCTTTGCTGGATCAACTACTACTCCAGCACCGGAGATAACATGCATAAGGAAATGAACCTCGCACATCCAAAAATTGCACTTGCTGAATTTTGCATACAGCTTGTGCTCTCAGAGAAATTCTAATACTACCCTCAAATGCTGACGGTGTGTGGCCTCATCCGGAGAATAGACCAACACATCATCAATGAAAACCAGAACAAAACTATCTAAATAAGGCCTAAACACCCTGTTCATGAGATCCATGAACGCTGAAGGGGCGTTGGTCAGACCAAATGGAAGAACCAAAAACTCATAATGTCCATAACGAGTCCTAAAGCCATCTTGGACACATCCTCACTCCTAATCCTCAACTGATGATAGCCAGACCGCAAATCAATCTTAGAAAAGACCGATGCATTTTGCAGCTAGTCAAACAAATCATCAATCTGATGTAAGGGTACATGTTCTTTCCTGTCACTTTGGTTTAGCTTCTATATCGATGCATACCTAAGTGACCCATCCTTCTTCTTTACAAACAATACAAGTGCGCCCCAAGGAGAATACTAGGGCGTATAAATCCCTTATCTAGCAAATCTTGCAACTGCTTCCTTAGCTCAACTAACTCCGCAGGTGCCATCCGATAAGGGGCCTTCGAGATAGGAGGGGTGCCTGGAAGTAACTCTAGAGTAAACTCTATCTCTAGCCAGTGGCAATCTAGATAAATCATCGGGAAAGACATCTGGATAATCCTGCACTACCTCAATCTCCGCAAGAGTAGGTGACTCATCAGCTCTCGGTATTAATTCCACGCTGGCAAGAAAATCATCACAACCCTTGTTTACCATTCTCATTGCCTTCATGGAGGAGATAACAAACTTTCCCGCTAAGTTCCTTGGCAATGGATGTGAAAACTCATCCTCACCAGGAATACGGAAAACAATCTTCTTCCCACGACAATCCACTAACGCATAGTGCTCCTTTAGCCAATCCAGACCAAGAATAGCATTGAAGTCCTTCATCTTTAGCAAGAAGAAACACACATCTAAGACTCTATCCTCAATGCACAACGGTAAAGGCGGAATACACTTCCTAGTCGATACCGTACCCGCAGGTGTGTGCACAGACAAAGGGACTTCTAACTCCTCAGACTTTAATCCTGACTCTAAGACTAACTGACTAGCACACTACTCGGAAATGAATGAGTGAGTGGCACCCGTATCAAATAAAACCCGAGCGTGCACACCCATGAAAAGAACCGTACCTTTGGTAACATGCTCTGCCTGCTCGGCATCCTCACGTGCTAACGCAAACACTCGAGCTTGGGCTCGAGGCCTTCCTGGTCGACCTGTAGCTGGTGCTGCTACTGCTGCTGCTGCTGGGGCTGGTGTTGCACCACGCTGGACTCCCTGCTGAAGTTTAGGGCAGTCCATGATCTTATACTCGCTGTTCCCGCACTTGAGGCACTTTCCCGCCATCTTCCAACATTATGTACCACCATGTGCCCTCCCACAATGAGGACACTCCTTCTGGCCACTAGGGGAATGCTGAGAAGATACCTGATGACTGCTGACTGCCACTGGATGCTACGGTCACTGGTACGCCGCCTTCTTCTTATCCTGCCTTTGGAAAGGTGGAGCAGGCCTCTTCTGCGAAGCCTACTTCTCCTCAAGGTACTGCTCCATCTCACCTTCCTGCCAACATGCCGCGCTAAGAGCCCCATCGAAGGTACGATGGTCAAATGCCACCAACCTCGTCCTCAATGATGGCTTCAAGCCCATCACGAACTTCTTTGCCTTCCTACGCTCATCAGCCACAATATGAGGTACATACATTGATAGCTCGGAAAATCTAGCCTCGTACTCCAGTACGGTCATGGATCCCTGAGTCATGGAAGGGAACTCCTACTCCATCTTGTCCTGGATGTGCTCGGAGACGAACTTGGCCCGAAAGAGCCTCACAAACTCGTCCTAAGCCACCTCTACAGCACCATCCTCGAACGGGTACGTATAACGAGGACCACCACACGTCGGCTCTTTCCTGCATTAAACCATCCATAGGACCAACCAGATAATCTAGACTTAAAGAAAATAAACACGTAAGCAATTAGCACATCCTGTAGCATATAGGGGCTAACGTACCCTGTCATCCTCAGCACACCTAATCGCTCGGAAGGTCTTCTCGATCACCCTCAACCAGCTCTCTGCCAACAATGGGTCACTCTCCCCCTTAAAAGAGGGTGGAGTCATCCTCTTGAACCTTTCCATAATGGAAGGTCCACCATGATCATGAGCTTGGGGAGCTGGCACCTGAGCTTGCTAGAACAAACAATATAAGCAACACATATACAATACATCCACATAACAAACATGCAATTTAGTAAAAAGACTACTCTATTTATTATTGTTACCTGAGCCTTTAGCTGAGCCTGGAGTGCAGCCTCAGAATGGGCCTATGTCTGCATGGCCTGTACTAGACCCTGCATGAACACCCCATAATCTACTGGCGACGGTGGAGGAAGTACAGTAGGTCCCTGTGGGGCTGGAGCCTGCTGATCATCCCTTTCCTCACGCCTAGGCTTATCCTCTCTAGCATGAGCACCTCGTCTGCCACGAGAAGCAATAGCCTGCAAAATAGATTAATCAACAATTAGGAACTACACTATCTAATTCCTAACTATTTTCTTAACTATGTGGACAATCTATAAGACTTAGTATAAATGAAGATGATGGCATATAATATTATGTACAATCTCAACCTGTTTGCTCTGATACCAATCTCTGTAACGACCCTCCTTATACCGTAAGGTTACACCAACCCACGTCGATATAGAGAGCATCGCTACAGTGGGACATTGACCCAACATATACAATAAGCTGAGATGTACACAAATATAACATAGAACAGCAGAAAAGAAGGAACTGAATGTAAATATCGTATTCCATCACCACATTTTATCCCAGTCTATAGTACAAGGATGAAACTAAATATCATACATAACTGGGAAATTAAATCAATTTACATTGTCCACGATTGAATTACATAATGTCCTTGACTACATACTTATGAAAAGAAAGTACAATAGCATATCTTCATAAAGTGCTACTCTCGCTTCGAGTCACTCCTGACTATCTCCTCGGAAGAAGTGGAGACACCTACACCTGTACGCCGAAACAAGAATGGGTCTAATAGACTCAGCAAGTAAATCCATGCACAATATAAATACATACATCATATGTACATTTTACTTTTCAATTAAAACAATTATTACATGTAACATGGTTTGAACATCCTTAAAACCTATGCATGAAACCTCTTTACATTTTGGAACAAGACACATGCTTATGTTTCTTTTCACATTAAATATAAACCTATCACATGCTCTCTACACATATCTTTAACATGATAAATTGATTTAAAAATCGTTCCATTCATGTTGCAATTGAAAGGTTGCGGAATTCCCTATATTGTAATCTCGAAGGGGGGGGGTTGAATAGATTACTATCTATTAAATTTAATACAAAACCCCTTTAATGACAACACACACTTTCTGAATTTGCAATAGAATCAAAGTAGACAAGATGTGTGTTGGTGATGTGTAGATGAAGGTAATCTATGAACGTGTGTAGAGACAAGTGCTATCAACCTCTACGTAGAACGTTCAAACCACAAGACACGAAATTTACATGGATCGGAGTACACAACTTGTGTATCCTACATCCACGGTCACACACACATGCAGAGCAAACTGCTTACGAGCTAGTTCGGTGACCTACAACTCACACACACGTGTTCTCTGATGTGCACCCACGATCAGAGACAACACACACACATGAATTAAGCACAAGGTCTGCTTGAGACACACCCACACACACACATATGATAGAAGAAAGAAGTAGGAATAGTTTTGAGTGGAAGGGATGATCCTGATTGAGACTCTTCTGGGGAACGTCTGGATGGAGTTCAAACTTCGTCTTGATGGCTTTAGATCAATGGAGAAGCTTGAATCTACGACGTTCTATCTCAGTACTGCTGGATCAATGGATCTTTCTATCTCTGAGCAGCAGGTTGAGCAGAGCAGCAACGACACCTCTTGTTCTTGGACTTGCTTTAGGGTTTTGGTGGTGGCTGCTTCTGTACGAGATTTGCTTCAAAATAGTTGCTTATATAGTGGTGTTTACATATGGAGAGACGTGGGAGTTGGAACACCATCTTTGGTAACTTGGAAGGTTTCCCTATCTGAAGATTCTCTGCATTTGTCGAAGGCCTTGATCATCTGTCGACAGATAGCAATAGTTTTGCAAAACATAGAAGTCTGGGATTTTGGTTGGCAGTTTTCTGTGCACATTTGTCGACAGCCGACTGGGCACCTGTTGATAGATGGCTATTTCTTGAACTTTGTGTTTTCTGTCTGTTCATATCTGTCGACAGGCACCTTGGAGTCTGTCGACAAGTGACAGATTTCAGTGCTTTTGTGATCTGTTTCTCTTGTTTTGTGATAGCTTTGTTGTATGCATTCATTCCTACATGATCAAACATGTATAGTGAGATATTATGAATACATGAAAGACCAAATAATGCATCAAGTTATTTGTCATGTATCAAACCTCAATTAAGATTGTTCATCATCAAAAACATGTTATTATAAACATTAGAATGAAAACCCAACATTCTC
Source organism: Colocasia esculenta (assembly GCA_014218235.1). Lineage (NCBI taxonomy): Eukaryota > Viridiplantae > Streptophyta > Magnoliopsida > Alismatales > Araceae > Colocasia > Colocasia esculenta. Next base: position 117,307,403 of record CM024760.1, on the reverse strand, counting down.
CCCCTTTTTGATGATGACAAAAATATTCAATTAGTGCACATTGAGGTTCTCCCCCTTTTGACAACATCGAAAAGTACGCACAACAGTCCACATGTAGATAGCAGAGAACTGTGAATCATTAAAATGATATGAAGCATACCAGGACAAAGAGTGTTGACTGAAGAGACATGAAAGGGAAGGAAATTACATGATCATCGAATAAAGCAACATGACACAAGACAAGACAAGGCTCAGACGGAAATAAAATAACAGGACTTGACCGACTCCTAGACACATAAACTACCTAGCAACATCATCGGCAGCGGCGCAGGAGCCCGACGGTTGTCATGAAGCTCAGTAGAGATGTTATCCAGGCGAGTGTCAAGTGCTGCAATGCTCGTATCCATCGTGTCCATATGTGCATTGAGCGTGTTGAATCCAGTTGTCATCTGAAGCTGGAGCTGAGCAATCAGATCACGTAGCGAGGGCTCAGCAGCAGCATCATTAGCAACATCTCTCGGCACATCAAGAGGTGCAGACTGGGAGTCTTCATCAGCATCGTCTTAGGTGCAATGAGGGTGGTGAAAATATGATGGATCATGTGGTTCAGAGGAGGGAATGAATTGGCATTGAGTTTAGCAATCTTCTTTGTGCCATCATAGGGTTGGAGGATGATGAGAGGATAGTTGATAGAAGCATCTGGTTGATGTGCTAGAATTTCAGCCCGAGTGTTAGGAATTTGAAGGGCAGTGCTAAACAGATTGGCGGTGAGTTTGTAGGTAATGCCCTTTATAGAGGTGTAGAAGTCCCTCTGGTCAGAGAGGCTGAGGTTATTGAAAAACTCAGTGATGGCAGTGGGAGAGTAGGCTGTATGAGCATATAGAAGAACCGTCCAGCCCTGGATGTTGAACATGGGTTGGAGGTTCGGGAAGAGGTCGGCCAGAGAAGGGAAATCCACATACCGAGGTGGGACGAACGTTGTGAAAGTGCCCTTCACCCTTGTGAGTTTTAGGCTGGGTGGGATGACGAGCTCAGGGAGAGGATCATCCCGATGCTTTGTCCAGCACTCATCAGGAGCCTGGGAGTCGTCACCGGCCGGTGAGGAGGCGGGACGACGACGAGAGGTCATCTTCGTAGCCTGGAAGCCATGAAGAGGACAAGAAGGAAGTGTATAGAGAGGATGAGGAGAGGAGGAGAGGCACAGCACAGACAGGACAGAGAAGAAGAGGTAGGGTAGGGTTCTCTTCAAGAGGAGGGATGGAGAGGTGTTTACGGAGGAAAGGAGGGAGATTTGGTGGTATAGAGAGAGGGGGGGTCGAGGGTTGCCTTTTTAAATAGATGGGGATGAAGTTTGAAAGGCAAGGGTCCCACCAAATCAGCCCCAAACGGCGTGCCCGTCGGACTTCCCAAATTCGGGCTGGCGCCGGCTGTCGACAGACGCCTTGAGGCCTGTTGACAGGCACACACAGAAAGTGTGCCAGAAGGGAATTTGTGTGAAGTTTCAACTGGATCTTCTGAGCAATGTATATCCATGGTGTATATAAGGTGTAAAAAGGATGAACACACATTTGAACCTATTATATGCACCGATATTAAAGCCATTTCATAGTCCTAAATGGTTTAAACATAATACTCAAGGAGTTTCAAGTTAGAGCATTAAGAGAACATCTTACTGACATTTAGAAAAGACACTGTAACCCTTCTTTGATTAAGGGCATTGTGATACAACACACATCCCTAGTTTATGAGATCAAATAATGATTGAAGTGAATGCTCTATATTTCTTGATAATAATAAACACAATGACACGGGATGTATATTACAGTGGAGGCTTCACTCTATTTCTCTTTTCTTTGAGTACAATGAGAGAATGCAATGGGAAAAAGTGGTAATAAGAGAACTTCACACCTTTTGACGTGAGGATAGACCTGACGAGTGCCCGTCCCCCAGTTACTTAGTGGAAGTGTCCATCATCCATTGTATAGAGAGGATGAGGTAGCTTTTTGACCGCGAGGGCAGACATTTGTGATGCCCATCTCCCCGGTACTCAGCAACAGACACATCCATTGCTCTACCTTTATCCCAATTTTATGATGACTTTTATTTTATTTTTTTTTAAGAAAGTAGGCTTTTCTCCATTTTAGATTAAAGCTCAGATCAAAGAATGTATATGATTAGCAGTCAATATTAGACATGAAGTTCAATGACCATAAGACTTTTCAAGTTACTTGAGAATAGTGTTTGCCTACAAGGAAATTATTCATGAGAGTTAGGTGTTTATCCTCGAAGATAGTTCAATGTTTTCAGAATGATATAACCTAGACTCATACATGAGTAGTATGTCAAAATCATGGTGGTTTAGGGAATAACATTAATATCATGTGAATATGATGGAGTCAAACATGCATAATCACCCAATAGACACCGTAGTTGAAAGACATGAACCTGCTCAAGAAGTATGTTATGAAATAAGCATGAATTTCCTTGATTGAGGGTGTCTTTCGATAGCTAGAAAAAGCCTGTCGACAGCTACACACAGACATAGTGTTGCCCGGTCAGGGATGTCAGAAACTGTTGTGGTCTGTCGACAGATGAAATTTCGTCTGTCGACAAATGCACATAGACAGAAGATTGGCCAGTCGGGGATAATAGAAGCTATGCATACCTATCGACAGATGGATTTTAGTCTGTTGACAGATGCACACAGAGTGCAGAATCTGTGTTCTGTGGGGCCTGAGCTGTCGACAGAGTGAATGAGGACTGTCGACAGATGCCTGTGCAAAGCCAGTTTAAGGTTAGAATGAAGAATGAAATGACCATTGCATGTGAGGGAATTGAAGGTACATAAAGGATGAGTGATTTCCTTCACGATGACAACCATCTAACCTGAACTAGCTTCCGCATAGTGTGTGCTCATGTGTACACAAACAATTAAGTAAATCAAGACACACTTGCACAACTGGACCAATCAAATAAACACACCAGAGTATGTAGGAAGACAGACCATGAAGATATTCAATCTTTCAAAAATAATAGAGAATGGGCAAAAATGTAAAGAAACTAATTCGTTATAGAAAGTACATGACCCTTTCATGCAACATAACTATGGATACGTGGCGGAGAATTGTTTCTCACGCATAATGAAAGTTTCCAAACAAGCATGACTTGTTCTTCCACAAATCACCATTTGATATACCTCATAGTTGGTGCATGCAAGGGACATATGCTTAGTATATGGATGAGTTTCATTGCAATTTGCACAAGCCCAATTCTCTTCTCAGTGTGGTGAATCTATCTTCAGTTAGAGGTTTGGTAAAGATGTCAGCCAATTGTTTTTCAGTGGGTATGAAGCTAATCTCTAAGGTTTGTTGGCTACCTCATATCTCAAGAAATGATGACGAATTTCTATGTGTTTTGTCCTACAGTGTTGAATTGGATTCTTTGATAGATTGATTGCACTAGTGTTGTCACATAGGATAGGTGTGCATCCAATGTCGATGTTATAGTCACATAATTGACTTTTTATCCACAACACTAGTGTTGCACAACTCCCTGCAGCAACATATTCTGCCTCTGCAGTGGAGAGTGCAACCGAGTGTTGCTTCTTGGATACCCATGTAACCATGCAACCACCAAGAATTTGGTAATAGCCACTAGTGCTTTTCCTGTCAATTTTACATCCAGCATAGTCAGCATCAGAATATGAAATCAAGTCAAAGCTACTACCTGCCGGATACTAAAGACCCAAGTCATACGTACCTGAGAGATATCTGAATATTCTCTTAACTGCAATTAAATGGCTTTCCTTTAGACTAGATTGGTATCTAGCACAAAGGCAAACACTAAATTGAATGTCCGGTCTACTTGCAGTAAGATAGAGGAGTGAGCCAATCATACCTCAGAATTGTTTGGCATCTACTGGTTTACCTTTCCATCATTTTCCAGTTTTATACTTGTGCTCATGGGTGTTGAGGCAAGCTTAGTTTGTTCAAAGTTAAACCTTTTCAGTAGTTCTTTGACATATTTTTCTTGGTTTATGAAGACGCCATCCTCCAATTGCTTAACCTGCAAACCAAGAAAGAATTGAAGCTCTCCCGTTAGACTCATCTCAAATTCACTGTGCATGTGTTTGGAAAATTCCTCACATAGTGAAGGGTTAATAGATCCAAATATGATGTCGTCCACATAAACTTGAACAACAATGATATGAGTGCGAACTTTCTTTGTAAAGAGAGTTTGGTCTACTCTACCTCTTGAGTAGTTTTTGCTTACCAGAAACATGCTTAGTCTGTCGTACCAAGCTTGGGGTGCATGTTTCAAACCATAAAGAGCCTTGTGTAGTTTATATACATGGTTAGGTTTATCATGATCCTGAAAGCCAGGTGGTTGAGAGACATAGACTTCCTCTTTTATGTAACCATTCAAGAAGGCAGTTTTAACATCCATTTGAAACAATTTAAACTTATTTGAGCATGCATATGCTAATAAGATTCTAACTGCTTCTAGCCTAGCTACAGGTGCAAAGGATTCTTCAAAGTCCACACCAAATTCCTGATTATATCCCTTTGCAACCAGTCTAGCCTTATTTCTCACCACTTTACCCTCTTCATTTAGTTTGTTTCTAAAGACCCATTTTGTACCTATGACAGACATTTCAGGGGTTTTGGGAACTAAACTCCAGACATTATTTCTTTGAAATTGCCCAAGCTCCTCATGCATAGCATCAATCCATGAATTTTCTTTTAAGGCTTCTTCAACATTTTTGGTTCCACTTGAGAAACAAAAGCTAAATGGTCCTGTTCAACTATTTGATTAACCTGAGATCTAGTTTGAACCGAATCATTTATATCTCCTATCACATTCTCAAGGGGGTGATCTTTAGAGTACCTCACATTAGTGACTATTGAAGGCCCAGGTGGATCTTGCAGTTGAGGAGGTTGTTCTGGAGGAGGAAGTGCTTGAGGAGATTCAATATCATGTTCTTCTTGTTGTGGTTCTTGTTCAGGTACTTCTTCTTGTTCTTGATTAGTATTCCATCATCCTCATCATCATACCTGCGAAGAAATCCACTTTTGGTTTTAGAAACAACTTTAGAGCTTTCTTTTGTTTTTCTTTGTAGTTCTCCAAGTGTTGTTCCTTCAGTTTCATCTTCAAACCTGTAATCATTAGAAATGTTAGGCTTGGTTTGAGATTCATCAAAAATAACGTGGAGTTTCTTCCACTTTGCGAGTTTTAAGATTAAACACCCTATAAGCTCTAGTGTGTTCTGAATATCCAAGAAGAATACATTGATCACTTTTGGCTTCAAACTTATTCAAATCAATTTTATCATTGTTATGTATGAATACTTTTGAGCCAAAAACTCTGAAATACCCAATACTGGGTTTCTTACCTTTCAAGAGTTCGTAGGGGGTTTTCTTTATGACAGGTCTTACCATTGCTCTATTGAGTTTGTAGCAGGATGTGTTCACCGCTTCTGCCCATAACGTCCTTGCAAGTTGACTTTCAACTAGAAGGGTGCGAGCCATCTCCACCAAAGTTCTGTTCTTTCTCTCCACAACCCCATTTTGCTATGGAGTTCTTAGGGAGGAGAACAAGTGTTCTATCCCTTGGTTCCTGCAGAAATCAGAAAAGGAGTTGTTGTCAAACTCTCCCCCGTGATCAGTGCGGATGGAGCATATTTTGTTGACATTTCCATGCTCAATCTTTTTAAAAAATTCTTCAAATACATTCATTCTTCATTCCTGTGAGCCAGGAATTTCACCCAAGTGAACCTAGAAAAATCATCTACAATGACAAAACCATATCGTTTGCCATTGAGACTTAGTGTTCTCGTAGGTCCAAATAGGTCCATGTGCAACAGTTCATAAGATTTAGAAGTATTCACCGGTGCTTTTGATTTGAAGGATTTCCAGGTTTGTTTTCCCTGTCCACATGCATCACAGAAAATTTCATTTTTATTGAACGGGATTTCAGGAAGTCCAGTTACCAGTTTGAGCCTCATGATCTTGTGCAACACATTATAACTTGCATGACCAAGCCTACGATGCCACAATGTAAGCTCATCCTGTTTGTTTGCTACAAGACACAAATTATCATTTTCTGGATCATCTAAATCAACCATATAGATGTTGTTTATTCTTTTTCCAGAAAATTTCAGACTTCCCGTTTCCTTATCAAGAATTTGACATGAATTAGAGTCAAAGACAATTTTATGACCCTTATCACACAATTGACTTATGCTAAGCAAATTATGATGAAGGCTATTAACAAGCAATACATTGTCTATAGAGTTGGAGGCATACTTACCAACCTTACCTGAGCCGATAATCTAGCGTTTATTGTTGCCTCCGAAAATGACTTAACCTCCATCTTTTTCCATGAGCAAATAGAATTTTCCTTTGTCGCACGTCATGTGCCTCGAGCAGTCGCTATCCAAGTACCATTTGTTTTGATTGTGAGATGCTAGGCATTCTTGCACATATGGATTAGACAAGAGGTTTTGGTACCCAAATTACTTTGGGTGCCAATGTATCATTCATGCCAAACAGTAAATGCTTCAGAATCCAAACTTGTTTGAATTTTTGTTTATTTGGATTGTTTCAGCATTGTTTTCAATTGTGCCCAATCTTTTTACAGGTATTGCATGATGATGGTTTATTGACAACAGTGGGCTTGATGTTCTTTGGAGCATGCATAGGCATTTTTCCTTTTTGTTGCCTTGTTAGTCTAGCTTTGGGAGCTTGAAGTTTGTCCTGTCGACAGCCCTGTTTGGGGCCTGTGGCAAATTCTTTACTTTGACTTGCAACAAACTTAGTGACTTTAGGTTCCTGTTTCTTACCCTTGGTTTGATTTTTCTTATTCTTTGAATGGTTTTGTTTACTTGAACATGGGCTAGGATCAATGAAAGAGGTTAACAGATTTTTGCCAATTTCTTTTTGTTTTATTGGTTGATACCCTATCCCATGCCTTGCAATAAAAAACATTGGATCCTAAAATTGCATCTAGATTCTATTTTCCCTTTACCATGGTAGTAAGGGCTTCAGATTTTCCTTTTATCTCTTTTTCAGCTCTTTCCAATTTTTCCTTTAGCTTTTCATACTCACTTTGAAGAGACTCAAGGGAGTTCATTAAATCATCTTTTTCCTTTTGAACTTCTTGGAGTTTAAGTTTCATGCTATCCATTTCCTCACTCTGTGTTTGTTCATCAATTTTCATCATTTCAATTTCCTTATTCAAGGATTGAATCTGTTCATTATTGTTAGTTTCATGAACAAGGGAATTGATTTTCTTCTTGAGTGTTTTATTTTTAGACTTAAATTCACAGATTTTTTCAAATAAGACAGTGTAAGCTTCTTCCCATTCATTAACAGAATAAGTTTCAAAGGAAGAGTTTATCTCATTGGAGTCATCACTTCGTGCCATGAGACACTGAACTTCATCATCTCCCGAGGTAGCTTGACTGTTTTCATCTTCGTCTTCATCGCTCCAAGTGGCCATCATTGCCTTGGCTTTCTTGAAGGTAAATTTGTCTTTCTTCAGTTTTTTCTTGAGCTCGGGGCAGTCTCCTCTCATGTGCCCTTGCTTCTTGCACTCATAACAAACAACATCAGATTTTTTGTTAGGGGAATCAAATCTATTTGCGAAATCTTTCTTTTGGAAAGTTTTAGAGTTACTTGAACCTCTCCTTTTAAATTTCAGAAATTTTTTGAACTGTCTAGTGAGCATGGCCATCTCATCATTCTCACTATCACTAGAGGTTTCAGACTCATTGCTTTCCTGTTGAGCATCCTTTTTGGAACCTGAAGAATTTTTCTTGGATGCTTTTAAGGCAATAGACTTTCTTGGGTTCTCTTCAGTTTCCTTTCTTTTAACATTGACTTCATAGGTCATTGGAGAATCAATCAATTCATCTACTGTCATTATAGAGAGATCTTTGGAATCCTCAATGACAATGGCTTTGGTGTTCCATGAGGATGGAAGAGACCGAAGTATCTTCCTCACCATATCACTCTCTGAGTATTCTTTCTTAAGACCCATTAGACATTTATAATAAGCATGAATCTTGCAAACATGTCAGAGATGGTTTCATCATTATTCATTTTAAACATTTCATATTCTGAAACCAACATACTTAACTTGGATTCCCTTACCTGAGATGTACCATCGTAGATCAACTCAAGTTTGTCCCACATCTCTTTTGCTGAGGTGCACGTGGAGACTCTTGAGTATTCCTTGGGGTGGACCACGCACTGCAACATGTTGAGGGCACTCTAATTGAGTGTCCCCTTTGCGATCTAGTCCTTGGTCCAAGTATCTTCGTCCTAAGGTAGGGGGTATGCTCCTTTGCTGACTATTTTCCACAATTCGTAGTTTTGTGCTCTCAGAAACACCTGCATACGATTTTTCCAATATGGATAGTCAGTGCCATCAAAGAAGGGTGGCCTGGTCACCGAGTGTCCCTCGGCCATGTACCCCTTGTTAGATTCCATTAGACCGTGAATCTCCTGATCGTAAGATCAAACAAGTAAGACAGTAAATCGGAGAAACTCGGCTCTGATACCAATTGAAAGGTTGCGGAATTCCCTATATGCTAATCTAGAAGGGGGGGTTGAATAGATTACTGTCTATTAAAATTTAATACAACCCTTTTAATCGCAACATAGACTTTCTGAATTTGTAATAGAATCAAAGTAAGACGTAAGACTTAGATGTGTGTTGGTGATGTGTAGATGAAAGAGTAATCTATCTAACGTGTGTAGAGACAATGTGCCTATCAACCATCTAACGTAGAAACGTTCAAACCACAAGACACGAAGATTTACGTGGTTCGGAGTACACAACTTGTGTATCCTACGTCCACGGTCCACACACACACGCAGAGCAAACTGCTTACGAGCTAGTTCGGTGCTACAACTCACACACACGTGTTCTCTGATGTGCACCCACGATCAGAACAACACACACACGTGAATCAAGCATAAGGGCTGCTTGAGACACACCCACACACACACATATGATAGAAGAAAGAAAGTAGGAAGAGTTCTGAGCGGAAGGGATGAATCCTGATTGAGAACTCTTCTGGGGAACGTCTGGATGGAGTTCAAACTTCGTCTTGATGGCTTCAGATCAATGGATAAGCTTGAATCCATGACATTCTATCTTCAGTACTTCTGGATCAATGGATCTTTCTATCTCTGAGCAGCAGGTTGAAGCAGAGCAGCAACGACACCTCTTGTTCTTGGACTTGCTTTAGGGTTTTGGTGGTGGCTGCTTCTGTACGAGATTTGCTTCAAAATAGTTGCTTATATAGTGGGGTTTACATATGGAGAGACGTGGGAGTTGGAAACACCATCTTTGGTAACTTGGAAGGTTTCCATATCTGAAGATTCTCTGCGTCTGTCGATAGGCCTTGATCATCTGTCGACAGATAGCAACAATTTTGCAAAACACAGAAGTCTGGGATTTCGGTTGGCAGTTTTCTGTGCACATCTGTCGACAGCCGATTGGGCACCTATCGACAGATGGCTGTTTCCTGAACTTTGTGTTTTCTGTCTGTTCATATCTGTCGACAGGCACCTTGGAGTCTGTCGACAGGTGACATATTTCAGTGCTTTTGTGATCTGTTTCTCTTGTTTTGTGATAGCTTGGCTGTATGCATTCATTCCTACATGATCAAACATGTATAGTGAGATATTATGAATACATGAAAGACCAAATAATGCATCAAGTTATTTGTCATATATCAAACCTCAATTAAGATTGTTCATCATCAAGAACATGTTATTATAAACATTAGAATGAAAACCCAACAGCAATACATATAAAACTTAAGCATGGAATTGCATGTAAGGAAAACAATATTCCTCGCATGGATTCTATGTACATTTTCACACATTTAATACCATTATAAACATGATTCACTTGTTGTTTTAACATAGATTTAATAATTCTCACATGGTGTTTCATTAATTCACATGCTATCACATTAACTTTCACAATTTCACATGTTCATCCACACATTCCACAATTTCACATTTTACTCATGTACAATCACATTATTCACATTAAATGGCGTGACACATAGTCTAAACCACCTCTAGAAGGACACACACATCACATTCACATACCTATCACTTAGGCAAAATAGTGATAGATCTTGGTTAACTGCGCAGAACCGGGAGAAGCACTCTCCACCCTAACCAGTGGTACTTGTCTGCCTCTAGGATTTCATCCCAATTGCCCATGGGATTTCACACACAAGAACCTTCCCATAGGGGCTTTACTATGGTATAGTTCCACAGCCCTCTAAGGTAGCAGTGTCACCCATGGCATAGTTTTATGCAATTTCCATTTTGTTCACATTACTCACACACACTTGTTTACACTATTATATTCACATGCACATGACTTCATGGTTCAGTTTATTAAATAACATGCTACTGTTTACATTATAAAACAGGTCATAAACTAACCCCAAATTATGCTCCAATTCTATGAATTATAACCAATTAAACTAAGCATGCTTCACATTATCCCTTTTCTATGTTTAAATCCAAATTGGCACTCCCTATTATCCAAACAGCATGAAAATATTACTACAGATTGATTACAGGTCAATCATCAGACACACATTTTTTCATATTTTTAGGAGTCATACACAATTTATGATAATTAAAATAATCATTCTGCATAATTTTTCAAGAACTCAATTAAACTTGGTGAACAGTGTTATAGATGCATTTATCTATTCTAAAACTTGTATCTAGTAGTCATGATATCTTTAAAATTTATGGGAATTTAACCTGCATCATACAATTTATTTGAGAACTAAAATAGATAATACATGCTCACTATTTTATATTTCAGAAAATCTAGTTATTCATACAGTTTTCAGAAATTCACCTAAATTTTATAACAGGACCTGATACACATATACATGTTACAAAATTTTTTTGACATCGCCACTCAACACAGAGCCACACTAACAGTAATTAGTAAGATTTAAGCATTTTTAAGGCAACATTTCAACAATTTTAATAAATAACACAGTGAACGAAAATTCACCAAAATTACATAACATGATCTTCTAGAGATACTTAACAATATAATATTTTTACCATGTATCCTCATCTCGAAAAATCCAGAAAAATAGCTTTTATAGGGCAAACAAGCATTCTGCCACTGCCTGAAGAACTCAACGGCACACAGGTGGCCATCTACAAGGTAAACGGCAGCATCGGTGGCCATTTATCTCCAATCTAAATGGCAGCAAAGGTTGCAGTCTAGTTCTAGTCTGTGCAAACACAGACTGAATGCAGAAAACTTGATGAAAATGGGGTTCCAGGACACGAATAAATTCTGAAAAAAAATACCTAGGACCTACTAGACGCATGTTTGGACAATGGGTATGGTTTACTTGCCTTTGTAAAAAAATCTATAGACGGAAATATGGGTCGAAGAAGTTGTCCTCGGCTAGTGCCAAGAAGCCTCCAAAACCTCTCAGATCCGGGTTCTGTGATAAATCTTGCTGCACACCGGAGTCGGGGAAGCCGTCCTTGATGTTCAAACTCTCTTCCAGTTGTGGTAGAACGCTGGATGGAGCCTCCAATCGCCAGATCAAAGGGTTTCAAATCTCAAGTTCGCACAGAAGATTAGGTTTTTGACTCAAGAGCCAAAAGGACCCAATCTCAATGAAGAGAGGGGTTTTATAAGGTCAAGGGTTTGTGGACTTGATAAGGTAGGGGTTGTAGCCGTTGGATGACAGTTTCTAAAATAGAAAGCAAAGAAATCGTGGGCGTTTCCGGATCTGAAGCACAATAGATCTGGGGAAGTTGACGTCCAGATCCTTGGCCGCTTGACTGGGTTTAGCATCCATCGATGTGGACACTAGCTCACCTTTAACGTCAATCCATGTTGACGCCAAATGGGTTTTTGGCCAGAACACAGAATTTCAATAATTCTGCTTACTCTAGGTTTATACATGCAATATACATAACTTAATTATTAAGTAAAACATCATGTATATAATATATGCATATATACATGTACAAATATAAATACTTATACATATATATACACACATACACTCAATTATACGCATAAGGTATATACACATCACATGACAAAATCTAACTAAAATGGGCCAAAATTCGAGGGCCTTACAGCTAGGCATTTCCTCAATGGCCTTAAACCTTAGTACATTACTCAACTGGCCCCTCTCGACATCCAGACCTATGCTGAGATGGTGATGAAAGCTCAACTATTAGAAAATGCTATGGACTTCAGTGGTCGCATCAAGGGGAAGTTCGTGAATAAAGAACTAACACCTGGCATGACATCTACCAAGCCAAACATCGGCAAGAAGCATCCTTTCAGCATCATGGAAGGACCTAGCCAGGATAAGAAACCCAAGGTCTTCGTTCCCAACACTCCAGCGAAAAGTAACTGCAAGCACTGTGACAAGTCTAGTCACACAGCTGACGAATGCTGGAGGAAAGTCGGTGCATGTCTGCGCTGTGGAAGCCGCGAGTACCATATGCCCGAGTGCCCACAACTGAAAGAAAATGAGAGGCGCACTAATGCGCCTAAGAAACAAGGGAGACTGCAAGCTCTGCATGAGGAAGAGCCCACTGAGGAAGGTGGCGTGGTAGAAGGTACCCTACAAGTCTTCTCTCTATCAACATTTGTTTAATTTGATACTGGAGCAACCCATTCATTTATATCTCAAAATTTTGCTGATACCTTGGATGCTAAACCTATACCCATGGGATGTGAATTCTTTGTCACAACTCCACTGGGAGAGAAAGTGAAATTGAGCAAATACTTTCCATCTGCTGATGTAGTGATAGGAGAACATAACCTAAAAGCCGACCTAGTATGTATGCCCATGGAGGGCTATGATGTAATTTTAGTAGCCGGCTGGTTGTCCACTTATGGGGCAAGTGTCGACTGTAAGAAAAGGAAAGTTACCTTTAGTGATTTCCCTAAGCTGTCATTCACTGGGATTAAACATAAGAGATAGATGTCTCTAGTCTCTACCATAAAGGCCCATAACAGGATAAGGAAAGGTTGCATTGATTTCCTTGCGGCCATAATAGTTGAAAAGAAGGGTTCTAAGATAGCAGACATACACATAGTCCAGGGTTACCCAGATGTGTTCCCCAAATATCTTCCAGGGATTCCCCCTGAACGTGATGTCAATTTTGCCATTGAGTTAATCCCTGGAGCTGCCCCGGTGTCACGTCAACCGCACTAGATGTCACCTGCTGAATTAAAGGAATTGAAGGCGCAACTGATGGAGCTACTAGCGAAGGGGTTCATCTGACCAAGTACTTCCCCATGGAAAGCACCTGTACTATTCGTTAAAAAGAAGGACGGATCTATGAGGCTATGTATAGACTATCGACAACTTAATCAGCTAACCATTAAGAATAAGTACCTATTGCCTCGAGTCGATGAACTTTTCGACCAGATATCTGGAGCTCAATATTTCTCCAAGATTGACCTTCGATCTGGCTATCATCAAATGAGGATCAAGGACGATGATATTTTCAAAACGGCTTTTAGGAGCAAGTATGGACACTATGAATTCGTCGTTATGCCTTTGGTCTGACCAATGCTCTTGCAGCCTTTATGCAACTCATGAACAACATATACCGACCATACCTTGACAAGTTCATGGTCGTCTTCATTGATGATATCCTCATATACTCCAAGACCAAATAAGAACATGAAGAACATCTGAGGATAGCACTACAAGTCTTGCGAGACAACAAATTATATGCAAAGCTGAGCAAGTGTGAGTTCTAGCTCGAAGAAGTGTCCTTCTTGGGCCATGTCATCTCCAAGGATGGCATCTCTGTTGATCCCTCCAAAGTTGAAGCTGTACTCAAATGAGAGAGACCAACCAATGTCACAGAAATTAGAAGCTTCTTAGGACTGGCTGGCTACTACAGGGGGTTCATAAAGGACTTCTCCAAGATCGCCGTTCCTCTCATGCATCTTACACGAAAGTAGAATCCCTACTCCTGGAGTAAAGAGTGTAAGAAGAGTTTCTAAACTCTAAAAGGATGTCTTACCTTAGCACCTGTTCTTGCTCTACCAATAGAGGGAGAAGGTTTCTCTGTCTACACCGACACCTTAGGAATTGGGCTAGGCTGCGTATTGATGCAGAAAGAGAAAGTCATTGCCTATTCTTCAAGACAACTGAAGACGCATGAAGTCAACTACCCGGTGCATGATTTGGAGTTGGCTGTCGTGGTCTTCGCCTTAAAAATCTGGAGACATTATTTGTATGGTGAGCAATTCACTGTCTACTTAGACCATAAGAGCTTAAAGTATTTATTCTCTCAGAAGGAACTTAACATGAGGTAGAGAAGATGGCTTGAATACTTTAAGGATTTCGACTTCAACATCCAGTACCATCCAGGCAAGGGAAATGCTGTGGCTGATGCTCTTAGTAGAAAGCCAATGGCATCGCTATCAAGTCTAGTTCTTGGCGAAATGTAGTTACTAGAACAATTCGCAAGGTTAGACTTGAATATTGAACATATGGATGATCGAGTCTTAGTTGCCAATATCAGGATTCAATCTGACATGCCAGAAGAGATCAAAGCTCAACAAGACAACGATCCATTCTTGGTTCGCATGAAGGAAGCTTTAGCTGAAAAGCCAGACTTTGCTATGACCGAGGATGAAAGATTGGTATTCCAAGGAAGGACATGTGTTCCAGACAATGAAGAATTGAAGAGGAAGTTAATGGACGAAGCTCACCAGACGAAGTATACTATTTATCCTGGAGGCACCAAAATGTATCAGGACATGAAAAGAACGTTTTGATGGCCGAACATGAAGAGAGAGGTTGCCAAGCATGCCACTCATTGCCTTACTTGCCAACAGGTAAAGGTAGATCACATGCACCCTGCTAGTGTGCTTAGACCATTAGATATCCCAGAGTGGAAATGGGAAAGCATTGGCATTGATTTCATCATGGGTTTACTCAAAACTCGTGGTGGACTCGACGTCATATGGGTCATTGTTGACTGACTAACCAAGTGCGCACACTTTCTACCTATAAAGAGTAAGTGGTCGGTGGGGGTTTTAGATGCTCTATCTGTCAAAGAGATCATGAGATTGCATGGAGTTCCATCATCTATTATCTCGGATCGAGATCCGAGATTTACCTATCATTTCTAGATGGGACTGCAAACTGCACTAGGTACTAAGCTCAACTTTAGTACCGCATTTCACCCACAAACTGATGGGCAGACTGAGAGAACCAATCAGATTGTTGAAGACATGTTGAGAGCTTGCACCATAGATTTCCAAGGTTACTAGAATGAGCACCTATCCCTAATTGAGTTCGCCTATAAAATAGTTACCAGGCGAGTATTAAAATGGCACCATTCGAAGCACTTTATGGTAGA
This sequence comes from Colocasia esculenta, assembly GCA_014218235.1. Classification (NCBI taxonomy): domain Eukaryota; kingdom Viridiplantae; phylum Streptophyta; class Magnoliopsida; order Alismatales; family Araceae; genus Colocasia; species Colocasia esculenta. The sequence continues at coordinate 117,291,996 of CM024760.1, read as the reverse complement.
AACTGTAGATCTCCTGCATGTTGGAATAAGGTTGGAGAACAACAATGGCTAGGCTTGGACATGATACAAAATACAACCAGGGATATTCAGGTGATTCGAGATCGGCTCAAGATCGCTCAGTCCAGACAAAAGAGTTATGCTGATAAGAGAAGGAGAGATCTTAAAGGTATCACCTACCCGTGGTATCCAAAGATTTGGTGTGAAAGGAAAGCTCAGTCTTAAATTCATCGGCACTTTTGAAGTGCTCGAAAGGGTTGGTGAGGTTGCTTACTAGCTGACATTGCCCCCGTATTTGGCATGCGTACACAATGTGTTCCATTTCTCTATGCTTAGGAAATATATGTACGATCCTACCCACATCATTTGCCATGAGAAGTTGGTGCTGAACAAGAACATGACTTATGAAGAGAAGCCAGTCAAGATACTAGAATGAAAAGTGTAGCAACTCAGGAACCATCCCATTCATGTGGTTAATGTTGGCCCTTTTGGTACAGCAGCAAGCTAACCTAGAAGGGGGGGGGGGTGAATAGGTTTTCTGAAATCTGAAATAGAAACTTAAACACACAAAATTATCACTTGAAAGTTTGGTTAGTTGAGTGTGATAGAGAGTAGCAGTGCCAAATCAAGTAAACAATCACACAAAGAACACAAGGAATTTATCCTGGTTCGGCCCTTCTCACATGAAAGTCCTACATCCAGTCCCCAATTAATCTCTTGGGATTTTAATAACCAAGGGTACAGTCCCCCTCAAGGACAATACAACACCCAGCACCCCAGTTGGTCTTCTTCTCTTTCCCGGGCAAGAAGGCAGCCCACTTCTCTTACAGGTCAAGAAGCCAACCTCCTGGTACAAACCCCAGTGCGGTTCTGCTAGACTTAAACCCCTTGCTAGGTTCTACACTGTATGCAGTCCTATAGCTGGACAGAAATCTTTCTTTGAAAAGAAAGAACAAAACTGAGAGTTTTACAAGAATGGACTCTAACCCAAAAATTCTCAGCAAAGGACTCTCCCCATAAATTACAATAAGCACAAAGAGAGAGAGACAAGAGAGGAGAAGGAGCTTGAAGCTTGGAGGCTTCAAATGCTTGAGCACTTCTTCTTGGGCTCAGGCTCTTTCTCTCTTTTTCTTTGAGTGTATCTGGAGTTTCGGTTCTTCACTAGACGTACACTCCTTTAAAGATCTTCAGGAAAGCTCTGCCCTTGTTCTTCAGCATTGCTTCATCTTTCATATGAGCACACTTAAACAAATCCATTGGAGTTCTAGTCGTTGCTCATCTTCTCTTTTTCTGATATTTTGTGGTCTACGAGGTCTGCAAGCATAGAAGAAAGTGTTTAGATAAAAGAGTGTTTCTATCAAAAAGGCTCATACCTATATGTTTCCTGTTGTCACCCAGAAGTGGTAGGTGAGCCCTTTTTGTCTGACAGGAGAGAAGAGATCTAAAGAGATAGAAAAGATCTTCCGTCAGAAAGATAGAAGATTACGCGAATGAAATATATTTGACTTGTCACTAGATGCCAAAAAACATTTTGAAATATAAAGGGAATCCATGTTTATGTGAAATCCATGTTTTCAAAGGAATTCATGTTTAAGATCCATGTTTTCAAGGCAATCCGTGTTTTAAAGCAAATCGATGTTTCAGTGATCAAATCCATGTTTTCAAGCAAATCGATGTTTAAGTGATCAAATCTATATTTTCAAGCAAATCGATGTTTGAGTGATCAAATTCATGTTTTCAAGCAAATCAATGTTTAAGTGAAATCCATCTTTTCAAGTGAAATCGATGTTTGAATGAAATCAATGTTTAAGTGAAATCAATGTTTAAGTAAAATCGATGTTTGAATGAAATCGATGTTTAAGTGAAATCGATGTTTAAGTGAAATCGATGTTTGAACAGAATCCATGTTTTCAAGGGAATCGATGTTTGAGTGAAATCCTTGTTTTCAAGGGAATCGATGTGGCACTTTGTGAATTGAAATCGATGTATATTAAATAGACATCGACTTGACTTTTTAGTCCAGATCACACAGCGATAGTACCATAAACTTATATTTATTAGGAAAACATAATATTAAATATATAAGTTTTGTTATCACCAAAATACCATAAAAAAAAATTTATCACCAAAATATAATGGTAAAATATAAGAGTGGTTCAACAATCTATCTCTTTTTGGTGATGACAAAACTTATGAGAATTTTCTGAAAAAAATACTTAAAGCATAGAAAATACAGAAAATTCACAGATAATGCATACTATGCATACTCTCCCCCTTTTTGTCACAAACCAAAAAGGAAGGATCATACCATGCATTCTCTCCCCTTTTTGTGAAAACTTCAACCATTGAGGGGTTCAATAATGATTGACATTAATGAATAACTCCCCCTTAGTCTGTGCTCCCCCTGAATGAGAGGCTCCACCTGAATGAGACTTGCAAACTGATGTTAGTAGTCCTATAAATTAAAAAATAAAATTTGACTACTCCCTCTTCAAATATGAGTTGGATGAAGAGCTGGTAGTCATCAATGCCTTGAGCATCCTTGATCCTGATGCTCCAAGGCTATCCTACAAATAAACTACTCAGAAGTAGGTACCCAAATCTTTTTGGGTCCTTGATGGTTAGATGCATGAAAATATCCTTTCGGAATCCATACTAGGTGCCTTGTTGTGCAGGTGTTTACTATGTGTCCTAATTTATTACATTGAGAGCAGTAATGAATATAATTTGTTTTACAGTTCTTATTATCTTTGTAATGTCTTTTTAGAACACAATTTTTAGAATCCTTTTCCTTTTGATAGAGCTTGATCATTACAGGCACCATTTTCTGAGGCATCTTGGTTTCTTTCACGAATTTTGGCAATGGATATTTTTTAGGAATTATGACTTGTTTTCCTTTTTCCAGAGGTTTGTATCTAATACCTTGTTTGTTGTTTCCAGATTTTGATCCTTTTAAGCATAGAGCTAGAGATGTTTTACCTTTAGTTAATTTCCTAACTGATTCTTTTAAATAAAGATTTTCTTCAGTTAGAGTTTTTAATTTTTCTTCTAACTCTAGTTTTTCTTTGTTCTTGCCTTTTAAATTTTCATTCAAAAGATGATTATTATCTTTACTTTCCTTTAATTGTTTTTCTAATTGTTCCATTTCAGATTTAAGATCAGAATTGGTGTTATCTAAGCAAGTGATGTTATTTTTCAAAATTTTTAATTCTTTTAGAACATCTTTATGTTTTTCATAAAGTTCATTAAAGACTTCTTCTAAGTCTTCAGACTCTGACCCTGAATCAGTGCATGAATGAAAAGATGGGTCAGAATGTACCTCATCTAGTCCTACCATGAGGGCTAGACTTACCTGCTCTTTTTCGGGATCTGAGCTTGATGATTTTGAAGTTGTGGCCTCATCATTGTCCCAAGCAACAGCCATGACTTTTCTTTTGAATTTCTTGTGCTGCTTCTTGGAATTTTTTAGTTGACCAGTCTTCTTGAGTTTAGGACAGTCTAGTCTTAGATGTCCAGGTTTTCTGCATTTATAGCAGGTTGGTTCTTTTTTTTCGCTTTCTTTTAAATTCTTCTTGATCCAATTTTCTTTTTCTTGAGAATTTTCTGAAGTTTGGATAGGACATCATCCACATCGCTATCTTCAGAACCTGCATTTTTTGAACTAGAAGAAGAAGAAGAGGTGGAAGGAGCAGCTGCAACTTTAAGAGCATTAGTGAGTTTTTTCTTGGAAGAGCTTTCAGATTGTCGCTCCATATTGATTTCATGTGCCATGAGAGAGCCAATTAATTTATCAATAGAAAACATGGTTAGATCATGGGCTTCTTCAATAGCTGCGACCTTAGGGGTCCATGAAATAGTTAAAGACCTAAGTATCTTTTTGACAGTTTCCTCATCATAAAGATTTTTACCAAGTGACATCTGAGTGATATTTTTGTTTGGAAGCATTTTAAATTGCTTATATTATGAGACAAGAATATCTATCCTAGTTTGTTTTACTTTAAATGTTCCCTCATAAGTTACCTGCAGTTTATCCGACATTTCATTTGTAGATTTACATGTAGATACTCTACTAAATTTTCTTTTGGATAGAGCACAACATAAATAGTTCTTTGCTTTAATGTTTAAAGATAATTTACTCTTCTCTACTGCTGTAATAGTAGTAGTACCTTTAGTAGGAACAATAACATAATAACCTATCTCTATTACTTGCCACAGATCAAAGTCTGTGCCTCGAATGAAGTATTCCATTCTCTTCTTCCAATATTGTTAATCCTCTCCATCGAAGAATTGAGGTCTGGTAATTGATTGACCTTCAACAAATCCGTGAGCTGCCATGGATCTTCTCTAAGATCGTTAGATCTTCTTGATTGATCAGAGAACCTCGCTCTGATACCACTTGTTGGCCTTTTTGGTACGACAACAAGCTAACCTAGAGGGGGGGGGTGAATAGGTTTTCTGAAATTTGAAACAGAAACTTAAACACAGAAAATTATCACTTGAAAGTTTGGTTAGTTGAGTGTGATATAGAGTAGCAGTGCAGAAGCAAATAAACAATCACACAAAGAACACAAGGAATTTATCCTGGTTCGGCCCTTCCCACATGGAAGTCCTATGTTCAGTCCCCAAGCAATCTCTTGGGATTTTACTAACCAGGGGTACAGTCCCCCTCAAGGACAATACAACACCCAACACCCCAGCTGGTCTTCTTCTCTTTCCTAGGCAAGAAGGCAGCCCACTTCTCTTACAGGTCAAGAAGTGAACCTCCTGGTACAAACCCCAGTGCGGTTCTACTAGACTTAAATGTTGTGTATAGAAAGATTATCTAGAGGGGGGTGAATAGAGAATCTTCAGAATTCTTGCGACAATTCAGAAGTTGAGAGCCTTGATATGATGGTGCCAATTAAACAATCAATTCACAAAGCAATGAGGAAGCAAACCACACATAAGAGAGAGAAATTTTAAGGTGGTTCGACTCCAATTTAAAGACCTACATCCACCCCACACTAAACCAGTGAGGTACCATTACGAGAACCACAGTGAGAAATTCTCGAACACTTGCTGATTCACAGCTTCTTCACATCTGCTGACTCATAGCTTGAACAACCCCTGAAACACAGCTTCAACCAAAATGATCCAATCACAACACGTGAAGGATCAAACCAATCTACTTCACCAAGAAGTAGATAGACCACAACTTAATGTTCTGAAGAAATCGAAAAGCACAAAATGAAAAGACACCAGAATGTGCTAAGAGATCAGTAAACTCCCTGCTCTGGATCTAGATTCGAATTGCATCACTTCTTAGCTCCAGATTTGATTTATCTTTAGGCGAGTACCTCTTGTAATTTTGTACAATTGGGTCACAGAAATCAATGTTGTAGCCTCATTCCTATCCTTTGTTCTTGTAGCTTAGCACCAGCTCTTCGAAGCTTGAAATCTTGCTTGATTCAGCAACGCATTCATTTGATCATAGCTCCTATCTAAAATCACCTCTTCATGTTGACCACAGAACCTCTGATCTCCTTGCTTTTTGCACTCTGTAATATTTCTCCCTCTTTCACAGCACGCAACGACCCTGCTCACAAAACCAGAACACTTCACCAAATCGTGCTGGATATTCTGCACTGGGCCCCTTACTAGATTCCCTTTCGTTTTTGCTAGGAGAATCTTTTTGTCACCAAGTTTTGGTATCTTCCAGAAATAAGTGACATGTACCAAAGGCCCCAAACGATGCATCTAGGATCACGTGACCATCACATGTGTGCTGGTGGCAATTTTGACGAAATTACTCTAAGTGTTGTAGTGTTGACACTTCAGAGATACAGTGTTAACACTTATACACTTGAAATACTGTGAGAGTCACTGAACATGAAATCATAGTGTTGACCTTATTTAGGGAGAGTGTTGACCTCATATTCACTTCTCTTCACAAAACCCTTTAATTCTTGAATAGTGTTGACCTCAACCAGAATTGGTGTCGACCTTTTCAACCTGCCTCTATTAATACTGCATAGAGAAATCCATTAGTGTTGATCTGCTCTCAGAGTAGTGTTGACCTACCTTGATCACTTCTCTTTAGTGCAACCTAAAGAGACCACTAGTGTCGACCTAACTTCAAGATAGTGTCGACCATATCTGGCTATGTTGAACTTTCTTTGATGCAAGTAAGTAGTATGTGTAAAACAAATGTTATGTATCAGATACCTTTACCTTTTTACTTCAAATATGACATCATCAAAACTAGGGACACAAAAATCTCCCCCTTTTTGATGATGTCAACAATTGATCATAGATGTTTGAGAGAGGGAAAAAAATTGTGTATGCAAACAATTTTTACTGGTAACAAATCATTCATGTAGATAAGACAACAGCTATACAAATTTCACTTGCACGAGACAATTCCTGATGTATTCATTTCATGAGCTCAAATTATTTACAAAAGAAATGTGACTAACATCCATTACATAGATTTTCAAAAGGCATACAACCATATCTAGCACAAACACAAAAACATCCATCAGCCAAAAACCAAAAATACATCTCACAGCACATCAGACAGCCTTGAAATCAACAAACATCTTTGTTCTCCCATTTTGGCAAAATCAAAAAGGAAATCTTATGATGGAGGAGGTGGTGGCTGAGAGGGAAATAGCCTGTCTTCAATCCTTGTTAGTTGAAAGTGTAGATCTTCATAGTTCTCCTGAAGATATATCTGAACAACATTGAATCTGGTATTCAAGAAATCTGTTAACTTGTCAATCTGATGCCCAATTACCACTGGCACATTATCAATACCATGAGGCATAGTAGGTGCGACTGCGGATGAAGTGGCTTGATTGCTATTATCAGATTCATTAATGTCATGTAATCTTCAGACCTTCTTGAATTCATCTCTCATGTACTGAAGCTCTTTGGAAATGTCTTCATTATTGCGTCTCAGAACAGTCATTCGTTTAAGGATTTGCTGAACAGATTGAACAAGATCAGGAATGGCAGTGAACTTAGCAGCACCTTGCTGAAGATCTTGAGCAATAACTTCAACTTTGTCAAAGATTTTGGCCTGAGTGAAAGCTGCTTGAGTAAAGACATACCCAATGGTATGAACCAACTGATCAGACCTGATTTTTGTGAATCTATAAGTTTGCTCTTGCCAGCCCACATTTGCTTGGAGTTGTTGCTCAATCCGTTCCAAACGATTGTCAAAATTTACTGCTTGTTCTTCTATCTTGTTGTTTAAGAGATCAAGAGCATTATGAACAGAAGTAAATTGTTCTTCTAAAAAGTTTAGAAGATTGGATGGAATTTGAGCTACAGTTGAAGATGAGGAAGGAATATCATGTATTGGTGGAACAAAACCAGAATGAGAAAAATGAGGAGGATCAATTTTAGGAGCATGATAAGTAGGAACATGTGGTGGAGAAGGAATAGGTATTGACTCTTCTGGCAAATTATCCTCAGGAACATCATAAACCCTGACTTTGATGAACTTCTCCATCTTGATGTGCCTGTTCCAGCCCCAACATCTTATTAGTGTTCTCTTGGGAACCCAAGTTGAGCTTCATGAACTTCACAATGTGGTCCAAATCATACATGTGAAATTTGGCAATTTTTTGTACCTTTGATCCAGCAACTGAAACACCAGAAATTCTTCTTAGAAAAGAAAGAACAAAATTGAAAGTTTTACAAGAATGGACTCTAACCCAAAAACTCTCAGAAACGGACTCTCCCCAGAAATGACAATGAGCACAGAGAGAGAGAGAGAAGAGAGGAGAAGGGGCTTGAAGCTTGGAGGCTTCAGATGCTTGAGCACTTCTTCTTGGGCTCGGGTTCTTTCTCTCTTTTTCTTTGAGTGTATCTGGAGTTCCGGTTCTTCACTGGATGTTCACTCCTTTAAAGATCTTCAGGAAAGCTCTGTCCTTGTTCTTCAGCATTGCTTCATCTTTTATATGAGCAGACTTGAACAAATCCGTTGGAGTTCTAGCCATTGCTCATCTTCTTTTTTTCTGATATTTTGTAGTCTACGAGGTTTGCAAGCATAGAAGAAAGTGTTTAGATAAAAGAGTGTTTCTGTCAAAAAGGCTCATACCTCTATGTTTCCTGTTGTCACCCAGAAGTGGTAGGTAAGCCCTTTTTGTCTGACAGGAGAGAAGAGATCTAAAGATATAGAAAATATCTTCTGTCAGAAAGATAGAAGATTACGCAAATAAAATATATTTAACTTTTCACTAGATGCCAAAAAACATTTTGAAATATAAAGGGAATCCATGTTTAAGTGAAATCCATGTTTTCAAAGGAATCCATGTTTAAGTGAAATCCATATTTTCAAGGCAATCCATATTTTCAAGCAAATCGATGTTTGAGTGATCAATTCCATGTTTCAAGTAAATCGATGTTTAAGTGATCAAATCCATGTTTTCAAGCAAATCGATGTTTGAGTGATCAAATCTATGTTTCGAAGCAAATCGATGTTTAAGTGAAATCTATGTTTTCATGTGAAATCGATGTTTGAATGAAATCGATGTTTAAGTGAAATCAATGTTTGAATGAAATCAATGTTTAAGTGAAATTGATGTTTAAGTGAAATTGATGTTTGAATGAAATCGATATTTAGTGAAATCGATGTTTAAGTGAAATCGATGTTTGAATGAAATCGATGTTTAAGTGAAATCGATGTTTGTATAGAATCCATGTTTTCAAGGGAATCGATGTTTGAGTGAAATCCATGTTTTCAAGGGAATCGATGTGGCACTTTGTGAATTGAAATCGATGTATATTGAATAGACATCGATTTGACTTTTTAGTGCAAATCACACAGTGATAGTATCATAAACTTATATTTATTAGGAAATCATAATATTAAATATATTTAATTAATCATAAGTTTTGTTATCCCCAAAATACCATAAATTTATATTTATTAGGAAAACTTATTATTAAATATATAAGTTTTGTTATCACCAAAATACCATAAGATTTTTGTTATCACAAAAATATAAGGGTAAAATTTAAGAGTGGTTCAACAGTTAAAGTTCTGTGGAATAACCGTGGAGTACAAGAAGCCACATGGAAACTGAAGGAATCATTAGGCGAAATTACCCTGATCTTTTCGGTAAGACATTCTCTCCATTATGGTCATTTGAATTTGGGGACCAAATTCTTTTAAGAGGGGGAGGATGTAGCAACTTGGATTTTTCAAATAATAATAATAACAATGATAAATAAATTGGAAAATCAAACAAAAAGGGAATTAATTCAAACCCATTAAGCGAAAAGAAGTAACGCACTTTGTTAAATGGACCCTCCAATAATTATTGGGCAAAAATAGGGATTTTTAAAAGATGAATAATAAAATAATACCCAAAATTCGTATATTTAATATTGTCTAAAAAGAAAGGGGGCTATTAAATCATTAAAATAGTGAATATGGGTTGGAATTGGACTCCTAACCCTACCCTAATTAGTTGGCCACGAAATTGCAACCCAACCTAACCCAAATAGGAGGTGGAAAGCTAGGAAGGTTGAGAGAAATTAGGAAATCTCGGAATTAAAGGGGAATTAGTGTCATAATAGGAAATGGAAACCAAGGGTGCTTAAATACTTCCCAATCTCTCAATGGCCGGCCCTAATGCGTTCCTGAGGGTTTCTGGGCATCGAGAAGAGGCCAAGGAAAGGAGGAACTCATGGGGAGAAGGCTTGCTCAAGATTCAACCTTTACTCTTCGAGTTCTAAGTCCTAGGAGACCAAACGACGCAAAGGTAGGCATTATCACAGGCTAAACTCAATTAAATTCGCCTGTAGGTTGTTCCAAACATCAGGAACAAAAGCCCTCTTGTTGCTCTATTTTTCATCGAGCCAATATTTTGTTCATCATTTTTGAAGATTCACAATCACCTTGACCCCGAACCATCATGTTAAATCTAGATCTCCATGTACTCTTGATTCCATGCCACGAAATTTTAACTGGAGATATTGATGTTGTTAGGCATCGTTTCCCGCGGAAAGCCACAATTTTCATCTGGTATCCTGCTCGAATAAAATCTTTTACCTTCACTGTACACTATCCTATGTTCATCGTGCATGATGTTCATGTTTAAAACCTGTCCAGACCCTGATGATTTACAAATTCCTATTTACTGTGCATACTTTAGCATGTCTAGTTTCGTTTATAAGTGGTTTCACAATTTTTCATCCACTGTACATCGAGTTCTTAATTTTTAAATGAACTTGTGTCAAAACATGGAAACTTGGACCGCAATCGAAGGCATGGTCCTTTTTCCGCTCGGACTCAGGCGCAGGACCTGAGAACGTGATGGCCCAATAGGCCCATTCTCAGGGGTGATCGCGACTAGCAACCTGTCACATTCTGAACACGAAAGGCACTGGCGTCGCGTTCTGGCTCCCTGACCTAACCGACCCGTCGCGACCCTTGATTGACCCTGTCGCGTTCTGTAAGTACCCTGTCGCAATCCTTACAGGGGTATGTCGTGTTCTGAACTTTTGCTTAAAAACCCTGTAATTTGTAAATCTTGATGCTCTACAGTGATTCTACCTCTTGTTGACAGTCATATACGTAGTAAATAAAACAGATATAAAATAAACATGTATGGAATGATTTAAAAGATGCTCACATGATCTTTTCATATCTATGATTTCTTTATGACATGCACATACTTGTAGCCATCCAATGAGACTTGACTTGGCGTGAAAATATCTCATAAAATATTTGGTAATTTACTTCAATAATGTATTTAAATTGCCCTATTTTTAAAATGTACTTGTCTTCGTTTCTCACGATGTTTTGGGAATACCATTATCGACACTCCACTGTTCTAGAATTCCTCTGAAATGTCGAGCACTTGTTTCTCTACACACTTTTCTCTTGACTTGGACAAACTCTCCGTCAGATATTCCTTCTGCTGGACTAGTGAATCCTTTATCAAGGCCTCCGTAAGACTCCTCTGTCCATGGATTCCCATATGGCCGATGAGCTGGTTGTACCCTAATACCTATGATACCCTTTAGGAATCAGTAAGATCCAAACGGCCTTAGATTGCTCTCGTTCTTATCTTAAATCACGCCGGACCTTTGGACCTGTGCATAACATGGCCAATGGAAGGGTAATGTATTCCTCCTGACTGCCAACACCAATTGCACGTGTTGTGCAACTTTTACTATCGCCCGTTTAATCGTCGTTTCATGTGCAATAGCCTTTATTTATCATCTATAATCTACTCGCTCGTCTATTCACACTCTCTCTACTATCTCGTCTTTTCATCTAGTACTCTCATCTATTTCTTGGTACTCTTTATTAGCCATTGACTGATTGTCTAAAGATAAACAATATAACTAATGTCTGGCAATATATAAAGGGCCCGGTCTGGTCTTTGGAGGTGCAGCCAAAAGTGCTATTTGCCCGCGGGAGTTAATTGACCAGAGTGTTTGGCATTACACTCAAGTGCTATCTATCTCGACTATCTAAACAAAGTGCTATTCTATATACTCGACTCGTTGTGCTATCGTGAAATGTACTGTGCTATTTGTGCTATGGCCATCTTGCTCTTGTGCTATGCTCGAAACTTGTGCTATATTTAAAAACTTGTGCTATTTAAATCACATGTTATCGTGCTATCTCTTACATTACTTGACTCTCTCGCTCTATCTTTAGTTACTCTTCCATTTAGTACATTAATCATTTAAAGCATGCATGATCATGAGATTTAAGTCCTACTGGGCGTTATCACTCACCCTGCATTTTTGGTTGTGTTCTCAAGTGAGACCGAGGATGATACTTACACTCAAGAGGATGGGAATGACCAAGAGTGATGTCAAGAGTACCCTAGCATCATAGTATTATGATAGAGTCTTAGTTTAGTCTTTTACTTTTATTTGATGTAATTGGGCCCTATACAACGGCTCTGATATTAGTGGTTGTAATAGACATTTGAGGAATTATTAATGAGATGCATTTGCTTTAGTATTTATTTTGGTTTAGTGGTTTGATGTCTATTATACGCTCTGTGCCCGTTTACTTGCAACTGCCTCACGTTCCGATATTCCGTGTCGGGGCGTGACAGAAACAATCTACATACACTAACAACATAAAGATGATACCCATAATGTAGATCAATAGCAACATAAAAATGATGCCCACAATATAGATGAAGAATTGCTCTAAACACGAGCAGTTCAAGGAGACCTAACATGATTACAGCCTGCACCATAAGAATGACATGGACTAACAAGATGGACGTATGTGGGTTATCGACCGGGTGTGTACTATAGTCGGTTTGAATGTTATGACCAGATGAGTGTGATGATCAGCCTATCTCTCTATATATTTATATATTATATTTTTGGTGATAAACAAAACCTTGAAAATATTTGACTAACATAATTTTCTGAAGCATGTCAACAGGTATCAAATAAAATAATTTCTGTAAGTTATTTACACTCATTTATATTAGAAGTCAAGTGCATATGATTTGTCTAAGTCTACATCGTTTACTGTTGTAAGTTTACAACGATTACTTTTTTAACATCACATCGATTCTATTCAAACATCGATTTCACTTCAACATCGACTATGTTTCAACATCGATTTCATTCAAAAATCAATTTCACTTAAACATCAACTATGTTTCAACATGGATTTCATTTAAACATTGATTTTACTTAAACATAGATTACGATTCAACATCGATTTCAATTAATCATCGATTAAATTTCAACCTCGATTTTACTTAAACATCGATTACGGTTCAACATCGATTTCACTGAAATATCAATTTTACTTAAACATCGATTACGGTTCAACATCGATTTCAATTAAACATCGATTACAGTTCAACATCGATTTCACTTACAACATCGATTACGGTTCAACATCGATTACTGATCAACATCGATTTCACTCAAAACATCGATTATGATCCAACATAGATTACGTTCACATCGATTTCATTTTAAGATCGATTATTGTATAACATCGATTAAATTTCAACACAGATTACGGTCACATTGATTTAATCTCAACATCGATTTCATTCCAACAACGATTACACTCACATCGACTTCACTTGAACATCAGTTGTGTTTGGACATCGATTGTCCTTAAATATAGATTGTCTCAAAACATCAACTATCTTTTTAAATAATGATTATGTTTTGGACAATAAATGTATAATGTCACGTCCTGAGAATTACGTAGCGGATGTTAATTCGGATAATTCGAGTCGATAACTCGAGACGTGAACAGTCGACAAATAAGCCTCTAGCTAGCAAGCACTAAATGTGTAACAACACAACATCTTAAATGGGCCCAAATATTGAACTTAATGGAAATTTTATTCAAATCTCATTTCATTGTATTAAAGGTAACTAATACAGGACTAAGACTCAAATAAAGCAAGTTACATTTTATTCCTCAATTCCTACTACATGATTCTAACACTCAAATCAAACTAACTATAGCTAGACACATAGTCGGAACGCTCATCACTCAGACGCATTCCCATCCTCGACTTGTTCCTTCTCTTGTATTTCATAGTCACCTAGAATGGTTAAAAGTAGGGAATGAGCAAACTAGTCCAGTAGGATTTATATCTCAATGTGTGGGCAATGATAAAAGTGATTAACAATTTAGAAGTAGGTAAGCACGATGATTTCCATGATATGCAAGTATGAATAAAACTCATTAAAACATGATACATAAAACAAGCTAGAGAGAGTGATCATGATAGAGCAAGATCCAGAACGATATAACGAGCAAGATGGTATCAATAGTGAGGCATGTAACACGAACGCAATATTTCACTTTAAATTGCAATAATTGCAGGATGGCCATATCACGCAAGCAAGCAAGCACGCACGAGCATGATAATGTAACACTAATCAAGCACGAGACACTAATGTACACCAAGGAAAGATCCACCTTGAAATGCACACTACGACACGTGTATGTGGTTATTGTATCTAGCATTCATCACGCAAGTACTCCCAGTGCAGATGCAATGCCAGTAATCATTATACCCCATGGTTAATAGTATATTTATGACTCTCCATCATTGGGGCTAGACTGGAGCCCTTGGTCACTCACCGTGCCCGGTCAGCATCTCATTTCAATTTTAAATGTAGTTACCCACAGTCATTAATAATGGCCAATGAGAGTTTCAAGATGTAAGCATGTGTAATGTCATGTTCATAATGATGATGAGAACAAGTAGTAAGTAATGTGAACATGATTTCATGATAACAATAGTCAAAAGATAACTTTGGCAGCATAACGACACAATTTATACTTTAGTTAAATCTTTTCATTAATGGCTTAAGTCTAGATTATGAATCACACTCACGAGAACAAGATGAGAGAGGAAGTGCACGCTATCTCCAGAGAACTTCAACGGTACAACCAACTCGGTCTCCATGAGGGAATCCATGGAGTACGAAGATTTACGGAGGTCTTAGAGAAAAGGTCGCCAGTCTATCGATACGGAATGATCGATAGAGAGCTTCCAAATTCCCAAGAAAGGGCTGCCTAGATGTGCAAGTGTGTAGTGAACATGTGTCTTAATCCACAATCCATCAGTTTCAAACTTACGGAAAGCACGTAATAAGATAACATGAGATGAAACTATGCACTTTAACTAAACGTTGTTTGCAAAATTTTAAGATAACAATTTTCATATTTAATAAGCTAGAACACTACAAAGGGTGAATCACAAGTTACATGAATGGTCACGTCATTTAGAAAGCAATTAGAATAACGTTTGTGTAATTATAGCTTTTAAATGGGTTAATCACTTTTAAGCCATTAGACGATCCTCATGAAATGTTCAGACACAAGATATGCAAATCATGCAATTAATACTATGTAAAACAGTCCTCGGGTAAGCCTGGAAATATGCGTCCTACACAATGGACGCACTTCAGATCACCGTGTACAATCGATGCATGAGTTCGGTGAAGACACTAAATAGCGTCGACCTTGGTAGGCGCGTTCATGCTTGAATCGTGTCAGGTGATCTTAATGCGTTAAAGAAATTCATTTAATATTACAATATAAAAATTCACCGAAAATCTTGGTCGGGAATATGTCTGAATCGCGTCGGCCTTGGCCGTCGGGTTTCAGAGGCCTTCTGACTGGTCAACGGCCGATAGTTTGAGGCACTATACGGGCCCCAAATCATGTCGCACTGGGAGGACGCATTTATCAAGCCCCTTAAATTACGTCGCTTGGACTGGACGCGATTCAAGTTTCATCCTGTAAATGCAGAAAACATAGAACCACATGTGCTCCATCCATGCAACGCTTATATCTTCTAAATTAGGGCTTTTGGGACAAAAGTGTCAACATGAAAGTTGTTGGGAACATGGAATAGGTGAGAATTATGATTTTTAAATAATTTAAAACGGCCTCAAGATGTGCGATAAATTGACATGAATGCAAAAAGTCCCTATTATGCACGACTTTGACAAAACGCTTATAACTCAAGATGTCCTCATTGGAATTCGATGAAACCAATTGGGAATGAAACTAGACTTGATGCTCTAAAAAATGGTATATGATGTGTTATAGTTTGGCCTAAGAAAACCTGCCTTCTAGGTTGAAGAAGTCTCATTCTCCAGAATACCCTCGTTCAGACGACTGGTTGGAGAACGCTTAATACACCCAGTATACTGCATTAAAATTGGGTATCTCAGTTGGGTTAGGAACGAGACTTGACACTATTTCCAAGGGTGTAAGCCTTGCACAATGTGGTTTAGCCAGCTCCAAGTGGACGATTTGCACAAGTCGAAGCAGACGCAACGGGGAAGAAGATGAGATTGGTGTGGTCGAACCTCTGCTCCCCAATAGCCAAGAACCCCTCCACATGACCCCAGTAAGATGTAAAACTCGTCCCCGAGGGTTTGGTGGAGAGTATTTATGCATCTATGGCTTTTGGAAGTCATATTGCAACAAGGAAAGAAGAGTTGCGGTTTTAGCATGCCCCCTTCCATGTTTTGAAGATCTCTTCCCCCATTGGAGTGTCTTGGCCATCAAGCAACCTCCAAGGATGGCTAGGCACAAATTTGGGTTGCCAAGAGAGCATTACTGCATCCAACTTAACCCTAATTGCCTCCTTCCATTTTTAGCTTATGTAGGGTTGCAAATTTATGGGTAATTTTCATGCCCCATTGGATTTTTGGACCAAAAAGTGATCCACTGGCCCATTATTGATAATGGGTCATCAATATATAATGTTGGAAGTCTCTCCAACATTTTTCTTTAATTTATGGTCGTGTCGCATTTCCGTGTTAACAGTTTTCCGACTTAGTTTCCTAATTTGGATAATCGGTTGCATTGCGACGTACACTTGGTCAATCAAATTTTTTGTTGCACAAATTTCTTTGTGGAACACTAAGGGATAATGTTTGGGGTTGATTTATAATTTTTAAAGAATTTTTCGATGAGTTCTTGCACATACGATAATGGTACATATGTTTTAAACATTCAAATATTATGGAAATTATTTATTCCCATTTATTTAAAATTTTAAATCACTAAAATTTTCCAGGGTGCTACACCCCCACCCCCCACTTAAGAGAATTTGGTCCCCAAATTCATGGATAGAAATTTATTGTACAAGCGAGGTGTACTTACTTGCGAATTTCTCCGGATATCTTTTGCGCATAGCTTCCTCAGTTTCCCACGTCTCATCCTCTTCTCTGTGGTGATTCCATCTCACTCTTACTAGTGGGATGACCTTGTTCCTTAGTTGACGCAGTTCCCAGTCCATGATCTTAATTGGCCTTTCTTGATTAGTTCTGTCTTTGTTGAACTCTAGAAGTTCATATTCTATAACATGATACGGATCTCGTACATACTTCTTCAACATGGATATATGGAACACATTGTGTATTCCATCCATTTGTGGTGGTAATGCCAGACGGTATGCAACTTCGACGACACTTTCGAGGATTTTGAAAGGCACGACGAACCTCGGTGACAACTTACCTTTAATGCCAAACCTCTTGATCCCACGGCCTGGAGACACTTTTAAGAACACATGATCACCAACCTAAAACTCCAGGTCTCTCCTTATATTGTTGGCATATGTCTTTTGTCTTTGTTGTACCACTGCCATTTTTTCCCTGAAAAGCATTTGCTTTTCGCCAACTTCATACTAGCATATTGGAGATCGGCAACTCTTGGAATAAAGTGCTTCGAGTGGTGGCATTTGAATACTAGCTTGGTAGCTATTATTGTAGGCGAACTCCACAAGAGGTAAGTGTCCATGCCAACTACCTCCAAAATCTAGGACACATGCTCTAAGCATATCTTTAATCACCTGGTTAGTTCTCTCTGTCTGACCATCGGTTTGGGGATGGAAAGCCATGCTAAAGTTTAGTTTAGATCCCAAGAAATAGTGCAGTCCTTTCCAAAAGTGGGATGTAAACCTAGGGTCTCTATAAGACACGATAGACACCAGTACTCCATATAGTCTGACTATTTCCTTCACATACAATGCAGCTAAGACATCCACTGACCACTTGTTCTTTACTGGCAGAAAGTGAGCGGACTTATTAAGCGCTCGACTATTACCCATATGCCATCGAATCCGCCTCGAGATTTAGGTAGTCCGAAAATAAAGTCCATCTCTATACCTTCCCATTTCCATGCTGGGATTTCTAGGGGTTTAAGTTTACCTGCGGGTCGCAAGTGTTCCGCCTTGATCTTTTGACATGTTAAGCATCGGGCGACATATTCCGCCACTTCCCTCTTTATATTTGGCCACCAAAAGCTTCTTTTCAGATTTTGATACATTTTAGTAGTTCGAGAATGAATGGTATATCTGGTCTTATGAGCCTCATCCATAATCGTCTTCTTTGTATCCGCATGGTCGGGTACACAAACTCGATCTCGGAACAATAATCTTCCTTCCTCAGTTAAAGAGAAATCCGGCCTCTGGTCTGGACTAGCCTTAATCTCCACGAGCACAGGGTCATTGTCTTGGAGGGATATAATATCCTCCAGTAGTGTAGGTTGTGCTCTCACACTAGCAATAAGGCATCCCTTCTTCTTGATGTCAGCATCAATATTTAACTTGGAAAAATCTTCTAATAACCTCCATTCTTCCACCATCAGACTTGACAATGTGATCATTGGCTTTCTACTTAGAGCATCTACCACATCATTTGCTTTACCTGGACGATATTGGATAGTGAAGTCGAAGTCCTTGAGATACTCCAACCACCTCCGTTGTCTCATGTTCAATACCTGTTGAGAAAACAGATACTTCAAGCTTTTATGGTCAGAAAACACAATGAACTTCTCACCATAAGGATAATGACGCCATATCTTCAGGGCGAAGACTACAACAACTAGCTCCAGATCATGTACAGGATAATTGTCCTCATGCTTCTTTAATTGTTTGGATGTGTAGCATATGACTTTCCCATTTTGCATCAGCACACAACCTAGGCCGATCCCGGATGCATCAGTGTATATGATGTGGCAAAGGAAAGACACTTCTTACATCCAGAATTCACACTTACTAAGTTTTGCATAGAGTTGATTATCTCTAAGCACTTGCAGAGCAACCTTCAAGTGTTCTTCATGTTCTTCTTTAGACTTGGAGTAAATGAGGATGTCACCAATGAACACCACTACAAATTGGTCTAAGTATGGCCTATAAATATTGTTCATAAGTTGCATGAAAGCCGCTGGAGCATTTGTTAAACCAAATGGCATGACCACGAACTCATAGTGACCATATCTACTCGGGAATGTAGACTTGTATATATCCTCTTCCTTTATTCTCAGTTGATTTTTTTTTAATGGAACCTGCTCAGAATTTTATTGATTTAAAAATAAGTACAAGAACTACGGGGCATACCACAAAAAGAAAAATTATTCTCAGTTGATGGTAGCCTGATCTTAGATCTATCTTGGAGAAATATTGTGCACCAGAGATCTGATCGAACAGTTCATCGATGTGGGGCAGTGGATACTTGTTCTTTATTGTCAACTGGTTTAACTGACGGTAATCAATGCATAGCCTCATGGTCCCGTCCTTATTTCTGACAAATAGTACTAGCGCTCCCCAAGGAGATGTGCTAGGCCTGATAAAGCCTTGATCTAGTAATTCTTGGATCTGCCTCTTTAGCTCCTACAATTCAACAAGGGACATGCGATATGAAGCTTTGGAAACAGGGGTTGCCCCAGGGAGTAACTCGATGGCGAAGTTTACCTCCCGCTCAGGTGGTATACCAGGTAATTCCTCTGGGAATACATCAGGATAGTCTGTGGCTATGGGAATGTCTTCTAGGGTTGGTTTCTTCTTTTCAGTTGCCACGACTGAAACTAGGAAAGCGTCACAACCCTGGTTGATCAGCTTGGAAGCCTTTAAAGAGGATATCAAGATAGTGTGTTTATGATAACGGGTGACAAGTAGTGATAGAGTTGGAAGGTTTGGTCTTTTAAAGGTGACCCTTCTATGACGACAATTTACATCGGCATCATATTCGATTAGCCAATTGACACCAAGTATGGCATTATAACCCTTCATGTCTAAACAAATGAGGTCAGTAGGGAGATTGTGTCCTCCAATTATAATTTCACATTTTGGCATGTAGTGGGTGAGTTTAGATTCTGAGCCAAGGGGAGAGGCTACAGTGATCTTGGATTTCAAAGGTACAGGTTTGATAGGTAGAGTTGCAGTAAATGTGGTGGAAATAAATGAATATGCAGCTCCAGTATTAATAAGCACAAAAGTAGGTTGAGAGTTTATAGAAATGGTACCTTCCACCATATCTCCTTCCTCGGGTAGGTCAGCTTCTACGACAGCATTAACGCATCCCTAACGTCGTGGTACATTTGAGCTCTATCTGGCTGGTCCTTCAGCATAGGACAGTCAGGAATACGGTGGTCATGACCACCACATCTTAAGGATGCTCCGAGCTTCTTCCAGCATTCCTCAGCTCGGTGTCCTGGTGTATCATAGAATTTGCAGTTCTCAATGAGCTGCCTTCCTTCTACCCTAAGCTTCTTGTTCACAACATTGTCCCTTTCAGCATTCGGCCTTTTGTTGTTGCTGTTAAAGTTGTTGTTGCTGTTACGAAAAGTTGGAGCAATATTAGGTGCTCCCTTCTTGACAAAGACTGACTTTGAGTTGTCCTTGCCCCTCATACCTTCTACTTTAGCCATGGTGTCTTCTACCAACTGAGCTCTTTGGACCATGTCAGTGTAGTTTTAAATGTTGTGAGGTCTGAACTTTTCAATGAACATGGGCCTGAGCCCATCCATGAAGCGGTTAGCCTTCAATCTTTCCGTTCCCACCAGATGTGGGGCATACACAGCCAAACGCACAAACTGAGCCTCATACTTAGCCACGGACATTCCCTTCTGTTTCAGTGCGGCAAACTCCGCCACCTTCTTTTCCTTAACTCTTTCAGAGAAATATTTTCTCCGAAATATCTCCAGGAATCCAGCCCATTCCAGTTCAGCAATGTTAGGCAGATGGGCCGATGTGACCTTCCACCTTGCTCGGGCATCCT
Source organism: Colocasia esculenta (assembly GCA_014218235.1). Classification (NCBI taxonomy): domain Eukaryota; kingdom Viridiplantae; phylum Streptophyta; class Magnoliopsida; order Alismatales; family Araceae; genus Colocasia; species Colocasia esculenta. The sequence goes on along the minus strand of CM024760.1, from coordinate 117,271,464 downwards.
TAGAGAATTGAAAAGTGGCCAGTACCACCCTCTCCCTATTGGTGCATTGCATAACTTGGAAGATCCTTTCTATTTATTCCTGCCAGTTCTCTGCTTCATTTGGATCAGGGGATCAAAAAAATCGAGGAGGGTTCAAACTCCTAAAGTTGCAGTGCAGATCACCGGCTCTGGTCCTAGCAGCAGCAGCAGCCTAATTGCCAGCTTGAACTATGTTTTATAATGCCTAGGTCAGTCCAGCTATTGTTTCTTGCATAGCTTGCCACTGATTATGAGCCATTGTAGTGAGGTGAGAGAGTTGTGAGGGTTCCTGAGAAAAGGATAGAAACCAATTAATGTCTATAGATACATTATAAGAGTCAATGGGTAGGAGTGTTTTATTCATTCTAACATATTCCCAGTCTCTACCCATTCTCACCAGATACTATATTTAATTTCCATGACTAAGGTTCCATAGGTATCTCTTATTCCTGAGACATATATCCTATTTGGTTTTCCTAAACTTTGATACCACTAAATTGTCACATCTCGAGAATTACGCAGCGGATGTTAATTCGGATAATTCGAGTCGATAACTCGAGGCGTGAACAGTCGGCAAATAAGCCTCTAGCTAGCAAGCACTAAATGTGTAACAACACAACATCATAAATGGGCCCAAATATTGAACTCAATGGAAATTGTATTCAAATCTCATTTCATTGTATTAAAGGTAACTAATACAGGACCAAGACTCAAATAAAGCAAGTTACATTTTATTCCTCACTTCCTACTACATGATTCTAACACTCAAATCAAACTAACTACAGCTAGACACATAGTTGGAATGCTCATCACTCAAACACATTCTCATCCTCGACTTGCTCCTCCTCTTGTATTTCATAGTCACCTAGAATGGTTAAAAGTAGGGAATGAGCAAACTAGCCAAGTAGGATTTATATCTCAATGTGCGGGCAATGATAAAAGTGATTAGCAATCTAGAACTAGGTAAGCACGATGATTGCCATGATATGCAAGTACGAATAAAACTCATTAAAACATGATACATAAAACAAGCTAGAGAGAGTGATCATGATAGAGCAAGATCCAGAATGATATAACGAGCAAGATGGTATTAATAGTGAGGCATGTAACAAGCACACAAGATTTCACTTTAAATTGCAATAATTGCAGGATGGCCATATCACGCAAGCAAGCAAGCACGCACGAGCACGATCATGTAACACTAATCAGGCACGAGACACTAATGTACACCAAGGAAAGATCCACCTTGAAATGCACACTAGGACACGTGTATGTGGTTATTGTATCTAGCATTCAACATGCAAGTACTCCCAGCGCAGATGCAATGTCAGTAATCATTATACCCCATGGTTAATAGTATATTTATGACTCTCCATCATTGGTGCTAGACTGGAGCCCTTGGACACTCGCCGTGCTTGGTCAGCATCTCATTTCAATTTTAAATGTAGATACCCACAATCATTAATAATGGCCAATGAGAGTTTCAAGATGTAATGTCATGTTCATAATGATGATGAGAACAAGTAGTAAGTAATGTGAACATGATTTCATGATAACAATGGTCAAGAGATAACTTTGGCAGCATAACGACACAATTTATACTTTAGTTCAATCTTTTCATTAATGGCTTAAGTCTAGATTATGAATCACACTCACGAGAACAAGATGAGAGAGGAAGTGTACGCTATCTCCAGGGAACTTCAACGGTACAACCAACTAGGTCTCCATGAGGGAATCCACGGAGTATGGAGATTTACGATGGTCTTAGAGAAATGGTCATACGGAATGACCGAAAGAGAGCTTCCAAATCCCCAAGAAAGGGCTGCCTAGATGTGCAAGTGTGTAGTGAACACGTGTCTCAATCCACAATCTATCGGTTTCAAACCTGCGGAAAGCACGTAACAAGATAACATGAGATGAAACTATGCACTTTAACTAAACGTCATTTGCAAGATTTTAAGATAACAATTATCATTTTTAATAAGCTAGAATAGTACAAAGAGTGAATCACAAGTTACATGAATGGTCACGTCATTTAGAAAGCAATTAGAATAACGTTCATGTAATTATAGCTTTTAAATGGGTTAATCACTTTTAAGCCATTAGACGGTCCTCATGAAATGTTCAGACACAAGATATGCAAATCATGCACTTAATACTATGTAAAATAGTCCTCGGGCAAGCCTGGAAATTTGCATCCTACACAATGGACGCACTTCAGATCACGGTGTACAATCTTTGTATGAGTTCGGTGAAGACACTAAATCGCGTCCACCTTGGTGGTCGCGTTCATGCTTGAATCACATCGGGTCATCTCGATGCGTTAAAGAAATTCATTTAATAATACAATATAAAAATTCGCCGATAATCTTGGCCGGGAAAATGTCTGAATCGCGTCGGCCTTGGCCATCGCGTTTCAGAGGCCTTCTGACAGGTCAATGGCCCATAGTTTGAGGCACTGTACGGGCCCCAAATTGCGTCGCCCTGCGAGGACGCATTTATCAAGCCCCTTGAATTATGTCGCTTGGACTGGACGCGATTCAAGTTTCATCCCAAAAACGCAGAAAACGCAGAACCACATGTGCTCAATCCACGCAACGCTTATATCTTATAAACTAGGGTTGTTGGAAACATCTAATAGGTGAGAACTATGATTTTTAAATAATTTAAAACGGCCTCAGGATGTGTAATAAATCGACATGAATGCAAAAAGTCCCTATTATGCGCGACTTTGACAAAACGCTTATAACTCAAGATGTACTTATTGGAATTCAATGAAACCAATTGGGAATGAAACTAGACTTGATGCTCTAAAAATTGATATATGATTTGTTACTGTTTGGCCCAAGAAAACCTACCTTTTTGGTTGAAGAAGTCCCGTTCTCCAGAATACCCTCATTCAGACCACTGGTTGGAGAACGCTTAATACACTCGGTATTCTGCATGAAAATTGGGTATCTCAGTTGGGTTAGGAACTAGACTTGACCCTATTTCCAGGGGTGTAAGCCTTGCACGATGTGGTTTAGCCGGCTCCAAGTGGACGGTTCGCACAAGTCAAAGCATACGCAACGGGGAAGAAGATGAGCTTGGTGTGGCCGAACCTCTGCTCCCCAGCCACCAAGAACTCCTCCACACGACCCCAGTAAGATGTAAAACTCATCCGCAAGGGTTTGGTGGAGAGTATTTATGCATCTATGGCTTTTTGAAGTCATATTGCAAGAAGGAAAGAAGAGTTGCGGTTTTAGCATGCCCCCTTCCATGTTTTGAAGATCGCTTCCCCCATTAGAGTGTCTTGGCCATCAAGCAACCTCCAAGGATGGCTAGGCATGAATTTGGGTTGCGAAGAGAGCATTATTGCATCCAACTTAACCTTAATTGCCTCCTTCCATTTTTAGCTTATTTAGGGTTGCGAATTTATGGGTATTTTTCATGCCCCATTGAATTTTTGGACCAAAAAGTGATCCATTGGCCCATCAACATATAATGTTGGAAGTCTCTCCCACATTTTTCTTTAATTTATGGTCGTGTCGCATTTCCGTGTTAACGGTTTTCCGACTTAGTTTCCTAATTTGGATAATCGGTCGCATTGCGACGTACACTTGGTCAATCGGATTTTTTGTTGCGCGAATTTCTTCATGGAATACTTAGGGATAATGTTTGGGGTTGATTTATAAATTTAACGGAATTGTTCGATAAGTTCTTGCACATACGATAATGGTACATATGTTTTAAACATTCAAATATTATTGAAATTATTTTTTCCCTTTTATTTAACATTTTAAATCACTAAATTTTTTCGGGGTGCTACATATAATATTGATAATGATCTTTATAAATATTTTGGTTCCTAATATAAGACAGTCTTAATTATATTTTACCTCGCATTTCATTCAAATGCTTTTTGAAACACTATGCATTTCAAATTGTCCTGCGAACTATTGCGTACCCTCTGCACCCAAACATTTATTATTTCGGGTACAATATCTATACATGACATCATTTATTGGAAACTTGTTCATGTCACATAGGTTAGAATATTAAATGATGACATAACGATGTTTCCTCTTTAGTATATCCTCTTACAGCATGGCCAGTAACTTTGACTGACAGTTTAGAGACATGTCTACACTCCAACATTTATTGTGTGTAGGTTTTCGGTAGTCACACATGTTACAAACGCTAGACATGTCATGTCTTCATAAGCAAAGAAGATATTCAGAAGAACCTTCTCTCTCTGGGTCTCTATCCAAGCATTTAATTACTGCAAGTTTTTCTGAGATCTTACGTTGGACCTACTACAACTTACGTGTTTTAAGATAAGAGACAACGGATAGTTCAATAGATACTTCTTCAAACTAAATATAAATAGAAGCGTGCTGATGAATGCTAGACATCAAGAAATACAAAGATAGAAGAGCTCGTCTTTCATTCAAATATTTTTTTTTTTGCTCTTAGCTCTCCTAAGAAGCATTGTTCTTCCTGTCTTCAATAGTGTGAGAGCTTGTTTATATTTGAGAGACCATCTTCTCAGCGTAATTCTTTTTGTCTCTCAAATACTGCCTTAGGTCAAGCTTGTTAGATCATTGTTAGCTTGATCTAGGGGCCATTGCTTCTTTACTCTTCATTGAGTCCTCCTCTTTATTTGTGAAGACAAGACCTGCTGTGTAGTGGGTGACTTCTTCCCTTTTGCTGAAGGGAAGACCTGCTGTAACAGGTGGTGTTTTTTCCTCTTTGTGTAGTGAAGAGAAGGCCAGCATGTGCTGGATGTGTAAGTGTCCTTAAGGGGGACTGTACCCTTGGTTAGTAGAATCCCAAGTTGTTGTTCGGGGACTGAACGTTGGACTTCTTGTAATAGGAGGTCCGAACTAGGATAAAAATTCTTGTGCATTTTGTGTGATTGTGTTTTTTCATATTTCTGTTGTTCACTAACTCTAAGATCTGTGTTTAGTGTTTCCTGTTGAAGTTAAATTTTCAACAGAAAATTTTATAGAAATAATTTTTTGCAAACCCATTCACCCCCCCTTTGGGCTTGCAACCTGGTCAACAAGTGGTATCAGAGCCATGTCTCTTTGAGTAAGTAGATCTCATGATCTAAAGAGCAAAGATAAATGACAGCCCAAGGTCACGTAGAAGGACAATCGATCAACATACCTCCATTGTTCGATGTAGAAGATTACAACTACTGGAAGATGAGAATGGAGTTCTTTCTTTAAAGGCTTGATTTCCACTTATGGACAATAATAGAAGATGGAGATCTGGCAGTCACCAACACCAAAGAAAAATGGACAGGTGAGGACATGAAGAAACTATCTCAGAACAGCAAAGCCAAGAGTATACTGTGCTATTCACTAAGCAAGAAGTAATTCAACATAATATCTGTATGCAAGTCAGATAAAGAGATGTGGGATAAGCTAAAGCTCACCCATGAAGGAACAGACATGGTAAAATAAACAAGAATCGATATATTGGTAGCTCAATACGAAAGGTTTCAAATGCACTCTGGAGAATCCATCTCCCAAATGTACAGTCTCTTTACAGGCATCACAAATGGCCTGGCTGGGCTAGGCAAAAGATATGAGATAGGAGATATGATAAGGAAAATACTAAGATCCTTGCCAACTTCATGGACTCCAAAGGTAACTACCATAGAGGAAGTAAATGATCTCATGGCAATGTCTCTCAAAAAGTCATTGGGTTTCTAATGGCTCATGAAATAAACATGGGAAAGGCTGGGAGAATCCTCTAGCAAGAAAAAGTACAACAATGCCCTCAAGGCTGCAGAAAACACATTTGAAGGCGAATCAAAAGGGAGAAGTGAAGAGAACAGTGAAGATGAAGAAGCTTTCCACTCCAGACGACTGTAAAAAATTCTAGCTAAAAGGAAGTATCAGTCAGGAAGGAGAAACTTCAAGAAGGGTAAAGAAATCAAAAGACCTGAGCCCATCTGCTATAAATGCAAGAAGCCAGGACATCTTAAACTTGACTGTCGGAAACTGAAGAAGGTAGAATTTGAAAAGAAAGATAATACCAAGAAATTGAAAAGATACAAGAAGAAGGCTATGGCTGCCACATGGAACAATGAGAGTGACGTAAGCAGTGAGTCAAGCTCTAGTGAAAAAGAAGAAGAAAAGGCAAACCTAACATTTATGGCAAATATCGACGATAATGTAACTTCAGACTCTTCTTTTACTTCATGTAATGATTCTGATTTAGATAGTCTAGGAGAAGCATTCAATGAACTATATGGCAAATATAAAGATGTATGTAAACAATTAAAAACAATCAAGAAAAATGATGCTTGTTTTAAAATAACTAACTCAGATTTAAAATTAGAAACGAAACAATTGGAAAAGCAAATTTTAGAACTAAAAAGGAGAAACGATTTGTTATGTGAAGATGTAAAAATTAAGAATGAAAAAATATTAAATCTAGAAAGTCAGGAAACTATAAGTAAATTTAAAAATGAAATTGATGTATTAATAAAAGATAACGGGTATTTCTCAATTAAAAGGGATATACAAATTGATGTATTTCTCATTAATATTAAAAGGGGCAAGAAGATCAGGTAGGAAGAAATATTGAATTGAATATACTCCACCAAATAATGAAGAAATAATTGTATATCCTAAAACATATCCACTGCCAATATTTGTAGCTGAACAAGAACCTGGCCATGAAACAAAGATAAATAAACACAGTAAGCCAAGCAAAACAACAAATGATATTTTCTGCTGCACTCATTGTAATAAATTGGGTCATACAAAAGGTAATTGTACAACTAAACACCTAAAGTGGATTCCAAAAAGGAATTATGTAGAAACTAACCAATTAGGATCCAAAAGAAATTGGGTACCTAAATCTCATTGATTTATTGCAGGAAAGTCTTAGAGCATCAAAGTGATACCTGGACAGTGGGTGATCAAGGCATATGATCGGAAATAAAAAGCTGTTCTCATTTATTAAAAATGAAGAAGGAACAGTCACATATGGAGACAATGGTAAAGGTACAGTCATTGGTTGTGGAATAGTTGGAAGCAAAGACAAGACACTGATTGAAGAAGTTCTCTACGTCGAAGGTCTCAAGCATAATTTGATCAGCATCAGCCAGCTATGCAACAAGGGTCATCAAATAAAATTTCAAGAATCCAAGTGCCTAATCATCAAGAAAGGAACAACAATCTTTGAAGCATGTAGAGAAAGAAATCATTATGTACTACGTCTAGAAGATTTGAAAAGTCAAGATATTAGTTTGGCAGCTAGCAAATAGCAAAATGCTGAACTATGGCACAAGAGACTAGGACACACCAGCTTGGATGGAATAAAAAACTCATCATATATGACCAAGTGGAAGGCCTACCGAAGATGAACTCAAGACTGGATAAGATCTGTGAACCTTGTGCAAAAGGAAAACATGCAAAATCTTCTTTCAAATCCAAGACAATTGTCACTACCTCTAAACCTTTAGAATTGTTTCATATGGACCTATTTGGACCAATGAGAACTACAAGTTTAGGTGGAAAGAATTTTGGATTTGTTATTATTGATGATTTCTCAAGGTACACATGGGTATCATTTCTTGAACACAAAGATGAGACATTTGAAGCTTTTGTAAAGTTCAGCAAGTTAGTTCAGAATGAAAAAAAATTCAGCATCTTAAGTATTTGATCAGATCATGGAGGAGAATTTTAGAATGACAAGTTTGCAGAATTCTGTGATGACCTAGGTATTGAACATAATTTCTCAGCACCAAGAACACCACAACAAAATGGAATAGTAGAAAGGAAAAACAAAACCTTATTGGATATGGCAAGAACCATGCTATCTGAATACCATCTTGCAAGATATTTCTGGGCAGAAGCAATCAATACAGCTTGCTACATAATCAATAGAGTTATGATCAGACCTATACTGAAGAAAACATCATATGAACTGTACAAGCAGAAGAAACCAAAGATCAGCCTTCTAAGAATATTTGGATGCCCATGCTTCATTCACAACAATGGTAAGTCAAATATTGGTAAGTTGGATCCTAAATCCGACGAAGGTATTTTTATAGGTTACACTTCAAAACCCAGAGGTTATAGAGTTTTTAATAAGAGAAGTTTATTAATTGAACAAATTGTAAATATTATTTTTGATGAATCTAATCCCTTTTTGAGAAAAGAAGTTGTTAGTGATGATGAAGACACGAAGAATTTATCTAAGAAAATGAAGCAAATATCTATCAAGCATAATGAAGATCTACCCTTAGAATAACTATGACAGAAAGATCTAATTGATCAAGATCTTCCCAAGGAATGGAGATACAAAAAGAACCATCCAATAGAAAATATTATTGGAGATCCAAAAGTTGGGGTAAAAACAATAGGTTATATTATTCCTTGTGATTATCTAGCCTTCATTTCTAAAATTTAGCTGAAGATAGTCAATGAAGCACTGGCTGATGCATCTTGGATTTTAGCCATGCAAGATGAACTAAATCAGCTCAAAAGAAACCAAGTCTAGTCCCTTGTTCCTAGACCATCAGATCATCCTGTTATTAGCATCAAGTGGGTGTTTAGAAACAAATTAGATGAAGTTGGTATTATTACTAGAAATAAGGCTAGATTGGTTGCTCAAGGCTACTCTCAAGAGGAAGGCATAGATTTCGATGAAACATATGCACCAATTGCTGGACTTGAGGCTATTCGGATTTTACTAGCTTATGCATATGCATTGGACTTAAAGCTTTTTAAATGGATGTAAAATCAGCTTTCCTAAATGACTTTATTAAAGAGGAAGTCTATGTAGAGCAACCTCACAATTTCAATGATTTAGAATATCCTAATCATGTACTTAAATTACATAAGGCTTTATATGGTCTAAACAAGCACTTCGAGCTTGGTATGAAAGACTTAGCGCATTTCTGTTAAACTATGATTTCATTAGAGGAAAAGTGTATATCACTCTTTTCATTATATCTAGTGCCAGAAACATATTAATTGTACAAATTTGTGTAGATGACATTATCTTCGGATCTACTGATGAATCTCTGTGCAAATATTTTGAAAAGCTAATGCATGGAGAATTTGAAATGAGCATGATGGGAGAACTCAACTACTTCCTTGGACTACAAATCAAGTAAGGAAGGAACTCACATCAGTCAAATCAAATACGTCAAGGAATTATTAAAGAAATTTAGATTTGAGAATGCCGAACCACTATCTACTCCCATGAGCACATCAACCAAGTTAGATAGTGGTCCAGAAGGTAAGAAGGTGGACCAGAAACTTTACAGAGGTATGATTGGTTCACTACTTTATCTAACTGCAAGTATACCTGAAATTTTATTCAGTGTATGCATGTAGCAACTCAGAAAATTTAAAACTTAAAAATTTGAAATAATAATTTCTTTAAATCGAAATAATAGAAACATACGTACCACTATCGTACGTGCAAGAATACATTGGAAAATTCCTTAAAAAATACAAATCAACCCCAGACATTATACATAAGTGTTCTACTAAGAAATTCAAGCAACGAAAAATCCGATTGGCCAAATGTACGTCACAATGTGACTAATTATCCAAATTAGGAAACTAAGTCAGAAAACCATTAACACTGAAAAATAACGTGCCCATAAATTAAAAGAACATGTCGGAGAGACTTCCAACATCATGAAATGATTACCTATTATTGGAATTGGACTAATAGACCTCTCATGGCCCATGAATAAATCCAAGTAAGGAAAATATAATAAATTCTAAAATTCTATTATTTCCCTATTTAAAATGGAGAATTTTCCTAAGTTAAATTCCATTGAGAATGGGCTTTGTTAAATGGACCATATAAAATTTATTGGGCCAAAATAGGGATGTTTAAAAGAAGAATAATAGGAAAATACCCTAAATTCGTAACTCAAATATTGCTTAAATAAAAAAGAGATATTTAAGCATTAAATAGCTAATTTAAGATGGACTTGGATTCCTAAACCTACCCTAATAGGTTGGCTGCGAATTGGGATCCCAACCTAACCCAAATTGGACATGGTATGCTTGGAAGGTGGAATTAAATAGGGAATCTCGGAATTAAATAGGAGTTAGAGTCCTATTAGGAAATAGAAACATAGGAAGCATAAATACTCTCCTAAAACCCCCATGGCCGGCCCTAGCTCATTGCCAAGGGTTGCTGGACTAGGAGGAGAGGCCATGGCGGGGGAGATCTCGTGGGGAGAAGACTCTCTCAAGCTCTCTCTCTCGTTCTTCAAGTTCTAGCCCTAGAAGAGGAAAACGACTAAAGGTAGGCATTCTCACGAGTAAAACTAAATCAATTTAGTATGTAGGTTGATCTAAACCTCAGGATTCAAAGCCCTATCATCTCATATTTTTCCATCGAGCAAATCTTTTATTCTTAATTTTTGAAGTTCTGTAAACACCATGACCCTGAACCCTCTTTTTAATTCTTGATCTCAATGTATACTAAACCCCATGCTACGAAAGCCCTAATTTTTATCCACCCTACATTATAAATTAATTCTTTTACCCTATTTGTGTACTGTTCCATGTTCTTCGTGAAGTATCATGATTAAACCATGCTGAAACAATGTCTGTTTTCAAATTCTGATTTACTGGAAGTACTCATACATGTCTAGATCGGTTTAGAACTAGTTTTGTGATTTTTCATGCATTGTACAATTTGTTCTAAGTTTTTGAAACACCTTGTGTCAAAATAAGGCAATTTGGCCCGCAAACCCATGCTCTGTCCTTTTCCCGCTCGAACTCAGGTACAGGACCTGAGAACATGACAGCCCGATAGGCCGCATTCTCAGGGCCATTGTGACAGCACCTTCCGTCGCGATCTTACCGCGACAGGGTCTGTTGTCGCGATCTTCCTGCCTGAACTGACAAGCCCGTCGCGATCTGTACAAGGCCATGTCACGTTCCACTTTGACCCCATCGCGACCCTCATATGGGTATGTTGCGATATGGGCTTTTTGCATTAAACCCCCTATTTCTGAAATTCTTGACTTTCTACAATAATTCTTTTCCCTGTTAACTGTCTTAAACTTAGTAAATAAAATTGTTAATCATGGACATGTAATTAGTTAAATTAAAAAGTCATCCACGTGATTATTTCATCTCCATGATTCTCTTACACTTGCACTCACTTTGAACCATCCAATATGGCTTAACTTGACATGAAAATTGTCACGTAGTACATCTAACAATTGATTTCAATTATATATTTAATTGCCCTATTTTAAATGAACTTGTCTACAATTCTCGCGATGTTTTGGGAATACCGTTATCGACGCTCCACTGTTCTAGAATTCCTCTAGAATGTCGGGCACTTGTTTCTATATATACAATTTCTCTTGACTTGGATGAACTCTCCATCAAATAGTCCTTCTGCCGGACTAGTGAGTCTTTGTTCAAGGCCTTCGTAAGTCTCCTCTGTCCATGGATTCCCACATGGTCAATGAGCTGGTTGTGCCCTAACACCTATGACACCTCTAGGGATCAGCAAGATCCAAACAACCCTAGATTGTTCTCTATCTTATCTTGAATTACGCCAGACCTCTGGACTTGTGCGTAACATGGCCAGTGGAAGGGTAGTGAGTTCCACCTGACTGCCAACACCGTACGCGCCTATTGTGCAACTGTTACTATCGCTCGTTACTTGACGTTTCATGTGCAATGACCATAAGATCTCATCTATATTCTACTCGCTCATCTATTCACGTTCACTCTACTATCTCGTCTCTCTCGTCTATTCATCTAGTACTCTCTTGGTACCCTTTGAGCTGTATGGCTCCTACTGTTTTGTGTTGTTCATGACTGTCTAGCGCTAAAATGGGTCTTGTGACTCTATTGACTTGAATGCATACTGTTGAGGGCATGGAGAGTGTCTTAGGGGCTCCAATCTAGTCCTGAGGGCAGAGAGACACCCGAAAATACCTGTAGGGGCTATTGATGGTGTCTGCATTTGCACCAGTTTTGACTGACTGTTCTGATTTAGCTAGACATTTGACTGTTATACTGTTACTGTTAGTCTGTTAGTTCAAACGTACTGCACTGTTATTGTACTACCACTGACTGTTACTGACTTGTTATTGTTCTGTTATTGAGCGACTTTTGTCATACTCTCTACTTGCTCTACTTGATACTTGCTATCTTGAGTTATTGTGTTCTATCCTGACTTAGTCGCATTCAAAGTACTATATTCTCTCTCGGCTATCTATGAATAACCAAAGTGTCATTACTATTTTGATTGACAAAAGTTAATCAAAAGTGCTATATTGTCTCGATTGATGAAAATCAATCAAAGTGCAATTTACTATTTACATGACCATCTAATATCTCTTTCCTTGATATACATGTCGCTTGCTATTTCTTGACAATGATGTTACTTGCTATTGTTGTTATCGTTTCTATCGTGACTTGACTTTAATCATCATGCTATACTTGATTCATCTGCTATTCAAACCATGTTACTTGTGCTATTACTTTCTCGACTTTACATGACTATCTCTATCATTAGTTACTCTGTCATTTAAAGCACTAATCATTTAAAGCCTGCTTGACTATTGAGATTTAAGTCCGACTGGACATTATCACTCACCCTTCATTATTTGTTATTGTGTCTCAGGTAAGTCGGACAATGACATTACACACACCAATGGGACAGGACTAGAGTGATGAGCGACCTTGAGTCAGTTCATGAAGTTGCCCTAGTACTATGGAGTCTAATAGTTATTGCTTTAGATTTATTTTCAATGTAATGATGTCATTGAGCCCTATGTGTTGGCTCCGAATTAGTGGTTGTAATGGTCTTAGTGATTTTATAATGAAATCAAGAGTGTATTTCAATTATTGTTCATTAGATTCTCTGATGATGTTTGCGTCTATATGCGCAATTTACATTACCATACTCGTTGCTCACGTTTCCCTCCGATTTATTCCACTGCTAAATTGGAGGGGCATGACAATGCATGTGTGCTAGGTATCAATCTGATCCTAAGGAATCACACCTGATCTTAGTAAAAAGAATTTTTAGATATTTAGCTCATACTCATAACTTAGGTGTATGGTATCCTAAAACCTGTGAAACAAATTTAATTGGATACTCGGATGCTGACCATGCTGGATGCTAAGTGGATAGATAAAGCACCAGTGGTTGTTGTCAATTTCCTGCAGGATGTTTAATATCATGGTCTTCAAAGAAACAAAACTTAGTAGCCTTATCAACAATTGAAGCTGAATATGTAGCCGCCTAGAGCTGTTGTACACAACTCCTTTGGATCAAACAACAGCTTGAAGATTATGGACTACACATCAAAACTATTCCACTATTATGTGACAACACCAGTGCTATAAATCTCACTAGGAATCTTGTACAGCACTCGAGGACAAAGCATATTGAGGTTAGATATCATTTTATTAGAGATCATGTAGCAAATGGTAACAACAATATTTCCTTTATAGATACTCAAAATCAGTTAGCAGACATCTTTATAAAAGCCTTATCTGAAGAAAGATTTACCTCTCTGAGATGGGAATTAGGCATGTGCAATTTGTAACTGATTTATCTACATTTAACTGAAATAAATTAATCCATTTCAGAACATGTGTTAACTCTCTCTCCTTTATTTAAATAAATACTATACTCTCTTTTATTCTTTTCGCCTTTACGCTATCGTCACACATTTTTTGTCATCTTGTGCATTTATTGCTCTGCCCTTTTTACTTTATCCTTCTTTATATCGGAGGAAACTCATCCCTTACCAATTCTATCTCTCTCTCTTTGCGCCCTTTTGACTCCGAGGTATGCAAAACCCTTCATCGACTCCTGAATCCCTCTCCCCAATCAAGAAACATTTGATTCTTCCCGCTAAATTTCTTAAAGGGTTTTACTCCTTTTCCTTCCACGATCCTTCAAAGTCTTCCAATTTCCATGGCCGCTTCTGGAAGTTCTAGCAATTTGGGAGGTTACAGTGCAGCGTTCCTCACGACTGAATAGCTCGAAAGATTTCAAGCAGTTAAGATCAAGATTTGCAGGAATAAAGTAGTTGATTTGGCAGATTTGGAGAAGCATGAGATGGTTAGTGTAATTGAATCTCTTCATAGGATGAAATGGACAGAGGTATGCACTGTGTTATAACCCAACTACCCGCATCTGGCGAAGGCGTTCTATACCTACCTTCAGTCTGAAGATGGAGGAACACTCACCTCTTTTGTCAAAGGTAAGATTATTCGGATCACTCTCGATCTGTTGGAAGAATTATTTAGTGTTTCTAAGGAAGGTCAAAGGTTGATCAACATAGTAGATATTCAAGCCAAAGGCCTTGGGATTATTAGAACAGATTATAAGCTCAATGAAATAAAAAATAGACATAAATCAGTTTAATGCTTTGAATAGGTTACTGCACTTTATTGTTTGCCAAATTTTAGTACCTCACAGTGTCACATTTTCTCAATGCACAAAAGGAGACGCTAATATCATGTTTTGGGCTGTGCAAAATCAAAAAGTGAATATGGCACAAATTATGTTTGAAAAGATGAAGTCTGCAAATGAACTTATTTAAGATAAGAAGAACAAGTTGGCAGTATCTCTTCCCTATGCTCATCTACTTACCAGAATTTTCCATTATTTTAAAGTTGATCTGGAAGGGGAACTATTGGAAAAAATGGGGCAGCCCATCCGAACCAGAAATTTGAAGAAAAGTAGTTTTTCTCTATCTGCAAATGTTTGGTCAAAGACTTCCATGGCTGAAGGAGGAGCCATCATAGGAGATACTCTTTCTACTGAAGCTCCATTTGTTCAAGAAGTTGAAACTGCAGTTCGGGATGGTGAACCTATTGCATCCGCACTTACTGACCGGAGAATTGATGATATTGCTCTTGAGCACATTGAGCCAATTGAACCTTATGGGCAATCAGCTAAAAGATTTGTACCTGAACCTGAATTAGAAACTCTGTTGTACAAGAAACTTTTGCCAGCACTATTGAGGAAGTTGCTCCTACTGAGGGGAGCATGTAGCAGTCCCTATTGAGGAATCACAAAGTGCTTCAGTTGAGGAAACTCATTTTGAAGAAGAGCATGAAGAAGTTGTTCCAGATGGTATGCCTCTAGGCCAATCAGAAGAAGTTCCTATGGAAGATGTTCCAGCTCAGGGGGAGCCTGCTGTTGCTGTCTTTGAAGATCCCTTTCAAGAAGGTATATTAGAAGATGCTTCTGACGATGAAGATGATGATAATGCTCACCATCAAATAGAATTTGCAGCTATGTATGATGAGCCAGTTGTTGGTGATGTTGGAAGAGAAAAAGTTATAACTGGTAGTATTCCTAGGCTCACTAGAAGGGGTCATAACAAATCTAAGAAAATGAAGATTTGTGTTCATCTGGACCCTGTTGTAGCACGGTTAGATGCTCATGAAGAGCTATTTTGTTCACTTAAGGTAGATTTTGCATATGTTGTTCATAGCCAAAGCTCTGAAGACAAAGTTCTGTGTGAAGTCAGGTTTGAGCTTCAAGAAATGAAATCTGACTTATGCAATTTAAAGACCATGGTGGCTGATCTCACACAATTTATGAGACATCACTTAGTTTCATCTGCTTCTGCAGCACCCCGTTCAGCTCAAGATCCTTCTGTTCAAGCCCCTCCAGTTACTCCAGTTGTATCTGAACCACGGCCATCAAGGCCTTCTAAAAAGTCAGTCCAAGCAGATCAGTCATTGCAAGAAGAACCAGTTGCAGGGCCATCCATTCCTGCAGAAGAGGTGACCCAGCCACTAGGGCCTTCTGAGCAAGTAGAGGCAACGTTTGGGCCAACTGGGCCATCTGTGCATATGGAAGACTCTGAGCCATCTGAGCCTTCTGTTAGTTATGGATGTCCTCAAGCCAATCATAACTTGTACAATCTTGTTCTTTAATAATAATAATAAGACTTTTATATTCGTTATGTGTAATTCGTTTATCGTTTCATTATGAAGTCCATGAATATGCGCAATGGATATTAATTATGATGAGATCATAACAATGAGATTAATATCCTTTAAACGTATATTCTTAATTGTTCCTAGTCGGAGGATATCCGAGAAGGACATCAGATATCCGGTTAGGCTAGTACAGGTTGCACCTGCTCATATGATGAGGGTGGCTGGTCTCATAGTCACTTGTGTGGGGACACTAAGGTGAATCTGTAGGTGCTCATTAGAGAATGAGTTCACTGAACTGATCGTTATGAATCGCTGGATGGTAATGTTACCAAACTGTCAACCAGCTAGATTCATTGTCATAGTGGCGTGATTGGTCCTTAGACCTGAGACACCAAGGACACCTTGTTGGTGGACTTCTGGGTTTTGACCTTGACTTATAGATCTCTAGCCATGAGGTCTTAATCAGTTAAGTGTTCGGATCTAGCGGAATACCTTCGAAGGTGATTGTGTGGTCAATATGGGATCGCTCGCTCTCGGTAATAGGAGAGTGAATGCTCTACGGAAGGATGTCTGATAGTCCCTTGCCAGGGCAAGACTACTTATCAGAAAAGGAGTTTTCTGATATAGTTATGCGGCATCTAAACCGAGTGAGTGTGCAATTTAGGGTTTGACAGTTGACCATACCCTAAGTGCACTCGGGAGCATTGTACGAGCGAAGGATTATAGTCACATGGTAACTGATGATACAAAAGGTTCCTTGAATTGGTTGCTGAACCCCAATGCTTTCTAGGATCAAGTGGTGTTGCTTGGCACCCAACTTGATTGGAAGCCCGGTCAATTATCGTGAGATGATAATTGATTGTGTAATTAATTAATATGAGATGTTAATTAATTAGCATAAGTCAATAAAGAGTTATTGAGCTTAATGGGCTAAAAATTGGACTAGCAGTTGGGCCTAGAGGGTCACACGCATAAGAGTTCCGAGCAGATTGGGCAAGGTGTTCCTTATAGACAATGACTGGGTTTTTGTGAAAAATCACGGTGTCTATAAATATACGCTGAGAGTTAAACCCTGGGCCAAGCTCCAGGCTTAACCGTGGCCGCCCCCCTCCTATCTCTCTCCCAGGGCACCCCCCACCCTCTCTCTCCTCTCTCCGGCACATGGTGGAGCTGAGATCCGGGAGACGCGTGGAGAACGAGGAGATCCCGTCTGCGTCCGGAGCTCGCGTGGATACGTCTAGAGGCCGGACACTTGAACGGCTTGAAGCACCGGCGCCTCCTGCGCCACCTTCTCTTCGGATTCGGGAGTTACGCAACCCCGCAAAGGTAAAGATGAGATCTACATGTGCGCGGTTTTCTCCGTTTTTATTCGATCCAACCACCAGCAATGATATCTATTGGAGGGAATCGCATTTCCGCTGCCCTCTGTGCGTTTTCTAACACCTTCAACCTCAGTTGATCCTCCTCCAATCTTGTCGACTCCTGCCTCTTCCTCACCTATTGTTCCCTTCACTGCTCCACCAACTCTTGAACCCTCCAAGAAACCTCTTCCCAAACGTACTTCCTCTCCTACTCCCTTCATTTATGAACCATCATCATCACCTACTCCTTATTCCTCAATTCAACCTCCTTCTTCTGAGGCACCTCCAGCCTCTACCTCTGGTCCCTCTTTAGCCGAACCATCTACTCAACCTCTCCCCTCTTCTTCTTTCTCCTCTCTCCATCCTCCTACTCCACCATCCTTCATCACTCCCATTCCTAAGAGAACTTGCTCTACTGGCCTTTCTGTAACCAACATTAAGGATGAATTTGAAGAGGCCATACTCAAAACAGTTTTATCTATTAAGTCTCATCACCACAAGACTAACTCTCAACCCTCTTCCAGTCCTGTTTCGAAGAAGAGTAAACATTCCAAAGAGCTTGTTCCCCACAACTCTTCAGCCCTATTTCCTCCTTTGTGGTACTCTCTCTCTGTAGTCCACAGAAGAAAATCCCTATACACTGAATACCTTCAAAATTGTACTTTTGCTGCAATTTTTGGACTCCCTTATCTGTGTATGATAGTTGGAGTTCGCAGCTCTCCTAGGGTTCCCTCATCTGGGATCCCTAGGGAAGAGGATCTACCATAATATCTCACTCTTATCCTTCCTGTATCTACTGTGCCCAAACCTGAACACAATAAGATCCTTTCTTCGACTCAGTCCAAGACAGAGGAATAGTGGGCCAGATCCCATAAAAGCCCTTTATAGAAAGTTTGAGATTGCAAGGGATCACATATACCCTCCGTCAGATCATACTCTTTCCCTTTCAGAATGGTTTGAGAGTCAGCACAACTCCTCTTGGGGTCCTCTCATTCAGAAGGAAATCAAATTGATAAGGCAATTTCAGATGTACAATGACTACTGCCATGTTAATGATCTTCCTGAAGTCCAGCTTGCTCATTTCCGAATTGCAGTCAATAACCTATGGTCTCAGCACACTAACAGTACAGTTCTTCTGGTTGACTTTGCCACTTTCAAGATGCCAGAATTCAAGCTGCTCCCTCAGTTACATTTTTTACTCATGGACTCTAATGTTGGTCCAATTATTTTTGAGAGATTTTCCAGAGTCAAAGCCCGAATCAAAGTTCAAAAAGGGGTCTCCTTAGCTTTGCATTGATTTCTGTTCAGAGAATATCACAGAGGGTTGATTAAATCTTTAGTATTAGCCCCTTTGTTGGCAGAATCTGAAAGGTTTTTCCCTACTGACTGGCATAAAATATATCATCAGGCTGCTCTCCAGTTGGATCAGCTCAATGCATCTCAATTCTAATCAAATCAACCCACATTATCTCCTGAGCAATTCATGGATCTCAACTCCATCAATCTGGTGTCAAATCCTTACTCCATCTGGGTTGAAAGATGCAAAGTGTTTGTTGCTATGAAACAGGAATTGCTAGCTCACAATATTCCTTATCCTATCTATATAGACAAGTTTCGGCAGCATGTGAACTTTGGTACCCCCTGCTTTTACAGAATGTCTCTCAGCGGTCCAGAGTATAATCAATTTATTAAGGATCAGAGGCAGCTTTACATTCAACGACTCAGTGTAGACATGGGGCCTTCCTATAATATCAGTTGGGAGCTATTTAATAATCATTTTGAAGAGCAGGAAGTCAAAGCTTGGCCAATTATCTCACGCCTTGCTTCTTTTCTTTCTCCTGCCTTCTACATCTCAAACCCTCACTAATTAATATCATCATGATCTCTTGGCTCCCATTTCTCTTTGTCTCTATTATTCCCTTCATTTCTTTTTTATTACTGACAAAAAACGGGAAGAAAACACTATGAAATACATACATTAAATGTTTTTGGCAAATTTATTTCAGATATTTCATATACATACTTTAACGGTTTTGTCATCACCAAAAAGGGGAAGATTGATGATCAGCCTATCTCCATATATATTTATATATTATATTTTTGGTGATCAACAAAATCTTGAAAATATTTGACTAACACAATTTTTTGAAGCTTGTCAACAGGTATCAAATAAAATAAATTTTGTAAGTTATTTACACTCATTTATATTAGAAGTCATGTGCACATGATTTGTCTAAGTCTATATCGATTACTGTTGTAAGTTTACAATGATTAGTATTTTAACATCACATCGATTCTATTCAAACATCGACTATGTTTTAACATCGATTTCATTTAAACATTGATTTCATTCAAACATCGATTTCACTAAAACATCAATTATGATTCAACATCGATTTTAATTAAACATCGATTATGGTTCAACATCGATTTTAGTTAAACATCGATTACGGTTCAACATTGATTTCACTTAAGCATCGATTACGGTTCAACATCGATTTCAATTAAACATCGATTATGGTTCAACATCGATTACAGCTTAACATCGATTAATGATCAACATCGATTTCACTTACAACATCGATTATGGTTCAACATCGATTACTGATCAACATCGATTTCACTCAAAACATCGATTATGATCCAACATAGATTTCATTCATATTGATTTCATTTTAACATCGATTATGCTACGACATCGATTACATTTCAACACAGATTACGGTCACATCGATTTCATCTCAACATCGATTTCATTCCAACAACGATTACACTCACATCAACTTCACTTGAACATCAGTTGTGTTTGGACATCGATTGTCTTTAAATATAGACTGTCTCAAAATATCAACTATCTTTTTAAACAACGATTATGTTTTTGACAGTAAATGTATAATATTGATAATGATCTTTATAAATATTCTGGTTCCTAATATAAGACAGTCTTGATTATATTTTGCCTCACATTTCATTCAAATGCTTTTTGAAACACTATGCATTTCAAATTGTCCCGCGAATTGCTACGTACCCTGTGCACTCAAACATTTATTATTTCGGGTACAATATCTATAAACGACATCATTTATTGGATACATGTTCTTGTCACATATGTTAGAATATTAAATGATGACTGAACGATGTTTCCTCTTTAGTATATCCTCCTGCAGCATGGCCAGTAACTTTGACTGACAGTTTAGACACATTTAAGATGTCTACGCTCCAGCATTTATTGTGTGCAAGTTTTTGGTAGTCACACATGTTACAAATGTTGGACATGTCATCTGTTCAAAAGAAAAGAAGATATTCAGAAGATCCTTCTCTCTCTAGGTCTTTATCCAAGTATTTAATGACTACAGGTTTTTCTAAGATCTTACGTTGGACCAGCAACAGCTAACTTGTTTCAAGATGAGTGAAAACGGATACTTCTTCAAACTGAAGATAAATAGAAGCATGCTGAAGAATGCTAGACATCAAGAAATAAGAAGATAGAAGAGATCGTCTTTCATTCAGAACATTTTTTTTGCTCTTAGCTCTCCCAAGAAGCATGACTTCAATAGTGTGAGAGCTTGTTTAGATTTGAGAGACCATCTTCTCAGTGCAATTCTTTTTGTCTCTCAAATACTACCTCAAGTCAAGGTTGTTAGATCATCGTTAGCTTGATCTAGGGGCCATTGCTTCTTCACTCTTCATTGAGTGCTCCTCTTCATTTGTGAAGAGAAGACCTGCTGTGTAGTAGGTGACTTCTTCCCTTTCTTTGAAAGGAAGACCTGTTGTAACAGTTGGTGTTTTTTCCACTTTGTGTAGTGAAAAGAAGTCGAGCTTGTGCTGGATGTGTATGTAGCAACTTGGATTTTTCGGAAAAATACAAATTTAATAAAAATAAAAATAAAAGTAATTAGAAAATCAAATAAAAGAGAATTAAATAAAACCCATTAAATTAAAAGAAGTAATGGGCTTTGTTAAATAAACCCATTAGGAATTAGTCGGCCAAAATAGAGATTTTTAAAAGGGGAATAATAGGAAAATACCCTAAATTCGTAACTAAATTATTACTTAAATAGAAAAGGGGTATTTAATGCATTAAAAAGCTAATTTGAGTTAGATTTGGATTCCTAAACCTACCCTAATAGGTTGGCCATGAATTTGGGTCCCAACCTAACCCAAATAGGAGTTGGCATGCTTAGAAAGAGGAGAGAAATAGGAAATCTCGGTATTAAATAGTAATTAGAGTACTATTAGAAAATAGAAAGACAAGTGGCATAAATACTCTCTTTAAACCACCATGGCCGGCCCTAGCTCGTACCCAAGACTTGTTGGACTGGGAGGAGAGGCCAAGGAGGAGGGAATTTCATGGGAAGAAGTCTCTCTCAAGCTCTCTCTCCCGTTCTTCAAGTTCTAGCCCTAGAAGAAGAAATCGTCCAAAGGTAGGCATTCTCACGAGCAAAACTAAATCAATTTTGTATGTAGGTTGATCTAAACCTCAGGAACAAAAACCCTTTGGTTTCATAATTTTTCATCTAGTCAATATTTTCTTCTTGATTTTTCATGTTCTGTGCTCATCATGACCCTGAACCCTCTTCTTAATTCTTGATCTCCTTGTATACTCAACCCCATGCCACGAGATTTTTACTGTAGGAACTGATGCATGTTAGGCATCTTTTTCCCCTAAAAGCCCTAATTTTGATTCATCCTATCTTGCGAATCTAATCATTGATTTCAACTATGTACTGTTCCTTGTTCATCATGAATACCCGTGTTTAAAGCATGTCTAAACCCTATTTGTTTCCATGCATGTCTAGATCAATTCGCAACTAGTTTCATGATTTTTCATCGCTTGTACAAATAGTTATGATTTTATGAATCACCCTATGTCAAATAAGGTAAGTTTGGCCCACAATCCAATATATTGTTCTTGTCCCAGTCGGACTCGGGCTCAGACCCTGTGAACACGACGGCCCGATAGGCCGCATTCACAGGGCCATCACGACAGAGCCTGTCATTACGATCTAATCGTGACAGGGCCTGTCGTCGTGATCTGCTGCCCGATCTGTCGAGCCCGTCGCGACCTTCAAACGACCTCATCGCGATCTGTCTGCCTGAACCGATGAGCCCATCGCGATCTGTACAAGACCCCGTCACGATCTCAGTTAACCCCGTCGTGACCCTCATTAGTGTACGTCGCGATCTGGATTTTTGCATGAAACCCCATGTCTCAGCAAGTCTTGACTATCTATAGTGTTTGCACCCTTCCTTAACAGTCATAAACACAGTAAAAATACATGTTATAAACTGAACACTTTTGTATGATTTTAAAAGACATACACATGACTTATTTCTAGCGATGATTTCATGATACATGCACACACTTTGAACCATCCCATTTTGGCTTAACTTGGCATGTAATTAACTCATAATACATATGGTAATTTATGTAATTAAATTGCCATCTTTCAATATATACTTGTCTACATTTTATCGCACTGTTTTGGGAATACCGTTATCGACGCTCCACTGTTCTAGAATTCCTCTAGAACGTTGAGCACTTGTTTCTATATACACACTCTCTCTTGACTTGGACAAACTCTCTATCGGATACTCCTTCTGCCGGACTAGTGAGTCTTTGTTCAAGGACTCTGCAAGTCTCCTCTGTCCATGGATTCCCACATAGTCGACGAGCCGATTGTACCCTAACACCTATTACACCCTTTAGGGATCAACATGATCCAAACAGCTATTAGAACTTTGCTCTTATCTTGAATCACGCTGGACCTCTGGACCTGTGCTTAACATGGCCAGTGGTAGGGTCCTGAGTTCCAACTGACTGCCAACACCAAGTGCACGTGTTGTGCAACTGTTACTATCACCTATTTACCCGACATGTTACGTGCAACGTCCACTAGCCCTCTTCTATACTCTACTCGCTCATCTATTCACGTTCACTCTACTATCTCGTCTATTCATCTAGTACTCTCATCTTTTCTTGGTACTTTATATTGGACATTAACTGATTGTCTAAAGATAAACAATATAACCAATGCCTGGCAATATATAAAGGGCCCGATCTGGTCCTTGGATGTGCGCCCGAAAGTGATAGTGCCCATGGGAGTTAAATGATCAGAGTGTTTGACATTACACTCGAGTGCTATCTATCTTGACTATCTACATGACAATCAAAAGTGCTATGTTCTCTCATTGTCTATTGACAAAAGTGCTATACTATACTCGTTGTGCTATTGCTATACTTGTGCTATTTATGTTATGGCCATCTTGCTATTTGTGCTATACTCGACACTCTTGCTATATTTGGAATGTTGTGCTATTTCGTTCACGTGCTATCCTGCTATCTTTTACTTGACTCTCTCGCTCTATCATTAGTTACTCTGCCTTTAATGCATTAATCATTTAAATCCTGCTTGACTATTAAGATTTAAGTCCTACTGGGCGTTATCGCTCACCTTGTGTTATTTGTCGTTGTGTTCTCAAGTGAGACCGAGGATGAACTATACACTCAAGAGGACGGGAACGACCAAGAGTGATGTCAGGAGTACCCTAGTGTCCTAGTACTATGATAGAGTCTTAGTTTAGTCTTTACTTTATTTCAATGTAATTGGGCCCTATAGAACGGCTCTGATATTAGTGGTTGTAACTAGACATTTGAAAGATTATTAATGAAATGAATTTGCTTTAGTATTTATTCTTGTCCAATGGTTTGATGTCTAGTACTCTCTCTATACCCGTTTATTTGCAATTGCCTCGTGTTCCGATATTCTGCGTCGGGGCGTGACAGTTTTGTGGTATCAGAGCCTAGGTTGTTCTTAAGTATAGGATGATCTAGGTTAACCTGCCTCGACTACAGTCAATTATCCTACCTATACGAGTCATGGTGAGAGCCAAGGGTAACTAGCTAAAATGAACTCACACACGCACGAATGAAATTCCACATCAATATCATGATAATAAGTTATTTTTGTAGGAACTAAGAAACATAGATGACTGTTGAGCGTGCTCAAATGAGGGGCATGCAATAGACCATCCATGAACTGACGCGCACAATTGTGCAAGCTACCCAATGAGGTGGCAATCGTGGTGCAGGCAACCTGGATCGTAACTTCCGGAGTCTGAACCCACCCAGGTTCAGTGGATCCACGGATCCGGATGAAGCCGAGCACTGGCTCAAAGAAACAGAATGAATCTTCCGTATCTTGCAATGTGTAGTGGGGGATAAGCTGCTACTGGCCACCGTTCAACTTGAAAAGGATGCCCGCGCTTTGTGGGAGTCTATGGAAGCGACCCGAGCGAATGGTCAGTTCACTTGGGCCGAATTCAAAGAAGCTTTCAATTCCAAATACTTCTCCGAGTGTGTGCAAGAAAGGAAGGCTACAGAATATGCTGCTCTTAAGTAGAGGAGCCTGACATTGGCCGAATATGAGGCCCAATTCTCTAGACGGGCAAGGTATGCTGAACACCTGGTGAACACGGAGAGGATGAAGGCTAAGCACTTCCTCAACGGCCTTAAGCCTTAATACATTACCCAACTGGTACCTCTTGACATCCAGACCTACGCCGAGATGGTAAAGAAAGCTCAGGTGCTGGAAGATGCTACGGACTTCACCGACCGTATCAAAGAGAAGTTCATGAACAAGGAAATGACTTCTGGACCATCATCTGCCATGCCGACAATGGCAAGAAACGTCCCTTCAACAACATAGAGGGGTCTAGCCAAGAAAGAAAACCCAAGGTTTTCATACCCAACACTCCAGCCAAAAGCAACTGCAAGCATTGTGACAAGCTAGGTCACACTGCTGATGAATGCTGGAGGAAGCCCGGCGCATGCCTGCACTGCGAAAGTCACGAGCACCGCATTCCTGAGTGCCCGCTGCTAAAAGAGAAAGAAAGGCGCCCTAATGCGCCTAAGAAACAGGGAAGACTGCAAGCCCTGCATGATGAGGAACCCGCTACGGACGGTGGCGTGGTAGAAGGTACCCTACAAGTTTTCTCCTTATCAGCATTTGTCTTATTTGATATTGGAGTAACTCATTCATTTATTTCTCAACACTTTGCTGATACCCTAACTGCAAAACCTATATCCATGGGTTGTGAGTTTACTGTCACAACGCCACTCGGGGAAGAAGAGAAATTGAAAAAATACTTTCCCTCTGCCGATGTAATGATTGGAGACCATAACCTAAAAGCCGACCTGGTGTGTATGCCCATGGAAGGCTATGATGTAATTTTGGGAGCCGACTTGTTGTCCGCTTATGGGGCAAGTGTCGACTATAAAAAAGGGAAGGTTACCTTTAGTGACTTTCCTAAATTGGTATTCACTGGGATTAGACATAAGAGACGGATGTCTCTAATCTCTGCCATAAAAGCCCACAACATGATAAGGAAAGGTTGCATTGCTTTCCTTGCAGCCGTAGTAGTGGAAAAGAAGGGTTCTAAGATAGAAGAAATCCACATAGTCCAGGATTTTCCCGATGTGTTTCCTGAAGATTTGCCAGGGATTCCCCTGGAACGAGATGTCAACTTCGCCATAGTGGAAAAGATTGTCTTACCTCAGCACCTGTTCTCACTCTGCCAATAGAGGGACACAGTTCTTCTGTCTACACCAATGCCTCGGGAATTGGGCTAGGGTGTGTATTGATGCAAAAGGAGAAGGTTATTGCTTACTCTTCTTGACAACTGAAGACTCATGAAGTCAACTACCCCGTGCATGATCTTGAGTTGGCTACTGTGGTCTTCGCCTTGAAGATCTGGAGACATTACTTGTACGGTGAGAAGTTCACTGTCTACTCAGACCATAAAAGCCTAAAGTACTTATTCTGCGACAACCCTCCTTATACCGGTACGATTATACCAATCCACGTCGGTATAGTGAGTCTCGTCAAAGTGGGACATTTACCGAAGCACTAACACACATGATTGAGATGTACACAAATATGAATACAGAGTAGCAGAAGTAAAAGAACTACTGTCTTTTCATTTCATCATCCACATTAAACATACATGATCCATATAGCAATTTAAGGAACTAAGTCCACATAATGAAATACAAAATTCAAATTACATTGTTCGTCCACAATTTACATAAGCTTCAATTACATAAGTCTCAATTACATACTATGAAGGTAAGGTACAACAACAGTGACTCCAGAACACTCTATTCTCCTCGCTCGGAGTCGCTCTCAATGGTCTCCTCCAAGGAAGTAGGGTCACTTGCTAAACCTATACGTCGAAGCAAGACTGAGTCTAAAAGACTCAGCAAGTAACTCCATACACATCATACATGCATACATCACAAGTAGTCCATTTATTCAATTGCATTAACTCAAAACAGGTAGCATGGTTGTACAATAATAGAAAACTACCTATCATGATATTTCTACTAATTTCACTACGCATGATACATGGTTTATGTCAATCCAAAATGAAATACCTACCGCATGCTTTCTACTCATTCATTCACATGAGAGCTACACTTACATTTAACTACAACATGATAGCAAATTTAGCATGAGATTTTCACACATAGGAAGGAAATACCCCTAACATGGATTCTACACACTTTAGCACATATAAAACACCCTTATAAACACATTAAGGTTGCTGTTTTGACATGAATCTAACATTTTCATAACATAAATCATAAGTTTACAATTTTAACACAATGGTTTCACATGATTACACATTTACTCGTTCGCATTGTTCACATTTACACATTACACATTCACATGTTCGCACTACACAATTTGCACATATACACATTCACATTTTCACATTTAATTGCCGTGACACATAGTCCAAACCACCACTAGAAGGACACATTCACATCACATAACACATAGACGCCACCTAGGCAACACAGTGATGGCTCTTGGTACTACATAGACTGGGAGAAGTAATCTCCACCCTAACCAGTGGTACTTGTCCACCTCCAAGATTTCATCCTAATGCCCTTAGGATCTTAACACATTGAACCTTCCCATGGGGACTTTTCCATGGTACAGTTCCACAGCCCTCTATGGAAGCAGTGTCACACACGGCACATTTTACACATTCTAATTTTTAACACACACATTTCATACGGTTTACACATGGCTTAATTTTTCCCTAACTACTACTGTTGACAAAATTTAAACACTCAGCAACATACTCTAATCATGCTGAAAACACATTATCCAACCATAATCATGTTAAGCACGTATTAATAGCTCATTTTCACATGGAAATTTCACAATATAATCTGCTGTTGCCCAAATC
This sequence comes from Colocasia esculenta, assembly GCA_014218235.1. Taxonomy (NCBI): domain Eukaryota; kingdom Viridiplantae; phylum Streptophyta; class Magnoliopsida; order Alismatales; family Araceae; genus Colocasia; species Colocasia esculenta. The sequence continues at coordinate 117,243,908 of CM024760.1, read as the reverse complement.
ATATGAGATTTTAACCACATGATATTTGCAGATTTCAGACCACACATGCAAATTTTCATATTTTTCTAAACTACATTAAATTTACAGAAAATAAAACATTCAACCACATGGCATTCATAAATCAGTTATCATGGAAGCATAATATCCTAGTCTATTTTGACAGTGCACTAACCTGCATCTATCATTCATATTACCACAAAAGTTTTTCCCGAATTTATTTCACATCATACAATTTACTGTGAGTTTTACAAGAACCTACACATGGTTTCTATTTTCAGTACAGAAATTGTAATAAATCACATGATCATGGAAAAATTCCGAAATTTTTGGGACAGAGACTGACATACATATGCATGATCTAAAAAAATATGGCATTCAAATTCTTCACGAATCAGGTGAACAACAAGCTATCCTATCCAAGATCTTTATCTAACATGCATTTCACATAAACCTAACAATTTATACAAATTACAGAAATTTACAAAAATCTCACAATGCATTCAATTATCTATATTACATAGCATATAACATTTACAATATATCCTGATGCGAAGAAATCCGGAAAATAATCATATATAAGGAAGAACAATTCCATGTTCTGTCCTAAAGAACTAAACGGCAAAGGCTGGTCGTTCACAGAGGTTAACGGCAGCATCGTCTACCGCCAACTGGAGATCTTAACGGCAAGGGATCATGCCGTTAAGTTCTAGTCTGTGCAGAAACACAGACCTAACTCCAAAGATGGGGGAAATGTGGGGTTCCAGGACACGAATAAAATCACATAAAATACCTAAGACCTGCTGGACATGTACATGCACAACGGGGATGGGTTACTTGCCTTTAGAAAAACCTCCAAAGGGATAAAAAATGTTGTTGAAGCTCTCCTTGGATAGTGCCAAGAAGCCTCCACAAACTCCTTCCTCCGGGTTCTAGGATGAAGTAGCCTTCAGTCCATCGACAATCTTCCTCCCAGTTGAAATACCTCGCCGGAAGAAGCCTCAAATTGCCGGATTTGAGCTCTCAAAGTTCAGTTTTTCACCTGTTCTCTCAGCTACGGTTTTCTCTCTTTGCAAAGAGCCAAGAGGGCTCTTGCAGGCTGCAAGGGGTAGTGATTTTATAAGATGGGGCTTGGGATCCCACGTAAGGCATGATGGGAGAGGTGAGAGCCATTGGGGACATCTCCCCAATCATTGAGCAAGCCCAATCCAGAATTTTGGGGTCTACTACGCACAGAAAATCAGAGAAGTAGACGTCCACATCCATTGCCGTTTACTTAATAGTTGGCGTCCATCGACATGGACGTTTACTCAACATTGACGTCCATCCATGTTGACGCCAATTTGCTCTTCTGCCAGAGCTTAAACCATGCAGGAAACCATATATATATATGCTATATATATATACATGCAATATATGCAGTATAATGTACACACTACTGCACCATGCAACCAAACAATAATTACATCTAAACATACACATGCACACATAAGTACACCTAGCTAATATGTACGTAGATATCTACATATGCATACATAATATTTACACACAAACACGAATCTACACATACAGCAAAATAAAAGGACAAAATTTGAGGGCCTTACACCCTCTCCCCCTTAAGGAAACTTCGTCCTCGAAGTTTAAACAACACTACTCGAGCAAATGAGGATACTTCTTCCTCATCGCATCCTCAAGCTCCCAAGTAGCCTCCTCCCGTGAGAAGTTCTGCCATAGAACCTTCAACCACGTAATACTCTTGTTCCGGAGATGCTGAACCTTCCGGTCAAGAATAGCTACTGGTTCCTCCACATACGATAGATCTGGCTGGATCTCTACTGGCTTGTGACTAATAACATGAGACGGATCTCGAACATACTTCTTGAGCATAGATACGTGGAAAACGGGATGAACGCTAACTAAAGCCGGAGGCAAAGCTAGCTCGTAAGCCACGCTACCTAAACGCCTGAGAATCTCATACGGGCCAATGAATCTGGGACTTAATTTGCTATGCCTGCCAAACCTGACGACACCTCGAGTAGGTGAAATCTTCAAAAAGACATGCTCACCCAACTCGAACTCCAGATCCTTCCTCCTGTTGTTGGCATAGCTCTTCTGCCTATCTTGTGCTGCAACAAGCCTCTTCCTGATAAGCTAAATCTTATCAGAAGTCTCCTGAACTAACTCCGGACCGATCAACTGCCTATCGCCGGTCTCCTCCCAACATAAAGGAGATCTGCAAGGCCTTCCATACAATGCCTCAAATGGAGCCATACCAATGCTCGCATGAAAACTGTTATTATATGCGAACTCCACTAAAGGTAAATGGCGCTCCCAATCATCCTTCCAATCCAGCACACACGCCCTCAACATCTCCGCGAGCGTCTGGATAGTCCTCTCAGACTGTCCATCTATCTGGGGATGAAACACCAAAATGAGCTTCAGCTCCGAACCTAAAGCATCTTGAAGACCCTTCCACAACCTCGAAGTAAATCTCGGATCTCGATCCAAAATGATCGACTTCGACACACCACGCAATCTAATAATGCTACTGACATATATTCTAGCCAAGCTCTCTACTAACTGCTTCTTCTTCATAGGCAAGAAGTGCGCAGTCTTCGAGAATCTATCTACGACTACCCATATTGAGTCATTACCCCGTCTGGATCGAGGTAAACTCGAAACAAAATCCATAGTGACAGCTTCCCACTTCCATACTGGGATTTCCATCTTCTGCATAAGACTAGATGGTCACTGCCGCTTGGCCTTCACTTGCTGACATACTAGGCACTTAGATACATAATCCGCTACATCTCTCTTCATGACGGACCACCAAAAGGACCTCTTCAAATCTTGGTACATCTTAGCGTTACCCGGATGAATATAGAATCTCGACCTATGAGCTTCTGCTAAAACATGCTCATGGACATCTATAATGTCAGGAACACATACTCGGTGATGGAATCTAATCACGCCATCCTCATTGTGAGCAATGTCTGCCTTGCCCACTAACTCTTGGAGTCTAGGCTCGGCATTCGGTTGCTCAATCACCTCATCCAACACCGAAGACCTAAGGGACAACTGAGCCACAAAAGCCTGACATAAGGGCTCTAACTCAGTCATCGCACACGCCGCATCCTCCAACATCTTCCAATCCTGCTGGAGCGAAAACATCCTCCTGCTAAGAGCATCCGCTACGACATTCGCCTTTCTTGGATGATATTAAAGATCGAAGTTGTAGTCCTTGAGGAACTCAATCCATCTCCTCTGCCATAGGTTTAGTTCCTTCTCAGAGAAGAGATACTTCAAGCTCTTATGGTCAGTGAACACCTCAAATCATACACCATAAAGATAGTGCCTCCAGATCTTTTGTGCATGAACCACTACCGCAAGCTCCAAATCATGAGTCAGATAGTTACGCTCATGCTCCTTCAATTGGCGAGAAGCATACGCCACTACCCTTCCTTGCTGCATTAGCACACAGCCTAAGCCAATCCGAGATGCATCCGTATAAATGGCAAAACCTTCAGCACCACTAGGTAATACCAATACCGGAGTGGAAGTAAGTTTAGCCTTCAATAGTTGAAAGCTACTCTCACATGTCTCGGACCACACAAACTTCACCCCCTTCCTGGTAAACTGAGTCAACGGGGCGGCGATGGATGAAAATCTCTCAATGAATCGCCGATAGTAACCAGCCAAACCAAGAAAACTACGAATCTCTGAAGGGGTCATGGGGGTCTCCCAATCCATACCTTCCTGGACCTTTGCTGGATAAACTGCTACACCAACACCGGAGATAACATGCCCAAGAAAATGAACCTCGCGCAACCAAAAATTGCACTTGCTGAATTTTGCATACAGCTTGTGCTCACGGAGAACCTCTAACACTACCCTCAAATGCTGACGATGTGTGGCCTCATCCAGAGACTAGACCAACACATCATCGATAAATACCACAACAAAGCTATCTAAGTACGGCCTAAAAACCCTGTTCATGAGATCCATGAACGATGCAGGGGCGTTGGTCAATCCGAAAGGAAGGACCAAAAACTCATTATGTCCATAACGGGCTCTAAACGCCGTCTTGGACACATCCTCACTCCTAATCCTCAACTGATGATGACCAGATCACAAATCGATCTTAGAAAAGACTGATGCATTTTGCAGCTGGTCAAACAAATCATCAATACGAAGTAAGGGATACCTGTTCTTCACTGTCACTTGGTTTAGCTTCCTATAATCGATGCATAACCTAAGTGATCCATCCTTCTTCTTTACGAAGGAAAACACTAGGGCGAATAAATCCCTTAACTAGAAATTCCTGCAACTGCCTCCTCAACTCGGCTAACTCCGCAGGTGCCATCCGATATGGAGCCTTCGAGATAGGAGAGGTGCCCGGAAGCAACTCTATGGTGAACTCTATCTCTCTATCTGGTGGCAATCTAGACAAATCATCGGGAAAGACGTCTGGAAAATCCTGCACTACCTCGATCTCTGCAAGAGTAGGTGACTCACCAGCCTCGGGTACTAACACTATGCTGGCAAGAAAAGTGTCACAACCCTTGTTTACCATGCGCATTGCCTTCATGGCAAAGATGACAAACTTTTCCGTCAAGTTTCGATGAGAGAACTCGTCCTCACCAGGAATGTGGAAAACAATCCTCTTCTGACGACAATCTACTAACGCATAGTGCTCTTCTAGCCAATCCAGACCAAGAATAGCATCATAGACCTTCATCTTTAGCAAGAAGAAACACCCATCTAAAACCCTATTCTCAATACACACAGGTAACGGCGGAATACACTTCCCAGTCGACACCGTACCCGCAGCTGTGTGTACAGACAACAGGACTTCCAAATCCTCAGACTCTACGCCTGACTCTATAGCTAACTGCCTAGCAAACCGCTCGGAAATGAATGAGTGAGTCGCACCCATATCAAACAAAACCCGAGTGTGCACACCTAGAAGTAAAATTGTACCTTTGGTGACTTGCTCTGCCTGCTCGGCGTCCTCTCGTGCTAGGTCAAACACTCGAGCTTGGGCTCGAGGCCTTCCTGGTCTTCCTGTAGCTGGCGTTGTTGCTGCTACCACTATTGGGGTTGGCGCTCCGCGCTGGAATCCCTGCTGAAGTCTCAGACAATCCTTGATCTTGTGGTCACTGCTCTCGCACTTCAAGCATTTTCTCGCTACCATCCAACACTCCATACCACCGTGTGTCTTCCCGTAATGGGGACACTCCTTCTTCACACCAGGGGAACGTTGAGAAGGTACCTGAGTACTGCTGGCTGCCACTGGTCGATGTGGTGTCTGGTACGCTGCCTTCTTCTTATCCTGCCACTGGAAAGGGGCCGCAGGTCTCTTCTGCAAAGCTTTCTTCTCCTCGAGGTACTGCTCCATTTCACCCTCCTGCCTACAAGCAGCGCTAAGGGCCTCATCCAAGGTGCAATGATCGAACGCCACTAGCCCCATCCTCAGTGATGGCTTAAGGCCCATCACAAACTTCTTTGCCTTCCTACGCTCATCAGTTACTATGTGAGGTGCATACTTAGATAGCTCAGCAAACCTGGCCTCGTACTCGAGTACAGTCTTGGAGCCCTGAGTCAAGGAAAGGAACTCCTGCTCCATCCTGTCCTGGATATGCTCGGGGACGAACTTGGCCCGAAAGAGCCTCACGAACTCGTCCCAAGCAACGTCAATACCACCGTCCTCGAATTGGGTACGCAGTAAGGAAGCCCACCGCACATCAGCTCTCTCCTGCAACACAACCTTCATAAGCACCAACTAACAGCTCTAATTTAACAGGATAAGCAAGCATATAAGACTAACACATACTAGTAGCATATAGGTGGCTAAATTAACCTTGTCCTCGTCCGCACACCTAACAGCCCGGAAGATCTTCTCGATCTCCCTCATCTAGCTCTCAGGTAGTAATGGGTCGCTTTCCCCCTTAAAAAAGGGTGGCAACATCCTCTTGAATCTTTGCATGATGGAGGGTCCACCATGGTTCTGAGCCTGGGGAACTGGAACCTGGGCCTACTACAACAAACAACAGCAATGCATATTCAACACAATATCATGCAATTAAATAAAACAAACTACTCTTTATTTTATTATTCCAACCTGAGCCTCCATCTGAGCCTGGAGTGCAGCCTGGGTGTTGGCCTGCATCTGCATGGCCTGCACTAGACCCTGTATGAACACTCCATAATCCACAGGTGGCAGTGGGGGAAGTACATGACCCTGAGGTGTCGAGGCCTGCTACTCAGCTTGGTCCTCACGCCTAGGCTCATCTCTCCTCTGCTCGCCATCACGAGTAGGTACACCACCACGTCTACCGCGTGAAGCCATAAGCTGCAATTAATTTAATCACTATTAGAAATTACGTTATTTAGTCCCTAACCACTTTCTTATCTATCTTTCATTCATTATTAATCAACTTTACACACGTGGAGAACTCTATAAGGACTTAGCATGTAATGGAGATGATGACTTATGTATATTTATGTACAATCTCAACCAGGGGTCTCTGATACCAATCTCTGCGACGATCCTCCTTATACTGGTACGATTATACCAATCCACGTCGGTATAGTGAGTCTCGTCACAGTGGGATATTTACCCAAGCACTAACACACATGATTGAGATGTACACAAATATGAATACAGAGTAGCGGAAGTAAAAGAACTACTGTCTTTTCATTTCATCATCCACATTAAACATACATGATCCATATAGCAATTTAAGGAACTAAGTCCACATAATGAAATACAAAATTCAAATTACATTGTTCGTCCACAATTTACATAAGCTTCAATTACATAAGTCTCAATTACATACTATGAAAGTAAGGTACAACAACGGTGACTCCACAACACTCTATTCTCCTCGCTCGGAGTCGCTCTCAATGGTCTCCTCCAAGGAAGTAGGGTCACCTACTAAACCTGTACGCCGAAGCAAGACTGAGTCTAAAAGACTCAGCAAGTAACTCCATACACATCATACATGCATACATCACAAGTAGTCCATTTATTCAATTGCATTAACTCAAAACAGGTAGCATGGTTGTACAATAATAGAAAACTACCTATCATGATATTTCTACTAATTTCACTACGCATGATACATGGTTTATGTCAATCCAAAATGAAATACCTACCACATACTTTCTACTCATTCATTCACATGAGAGATACACTTACATTTAACTACAACATGATAGCAAATTTAGCATGAGATTTTCACACATAAGAAGGAAATACCCCTAACATGGATTCTACACACTTTTGCACATATAAAACACCGTTATAAACACATTAAGGTTGCTGTTTTGCTAACATTTTCATAACATAAATCACAAGTTCGCAATTTTAACATAATGGTTTCACATGTTTACACATTTACTCGTTCGCATTGTTCACATTTACACATTACACATTCACATGTTCGCACTACACAATTTGCACATGTACACATTCACATTTTCACATTTAATTACCATGACACATAGTCCAAACCACCACTAGAAGGACACATTCACATCACATAACACATAGACGCCACCTAGGCAACATAGTGACGGCTCTTGGTACTGCGCAGACCGAGAGAAGTAATCTCCACCCTAACCATTGGTACTTGTCCACCTCAAGGATTTCATCCTAATGCCCTTAGGATCTTAACACATTGAACCTTCCAGTGGGGACTTTTCCACGGTATAGTTCCACAACCCTCTATGGAAGCAGTGTCACACACGACACATTTTACACATTCTGATTTTTAACACACACATTTCATACGGTTTACACATGGCTCTATTTTTCCCTAACTTGATACTACTGTTGACAAAATTTAAACACTTAGCAACTTACTCTAATCATGCTGAAAACACATTATCCAACCATAATCATGTTAAGCACACATTAATAGCTCATTTTCACATGGAAATTTCACAATATAGTCTGCTATTGCCCAAATCATATGAGATTTTAACCACAGTCTATTTGCAGATTTTAGACCACACATGCAAATTTTCATATTTTTCTGAACTATATTAAATTTACAGAAAATAAAACATTCAACCACATGGCATTCATAAATCAGTTATCATGGAAGCATAATATCCTGGTCTATTTTGATAGTGCACTGACCTGTATCTATCATTCATGTTACCATATAAGTTTTCCCCGAATTTATTTCACATCATATATTTTACTGTGAGTTTTACAAGAACCTACTCATGGTTTCTATTTTCAGTACATAAATTGTAATAAATCACATGATCATGGAAAAATTCCCAAATTTTCGAGATAGAGACTGACATACATACGCATGATCTAAAAAAAATATGGCACTCAAATTTATCACGAATCAGGTGAACAACAAGCTATCCTATCGAAGATCATTATCTAACATGCATTTCACATAAACCTAACAATTTATAAAATTACAGAAATTTACAAAATTCTCACAATGCATTCCATTATCTATATTACATAGCATATAACATTTATAATATATCCTCATGCGAAGAAATCCGGAAAATAATCATATATAAGGAAGAACAATTCCCTGTTCTGTCCTAAAGAACTAAACGGCAAAGGCTGGCTGTTCACAGAGGTTAACGGCAGCATCGTCTGTCGCCAACTGGAGATCTTAACGGCAAGGGATCTTGCCGTTAGGTTCGTGTCTATGCAGAAACAAAGACCAAACTCCAAAGATGGGGGAAATGTGGGGTTCCAGGACACAAATAAAATCACATAAAATACCTAAGACCTACTGGACATGTACATGCACCACGGGGATGGGTTACTTGCCTTTAGAAAAACCTCCAAAGGGATCAAAAAGGTTGTTGAAGCTCTCCTTGGACAGTGTCAAGAAGCCTCCACAAACTCCTTCCTCCTGGTTCTAGGATGAAGTAGCCTTTAGTCCAGCGTTGGGGAAGCCTTCCCCTATGTCCAATCTTCCTCCCAGTTGAAATAGCTCACCGGAAGAAGCCTCAAATCGCCGGATTTGAGCTCTCAAAGTTCATTTTTTCACCTGTTCTCTCAACTAGGGTTTTCTCTCTTTGCAAAGAGCCAAGAGGGCTCTTGCAGGCTACAAAGGGTAGTGATTTTATAAGATGGGGCTTGGGATCTCACGCAAGGCATGATGGGAGAGGTGAGAGCCGTTGGGGACATCTCCCCAATGGTGAGCAAACCCAATCCGGAATTTCGGGGTCTGCTGCGCACAGAAAATCAGAGAAGTAGACGTTCACATCCATGGCCGTTTGCTTAATAGTTGGCATCCATCGACATAGACGTTTACTCAACATGGACGTCCATCCATGTTGACGCCAATTTGCTCTTCGGCCAGAGCTTAAACCATGCAGAAACCATATATATATATATGCTATATATATATACATGCAATATATGCAGTATAATGTACACACTACTACACCATGCAACCAAACAATAATTACATCTAAACATACACATGCACACATAAGTACACCTAGCTAATATGTACGTAGATATCTACATATGCAAACATAATATTTACACACAAACACGAATCTACACACATAGCAAAATAAAAGGACAAAATTTGAGGGCCTTACATATTCTCCTAGAAGGAACTCAACATGAGACAGAGAAGATGGCTAGAATACCTAAAAGAGTTCGACTTCAACATCCAATACCATCTAGGAAATGGAAACGTCGTGGCTGATGCTCTTAGTAGAAATCTAATGGCATCTGTTTCAAGTCTAGTCCTTGGCGAGATGCAACTACTAGAACAATTCGCAAGGTTAGACTTAAATATTAAACATAGGGATGATCGAGTCTTGGTTTCCAATATCAAGATTCAATCTGATCTGGTAGAGGAGATCAAAGCTCAACAAGATAGTGATCCATTCTTGGTTCACATCAAGGAAACTTTAGCCGAATGAACGGACTTTGCTATGACCGAAGATGGAAGGCTAGTATTTTAAGGAAGGACATGCGTCCCCGATAATGAAGAACTGAAGAGAAGGTTAATGGATGACGCTCACAAAACAAAGTACACTATCCTCCCTGGAGGTACCAAAATGTATCAAGACATGAAAAGAACGTTTTGGTGTCCGAACATGAAGAGAGAAGTAGTTGAACATGCCACACACTGTCTTACTTGCCAACAAGTAAAAGCGGAACACTTGTGCCCAGCTGGCGTACTCAGACTGCTAGATATTCCGGAATGGAAATGGAAAAGCATTGGCATGGACTTCATCATCGGTGTACCCAAGACTCATGGTGGACTCGACGCCATATGGGTCATTGTCGACCGACTAACCAAATCTGCCCACTTTCTAGCCATAAAGAGTAAGTGGTCGGTAGAGGTATTAGCTGTCTTATATGTCAAAGAGATTGTAAGACTATATGGAGTTCCATCATCCATAGTCTCAGATCGAGATTCGAGATTCACATCTCATTTTGGGAAAGGACTGCAAGGTGTACTGGGTACTAAACTCAACTTTAGTACCGCCTTCCACCCACAAATTGATGGGCAAACTGAAAGAACCAACCAAATATTGGAAGACATGTTGAGAGATTGCACTATAGACTTCCAAGGATATTAGAACGAGCACCTATCCCTTAATGAGTTTGCCTATAACAATAGTTATCAGGTGAGTATTAAGATGGCACCGTTCGAAGCACTCTACGGAAGAAATTGTATATCTTCTGCATGCTGGAATGAGGTGGGAGTACAGCAATGGCTAGGCCCGGATATGATACAACGAACAAAGGACATTTAGGTGATTAGAGACCGGCTTAAGACTGCTTAGTATGGACAAAAGAGCTATGCCGACAAAAGAAGGCGAGAGTTAGAATTCCAAGTGGGTGATCATGTATTCTTAAAGGTGTCACCTACACATGGCATCCAAAGATTTGGTGTGAAAGGAAAGCTCAATCCTAGATTTATCGATCCTTTTGAAGTACTCGAAAGGATTAGTGAGGTTGCATACCGACTGGCGTTTCCACCGGATTTGGCATGTGTACACAATGTGTTCCATGTCTCCATGCTCAGGAAATACGTTTATGATCCTACACACATCATTCATCACAAGAAGCTGGTGTTGAACAAGGATGTGACTTATGAAGAAAAGCCAGTCAAGATACTAGAACAGAAGGTACAACAACTCAGGAACCGTCCCATCCACGTGGTTAAAGTCTTATGGAATAACCACAGAGTGGAAGAAGCCATATGGGAATCAGAAGGAATCATTAGGCGGAACTACCCTGACCTTTTCGGTAAGACATTCTCTCCTGGATGATCATATGAATTTGGGGACCAAATTCTTTTTTAAGAGGGGGAGGATGTAGCAACCTAGATTTTTCAGAAAAATAAAAATTTAATAATAATAAAAATAAAAGCAATTAGAAAATCAAATAAAACCCATTAAATTAAAAGAAGTAATGGACTTTGTTAAATAGACCCATTAGGAATTAGTGGGCCAAAATAGAGATTTTTAAAAGGGGAATAATAGGAAAATACCCTAAATTCGTAACTAAATTATTACTTAAATAGAAAATAGATATTTAATGCATTAAAAGCTAATTTGACTAGGAGGAGAGGCCAAGGAGGAGGGAATACTCAACCCCATGCCATGAGATTTTTACTGTAGGAACTGATGTATGTTAGGCATCATTAGCTCCTAAAAGCCCTTAGTTTGATTCATCTTGTCTTGCGAATTTAATCGTTGATCTCAACTATGTACTGTTCCATGTTCATCATGAATACCTGTGTTTAAAGCATGTCTAAACCCTGTTTGTTTTAAAATTTATATTTATTGTAAGTACCCATGCATGTCTAGATCAATTCGCAACTGGTTTCATGATTTTTCATCGCTTGTACAAATAGTTATGATTTTTGAATCACCCTGTGTCAAATAAGGTAAGTCTGGACCGCAATCTAATATACTGTTCTTGTCCCTCTCAGACTCGAGCTCAGACCCTGTGAACGTGACGGACCGATAGGGCGCATTCACAGGGCTATCGCGACAGAGCCTGCTGTCATGATCTGCTGCCTGATCTGTCGAGCCCATCGCGTCCTTCAAACGACCCCGTCGCGATCTGTCTGCCTGAACCGATGAGCCCGTGACGACCTGTACAAGACCCCGTCGTGATCTCAGTTGACCCCATCGCGACCCTCATTAGGGTACGTCGCGATCTGGGTTTTTGCATGAAACCCTCTATCTCAGCAAGTCTTGACTATCCATAATGTTTGTACCCTTCCTTAACAGTCATAAACATAATAAAAATACATGTTATAAACTGAACACTTTTGTATGATTTTAAAAGACATACACATGACTTATTTCTAGCTATGATTTCATGATACATGCACACAATTTGAACCATCCCATTTTGGCTTAACTTGGCCTGTAATTAACTCATAATACATCTGGTAATTTATGTAATTAAATTGCCATATTTCAATATATACTTGTGTATGTTTTCTCGCACTATTTTGGGAATACCGTTATCGACACTCCAATGTTCTAGAATTTCTCTAGAACGTCGAGCACTTGTTTCTATATACACACTCTCTCTTGACTCGGACGAACTCTCCATCGGATACTCCTTCTGCCAGACTAGTGAATCTTTGTTCAAGACCTCCATAAGTCTCCTCTGTCCATGGATTCCCACATGGTCGACGAGCCGGTTGTACCCTAACACCTATTACACCCTTTAGGGATCAACATGATCCAAACGACTATTAGAAGTTTGCTCTTATCTTGAATCACGCAGGACCTCTGGACTTGTGCTTAACATGGCCAGTGGTAGGGTAATGAGTTCCACCTGACTGCCAACACCAAGTGCACGTGTTGTGCAACTGTTACTATCGCCTATTTACTCGACGTGTTACGTGCAACGTCCACTAGCTCTCATCTATACTCTACTCGCTCATCTATTCATGTTCACTCTACTATCTCCTCTATTCATCTAGTACTCTCATGTTTTCATGGTACTCTATATTGGCCATTGACTGATTGTCTATAGATAAACAATATAACCAATGCCTGGCAATATATAAAGGGCCCGATCTTGTCCTGAGATGTGCGCCCGAAAGTGCTAGTGCCCATGGGAGTTCAATGATCAGAGTGTTTGGCATTACACTCCAGTGCTATCTATCTCGACTATCTACATGACAATCAAAAGTGCTATGTTCTCTCGTTGTCTATTGACAACAGTGCTATACTATACTCATTGTGCTATTGCTATACTTGTGCTATTTGTGCTATGGCCATCTTGCTATTTATGCTATACTCGACACTCTTGCTATATTTGGAAAGTTTTACTATTTCGTTCACGTGCTATCCTGCTATCTTTTACTTGACTCTCTCGCTCTGTCATTAGTTACTCTGACTTTAATGCATTAATCATTTAAAGCCTGCTTGACTATTGAGATTTAAGTCCTACTGGGCGTTATCGCTCACGCTGCGTTATTGGTCGTTGTGTTCTCAAGTGAGACCGAGGATGAACTATACACTCAAGAGGACAGGAACGACCAAGAGTGATGTCAGGAGTACCTTAGTGTCCTAGCACTATGATAGAGTCTTAGTTTAGTCTTTACTTTATTTCAATGTAATTGGGCCCTATAGAACGACTCTTATATTAGTGGTTGTAACTAGACATTTGAAAGATTATTAATGAAATGAATTTGCTTTAGTATTTATTCTTGTCCAATGGTTTGATGGCTAGTACTCGCTCTACACCCGTTTACTTGCAACTGCCTCACGTTCTGATATTCCGCGTCGGGGCGAGACAGTGTAGGTGTCATTATAGGGGACTGTACCATTGGTTAGTAGAAAAATCCTTGTGCATTTTGTGTGATTGTGTTTTTTCTTGTTTCAGATGTTCACTAACTCTAAGAGCTGTGTTTAGTGTTTCTTGTTGAAGTTAAATTTTCAACAAGAAATTTTATAGAAATATTTTTTTGCAAACCCATTCACCCCCCTATTGGGATTCCAACATGGTCAACAAAATGGTTATTCTGTGGCAAGATATAAGGGATTTACAAGGAAAGAAGGGTTGCGGGATTGGCTTGTGTCTTTCCATAATTTGAAGATCTCTCCCTCCATTAGAGACTTTTGGCCATCAAGCAACCTCCATGGGTGGGTAGGCACGAATTTGGGTTCCCAAGAATGCATGATTGCATCCCAATTAAACCCTAATTACCACTTTCTAATTTCAACTTCTTTATGGTTATGAATTTCCATGCATTTTCTTGCTTCATTTGATTTTTGGGTCATATGAGGTCCAATGGCCCAATTATGATAATGGGACATCAATATATAATGTTGGAAGTCTCCCCAACTTTTTTATTGAATTTATAGTTGCGTCGTGTTTTCGTGTTAACGATTTTCCAACTTGTTTCCTAATTTGGATAATTGGTCACAATAATTCTTAAACCTAGCCCAAACGATTTTTCTTGTCACCAATTTCTTTGTGGAACACTTAGTAACAATGTTTGGGGTTGATTTATAATTTGTACGGAATTTTCTGATGTGTTTTAGCACATACGATAATGATACGTATGTTTAAATACTTTGGTATTATGGAAATTATTTATTTCCATTTATTTTGATTTTTTTTATGTAATTAAAATTTCCGGGGTGCTACAACTGTCACCCATGGCACATTTACAAAATTTTCATTTTTAAACACACACTATTTGCATACCGTTTTAACACACTAATTTCATATTCACATACATGTACATGGTTCAGATTTCCTAACATGGTACTATTTACAATGCTAAATAGTTACAAATTTATTCTAATCATGTATCAATTATCTAATTTATCACTAATTACACTAAACATGCTTTAATTGGTCATTTCATCATGTAATAAACAAATCAATACCTACTATTGTCTAATTCACATGAAATTTTTACCACGGACTGATTATAGGTTAACATCATGCATGCCAAATTTCATATTTTTGGAACTACACACTAATTATAAAAATTATAATAGTTATATTATAAAATTTGTCAACAATCAAACTAACATGGTTCACAGTGCTACAGGTACATTAACCATCCTACAACATGCATCTGATAGTCATGATTTCACATGAAATTTGTTGGAATTTAACTAGTTCCATACAATTTATTTACAAATTTAAACTGATATTGCATGCTCACTATTTTACGGTTCAGAAAATATAAATATTTACACAAACAACATAAATTTGCCCAATTTTCATAGTATGACCGGATACTAGTGCACATATTACAGAAATTTCACAGTATCCAAATTCAACATGTATCTATATCAACATTATTTTTACAAGATTAAGCCTATCTGACAGATGGTTCAGGGATTTTAATAAATAACACATTCAACAAAAAATTCATAAAAATTGCTCAACATGATCCACTAGAGGTATTACATAACATATAATTTTTACAGTATATCCTCATGAGTAGAAATCCGGAAAATAGATTATTAAGGGTAGACAGACAAACTGTCCCCGCCTGAAGAACTCAACGGCAAGGGGGTGGTCGTCGATCTGGTTAACGGCAACAAAGGCCGTCGCCAACTTCGGATCTTAACGACATCAAAGGTTGCCGTTAAGTTCCTGTCTGTGCAAGACACAGACTAAACTCCAAAAATTCGATAGAAAGGGGGTTCCAGGAAAAGATTTAAAATCTATAAAATTCCTGAGACCTACTAGATGCATGTATTGATGATGGGTATGGGCTACATGCCTTCACAAAAATCTACAAACGGAGGATTGGGTCGAAGAAGCTCTCCTCAGCCTGAGCCAAAGAGCCTCCAAAGTCCTCCAAATCCGGGTTTTGTGTTGATGCAGACAGCCACCCGATGTCGAAGAAGCCTTCCATAATGCTTAGACTCCCCTCCAGTCGCAGAAGATCACTGGAAGGAGCCACCAATCGCCGGATCAAAGGGTCCAAAGTTCAGTTTTTTCACACTAGAGAACTAGGGTTTTTCTCAAGAGAGCAAAAGGGTCAGATCTGGTCAGAGAGGGGTGTTTTTATAAGGTCAATGGTCAGAGACAGACTTAGGTAAGGTTTCCTGACGGTTGGGGGGCGTTTACCAAAACAGAGGTGACATTTCCGGAGGCATTTCCAGATCTAAAGACGCAATAGATCTGGGATGCTAACGTCAGCATCACTGGCCGCCAATATGGAGTTGGCATCCATCGATGTGGCCACTGACTTTGGGTTCGCGTCCATACATATTGACGACAATGGGTCGCCTGGCCAGAACGTAAAAACTGCAGAAACTTATATTTATATAATGCATGTACATGAAATATACAATGAATACGTTAAAATAATACTATTTATGTAATGTAAATAAATAATATGCAGAATAAATATATACATATATTTACAACAATACATCGAATAGTATATATATATATCTACACACATAAGCATAATTTCTTCACAAAATCATACACCTATATAAGAGAGTAAGATTCTAGGGCCTTACATTTGTACCGTGGTTAGTAATAAAGAATATATAAGTACATATTGTGGTTTGTGCATTGCCGAGTGTGGTGGTCCGGTGCCTATTTCGGAATGCCTCTTCAATTGGTGCCCCAGGTTTTGTGTGAGCCAGGCACCTATATGTGCTCGGGGCATGTCCCGGTACAGTGGTACCGACGAGATCTTGTCATCTTCTCGGACACCCTCACTCTCGGGGAGAGTTTTCGTCCGGCTGAGGGAAAGATGGTAGGGGACATCGACTTGTGAGAGTTTGTTGTTTGGTCGCTTGTAGCGCGCTCCTAGATGGGGGTTACGAACACCAGTAGACGTACTGGCCCCTGGCTAGTCTTGTTACCAGTGCCTCACTTTAGAGAGCCCGGGCCAGAGTCTCTAAAGGTGCCAGGCATGGGCCTGCAGGGTGTGTGACCTGTAGGTTGTGGTGGTTTGGTTGGATCTCCACAGTTCTTTGACCTTACTTGTGTTGTGGAGTTGCAGTTGTACCTTACGTCCGTGACTGCGAGACTGAGAGGTAGTTCTTGTGTTGTTTTGTCCAGGTTGGATACTGGCGTCATGAACCAGTAGTCTATCTCGTGTGGTGGCGTCGTGCTTTCCGACTCGTTCTTTGCTGTTAGTTGTAGCATGTGTTGGTTGTGGTTTTACCCGTCAAGAAGTGCCATGGTATTGGCACAGTTGTCGTTGTGGTTGGTGAGCGGAGACTCACTGGTTGTCATTTGACTGGTTGTGGAGTGCCCTGGTGGTGGCATAGATGTGTTTGTGTGTAGCACCCCGGAAAATTTAATAAGTAAAAATCTGAATAAATGGAAATAAATAATTTCCATAATATCATATTATTTAAAACATACGTACCTCTATCGTAGGTGCTAAAACACATCAAAAAAATCGGTAAAAATTATAAATCAACCCCAAACATTTTTACTAAAAGTTTCACAAAGAAATTTGTGCCATGAAAAATCGGATTAGGTAAGTTTAATGTGTTTCATGACTTATTATCGTAATTCATGAATAAGTCGGAAAATCATTATCACACGTACTTGGATGAGTCAGAAAATTAAATAAAAATCATATATGGACTTCAAATAATATTCTCTAATGACCCATCAAGAAATTTGGTTCAATAAAACCATTTGGGCTAGCTTTAAGAGTTATTGTGACGATTATCCAAATTAAGAAACAAGTTGGAAAACCGTTAACACAGAAATACGACGTAACCAAAAATTAAATAAAAGTGTTGGAAAGACTTCCAACATTATATATTATTGACCCAATATCTTAATTGGGCCAATGGACCACATATCACCCAAAAATCAAATGAAGCTAGAAAATGCATAGAAATTCGTAACTCTAAATAGGCTGAAATTAGAAAAAGGCAATTTGAGCTGAATTGGGATGCAATCATGCATTCTTGGCAACCCAAATTCGTGCCTAACTATGATGGGAGGTTTCCTAAAGCCTCACACACTCAAAGGGAGGAAGAAATCCTCAAAAATAGGAAACTAACATGTCAAAACCGCAATTTGGCTTTCCTAGTCATAACAGGACTCCTAAACACCATGGTTGCTTAAATACTCTTCACCAAACCTTAGGGATGAGTTTTAGAACTTGCTAGGGTCGTGTGGAGGAGCTCATGGTGGCTGAGGAGCTGTGGAACGACCACAAGAAGCTCATCTTCTTCCCCTTCTCGTCTACTGCGACCTGCACAAACCGTCCACTTGAAGTCGACCAAAGGTGAGTCAAACCATAACCAAACCTTTCAAGGCCTATACCCCTGGAAAGAGGGTCAAGTCTACGTTCTAACAGAAGTGGAATGCCCAAATTCCATGCAGTATACACGGAGTATTAAGCATTTTCCTCCAGGTGGTCTGAATATAGTTTTACCAGAAGAACAGGACTTCTTCAACCTAAAAGGCAGGTTTTGTTAGGCCAAACCTTAACATATCCTATACCAATGTGTAGAGAATCAAGTTACTTTCGTTTCCCACTGATTTCATCAAATTTCAACGAGTAGATTTTGAATTATAAGCATTTTTCCAACATCGCACACTGTTAGGGTGTTCCTCGTTCTTTACATGTTGCATGTGATTCAAGACCGAATTAGAGAAAATCCACAACATGAAAGGTTTTCTACTAGTTGTCCTCGTCATGCCTCATGTTGAATGTTTGTGTAAATGTCAACAGTTAGAGAGTTATAAGCATGGTAAGAGGATCGCTGCATGAAACTACTTTTTCGAGTTGCACTTGGCTTTTACGTTTGTGTTTGACTTGATTAAAGCCTATCGAAACCATCCTTGTTTTCTATATCGATTTACTGGAAGCACCCTTCATGTCTAGGTTGGTTTAAAATTTGTTTTGTTATTTTTCATGCACTGTACAATTTGTTCTCCATTTTGAAGCACCCTGTGTCAATATAAGGTAGTTCTGGACCGCAATCCAAGAACATGTCCTTTCTCTATCGGATTCAGGCGCAGACCCTGTGAACGCGATGGCCCGATAGGCTGCCTCCTGAGGTCTTGTCACGACAGCAAACCCGTCGCGTTCTGAACGCGACGAGCACCCCGTCGCTATCTCTCTGCCTGTTCTGACCCCCTTGTCGCGTTTGCACATACCCTTGTCGCCTTCTTCATATGAACCCGCCACGAACTACCTGCCTGATCAGACAAGCCTGTCATGATCCTTACAAGGCACTCTCACGTTCTGATCTAACCCTGTCGCGATCCTTACAAGGGTCCATCGCGACCTCAGGATTTTTCATGAAACCCCACCTATTTCTTTTCCAAAACTTACTGCTATACCTGAGGTCTCTTTAAATATGATATTTAGTGTGTAATTAACATGTCTTAGGTCTGATGATTGCATGATGGTTATTTAATGGCTTAAAAGTGGTTAACCCATTTAAAAGCTTAATTACATGAATATTATTCTAATTGCATTCTTAATGATATGATCATTTATGAAACTTGTGAATTACTCTTGTTACCATTCTAGCTTGATTAAATGGTAATTATTATCTTAAAATCTTGCAAACCCAGGTGTAGTTAAATGCATTGTCCATTGCATGCCATCATGTTAATTGTTTTCCGCGAGTGTGAAACCGGTGGATTGTGAATTTGAGATGCATACATCACTACACACTTGCACTTCTAGGCAGCCCTTTCTTGGGAATTTAGAAGCTCTCTACCGATCATTCCGAATCGGTAGACTAGTGACTTTTTCTTCAAGGCCTCCGTAAATCTCCTCTGACCATGGATTCCCACATGGCCGACGAGTTGGTTGTACCATTGAAGTTCCCTTGAGATAGTGTGCACTTCCTTTCTCTTCTTGTTCTCGTGAGTGTGATTTACAATCTAGACTAAAGCCATCAATGTAAAGATTGAACTAATGTATAAATCATGTTGTTATGCTGCCAAATTTATCTCTTTACCATTGTTATCGTGAAATCATGTTCAATTACTTATTACTTGTTCCCATCATCATCATGAACATGACATTACACATGCTAACTTATTGAAACTCTCATTGGCCATTATTAATGACTGTGGGTATCTACATTTAAAATTTTACATGAGATGCTGACCGGGCACGGTGAGTGTCCAAGGGCTCCAGTCTAGCCCCAATGACGGAGAGTCATAAATATGTTGTTAACCATGGGGTATAATGATTATTGGCGTTGCATCTGTGCTGGGAGTCTTGCTTGCTTGTTGAATGATAGATACAATAACCACATACACGTGTCCTGGTGTACATTCTTGATGGATCTTTCTTGGTGTACATCAGTGTCTACGTGCCTGGTTAGTGTTACATGATTGTGCTCGTGCATTCTTGCTTGCTTGCGTGATATGGCCATCCTGCATTTATTGCAAATAGTGATATCTTGCGTTCTTGACATCAAGTGAAATCTTGCGTGCTTGTACAAAGTGATCTGTTGCTAGTTCTATCTTGTCATCTTGTTCTAAAATCTTCTTCTATCATGATCACTGTATCTAGCTTGTTTCATGTATCACGTTTTAACGAGTTTTATTCGCACATTCATATCATTCATCGTACTTACCTAGTTGTAAATTGCTAATCACTTATATCATTGCCCGCACATTGAGATATAAATCCTACTGGGCTAGTTTTCTCATTCCCTACTTTTACCCAATCTAGGTGACTATGAAGTTCAAGAGGAAGATCAGGTCGAGGATGGGAATGCATCCGAGTGATGAGCATTCCAACTATGAGTCTTGTTATAGTAGTTTGCTTTGAGTGTTAGATTCTTGTAGTAGGAAGTGAGGTATTATGTACTTTTGCTTTTATTGAGTCTTAGTCCTGTAATAGTTTCCATTTGGAATACAATGAGTTGAGATTTGAATACAAGATTAGTTGAGTTCAATATTAGGGCCCTATTATGATGATGTATGTTGTTATACATTTAGTGTGTGCTAGCTAGAGGCTTATTTGCCGATTGTTCATGTCTCGGGTTATCGTCTCGAATTATTTCCAAATTATTATTAATATCCACTGTGAAATTCTCGGGACGTGACATTGTGTTTCAGTGGTGGTACCTCGTGGTGGTAGGTACCTGTGCCCTTTGTGGCTACTGGTTTCTCATGGTACGGTGATTACTAGCCTTTTCAGGTGGTGAAGTGGAGGTCGTGTGGTGAGACCATCCACTTGTTGTGTTTTACCCTTTCTTGGGTAAGTTTCTGAATAAGGTTTAGTGCGCGATGGATTGGCCTCGTGGTAGCGAGTCCTATTACTTAAGTGTGACATTCGATACATCGTGGTTTGAGGGTATAAAGGATTAGCTCTTGGTTAGCAGTCCTGTTACCCATATGTTGGAGGCTTGCCAGTGAAGCTAGTAGCTTAGGCAATGCTTTGACTGTGTGGCTGACAGCTTAGGAGACCAGCTATTTAGGTGGTGTGCCTATGTGGCTTGTGGCCTAGGTTGTACAGTTATTGGACAGACTAGTAGCGTGGTGCTAGTTCTGCTATCTCTTATTTTTTTCAAAATTTATGTTAATTGATATAATTATGCTTTGCTGTGACATGATATGGTTTGGCTACCGGTGTTGCCAGTGAGACCCATTGGGGTTGAGGTCCTTCCGTGTTATGTGTAGTTTTTGGGTGGTTCCCTACTGAGACAGTGACTTGTTGAGGCTCACTCCCTTACAGTTCTTTTCAGGGTTTACTGTTGGTGTGGCTTGCGGAGGTGTCCTGACAGACTTGTACCACCAGCTGTAGTGTTAGTTCAGTTGTGTGAGCTTGTGCTCCCTCGGGGTATGCCCCAGGTAGTTGTATTCTTTTTAATTTGGACGTGTAATAATGTAATGGGACAGTTTTGAAATTGTTATATGCAGATATGAGCACATGTTCTTTCTTGTGTCTCTTACTGTTGTGGTTTGTCTTTATATTCTTCCTGGACACGTGTGTGAGATATCCCTTGGGAGACTTCGATCCGTTCGCGGGAGACGGATATAGATATCGACCAATATTGGGTATGAATTTCCAGGGCCATTACAGTTGGTATCAGAGCAATTGTCCAGTTAGAATATGAATAGACATTAAGATTACAATGTCCCAATACATGGATTAATGTCCACTGCTAGTAGTAAGTCTGTGGTTTCTTGTGCTTTTTAGTATGGTTTTCACGTGAGTTTTGATATGTGAATTGTGTGTCTAGCTGGTTAGATTAGTAGTTGTGGGTAATGCTAAGGAAATGGTATAGTTGGTGGTGTAGTGTGATTAGTTATTGGGGTGTCAGTTGTTATTAAGGTATAGTTAATTAAAGGTTTTATGTTATAGAAATTGAAAGAATTAGTGAATTTACTTATGAAATTTAGTAAAAAGTGTTTTAATGAGGATCAGAGTTGGTAGAGAAAGATATAAGGTAGGGATGTGATAGAATAGCAGAGGGAATTGTATCGTAATAAGGAATAGAGTTTTGTGGTTAGGACTGTTAAATGGGTGAATTGTGGTTGAGAATTGCAGCAAAAATAGTTATTGAGGTTGAGATTTATGTTAATAGAGTGTTAAGGAGTTGCTTGGATAATAATATGATTAATGACATGTTAGATTTGAAATGATTAAGTAAAGTAGTCTAGTTTAAGATGAGATGTTGGTAAGTGGAGAGGCAGTGATCAAGATGATCTTTAAGTATAATCTGTGATTAGAAATAATTGCAATATAGAATTTAAAGATAGTGTTGATATGAATAATGAGGATAATAGAAAATTTAATATAGAAACTCATGTAGGTGTGTGTAAAGATGACCAAATGGTTAAAGAGAAAGTAAGAGAGTAATGTAAAGTTAAGATTCTTCCAAAAATTTTATAAGAGAGAGTGATGCTTGTTTAGTAAGAGGCAGTGGATAAAGATTTCGTAGAGAGATTTGTATAAGGTTGTTGTAGTATTAAAGATAAGAGTAGTGGTGTTAGCATTTATGTATAGATTGTGCAAGCAGAGAAGGGAAATTGGTGTTAAAGGCAGATTGAAGTTAAAACTAAATAATTAAAGTAAGTTGAAGCTATGTAAGTTAGAATAGACAAAGCTTAGTCCATTGAGAAGTAATGAAGAATAGCAAAGTGGATTATGAATGGATATTTGTGAATGAGCTGTAACGGTGAAATTGTTTATGATTGGCAGTAAATTAGTAATGTGGAATAAAAGAATCAAGTAAAATAAATCATAGTGTTTAAAAGAAATAATTTTAGTTTATAATTATGGTAGAGGGTAAGAAGGATTGTAGCATAAATGACACCTGGACATTAATCAGCTAGTACACTAATTAAGAGAGAGATATTTTGTAGAAATGGTGTTATGTTATGCTATTGATAGTAAATATAAGGTTTAGTATTAATGATCAGGTGAAGAAAAAGAATGTGATAGATTATAGAATAGTGATAATTAAATGATCCACGAAGTGTGTAATAAGAATTTGCGTAATGATATGTAGTAAGGTGATCCAGATGAATAAATGAATTTTGTTATAAGAATATTTCCTGAATTTGAAGTAAAGTTATAATACTCAATTAAGGAATAGTGAGCAGATTAAGATATAGTGAAAGGGAGCAGGAAAGGGGAGGAGCAGTATAATCAATTTAATGGTAAAGAAATTTTGAGATTTGATGTCATATAATTGAGCAAGGCCTGAATAAAGGTAAAGGTAAATTTTCAGGTATTGAGAATGGAAAATTATGAAAAGATATGAATTAAGTTTGTTAAATCAGTTAGAGAATAGTGTTTAAAGCAAGGAAAATATATAAAGGAGAAAGTATATTAATAGAAATATGTCAAGATTTAGAATTCAATATGACAGATATAGCAAAAGATAGAATATGAGTTATGTCAATTAAGTAATGTTGATATATGATAAGAAAAATGTAAAGTTGGTTGGAAAGTATGATTTAAAGCAAGATAAGTTATTAATGGATTAAGGGAATCCAGAATTTATGAAAATATTTAGTGAAAGGTTTAGTGTGATCAGAGTAGCACAGCGGAAGCGTGGAAGAGTTTAATATTCATAGATTATCTGTAGTTTAAGTAATTTAAAGAAAATTTAAGGTTTGTGCAAAGGAGCAAGGGTTCCTAGTCGGATATGAATCAAAGCAATTAGTGTAGAATGATCAGAGGAGGCAAAAAAATCCAAAGGTAATAATGCAAATTTTTCAAGAAATGAGCAATTGAGAATACGAGAAGAGATAAGTGCTTAGTGGTGATAAGTAAATAGTGGAATAACATCAGGAAATTTGAAATTTTAAACAATGTAAAGTGAAATGATTTGAGTAAGAAAACGACCCAGAAAGAAATGTTATAAACATAACCAGGGAAAATGTGGAAATAGATCGAGCCCAAGCAGATAAAGCGCCATCGGCCAGATAGAATTACCCAAAAAATGTGGAAGTAGGCTCAGTCTAAGGAGATAAAGCACTAATAGGAGGATAGAATCGCCTATAGTTGAAAGATAAGGAATGGCATAATGGGTTTCAAGAATAAAGTAGTTGTGGAATAAATTTAAAAGAAAGGGAAGGCAAAGCCAGTATGAGAATGAGTAAAGGGTTGAAAAGAAAGATGCAGAGGAAGCTTTGTGTATGGCTTTGTTTCTTTTTAGGTGATAGTGTGGTTGATTATCGCTCGTTTTGAATGTCGAGGATGACATTCCTTCTTAGGTGATAGTAACGTAACGTGGCACGTTTTTCGGATCTTCGTGGATCGTTGTTTAGTGGTAGTTTGAATATGTGTTTATTGGTTTTGGTATGGTGCTCATGACCAATATGGGGTCATTGGGCCTTGGTCGAGGTTTCTGTGCACTGTGTGGAGCTTAGTAGGCCGGCAGGTTAGGCCCGTAGTGCCTGTTGGTTCACTGGACGTGAACATGACGGGGGTGTAGGTCGCGTTCTGAACGCGACAGCAGTGGGGGTCGCATTCTGGTTGCCGTTGTTTTGGGTTGACGTCTGCATGTGCGCCGCGTGTCGCACGCTGGGGTGGCCTTCTAACGTCGGGAATGGGAAGGCGAAGCCCTAGTCCATCGCGACAAGGTCGCGATGGGGAGGTACGTCGTGATCCCAACTGCTGTGCGGTTTTTAAGAAGGTTGGCCGAACAAAGCTTTCACGAGCTCTGCTCGACCGAGAGAGGAGCTGTCACAGTTTCGTTGGGTGATTTGTCGTTCTGACGTGGTGTTCGACGCGCTCTCGACGAAAGGACGTCACGTGGAGTGGGGGAAATGCCGCGCCATGCATGGATTGCATGTTCTTCATGAAGGTAGGGAGATTCCACCATGTTTGATTGCGTGGATTGCATGTTAGCCTGTTTACCGTGTTAAAAACAGTAGATACCATGTCTAGAAGGTGAAATGAGCATGAAAACCGGGTTGAAACATCATATGGGGTGGTTTGCATGGAAAATCCGGAGATGGTTCCCGGATTAGGGTTTTCGCCTGAGAAGGCGACGGACCCTGCTGTCATGACCGGGTCACGACAGGTCGACCCGTCGCAACAGGGTTTCTTATCGTGACATGTCGTGGCGTCGCGATCAGAAGGCGGCCTTGTCCTCTGTCACGATCACAACCAAGGGTTCTGCTTTGCATGCTTTTGGTGTTTTGGTTTTCTGATTATCGATGTTTAACGTGCATGGCTTTGGTAAGCGGTGCATTGGCACCTGTAGAGCTCTGTGAGCATGTTACCCACGTGGTTAGTGGGTGGTTTATGTATGGTTTACGTAGTTGGTATAGTGTTTTCATATTATGAATATGTGCATGGCACATAGTATTGCGTTGACTAGGCAATGATGGTTCCAGTGTGAACCTAGCCTCAGTCTTGTGACTTCTTTTACGAACTAATAGAGATGGTTTAATTAGTATAATATAAGTGAGGTTAAGTGTTGGTGTATGGATTGTGTGTGTTGTATGTATGTTTCAAGGAGGTCACGTGATGACCAATGATAGGCCAGTTTGTGATTAGTTATCGTAGTTTACATGTGTGTTGGTGTGGGATAGCTTGTAGGTCACAGGGAGACCAGAGTCAAGCTATTCATGACATTTGTATCGTGGTTTGTAATAAAGAATACATAAGTATATATCGTGGTTTGTGCATTGCCGAGTGTGGTGGTCCGGCGGCTATTCCGGAATGCCTCTTCAGTTAGGTGCCCTAGGTTTTGTGTGAGCCAAGCACCTGTGTGTGCTCAGGGCATGTCTCAGTACAGTGGTACCGACGAGGTCTTGTCGTCTTCCTGAACACCCTCACTCTTGGGGAGAGTTGTTGTCCGGCTGAGGGAAAGACGGCAGGGGACAGCGACTTGTAAGAGTTTGTTTTTTGGTTGCTTGTAGCATGCTCGTAGCTTGGGGTTACGGACACCAGTGGACGTACTGGGCCCTGGCTAGTCTTGTTACCTGTGCCTCACCTTAGAGAGCTCGGGCCAAAGTCTCTAAAGGTGCCAGGCATGGGCCTGCAGGGTGTGTGACCTGTAGGTTGTGGTGGTTTGATTGGTCTCCAGAGTTCTTTGGCCTTACTTGTGTTGTGGAGCTGCAGTTGGACCTTACGTCCGTGACTGCGAGACTGAGAGGTAGTTCTTGTGTTGTGTTGTCCGGGTTGGATACTGGCGTCATGAACAAGTAGTCTGTCCTGTGTGGTGGCGTAGTGCTTTTCGACTCGTGCTTTGCTACTGGTTGTAGCGTGTGTTGGTTGTGGTTTTACCCGTCATGGTGTGCCATGGTGTTGGCACAGTTATAGTTGTGGTTGGTGAGCAGAGACTCACTGGTTGTGGTGTGCCCTGGTGGTGGCACAGTTGTGTTTGTGTTTCAGTGGTGGTACCTCGTGGTGGTAGTTACCTGTACCCTTTGTGGGTACTAGTTTCTCGTGGTATGCTGAGTACTAGCCTTTTTAGGTGGTGAAGTGGAGGTCGCGTGCTGAGACCTTCCACTTGTTGTGTTTTACCCTATCTTCGGTAAGTTTCCGAATAAGGTTTAGTGCGCGATGGATTGGCCTCGTGGTAGCCAGTCCTATTACTTAAATGTGACATTCGATACATCTTGGTTTGAGGGTATAAAGGATTAGCTCTTGGTTAGCAGTCCTGCTACCCATGTATTGGAGGCTTGCCAGTGAAGCTAGTAGCTTAGGCAATGCTTTGCGTGTGTGGCTTATAGCTTAGGCGACCAGTTGTTGAGGTGGTGTGCCTGTGAGGCTTGTGGCCTAGGTTTTACAGTTATTGGGCAGACTAGTAACATGGTGCTAGTTCTGCTATCTCTTCTCCTTTCCGGGATTTGTGTTAATTGATATAATTATGCTTTGCTGTGAGATTGATATGGTTTGGCTACCAGTGTTGCCAGTGAGATCCATTGGGGTTGAGGTCCTTCCGTGTTGTGTGTAGTTTTTGGGTGGTTCCCTACTGAGCCAGTGACTTGTTGAAGCTCACTCCCTTACAGTTCTTTTCATGGTTTACCGTTGGTGTGACTTACGGAGGTGTCGTGACAGACTTGTACCACCAGCAGCAGTGTTTGTTCAGTTGTGTGAGCTTGTGCTCCCTCGGGGTATGCCTGAGGTAGTTGTAATCTTTTTAATTTAGACATGTAATAATGTAATGGGACAGTTGTGAAATTGTTATATGTAGATATGAGCACATGTTCTTTTTTGTGTCTCTTACTGTTGTGGTTTGTCCTTTATATTCTTCCTAGGCACGTGTGTGAGATATCCCTTGCGAGACTTCGATCCGTTCGCGAGAGACGGATCTGGATATGGACCCTTATTCGGTATGAATATCCAGGGCCATTACAAAAGACATTATGATAAATGTTTAGCAATATTTTTAGAGATAGTTGCACAACACGCCTCGCGTCCTCTCCTTCCTCGCCGGAGCCATCCTCCGGGCGCCTCCTCCTACTCCGGTGTCGCCAGTTCCTCTACGGTCGTCGCCGGAGCCTCGTCCTCTTCCATTACTGCTGCTAGGTCCTCACCCGTGGCGAGGAGCTCCTCCACCATGAGCCAGGCCGCCATGCCCGACGTTTCCACCTACACCTCTGTCATTTTCTCCAACGCCAGCGACGTTTCTTCCTCCACCAAACTTCCCTTGCCTCGCCGGCGTTTAGCGGCCATCCTTTTCATTGGGGGGGTCTAGAGACAGCGAGAGTTAGAGATAAGAGTGCTTGAGGTAGAAGAGAGATCGAGAGTGTGAGAGAGAGTCGAGAGGCAAAAGGAGATAATGGAGCCAGCCTTGGGCGTTTGTAGCTTCCAGGAGAGTTATAAAATGCGACGAACATAGTTGTCGCAATTTGGAAGCATTCATGTGATACGCGATGGAGGCCGTCGTCGCGATTTAGATGTCATAATTACCCGATGCTGAGGTTAAGGTGCACGATTTTTAAAATTTGCTGTACAATTTGATACACGATGGGGTAGATGGTCGTGATTTAGGGAAAGCACCACGGCCAAGATGGTCGCGGATCAAGGGGTGAAGTGCGACGCCTGTGTCTGTTGTGATTCAAGAAGCCCACCCGAGGGCTAGTTTTTTGAGGACAAATCAAAGTGTTTGGGATGATACAATCATTTAAGACAATGCATTTTGGCCATGTAACAGATGCAATTCAATTCTTATTGAGGAATTAATTTTGTCATTTAAAAACGGCCACCTTCGGCCATAATTTCATCAATTCCTTTACATACTTCATCCATTCTTCCTCCACCTCCTCCACATATGGGACCGGCCGCCAAAAAGAGTAGACCGTCCACAGCGCTTTGATGGTGTCCGCCTCTTCTCCATCGTTGTTGGTACCGATCTCCCTTCTCTCAATCGGCGGTAGATGAGACGGCCCCTTGATGTCACGCCGTGGAAGCCCAAGTTGGGAGAGGCAGCGGTGTGCATTGTAGAATATTAACTTGGTGGCCCCTATCAGCCGCAGTTCCACACTAGGTGCTAACCGTGTCCATAGGTCCTTGGCTAGAACTGGAGTCATAGGACAAGTGAAGGCATTATGCAGCATGCTTCGGAGGTGGTCGTGTGTAGCACCCCGTAAATTTTAATTACATAAAAATTCAAATAAATAGAAATAAATAATTTCCATAATAACATAGTATTTAAAACATACGTATCATTACCGTATGTGCTAAAACACATCACAAAAATCCGTAAAAATTATAAATCAATCCCACATATTATTCCTATGTGTTCCACGAAGAAATTTGTGCAATAAAAAATCTGATTAACCAAGTGTACATCATATGGTGACCGATTAACCAAATAAGGAAACAAGTCGGAAAACCGTTAACACGGAAATAGGACGCAACCAAAAATTAAATAAAAATGTTGGGGAGACTTCCAACATTATATATTAATGACCCAATGTCATAATTGGGCCAATAGACAACATTTGGCACAAAAATCAAATGAAGCAAGAAAATGCATGGAAATTCACAGCTCTAATAAAGCTGAAAATAGAATGGGGTAATTAGGGCAAATCTCAAGGCAATTAGCCTTTCTTGGCAACCCAAATTCATGCTTAACCATGGTGGGAGGTTTCCTAAACCCTCACACACTCTAACGGAGGAAGAAATCCTCAAATTAGGAATGTGATATGTCAAAACCGCAACTTGGCTTTCCTTGTCACAATAGGACTCCTAAACACCGTGGTTGCTTAAATACTCTTCACCCAAACCCTAGGGACGAGTTCTATAACTTGCTGGGGTCATGTAGAAGAGCACTTGGTGGCTAGAGAGCAGGAGATCAAGTAAACCAAGCTCATTTCTTCCCCGGTTCGTCTGCTATGACCTGTGTAAATCTCTCCCTTGGAGTCGACCAAAGGTAGGTCAAACCTAAATTCCATTGAGCAAGGCTTTTACCCCAGGAAATAGGGTCAAGTCTATGTTCTAACCCAAGTGGAATGCCCAATTTCCATGCAGTATACATGGAGTATTAGGTGTTCTACAAACAGTGGTCTGAAGAAAGGATTTTTGAAGAACGAGACTTCATCAACCCAGAAGGTAGGTTTTCTCGGGCCAAACCTTAATAAATCTTATACCAATGTGTAGAGCATCAATTCTAGTTTCATGTCCAGTTGGTTTCATCGAATTCCAATGAGTGGATTTTGAATTATAGGCATTTTTCCAAAGTCGCACTTGTCAGGGAGTTTTTGTGTTCATGTTGACTTATCACACATCTAAAGATAGTTTAAAATTATTTAAAAACCATAGTTCTCTCCTCTGTCATGTTCCAAACAACTTTCATGTTGAGACTTTTGTCCGAAAAGCCCTAGTTTAGGAGATGCAAGCGTTGCATGGATCGAACCCTCTGAGTTATGATTTTTTGCGTTTTCGGTCTGCTCCTTGAAACGCGTCCGATCATGAGGATGCATTTGAAGCCTCTGGTGTCGCGTCGCATTGCTGGGAATCGTGGTCGTTGGGTACGACACGATTCAATAGCGGACCAGTCAACGGCCCGCGTGGGTCTGCACGCCGCCTAGGAGTTCGTGCCCTTCTGAACCGCGGCGGCCGGCCTAGACGCGTTTCGCAAAGTTTTCCCACCCAGAGTTTTTATTAAATGATTTCCGTAGACGCGTCTGGGTCCCCCGACGCGATTCAAACCTTAACGCGGCTAGGCATGGGACGCGATTTTGCTTCTTCAAGGTTTCGACTATTTTGACTGTACAATATGTTTTTAAGTGCGTCCAGTGTACTGGACGCATATTTATATGCTTACCCGAGGTCAGTTTAACATGTTTACATGTGTATAATTTGTATGTCTTGGGTCTGATCATTACAAGATGTCTATTTAATTGCTTAAATGTGTTTAACCCATTTATAAGTTATAAGTACATGAATATTATTTTAATTACTTTCTTAATGACGTGACCATTCATGTAACGTTTGATTCACTCTTTTGTACTATTCTAGCTTATTAAAATGATAATCTGTTATCTTAAAATCTTGCAATCCATGTTTAGTTAAAGTGCATACTTTCTTGTCATGATATCATGCTAAGTGCTTTCCGCGAGTTTGAAACAAGTGGATTGTGAATTGAGAGGTGTACATCACTACACACTTGCACATCTAGGCAGCCCTTTTCTTGGGGATTTGGAAGCTCTCTATTAGTCATTCCGAATCGATAGACTAGCGACCTTTCTCTAAGACCTCCGTAAATCTCCGCTCTCCGTGGATTCCCACAAGGAGGTCGAGTTGGTTATACCATTGATGTTCCTAGGAGATAGCGTGCACTTCCTCTCGCATCTTGTTCTCGTGACTATAATTTACAATCTAGACTAAAGCCATTAATGTAAAGATTGAATTAAAATATAAATCACACCATCATGCTGCCAAATTTATCTCTTGACCATTGTTCTCATGAAATCATGTTCAATTTACTTATTACTCGTTCTCATCATCATCATGAACATGACATTACATATGCTTACTTATTGAAACTCTCATTGGCCATTATTAATGATTGTGGGTATCTACATTTAAAATTTAAGTGAGATGCTTATCGGGCACGGCGAGTGTCCAAGGGCTCCAGTCTAGCCCCAATGTGACGGCCCTCATTATATCGGTATGGTTATACCAACCCACGTCGGTATAACAAGTGCTGCCACAGTGGGACATTTACCCAAACGATACATACAGCTGAGATACATGCGAATATACAACAGAGTAGCGGAAGTAAAAGAGAACTATCTCCATTCATTCATCATCCACATTAACCATACATGAATTTTCGCAATTAACAATGAGGAACTAAGAGCTCACATAATTTAAATTGCTGAAATAGAATTACAAAATGTCCACATAATACATTCCTTTCATGATAATTCTAATACAATGTTCCAAATACATACTATGAAGTACACAAATCACAAGGAAGCTCCAAGACTAGCTACTCTCCGCGCTCGGAGTCCGTCTCTGCTGCCTCCTCCAAAGGTACTGTGTCACCAACTATACCTGTACGCCGAAGCAAGGAGTGAGTCCAAGGACTCAGCAAGCAACACTACTCATGATGTACACTTAGAAGTCCTAGTGGTTTCTACATGCACATTACAATTAGCAACACATAGCATGCTAGTCAACTCAAGTTTTCAACCTATCATGAAAGTTCTACAATTTTATACATAACTCATGCTTTCAGATTTTTAAAATAAATTCACCTATCACATGGTCTCTATTCAATTTACTCATGAACTTTAACCTTTTAAAGAATCAAACATAAGAGCTATCAACATGAACAATTTACATGCATGAAAGGTAACGCAACTAGCATGGGTTTTACACATTTTTAAACACATACATGAACCTTTTCACATGCTTTAGGTTGCTGATTTCATATAGTTTCATGGCTGAAAACCTATACATGAGAGCTACAATAATGCATAAAACATATCATATGAACAATCCATCATGCTATTTGCACACATATTCATTAGTTGTCCCTAACATGGACTCTAAACATTTTGCACACATAAACATAAGAATAACAACATGCATTTTCTGAATTCACATGGTTTCAGATTTAGTCTCACATGGGTTTCCAATAACACATTTACACATCTAGAATTTCACACTTTTCTTTACACTAGTTTCCTCTTTTCACATGGTTACACTTTAC
This sequence comes from Colocasia esculenta, assembly GCA_014218235.1. Taxonomy (NCBI): domain Eukaryota; kingdom Viridiplantae; phylum Streptophyta; class Magnoliopsida; order Alismatales; family Araceae; genus Colocasia; species Colocasia esculenta. The sequence goes on along the minus strand of CM024760.1, from coordinate 117,211,352 downwards.
ACATACACATTCACATGTCACTTACACATTTACACATGGTCACATACACATTTCACATTACACTTTACACATTTTTAGGTGCCGTGACACATAGTCCAAACCACCAAAAAGGACATATACACATCACATTACACATAGACGCCATCTAGGCATTCCAATGGCGACTCTTGGACTGCGCAGACCGGGAGAACAAGTCTCCACCCTAACCAGTGGTACTTGTCCACCTCCAGGATTTCCCCCTAATGCCCTTAGGGTCACTTAACACAATGAACTTTCTCAGGGGGACTTTTCCCTGATACAGCTCCACTGCCCTCTACGGAAGCAGTGTCACATTGGCACAGTTACACATTTACATATTTACCGTTTTACACTTGGTTTTACACATAACACTTCATCTCATTCACTTTCTCACTCACATGAATACCTCTTTTTTTCCTAACATGGTACTACAGAATTTCAAGGTTTAACATACAGTAAACACACTAATCATGCTGGGTTTAAACAAAATCTAATCACATTAGATCATATGCACGAATTATCACATTTCACATGAAAAACACATAACTTTTTATTTACTGATCCAAATGACCTGAAATTTTAACCACATGCTGTTTTCGGGTTCAAGGTCATACCCTCAATTTTCAGATTTTTCTGAGCTAAATAGGATTTACAGAAAATAAAACGCCTAATTAGCATGCTATTAACAACTTAAGTTAACATGGGTCTAACACATTTTGCAAATTAGCCACTTGCTGTTTAAACATAAGCTATTCACATATGCATGAACTGAGAACACAAAATTTCCCTAATTCATACATCTATGGATTGAACACTACAAATCATTCTTGCATGCTTTTATTTTACCGAACCAAATTTATTTGCAATTACACAAGCATGGATAAATTACCAAAATTTGCAAACACATATGCTAACCCACTGATCTTCATGATTAGACTAAAACCATGGCATTCATACACATTCTAATCAGAAAACTAAATTTGTAAAATCAACACTTCATGCTCACAAGTTTAAGGAACACCATTTCCCACATCCACCAACACACACCACATTCATCCACACACCACAATGCACAATATACATAGAGTATAAGGTTTACCATATATCCTCATCACGTAAAACATACCGAAATTAATGCATAAGAAGGACAGAACAGCTCACTGTTCTGTCCAGAAGAACTCGACGGCGGTCTCTGGCCGCTGACTCAGGGTCAGCGGCATGGTCGATGGACGCCAAGGATGATCTGGACGTCCAGGGACCTTGCCGTCTAACCAGGTCTGTGCAGAAACACAGACCCGAGCTCTGAATCTTGGGTGAATTGGAGGGTCTAGGACTCGAGGAAAAATCCATAAAATTCACAAAACCATCCTAGACTCATAAGGGGACATCAAGGATAGGTCACTTGCCTTTAGAAATTTCCTCCAAGGGATTTATGGCTCGGTGAAGACCTCCTTGGGCAGTCCCAAGAAGTTGCAGAAGTGCCTCCAAACGATCTCTCCTCCGGGCTCCTGGATGATCTCCACGCCGAGGGGATGTCGGGGAAGCCTTCCTCGTTGGTCCAGCAACCTCCTTGCAGCAGGGGGACGCCGGATCAAGGTCCAAGGGGTCGGATTTGAGGGTGCTAAAATGGGTTTTTCTCACAGGCTTCTCTAGGGTTTTTCTCTCTCACTTCTCTCCTCTTGCAAGGGTGAAGGGAAAGAGTGGGAGAGTCCAATTCGGGTTCAGGGTTAAGGAGAGCCCCTCACCCACTCACCATACCGATTTGACAACCTGAGAGCCGTTGGGGGACATCCCCCAATGGTGGCCATGCCTTGTTTCAGAAGCTTGCAGCTCTGCTGCGCATGCAGGCCAGAGAAGTTGGCGTCCATATCGCTGGACGCCGGAGTTAGTGTTGGCGTCCATGTCTGGACGCTGACACCAGCTCAACGGCCTGGGCTTGACGCCAAGGTGGCCTTCGGCCAGAACCCTAATTATGCAGAAAACCATGCATACCAAGCATATATACATGCAATATGTATATGGTATTATATCCACACTATCATCATGCAATATATACATTATTTATGTTTAATATAAACACATGTACACGTAATTATACTAATTAATGCGTACGTAAATATGTACATACATACACAAGCATAAACATACACACATAATTGCAAATAATGCGACGGAAATTAGAGGGCCTTACACCCTCTCCCCCTTAAAGAAACTTCGTCCTCGAAGTTAGAACGACACTACTCAAACAAAAGGGGATACTTCTTCTTCATCGCATCCTCAAGCTCCCACGTAGCCTCCTCACGTGAGAAGTTCCGCCATAGAACTTTCACCGACGCGATACTCTTGTTCCGGAGATGCTGAACCTTCCGGTCAAGAATGGCTACTGGTTGCTCGACATACGAAAGATCTGGCTGGATCTCCACGGGCTCATGACTAATCACATGAGACGGATCTCGGACATACTTCCTGAGCATAGATACGTGGAATACAGGGTGAACGCTAGCCAAAGCTGGGGGTAAGCTAGCTCGTACGCCACGTTGCCCAAACGTCTGAGAATCTCATATGGGCCAATGAACCTAGGGCTTAGCTTGCTATGCCTGCCAAATCTGACAACTCCACGAGTAGGCGATATCTTCAAGAAGACATGATCGCCAACCTCGAACTCCAAATCCTTTCTCCTGTTGTCGGCATAACTCTTCTGCCTATCCTGTGCCGCAACAAGCCTTTTCCTGATAAGCTGAATCTTATCCGAAGTTTCCTGAACTAACTCCGGTCCGATCAACTGCCTATCACCAGTCTCCTCCCAACATAAAGGAGATCTGCAGGGCCTACCATACAACGCCTCGAATGGAGCCATACCAATACTAGCATGAAAGCTGTTGTTGTATGCGAACTCCACAAGAGGTAAATGACGCTCCCAATCATCCTTCCAATCCAGAACACACGCTCTCAACATATCCTCGAGCGTCTGGATAGTCCTCTCGGACTGTCCATCGGTCTGGGGATGAAACGCCGAACTGAGCTTAAGCTCCGAACCTAACGCATCCTGAAGACCCTTCCACAATCTCGAAGTAAATCTCGGATCTCGATCCGAAATGATCGACTTCGGCACACCATGCAATCTAATGATACCGCTAACATACAATCTAGCTAAACTCTCTACTGACTGCTTCTTCTTCATAGGCAAGAAATGAGCAGTCTTCGAGAATCTATCTACAACTACCCAAATCGAGTCATTGCCCCTTCTAGATCGAGGCAAACCCGATACGAAATCCATAGTGACAGCTTCCCACTTCCATACGGGGATATCCATCCTCTGCATAAGGCCGGATGGTCGCTGCCGCTCGGCTTTCACCTGCTGACATACTAGACATCTAGACACATAATCCGCAACATCCTTCTTCATGCCGGACCACCAAAATGATCTCTTCAGGTCTTGATACATCTTAGTGTTACCCGGATGAATAGAGAATCGCGATCTATGAGCCTCCGCTAACACATGCTCACGGACATCTACCACATCGGGGACACAAACACGGTGCTGAAATCTAATCACACCGTCCTCATCACGAGCAATGCCCGCCTTACCCACTAACTCTAACAATCTAGGATCGGCTTTCTGCTGCTCAATCACCTCATCCAAGACTGAGGATCTAAGGGATAGCTGAGCTACAAAAGCCTGACACAACGATGGCTCTAACTCGGTCATAGAGCACGCTGCATCCTCCAACATCTTCCAATCCTGCTGGAGCGAAGACCTCTTTCTACTAAGAGCATCCGCTACGACGTTCGCCTTTCCAGGATGATACTGAAGGTCGAAGTCATAGTCCTTCAAGAACTCAATCCATCTCCTCTGCCTCAGGTTTAATTCCTTTTGGGAGAAAAGATACTTCAAGCTCTTGTGGTCGGTAAACACCTCAAATCTGACACCATAAAGATAGTGCCTCCAGATCTTTAGTGCATGAACCACAGCTGCGAGCTCTAAATCATGAGTCGGATAGTTCCTCTCATGCTCCTTCAACTGACGAGAAGCATAAGCCACTACCCTCTCTTGCTGCATGAGCACACAGCCTAAACCAATCTGAGATGCATCCGTATAAATGGCAAAACCTTCTAGACCACTAGGCAATACCAATACCGGAGCAGAAGTAAGCTTAGCCTTCAATAGCTGAAAGCTACGCTCACATGCCTCAGACCATACGAACTTCTCACCTTTCGGGTCAGCTTTGTCAAAGGGGCGGCGATGGATGAGAAACCCTCAATGAATCGCCGATAATAACCAGCTAACCCAATAAAACTACGAATCTCCGAAGGGGTCCTGGGAATCTCCCAATCCATAACTGCCTGGACTTTTGCTGGATCAACTGCAACACCAGCGCCGGAGATAACATGCCCGAGAAAATGAACCTCGCGCAACCAGAACTCGCACTTGCTGAACTTCGCATACAGCTTGTGCTCACGGAGAACCTCTAAGACTAACCTCAAATGCTGACGATGTGTGGCCTCATCCGGAGAATAGACCAACACGTCATCAATAAACACAACAACAAAGCTATCTAGATACGGACTAAACACCCGGTTCATGAGATCCATGAACGCTGCAGGGGCGTTGGTCAATCCGAAAGGAAGAACCAAAAACTCATAATGTCCATAACGGGTTCTAAATGCCGTCTTGGACACATCCTCACTCCTAATCCTCAACTGATGATAACCAGATCGCAAGTCAATCTTGGAAAAGACTGATGCCTCTCGCAACTGGTCAAACAGATCATCAATCCGAGGTAAGGGATACCTGTTCTTCACAGTCACCTGGTTTAGCTTCCTATAATCAATGCACAACCGAAGTGACCCGTCTTTCTTCTTGACGAATAATACAGGTGCGCCCCAAGGGGAAACACTAGGGCGAATAAATCCCTTATCGAGCAATTCTTGCAATTGCTTCCTCAACTCGGCTAATTCTGCAGGGGCCATCCGATATGGGGCCTTCGAGATAGGAGAGGTGCCTGGAAGCAACTCTATAGTGAACTCTATCTCCCTATCCGGTGGCAATCCAGACAAGTCGTCGGGAAAGACATCTGGAAAGTCCTGCACCACATCGATCTCTGCAAGAGTCAGTGACGAACCAGCATCGGGTACTAGCATAACGCTGGCAAGAAATGCGTCACAACCCTTGTTCACCATGCGCATCGCCTTCATGGCAGAGATAACTAACTTTCCCGCTAAGTTCTTTGGCAAGGGATGAGAGAACTCATCCTCACCAGGAATGCGGAAAACAATCTTCTTCCTACGACAATCCACTAACGCATAGTGCTCCTCTAGCCAATCCAGACCAAGGATACAATCATAATCCTTCATCTTTAGCAAGAAGAAACACCCATCTAGGAATCTATCCTCAATGCACACAGGTAACGACGGAATGCACTTCCTAGTCGATACCGTACCCGCAGGGGTGTGCACAGACAAAGGGACCTCTAACTCCTCAGACTCTATGCCTGACTCTAGGGCTAACTGCCTAGCGAACCGCTCGGAAATGAACGAGTGAGTAGCACCCGTATCAAACAAAACCCGAGCGTGCACACCGAAAAGTAAAACTGTACCTTCGGTGACATGCTCCGCCTGCTCGGCGTCCTCACGAGCTAACGCAAACACTCGAGCTGGGGCTCGAGGCCTTCCTGGTCGTCCTGTAGCTGGCGCGGCTGCCGCTACTGCTGGTACTGGCGCTCCACGCTGAGCTCCCTGCTGAAGTCTTGGGCAATCCTTGATCTTGTGGTCGCTGCTCCCACACTTTAAGCATCTACCCGCTACTAACCAGCACTCGGAACCTCCATGGGTCTTCCCACAATGGGGACACTCTCTCTTCGCACCGGGGAACGTACAGAAGGTACCTGAGAGTTGCTGACTGCCATTTGTTTCTGCGGTGTCTGGTACACCGTTTTCCTCTTATCCTGCCGCTGGAAAGTCGCTGCCGGCCTCTTCTGCGAAGCCTTCTTCTCCTCCAGATATTGCTCCATTTCTCCCTCCTGTCTGCAGGCTGCGCTGAGGGCCTCGTCTAGCGTGCGGTGGTCGAACGCCACGAGCCTCGTCCTCAGTGATGGTTTGAGACCCATCACAAACTTCTTGGTCTTCCTGCGCTCATCCTCTACTATATGCGGTGCATATTTAGAAAGTTCAGAAAACCTTGCCTCGTATTCCAGGACGGTCATTGATCCTTGCGTCAGGGAAAGGAATTCTTGCTCCATCTTGTCCTGGATATGCTCTGGGACGAACTTGGCTCGGAAGAGCCTCACGAACGCGTCCCACGCCACATCAACTGCTCCGTCCTCGAAGCGCGTACGTAGTAGGGAGGACCACCATACATCAGCTCTCTCCTGCAACACACCTTCATAAGCACTAACCAACAATTTTAACTTGACAAACAACATACAAGCATAAACCAAAACATACCTGTAGCATGTAGGTGGCTAAGGTCACCTTGTCCTCATCAGGACACCTGATAGCTCGGAAGATTTTCTCCGTCTCCCTCATCCAGCTTTCTGCCATTAGCGGATCACTCTCCCCCTTAAAAGAGGGTGGGGCCATCCTCTTGAATCGCTCCATGATGGAAGGTCCACCATGGTCCTGAGCTGGGGCCTGAGCCTGCTACATTAAACAATAACAATATACAATAAACACAATATCATGCAATTTAAATAGCAAACTACTAGGTTGTTTTATTATTCTACCTGGGCCTCCAACTGGGCCTGGAGTGCTGCCTAGGTGTGGGCCTGCGTCTGCATGGCTTGCACCAGATCTTGCATGAATACTCCATAGTCCACTGGCGGTGGTGGGGGAAGCACAGGACCCTGTGGGGCCGGGGCCTGCTGCTCCGCCCGCTCCTCACGCCTCTGCTCGTCGTCGCGAGCTGGCACACCTCCACGTCGTCCACGGGAAGCCATGGCTGTAATAAAATTTCAGCCACCAATTAGAGCTAGGTTACTAAATTCTCTAACCATTTCTTATCTATCTTTCATTTCCTATTAGTGTTTTCTACACATGTGGACATACTAGCATGCAATGGGGATGATGACTTAGGTATATTCATGTGCAATCTCAACCGGTCGCTCTGATACCAATCTCTGTGACGGCCCTCATTATACCGGTACTGTTATACCAACCCACGTCGGTATAACAAGTGCTGCCACAGTGGGACATTTACCCAAACGATACATACAGCTGAGATACACGCGAATATACAACAGAGTAGCGGAAGTAAAAGAGAACTATCTCCATTCATTCATCATCCACATTAACCATACATGAATTTTCGCAATTAACAATGAGGAACTAAGAGCTCACATAATTTAAATTGCTGAAATAGAATTACAAAATGTCCACATAATACATTCCTTTCATGATAATTCTAATACAATGTTCCAAATACATACTATGAAGTACACAAATCACAAGGAAGCTCCAAACTAGCTAGTCTCCGCGCTCGGAGTCCGTCTCTGCTGCCTCCTCCAAAGGTACTGTGTCACCAACTATACCTGTACGCCGAAGCAAGGAGTGAGTCCAAGGACTCAGCAAGCAACACTACTCATGATGTACACTTAGAAGTCCTAGTGGTTTCTACATGCACATTACAATTAGCAACACATAGCATGCTAGTCATTTCAAGTTTTCAACCTATCATGAAAGTTCTACAATTTTATACATAACTCATGCTTTCAGATTTTAAAATAAATTCACCTATCACATGGTCTCTATTCAATTTACTCATGAACTTTAACCTTTTAAAGAATCAAACATAAGAGCTATCAACATGAACAATTTACATGCATGAAAGGTAACGCAACTAGCATGGGTTTTACACATTTTTAAACACATACATGAACCTTTTCACATGCTTTAGGTTGCTGATTTCATATAGTTTCATGGCTGAAAACCTACATGAGAGCTACAATAATGCATAAAACATATCATATGAACAATCCATCATGCTATTTGCACACATATTCATTAGTTGTCCCTAACATGGACTCTAAACATTTTTGCACACATAAACATAAGAATAACAACATGCATTTTCTGAATTCACATGGTTTCAGATTTAGTCTCACATGGGTTCCAATAACACATTTACACATCTAGAATTTCACATTTTCTTTACACTAGTTTCCTCTTTTCACATGGTTACACTTTACACATACACATTCACATGTCACTTACACATTTACACATGGTCACATACACATTTCACATTACACTTTACACATTTTTAGGTGCCGTGACACATAGTCCAAACCACCAAAGAAGGACATATACACATCACATTACACATAGACGCCATCTAGGCATTCCAATGGCGACTCTTGGACTGCGCAGACCGGGAGAACAAGTCTCCACCCTAACCAGTGGTACTTGTCCACCTCCAGGATTTCCCCCTAATGCCCTTAGGGTCACTTAACACAATGAACTTTCTCAGGGGGACTTTTCCCTGATACAGCTCCACTGCCCTCTACGGAAGCAGTGTCACATTGGCACAGTTACACATTTACATATTTACCGTTTTACACTTGGTTTTACACATAACACTTCATCTCATTCACTTTCTCACTCACATGAATACCTCTGTTTTTCCTAACATGGTACTACAGAATTTCAAGGTTTAACATACAGTAAACACACTAATCATGCTGGGTTTAAACAAAATCTAATCACATTAAGATCATATGCACGAATTATCACATTTCACATGAAAAACACATAACTTTTTATTTACTGATCCAAAAGACCTGAAATTTTAACCACATGCTGTTTTCGGGTTCAAGGTCATACCCTCAATTTTTCAGATTTTTCTGAGCTAAATAGGATTTACAGAAAATAAAACGCCTAATTAGCATGCTATTAACAACTTAAGTTAACATGGGTCTAACACATTTTGCAAATTAGCCACTTGCTGTTTAAACATAAGCTATTCACATATGCATGAACTGAGAACACAAATTTCCCTAATTCATACATCTATGGATTGAACACTACAAATCATTCTTGCATGCTTTTATTTTACCGAACCAAATTTATTTGCAAATTACACAAGCATGGATAAATTACCAAAATTTGCAAACACATATGCTAACCCACTGATCTTCATGATTAGACTAAAACCATGGCATTCATACACATTCTAATCAGAAAACTAAATTTGTAAAATCAACACTTCATGCTCACAAGTTTAAGGAACACCATTTCCCACATCCACCAACACACACCACATTCATCCACACACCACAATGCACAATATACATAGAGTATAAGGTTTACCATATATCCTCATCACGTAAAACATACCGAAATTAATGTATAAGAAGGACAGAACAGCTCACTGTTCTGTCCAGAAGAACTCGACGGCGGTCTCTGGCCGCTGACTCAGGGTCAGCGGCATGGTCGATGGACGCCAAGGATGATCTGGACGTCCAGGGACCTTGCCGTCTAACCAGGTCTGTGCAGAAACACAGACCCGAGCTCTGAATCTTGGGTGAATTGGAGGGTCTAGGACTCGAGGAAAAATCCATAAAATTCACAAAACCATCCTAGACTCATAAGGGGACATCAAGGATAGGTCACTTGCCTTTAAAATTCCTCCAAGGGATTTATGGCTCGGTGAAGACCTCCTTGGGCAGTCCCAAGAAGTTGCAGAAGTGCCTCCAAACGATCTCTCCTCCGGGCTCCTGGATGATCTCCACGCCGAGGGGATGTCGGGGAAGCCTTCCTCGTTGGTCCAGCAACCTCCTTGCAGCAGGGGGACGCCGGATCAAGGTCCAAGGGGTCGGATTTGAGGGTCTAAAATGGGTTTTTCTCACAGGCTTCTCTAGGGTTTTTCTCTCTCACTTCTCTCCTCTTGCAAGGGTGAAGGGAAAGAGTGGGAGAGTCCAATTCGGGTTCAGGGTTAAGGAGAGCCCCTCACCCACTCACCATACCGATTTGACAACCTGAGAGCCGTTGGGGGACATCCCCCAATGGTGGCCATGCCTTGTTTCAGAAGCTTGCAGCTCTGCTGCGCATGCAGGCCAGAGAAGTTGGCGTCCATATCGCTGGACGCCGGAGTTAGTGTTGGCGTCCATGTCTGGACGCTGACACCAGCTCAACGGCCTGGGCTTGACGCCAAGGTGGCCTTCGGCCAGAACCCTAATTATGCAGAAAACCATGCATACCAAGCATATATACATGCAATATGTATATGGTATTTATCCACACTATCATCATGCAATATATACATTATTTATGTTTAATATAAACACATGTACACGTAATTATACTAATTAATGCGTACGTAAATATGTACATACATACACAAGCATAAACATACACACATAATTGCAAATAATGCGACGGAAATTAGAGGGCCTTACACCCAATGACGGAGAGTCATAAATATACTGTTAACCATGGGGTTTAATGATTACTGGTGTTGCATCTACGCTGGGAGTCATGCGTGCGTGTTGAATGATAGATTCAATAACCACATACACGTGTCCTAGTGTACATTCTTGATGGATCTTTTCTCGGTGTACATTATTGTCTACGTGCCTGATTAGTGTTACATCATCGTCAAGCTGGCTTTCTCCGATCATGACATCCTTTTCATCAGTTCATCGCCCTGGTGGGGTCTTCCTAGTGAAAATCATTCCTCTTCATCATCATCTTGTAGCTCTCTGAGTCAAGAGTTCGGCGTTTTGAACCATACGTCATTCTGATGGCCGCGCATGGAGATCGACACATTGCATGGCTGCATACTAAAGGCCCTGAAGGAGACAGCCCCCCTGTCGCGTTCAAGAAGACGACACCGCGATATGTCGCGTTCATAAATAGGCATTTTAATTCCCTGAAAAATCGCCAAAAATGACTTAAAGTCACCTTCCATGTAAGGAAGGCGACGTATCGAGGCGCCGCCACCCTGATAGCGACCAGAGGCCCGTCGCGTTCTGGACCCCATGCAGGGAATCCTATCCGAGCATGACTTGGACATATGCCATACATGGATATTCCCTCTATTGGTCGACCAATAGCGTCCAAATCCTACCAAAACTGATGGAGACCTACCTTAAAGCCTCCTTTCCAAGTTCCAATCGCCCATGCATGGCCATACATACCCAAACTCGGACTCTTGCCCATTATTCCTCTCACAGCCCTTCTAGGAATAATCACCTATAACTATCTCAATACTCCATCTTTTTTAGCAAGGTTGGCGTCTGCTTCTTCCCCTGCAAGAGAGCTCGAACTCCGAAGAAGAGAACTCCCTCCCCAGACGACCAGGAACTGCCCCCCAGGGCATTTTTCCCCCGGCTGCACTTTCTCTCTCCCTTTCCCTTCATTCTTTCTCTTCATTCATGCATGCATATATCCTTTCTTTTCGTAGATTTGCATTAGAACACACACCACCCACCTTCTTTAATCACCCAAAGGGATTAAAAACCCCACCCACGTGAGTTCTTTTCATGATAGTGCATGTTTACATATTTTTCTCTTGAATAGATACTACATGCACGAATTTCTAATGGTTTTCTTGATGTTTCCATGACTTTGGCAGGTGTTTGAAGACTAGGGAAGCGTGAGGCTCTTGCCCCTTGGCCGGCTGAGGAGCAAGAAGAAAGAACCTGCAACTTCCATCCACTGAAGAAGAAGGCGACCACAAGGCTGTCGCGACCAAGAAGGCGCCGCTCTTCACGTCGCGTTCAGGTAAGAGGAAGGCGACCACCATCTTGTCGCCTTCCCAGAAGAAGGTACGCCCTCTTTCTTCTCTTCCTTTTCCAACGTAGTCAGTCGTCGCTTCATCCATACATCCTTTGGCGACTACTTGGTGGCGATCACGGAACGTTTTCCTATCCTTCATACATACACTTTTGGGGAGCACAATCCCGTGATTACACCTTTTGGTGATCACGGTGGGACTTCTAGTGCCCATCATGCTTGATCTTGTCTTTCCCTGCCTTTCCTATTCCTCCATGCGTATGGTGTGTTCTTAGTTTTCCCTTTTGTTCACTTTCTTTGAGTCTTTTGGAGTTCTGCTACTCTAGGTGAGAAGGCGATGATCAAGGAGTCGCGATCAAAGTAGTGACGCGGAGCGAGTCGCGATCAGGTTAGTACACAGTGCCCTTCTCATCCCTTTCTTGCGTTCTGTGGTACTGTGAGGTAAAGCGACGTCTGAAGTGTCGCGATAAAGGAAACGACAGGAGGAGCGTCGCGACCTGGTACATCCTTTGCCTGTACATTTGTTTAGAGTTCTTTAAATTCCTGTGTCTTTTGAGAACGCGACGCTGCTACCGTCGCGATAAAGGAGACGACAAGGAGGTCGTCATGACCAGGTCAGCATTCCTGTTTCTGGTCTTCTTTGAAATTTGGGTTCATTTTACATACTCCATCTATACTTCATGTCATACCATGCCTGTTCCATATTCTAGAGAGTATGTCAGTCTTGTTTGTTATTGTGACGGCCCTCATTATACCGGTACGGTTATACCAACCCACGTCGGTATAGCAAGAGTCCTCACAGTGGGACATTTACCCAAACCATACATACAGCTGAGATACACGCGAATATACAACAGAGTAGCGGAAGTAAAAGACACTATCTCCATTCATTCATCATCCACATTAACATACATGAAGTTTGAAATTAACAATAAGGAACTAAAAGTTCACATAATTTAAATTGCTGAAATAAAAATACATAATGTCCACACTTATACATCTTTTCATGATAATTCTAATACAATGTTCAAAGTACATACTATGAAATACACAAATCACAAAGAAGCTCCAAAACTAGCTAATCTCCGCGCTCGGAGTCCGTCTCCACTATCTCCTCCAAAGGTGCCACGTCACCAACTACACCTGTACATTGAAGCAAGGAGTGAGTCCAAAGACTCAGCAAGAAACACTACTCATAACATACACGTATAAGTCATAGGGGTTCCTACATGCACATTCAAAATTTACAACACATGGCATGCTAGTCATTCGGAGGTTTCAACCTATCATGAAAGTTTTACAATTTTATACATGGATCATGCTTTCAGATTTCTAAGAATAAAATTTACCTATCACATGCTCTGTATTCAATTTACTCATGAAACTTTGTCTTTAAAGAACAAAGACATGAGAGCTACCAACATGAACATTGTGCATACATGAAAGGAAAACACGACTAGCATGGATCCTACATGTTTTTAAACACATACATAGACATTTTCACATGCTTTAAGTTGCTGGTTTCACATGGTTTAATGACTGTAAACCTACACATGAGAGCTACAATATCGCTTAAAACAAATCATGTGAACAACCAATCATGCCACTTGCATACGTGCTCATCAATTATCCCTAATATGGATTCTAGACATTTTCGCACACATACACATGATAATAACAACATGAATTTACTGATTTCACATGGTTTCAGATTTGTCTCACGTGGATTTCAATATCATATCTTCACATTAGAATTTCACATTTTCTTTACACAAGTTTTCTCTTTCACATGGTTACACTTTACACATACACATTCACATTGTCACTTACACATTTACACATGAACACATAGAGATTACACATTTCACATTACACATTTTAGGTGCCGTGACACATAGTCCAAACCACCAAGAAGGACATATACACATCACATACACATAGACGCCATCTAGGCATTCCAATGGCGACTCTTGGACTGCGCAGACCGGGAGAACAAGTCTCCACCCTAACCAGTGGTACATGTCCACCTCCAGGATTTCCCCCTAATGCCCTTAGGGTCACTTACACATTGAACTTTCTCAGGGGGACTTTTCCCCGATACAGTTCCACTGCCCTCTGTGGAAGCAATGTCACACTTGGCACAATTTACACATTACACATTTTACCGATTTACACATGGTTTTACACATAGCACTTTTCATCTCATTCACTTTCTCACTCACATGCACATCTCTATTTTTCCTAACATGGCATACAGATTTCAGGAGCTTAACACACAGTAATTTCACCATTCAAGTTAGGTTTAAGCACTATCTAATCCCATTACGATATCATACGTAGATTTCTAATTCACATGGAAAATACATAACTTCTTATATACTGGTCCAAATGACCTGGAATTTTAACCACATGCTATTTTTGGATTCTAGATCATACACTCAATTTTTCAGATTTTTCTGAGCTAAATGGAATTTACAGTAAATGAAACACCTAATTAGCATGCTATTCACAATTTATGTTAACATGGGGTTTAACACATCATGCAATTTTGCCACTTACTGTTTAAACAGAGGTTATTGTCACATACATGATCTGAGAATATAGAATTTACTTTAAATCATACAACTGTAGATCGATCACCACAAATCATTCTTGCATGTCGTTTTATTTACCGAACCGAGTTTATTGGCAATTTATACAAGCATGGATAATTCATCAAAAGTGAGTACATGTATACTGATCTACTACTCTTCATGATCAGAAAAAACTAAGGCATTCAAACTAAGCCTAATCATAAAACATAAATTGGCAAGATTGTCAACAAGTCATGCTTACAAGTTTAAGGATACAATTTCCTACATTCACCATCACACATCACATTCATCCACACACCACATTTGACAATATACATAGTGTATAGGGTTACCATCTATCCTCATCACGTAAACCATACCGAAATTAGTGTATAAGAAGGGCAGAACAGTTCACTGTTCTATCTAGAGGAACTTGGCTGCAGTCTCTGGCCGCTGACTCATGGTCAGCGGCATGGTCGATGGACGCCAATCATGATATCGGCGTCCAGCGACCTTGCCGTCCATGCAGGTCTGTGCAGAAACACAGACCCGACCTCTCAAGATTGGGTGAATGTGAGGGTCTAGGACTCGAGGGAAAATGTACAAAAATTGTAAAACCGACCTAGACTCATACGGGGACATCATGGTTAGGTCACTTGCCTTTTAAAAATTGTTTCAAAGGATCAAAGTGCTCGGAGAAGCCCTCCTTGGACAGTCCTAAGAAGGTGTAGAAACGCCTTCTAGATCTTCTTCCTCCGGGCTCCTGGATGATCTCCACAGCAGGGGGATGTCAGGGAAGCCTCCACCTTTGCTCCAGCTATCTTCTTGTCGGAGAAGATGGCCGGATCAAGCTCCAGGGAGTCGGATTCTTGGGTGCAAAAGTGGGGTTTTCTCAGTTTCCTTCTAGGGTTTTCTTCTCTCTTTTTCTCCTCTTGCAAGGGTGAAGAGAGGGGTGGGAAAGGTAGCTCCGGGTTCAGACTTAAGGAGAAGCCTTTCTCCCACTCTTAGGGTGACTTGACAGCCTTCAGAGCCATTGGGGACAGCCCCCCAAAGGCTGGCTTTCTTGTTTCAGAAGATTACAGCTCTGCTGCGCATGCAGGCCAGAGAGATTGGCGGCCATATCGCTGGACGCCAGGATTAGTGTTGGCGTCTATGTCTGGACGCTGACACCAGCTCAACGGCCTGGGGTTGACGCCAAGATGGCCTTCGGCCAGAACTCTGAAATATGCAGAAAACCATGCATACCATGCATATATACATGCAATATGTATAAGGTAGTGTATCCATACTATCACCATTCAATACATGCATTATCTACATCTAATATAAACATAGGCACACGTAATTATACTAATCAATACGTACGTAAATATGTATATACATACACAAGCACAAATACACACACACAAATAAAAATAATGCGACGAAAATTCGAGGGCCTTACACCCTCTCCCCCTTAAAGAAACTTCGTCCTCGAAGTTAGAACGACACTACTCAAACAAAAGGGGATATTCTTTCATCGCATCCTCAAGCTCCCAAGTAGCCTCCTCGCGTGAGAAGTTCCGCCATAGAACTTTCACCGACACAATACTCTTGTTCCGGAGATGTTGAACCTTCCGGTCAATAATGGCTACCAGTGCTCGACATACGAAAGATCTGGCTGGATTCCACTGGCTCATGACTAATCACATGAGACAGATCTCGGACAAACTTCCTGAGCATAGATACGTGGAATACCGGGTGAACGCTAGCCAAAGCTGGGGGTAAAGCTAGCTCATACGCCACGCTACCCAAACGTCTGAGAATCTCATATGGGCCAATGAATCTAGGGCTTAGCTTGCTATGCCTGCCAAATCTGACAACTCCACGAGTAGGCGATATCTTCAAGAAGACATGATCGCCAACCTCGAACTCCAAATCCTTTCTTCTGTTGTCGGCATAACTCTTCTGCCTATCCTGTGCCGCAACGAGCCTCTTCCTGATAAGCTGAATCTTATGCGAAGTTTCTTGAACTAACTCCGGTCCGATCAACTGCCTATCACCAGTCTCCTCCCAACATAAAGGAGATCTGCAGGGCCTACCATACAACGCCTCGAATGGAGCCATACCAATACTAGCATGAAAGCTGTTGTTGTATGCGAACTCCATGAGAGGTAAATGACGCTCTCAATCATCCTTCCAATCCAGAACAAACGCTCTCAACATATCCTCGAGCGTCTGGATAGTCCTCTCGGACTGTCCATCGGTCTGGGGATGAAACGCCGAACTGAGCTTAAGCTCCGAACCTAACGCATCCTGAAGACCCTTCCACAATCTCGAAGTAAATCTTGGATCTCGATCCGAAATGATCGACTTCGACACACCATGCAATCTAATGATACCGCTAACATACAATCTAGCCAAACTCTCTACTGACTGCTTCTTCTTCATAGGCAAGAAATGAGCAGTCTTCGAGAATCTATCTACAACAACCCAAATCAAGTCATTGCCCCTTCTAGATCGAGGCAAACCCGATACGAAATCCATAGTGATAGCTTCCCACTTCCATACAGCGATATCCATCCTCTGCATAAGGCCGGATGGTCGCTGTCGCTCGGCTTTCACTTGCTGACATACTAGACATCTAGACACATAATCCGCAACATCCTTCTTCATGCCGGACCACCAAAATGATCTCTTTAGGTCTTGATACATCTTAGTGTTACCCGGATGAATAGAGAATCGCGATCTATGAGCCTCCGCTAACACATGCTCACGGACATCTACTACATCAGGGACACAAACACGGTGCTGAAATCTAATCACACCGTCCTCATCACGAGCAATGCCCGCCTTACCCACTAACTCTAACAATCTAGGGTCGGCTTTCTGCTGCTCAATCACCTCATCCAAGACTGAGGATCTAAGGGAGAGCTGAGCTACAAAAGCCTGACACAGCGATGGCTCTAACTCAGTCATAGAGCACGCTGCATCCTCCAACATCTTCCAATCCTGCTGGAGCGAAGACCTCTTTCTACTAAGAGCATCCGCTACGACGTTCGCCTTTTCAGGATGATACTGAAGGTCGAAGTCATAGTCCTTCAAGAACTCAATCCATCTCCTCTGCCTCAGGTTTAATTCCTTTTGAGAGAAAAGATACTTCAAGCTCTGGTGGTCGGTAAACACCTCAAATCTGACACCATAAAGATAGTGCCTCCAGATCTTTAGTGCATGAACTACAGCTGCGAGCTCCAAATCATGAGTCGGATAGTTCCTCTCATGCTCCTTTAATTGACGAGAAGCATAAGCCACCACCCTCTCTCGTTTCATGAGTACACAGCCTAAACCAATCTGAGATGCATCCGTATAAATGGCAAAACCTTCTGGACGACTAGGCAATACCAATACCGGAGCAGAAGTAAGCTTAGCCTTCAATAGCTGAAAGCTACGCTCACATGCCTCAGACCATACGAACTTCTCACCTTTCCTGGTCAGCTTTGTCAAAAGGCGGCGATGGATGAGAAACCTCAATGAATCGCCGATAATAACCAGCTAACCCAATGAAACTACGAATCTCCGAAGGAGTCTGGGGAATCTCCCAATCCATAACTGCCTGGATCTTTGCTGGATCAACTGCTACACCAGCGCCGGAGATAACATGCCCGAGAAAGTGAACCTCGCGCAACCAGAACTCGCACTTGCTGAACTTCGCATACAGCTTTTGCTCACGGAGAACCTCTAAGACTAACCTCAAATGCTGACGATGTGTGGCCTCATCCAGAGAATAGACCAACACGTCATCAACAAACACAACAACAAAGCTATCTAAGTACGGACTAAACACCCGGTTCATGAGATCCATGAACGCTGCAGGGGCGTTGGTCAATCCGAAGGGAACAACCAAAAGCTCATAATGTCCATAACGGGATCTAAATGCTGTCTTGGACACATCTTCACTCCTAATCCGCAGCTGATGATAACCAGATCGCAAGTCAATCTTAGAGAAGATTGATGCATCCTGCAACTGGTCAAACATATCATCAATTCGAGGTAAGGGATACCTGTTCTTCACAGTCACTTGGTTCAACTTCCTATAATCAATGCACAACCTAAGTGACCCGTCTTTCTTCTTGACGAACAATACA
Organism: Colocasia esculenta; assembly: GCA_014218235.1. NCBI lineage: Eukaryota > Viridiplantae > Streptophyta > Magnoliopsida > Alismatales > Araceae > Colocasia > Colocasia esculenta. Next base: position 117,192,907 of record CM024760.1, on the reverse strand, counting down.
GGTGCGCCCGAAGGGGAAACACTAGGGCGAATGAATCCCTTATCAAGCAATTCTTGCAATTGCTTCCTCAACTCGGCTAACTCTGCAGGGGCCATCCGATATGGGGCCTTCGAGATAGGAGAGGTGCCTGGAAGCAACTCTATACTCTATCTCCCTATCCAGTGGCAATCCAGACAAGTCATCGGGAAAGACATCTGGAAATTCCTGCACCACATCGATCTCTGCAAGAGTCAGTGACGAACCAGCATCGGGTACTAGCATAACGCTGGCAAGAAATGCGTCACAACCCTTGTTCACCATGCGCATCGCCTTCATGGCAGAGATAACTAACTTTCCCGCTAAGTTCTTTGGCAAGGGATGAGAGAACTCGTCCTCACCAGGATGTGGAAAACAATCTTCTTCCGACGACAATCCACTAACGCATAGTGCTCCTCTAGCCAATCCAGACCAAGAATAGCATCATAGTCCTTCATCTTTAGCAAGAAGAAACACCCATCTAGGATTCTATCCTAATGCACACAGGTAACGACGGAATGCACTTCCTAGTCGATACCGTACCCGCAGGGGTGTGCACAGACAAAGGGACCTCTAACTCCTCAGACTCTACGCCTGACTCTAGGGCTAACTGCCTAGCGAACCGCTCGAAAATGAACGAGTGAGTAGCACCTGTTCAAAACAAAACCCGAGTGTGCACACCGAAAAGAAAAACTATACCTTCGTGACATGCTCCGCCTGCTCGGCGTCCTCGCGTGCCAAAGCAAACACTCGAGCTGGGGCTCGAGGCCTTCCTGGTCTTCCTGTAGCTGGCGCGGCTGCCGCTACTGCTGGTGCTGGCGCTCCACGCTGAGCTCCTTGCTGAAGTCTTGGGCAATCTTTGATCTTGTGGCCGCTGCTCCCACACTTCAAGCATCTACCCGCTACCAACCAACACTCTGACCCACCATGTGTCTTCCCGCAGTGGGGACACTCTTTCTTCACACCGGGGGAACGTACAGAAGGTACCTGAGAGTTGCTGACTGGCACTGGTTTCTGCGGTGTCTGATACACCGTCTTCTTCTTATCCTGCCGCTGGAATGACGCTGCCGGCCTCTTCTGCGAAGCCTTCTTCTCCTCCAGATATTGTTCCATTTCTCCGTCCTGCTTGCAGGCAGCACTGAGGGCCTCGTCTAGCGTGCGGTGGTCAAACGCCACGAGTCTCGTCTGTAGTGATGGCTTGAGTCCCATCACGAACTTCTTGGTCTTCCTGCGCTCATCCTCTACGATATGCGGTGCATACTTAGAAAGTTCATAAAACCTTGCCTCGTATTCCAGCACGGTCATGGAGCCTTGCGTCAGGGGGAGAAATCCTGCTCCATTTTGTCCGGATATGCTCTGGGACGAACTTGGCTCGAAAGAGCCTCACGAAACGCGTCCCACGTCGCGTCTACTGCTCCGTCCTCAAAGCGTGTACGAAGTAGGGAGGACCACCATACATCGCTCTCTCCTGTAATACACCTTCATAAGTCCCAACTAACAATTCTAATTAAACAGAACATACAAGCATACAAAATTAAAAGTTTACCTGTAGCATGTAGGTGGTTAATGTCACCTTATCATCATCAGGGCACCTGATGGCTCGGAAGATTTTCTCCGTCCCTCAACCAACTTTCTGCCATTAATGGATCACTCTCCCCCTTAAAAGAGGGTGGGTCATCCTCTTGAATCGCTCCATGATGGATGGTCACCATGGTCCTGAGCTGGTGCCTGAGCCTGCTACATTAAACATATAACAATACACAATAAACACAATATCTTGCAATTTAGATAGCAAACTACTAGTTGTTCATTATTCTACTTGGGCCTCCAACTGGGCCTGGAGTGCTGCCTGGGTATGAGCCTGCGTCTGCATGGCTTGCACCAGACCTTGCATGAATACTCCGTAGTCACAGGCGGCGGTGGGGGAAGTACAGGGCCTCGCGGTGCCGGGGCCTGTTGCTCCGCCTGATCATCACGTCGCGGCTCGTCCTCACGGGCCGACGCTCCACCACGCCTACCTCTCGAAGCCATGGCTGTAATAAATTTCAGCCACATTAGAGTTAGGTTACTAAGTTTTCTAACCATTTTCTTATCTATCTTTCACTTCTTATTAGTGTTTTCTACACATGTGGACATACTTAGCATGAAATGGGGATGATGACTTAGGTATATTCATGTGGTGTCTCAACTCGTTTCTCTGATACCAATCTCTGTGACGGCCCTCATTATACCGGTTCAGTTATACCAACCCACGGTCGGTATAGCAAGAGTCTCACAGGGGGACATTACCCAAACCATACATCAGCTGAGATACACGCGAATATACAACAGAGTAGTGGAAGTAAAAGACAACTGTCTCCATTCATTCGTCATCCACATTTAACAATACATGAAGTTTGAAATTAACAATAAGGAACTAAAAGTTCACATAATTTAAATGCTGCTAAAATAAAAATACATAATGTCCACATTATACATTCTTTTCATGATAATTCTAATACAATGTTCAAGAAGTACATACTATGAAATACACAAATCACAAAGAAGCTCCAAAACTAGCTAATCTCCGCGCTCGGAGTCGTCTCCACTGTCTCCTCCAAAGGTGCCACGTCACAACTACACCTGTACGCCGAAGCAAGGAGTGAGTCCAAGACTCAGAGAAACACTACTCATAACATACACGTATAAGTCATAGGGGTTCCTACATGCACATTCAAAATTTACAACACATGGCATGCTAGTCATTCGGAGGTTTCAACCTATTATGAAAGTTTTATAATTTTATACTTGGATCATGCTTTCAGATTTCTAAGAATAAAATTTACCTATCACATGCTCTCTATTCAATTTACTCATGAAACTTTGTTTTTAAAGAACCAAGACATGAGAGCTACCAACATGAACATTGTGCATACATGAAAGGAAAACACGACTAGCATGGATCCTACAAGTTTTTAAACACATACATAGACATTTTCACATGCTTTAAGTTGCTGGTTTCACATGGTTTAATGGCTGTAAACCTACACATGAGAGCTACAATATTGCTTAAAACAAATCATGTGAACAACCAATCATGCCACTTGCATACGTGCTCATCAATTATCCCTAACATAGATTCTATACATTTTCGCACACATACACATGATAATAACAACATGAATTTACTGATTTCACATGGTTTCAGATTTGTCTCACATTGATTTCAATATCATATCTTGACATTTAGAATTTCACATTTTCTTTACACAAGTTTTCTCTTTCACATGGTTACACTTTACACATACACATTCACATTGTTCACTTACACATTTACACATTAACACATACACATTACACATTTCACATTACACATTTTAGGTGCCGTGACACATAGTCCAAACCACCAAAGAAGGACATATACACATCACATTACACATAGACGCCATCTAGGCATTCCAATGGCGACTCTTGGACTGCGCAGACTGGGAGAACAAGTCTCCACCCTAACAAGTGGTACTTGTCCACCTCCAGGATTTCCCCCTAATGCCCTTAGGGTCACTTACACATTGAACTTTCTCAGGGGGACTTTTCCCCGATACAGTTCCACTGCCCTCTGTGGAAGCAATGTCACACTTGGCACAATTTACACATTACACATTTTACCGATTTACACATGGTTTTACACATAGCACTTTTCATCTCATTCACTTTCTCACTCACATGCACATCTCTGTTTTTCCTAACATGGCACTACAGATTTCAGGAGCTTAACACACAGTAATTTCACCATTCAAGTTAGGTTTAAGCACTATCTAATCCCATTACGATATCATACGTAGATTTCTATAATTCACATGGAAAATACATAACGTCTTATATACGGGTCCAAATGACCTGGAATTTTAATCACATGCTATTTTCGGGTTCTAGATCATACACTCATTTTTCAGATTTTTCTGAGT